>CM022299.1:491496925-492108901 GCA_011799875.1 Thinopyrum elongatum | reverse complement strand
TCCGTTTTTCTTTTCCTTCTCCTTTTTCTTTGGTTTTTTGTTTTCTTTCTTGGTTTTCAATATTTTTTTCTTTGTTTCTTTATTGGTTTTCATAGTTTTTCAATTATTTTTACATTTGCTTCTTAGGTTTATTTTTCATAATTTTTGTCTTTGGTTTCTTTTTTTATTTTCTTTTTTCTCTCATTCTTTTGGTTTTCATTATATATTTTTTGTATATGTCAAGAACATTGTTCTAATACACATTTAACATTTTTTGAATACATGGACAACATTTTTCTATACATATACTAACATTTTTTTGAAATTCTCTATTAAAATTTTACCAATAAAAGTTTAACATTTTTTTAATACATGGTCAACATTTTTTACACACATTTAACATTTTCTAAATGCTTGATCATAATTTTTTAAATACTTTTTAAATATTTTTTTAAATGCTTGACTAACATTTTTTATATACATGTACATGGTAACATTTTTATATACTTGTAATATATATTTAAAATATTTGAAATTATGAACAAAAATAAAAAATAAAACAGAAAACGTAAAAAAAAAACAGTAAAAGGGGACTGTATTCCTCCCGGGCAGCTTGGCCGGCTCATAGAGCTTCCGTGACGCAAGGCTTGCCCTCTGTCTCGTTTACAGTGAGACATAGGGGCGGCCGCCCCGATGATCGCTCGAACCACGCGCTGCTCGGCAGTTTCGGGCCCTGCGGCCTGCTCCGTGCTGGCGCCGTCACGATGAGCCGATCCGGCCATCCTCGCCGCCCGCCGGATTTTTCCTCGGCTCCCCTTTTCTCCCGTTCCCGCTCCCTCCGTCCTCGCGCGCTGCTCTGTCCCGCGGCCGCCCGCCGGGTTCGAACGGGGTGAGCGGTTGGATCACGTATTCGAGGAAGGGAGTAGGTGGACCTGGCCTCAGGGACGCTGTAGACGAGCTCGGACGGGGTGAATAAACTACTAACCACAAAAATGGATAGACAGCTATTAAATCACACAGCTTCCAGAAGGTCAGCGGTCGATCGCCACGCCAAGATCCCCTGCCGTATATTATATATGCGGGCACGCGGTGAGGTGAGGTCAACTGGAAGGAATATATTTGTACGAAGGTTAACTTCTTCACTAAAGCATCACACTATTATAGGAATTACGGATGGGGCAGCAGTTTGAATGATCACTTACTACTAATAAATCCTTTTCAAAAAAAAAACTTACTACTAATAAATTAGGGACTACTACATCCCGATGGATCCAATATATAATTCGATGGTACTCTCATACTGCTGGTGCGACTATTTTTTATCTCTATTTCCTTGCTGCCCAAGCTTGTGACTCGCATGTTCTTTTTCTATGCGCTGCCGCGATCGATCGTGTTATTATTCGCGAGGCCGCACATGTCAAGTAGCAACAGCTACCAGCTAGCAAGCGATATACATATACGGAACATATAGAAGGTAATTCAAAGCCATAGCGAGAACCTAATTAAGAGCCGATCGGAGCCATGGGAGGGAGGGGGAGGGAGCAAGGCGGGGAGAGGAACGACGTCAACGGCGGAGGAGAGGACGGAGCTGACGGACATGAGAAGCCCGCGGCGCCGCGCGTGCCGCTCTACCGAATGTTCGCCTTCGCGGACAGGACGGACGCGGCGCTCATGGCGGTGGGCGCGGCGACGGCGGTGGCCAACGGGATGGCGCAGCCGCTCATGACCTTCATCTTCGGCGACGTCATCGACGCCTTCGGCTCCGCCGCCTCGTCGCGGGACGTCCTGCACAGGGTTACCAAGGTGCGTGCGTGCGTGCGTGTGTATGCGCGACCGTATTTTCCATGTTTGTATGATACGACAGCCGTAGAGCGAGCGAGGAGGCGTAGGAGAATTGAGAGTCGCGAGAAGGTTTGATTTGATTCCATTCAACAGCTTCAACATGCGTTTCCTTAGTTCTGACCTCTAGTACTAATATTCAGTTAGATGCGCTAGTGTTATGAGGAGATAGTGTATTGATGATTTGGTGGTACTCACAAATTCTGATATTATGTATGGCCAGACGTTGGGATCTCGGAAGAGAAACAGGCAACAATAGCAACAATTAGGACGAATATCCATTTTTGAGTCATGGTAGATAATTTGGTGTGTGAGGTGCACTTCAAATTTCAGATTATTTGAACATATGAGTAGCTCTCAGAAAAAAGATAAATTGGGTCAGAACAATATATGAACATTAAACTTTTTTACAGACCTCAAATTTGTCTTTTTGCCGAGATCTACTTAGATGTCCTAAAGATTTGAAATTTGGAGCGCACCTCATGCACCAAATTATCTACCATGACAAAAAAATGGGAATTTTTGAATTTCTCTATTATTTTATTTTGAATTATTTTTCATCACGGGTGCAGATGAGTCTGGACACCGAATCGCTGCTCTCTAATTAAGAGCGCTATTAGTTCTTTTTCAATGAATTGGATCTTAGGAATACAAAATTGTGGATTAGTCTATTCTTCTATGACCGTTGACTTTTTTACCCTGCTCTTCCGTGACGCCCTGCACAGGAACTTTTGGTCTATGGGTGTATATACACCCTATATGAAAAATATTAGTAATTAAATAAAAGTTGAAAATTCTGAAAATATTTTTAAAATAAACTTAACCTTCCATTGTACTCGCAAAAAAGATTCCACAAAAAAAAAGCACGTTGACTTTCGGGAAAAAGAAACAAAAAAATTGGTCAAAAAAGTGTGAATAGTGACATGTATAAGCAATAAATTTTGTTTTTTGCGCTGAAGTCAATGGGGTTTTTGTGAAAATTTATAGACCAATGCAAAAGAAAGTCAAGTTTATACCAAAAAAAAACTTCTAAACTTTTTTGACTTTTTTATTTTATTTTTTCTTCCCGTATTTGGTGTATATAAGCCCAGGAACCAAAGGGTATTTCCCCTCAGAACAGCCCTAATAGCCCCTACTGATCTTGCTTGTTCTTCTTCGTGAAAAAGATGCATCAACATTTTGGTTGGTGAAACATCGGAGGGGTAGTCCACTTTGCATCTATCACCTCTGTTTCGGATTATAAGATATTCTTGATATTTTAATATGGACTGAGTATGGATTGAAATGAATGAACAAACACACTAAAACATGTCTATATACATTTGATGCAGGAAAAAAGTTAGAACTTCTTATAATTTGGAACGGAGGGAGTACTTGATTATGTATATTTTACCTTGCTCGAGCTGCATTAGAGGTGATAGATGTTACGTACTGCACTTGCGGATAGGGGCTATAGCTTCACCATGAGATGTTTGGCACCTCATCCACCAAAGATACCAGCTCGCCACGGAAATAATATCTTGCAGACCCAGACAGAGGAACTTGGCATTGTTCTCACCTGGTGGCGAAAGAGGAACTCACACAGGCTCGCCAAGAACGGAAAAAACGGATCCACCTCGTGCCGCTCCTGTGAGCGACACGGGCGAGCCATAGTGTCGCCAACACTCGGCCGCCTCCGACCCCATCCTCTCCCTTGCCATCGCCGGAGGGCACTACATTCACCAGGCAACGTCGACGATGGTGAGCCTGCTCGTCCTCTCGCGGGGTTGGCTGGCGGCTCGGGACCTCTCGGCTCCGCGTGGGTGTGGGTCTAGCCATGGCGCACGATGGCGGACTTTCAGCGATGACGCTGTTTCGAGGTAACAACATGACGGCGTGGTTGAGGAACAGTTGCGGGTGTGCCTGAGGCACAATGCTTCGGTCAAGAGGCACGACGCAAATCTCGTGGCAGTTGCGCTCCGTGTGAACATGTGTTGGCGATGGTGATCTGCCTTTCGTGCTCCCACTCCGGCCATGTCAGGCCATGGGCCAAATGCCTGGGTAGGGCTCTCCCTGGCATGGTGGTATTCAGCGGTGGTGTGCTCCGCCATAGGTGTTGGTCTTTGTGGTGACCACTCCGGCCTGCGGTGGAGGACTTGTCGTAGATTGCGGTCACCACTGAAAGGTCTCTTTGAGGGTTCCTCTCTCCAGATCCGGTGGTTGACTTAGTCAGGGAGATGAAAACTATGGACGACGGATTGACGCACATGGATGGTTGTGCTGTGGTGGCGGTCACAAATCGCATGTAACTGCTGGGATCGAGAAAAGTGGTGGCGACAATATATGTAACATAGATGGTGGTGCAATTCGAGCACCCGGTATGTAGCTGTGGGGTGAAAGCCTAGGTCTGAACCGAGTTGGTTATACCTGACAACGGCGATGTTTTAATGTCTTTAGCTTGTTGAAGACATTTCCCGAATATGTTCAAACTAGTTTTTCATGGTGAAAACCTAGATTCTAATCTTTGGCGGTTGAATTTGGTGATGGCGGCGCTTGCGCGTTGCTTCCCTCCTGAAGGCATCGTTGTTGAAGAACCACGACGCCTGTGTGGTGTTATGAGAGGGTTGATGCGGATATGGTCATTATTATAGTTTGCCGATCACGCGGATCTTATCGCTTTGGTTTTTTCCCCGCCTACGTATAACTTTGGTCTTATATGAGTTTTGCTCTTTGTCGGCGTGCATTGGTGTTGGTTGTGTGTATCCTACCTATGCAGAGGCCAGTTGTGTGTTCATTCTGTTTGCATCTCGTTGATGCTCCATTTTGAGCCAATAAAAACCACCTTTTGCCAAAAATATAATCGCCAACCCGAAATGATCCACTTTGCGTAGCCTGCAAAATGATATCATATATTTCCAAGCGTTGCCATACCGCTATAGCCGAATCACATTGGAATAACAGGCAGGCTATGTAGAATATAACAGATATGGCATTGCGCGGAATTTCCAATGTACTCCCTCCGTAAACTAATATAAGAGTGTTTAGAATACTAAAATAGTGATCTAAACGCTTTTATATTAGTTTACAGAGGGAGTATCTGCCACACATAATAGATTTCAGATGAAGGATCCCTCTAAGAGCACGCCACATAAAGATTTGTACCTTACTTGAATAGAAAGCTTCCATAAGATCTTCCATACCAGATCAACTGAGGATGCACTCGCGCTACCATGATTGCCCACATGGCCGAAGCGTGGGGACCATTCGACATGATAAGTTGCGCGCAATGAGAATTTCCCTGATTTAGTAAAGTGTTGTGTAATGAAGTCCTCAATGCCATTAACATTTAGTAGAATTTGCAGTATTCGAAAAACTTCTGATGCGTAAATATAGATCGGATCAGAGGCTTGTCTCAGTTTTCAGTAGTCGGACCATTGAGGTCATAAATTTAGTTCTAATGGTTTGACCCTTTGGGGTGGGAACTTCCCATGGGGGATGCTACGAACCCATGCGTCATACATTACCAAGTCTTCAAATACATCCCTTTCTAAAGGTTTGAATATCTGCCCATAGGCTTTGACATGTGAATGAAAAACCTTTGTTTGGCCAAACTTGTAATAAATTACCCCCTCAAGTTCAATCGGGGGCTTGGTTGTGGTAATGTGTTCTTGATGAGCAATCTAGGTCTTGGTTGTAAATTGGTAGCCCACAAGGTATCTCTAAGGTAATGCAAGTTTTTTTCCTGCAATCAAGCCACAATACGAGAGATTGTTCAAAATACCTTGTTTAATTTTCTGATGTTATTTCAACTATATGCTTGTTTACTTACTACTTTTTTCTCGAACACGCTATACTATCATACAAACCGTTTCTAGTAGCAAAAACTCCCCACTTATTTGTACCGTCTAGGATTCACAATAGAAGTCTAAAAATTCAGAATGCTTTCCTAGTCGGCGAATATGATTTCAAGCAACAATAAAATTATAATGTTTATTTTCAAGGAGAGTCTCCATATACGTTGTTATACAGAGGTTTAAACTTACGAGAGAGTTCGTACAAATATCAGATAAGTCAAATATTTTTCAAGGCTTCCAGACAAGCCGGTCAGGCACATTACTTTTTCAAGTACATGTCATTTCAAGATTCAAGAAGTTCATCCTCATGTTCATTGGCAAGGCGGTACGCGTTGTATGACAATAAAAGATCTTTCCTTACTGAAGGGGCTTAAGCTGACCCTTAGGGTGTTGCGCGTTTGGAAATCATTTTAAAGACATTTATATGACTTTTTTTCTTAAGCACGGTTGAGTTGACGTTGATAGACTTGTGTGCGCTTTGCCGCTTGTAACCTTTTTTTCCTCCCATCGAATCGAGGAGTCTCTTGATAAATGTTCACCAATGACGAGCACTCAAATAAGAAATAACGATGCCCATTCTTTTAGAAGAATGTGTGTGTATACACAATATCTTTCCTATTTATAAAGTTTGAGATTTGATGGTGAATTCACATGTAGGGTTAACAATATTTCAAGAGACAAAAATAAACAAACAATTACTCACATATGAAACCTATCATAAATAACAAATACAATATTACTTTCATGTGAGGCCAACACTTGTAACAGACATAAATGACAAATATAGAAATAAGACTGCAACTTAAAACCTTGTTCTTGGTTTTCGTTTCTCTTCCCAATCAATTCTTTCATTTCTTTATCATAGCATAAGAGAGCAAACAAACTGCTATTCTAGCATTACAGTATACCTCATCTTTCTAATGGATCCACAACCTTGTACAGTCTCCTAATAATGTACACCTTCTTATGTTTCAAAATCAAAATGGTGTCTCGCTATAAACCTAGCAAAGGGCCTGCATGCAAATCTCTCATTATATTTTCTCTCTATTTTAAATTGTGAATCGCCCTAACGGCTACAGGACACCAATGCCTTTTGATCTACTAGGCTAGTGGCCTAACTCTCTACCTTTTTTGGCTTCGTAGCAACGCTAGGCATTGTGCTAGTTTGTATAAAGGCAAGAGATCAGGCTATCAACTCTTGTAGTTGGGATATTGTTATTTGTCATTTTATCTAATTTCTAATCAAATCTTTCTTGTTTTCAGGTGATCATTAAATTTGTCTATCTTGGCATTGGAGCAGGACTTGCTTCAACACTTCGTGAGTTCCTTTCGTATGCAATAAAATTGAGATACATTTCGGGATAGAAAATTGATTTATCTTTTCTATTCAGGAATAGTAAAAATGTGTCCAACACCTCTCCCATCCCACCACCCCCAATATGTTCGGATGGGCTGTCCAGACAAAAATCCCCGGCCCAACGAAAGCCCCCAAATCGTTCCTAAATGTCCACATTTTCCAGACCGCCCTAAACTCAGCCTAAATATGGACTGTATATGGGGTTGTCCGAACATGTGCTCCACATGAGCTCCAGCCCACCCACGAACCCACCTATAGCCACTTTTTCACCTTTCTTTTATTTCTCTCCTATCTCTCCTCACCGAAGAGACACCATGTTGCATGTCGCCCTTGACTTGTCCCATCCCATCCCATCTGTTGCCAGCGTGTGGCCTCGTCCAAATCTGAGAGGAGGCGGTGCTCTGTTGCGTAGCCCTGCCTTCCACGTACCTAGCGCCCGTCATTCGGTTACCGAACCGAGCAACCAAACCAAAAAAAACGAACCCAAACTGAACAACCGGTTAGTATAGTTATTGGTTATCTGTATGATTTCGATAGGCTTCAGTTGCATAGGTACAAAACTGAAGTACTTCGGTATGTACCAGAGTAGCCGAAGAATGCATGATCGGACCAACTTACACTTGTCATGGCCTCCTGGCATATATGGATTGTTTTGTTTGGTGGTTTTACTTGAATTTGGGCACATGGGGAGTGGATCATTTATTTAATGGACTTGAGCTTCATTTATTCTTTAACTATTTTAGTTTTGCTAAACATAACCATGTTGTACGATAATTCTAACTCTTTGTGTGTACTTGTTTAAACGAAATCACTGGTTAAAGAGTACCCCTTCTAAAGGTTACCTCAACCTTCTCTGATAGAGACAAGTACCAATATATTTGCGTCACTTGTCGCCACCGGAGAGTTTTGGCGGATTTTCTCTCATGCATTGGAGGGATGAGAGAACTAAGATGTGCTTTCTTTTTGGAGTTTCGATTTTCCAAAGAGAAACATCTTCTAAATTGGATATCATCGCCTCGAGAACTTTGAAACTACATCTCATATTCCTAGATTTCGGCAAACTTTTGCCCAACGTAAATTCTACCCTCAACGAGAACTAACTTATACTCCCTGCTGCAATGTACATGTACTTCACACGGTAACATATATGTGCTCCCTACGGTGGTGTACTTTTTCGTTGTGTAAGTTATACTCTATGTGGAGTGGGACTTATACTTCTCACACATGTTTTAAATACAAAGTCACTATCAAAAATACAGTTTACATCTATCTAAGACCAATTCCTCTTCCCAGGAAAAATTGATTAGGTTTGGTCTCGTACTATGGTGCTTACTAAGCATGAAGCAATAAAAAATATGCACTACATACAACATGTTTAATTAGTCTAGAACATGAGAGATGTCTCGCACAATTAATCATATTATTTATTACTCTCTCTGTTCATTGTTATAAGATGTTCTAACTTTTTTCTAATTCGGATATGTATATATAGACACATTTAGTGTGTTTGTTCACTCATTTCAGTTCGCATGTAATCAATATTGAAATATCCAAAACATATACTTCAGCTACTCCAGCGACATATATTTCGGTATGAGTATTTGTGAAGGAGGATGTAGTGGCTTTATTTTCTTAGTATCTGAAAAAAAATGGGATAGTGACCTTGTATAAAAAGAACAAGTGAGTACTGTATTATTTATAGCGTATTTACCAATGTATTAAAATCGTATTTATCGAATTAACCGAATCGCGAGCCTCTCAAGGGAGGGCCAGGCCGCCCGCAACGACGACGGCACCACGGCTGGGGGAGGCACCGCTCCAGTGCTGAGGCAGAAGCACGGTGGCCGGTGGCTCGGTTCGAGCTCCCCGAGCACGCGCGCACGTCGATCTCCACGCGCGGTCCACCGAGCCAGCCGCCCGCCCTCCGCACGCTCGGCGCAGCGAGCGGACGCACTTCCCCGAGCCCCGAGCGGTCCAGCAGCCGCGCCATGAACCGGAGTTGGCCGCACCCGGGCGGCTGCTAGCGCGGGCTCCTGTGCCTGCGGGTGTGTGCAGTGCATGCTTGAGCTGGTGATGTGTGCTGCTGCTAATTAATGCGTGCCTGATGCTGCTGCGTGAGCGCGTGAGTTGTGTGCCGCTGCTGCGTTCTGCGCGCAAGGGTGGTGGTGCTCGTCGCCGGACGGAGAGCGTTGCCATCCTGCCGTCGCGTGCGTGCGTGCGTTCTATATCTGGGGCTCTCCGCTACGTCCGGGGCTGTGCGCGCAACTTGTTCGCTGAAATGTCTGAAAAATGGGGAGTGCCGTTGTGTACCCGGAGAAATGGGGGAGAGGAGCGGACATGTCTGGGCAATGTCCGCCAACAAATGGGGGCCAAATTTGAGGTTTGTGGTTGGAGATGCTCTGACTCCCTGCTTGTTTCCTGAAAAACAAATGTTGCAATGCTGTTATCCAGAGCAAATTTTATTTTGAGAAAGCACAGATGCTTTGTGTCTCAATGTATTGATCTGAATGAGATAGTTCAGAATACAAGCCTAAGACTGAGGCCACCTAGAGTAACTTTAAGGGTATTGCTCAAAGCATCCTTCATTTGATTGATTCAATTTGATGTTTTGATAGAGGTATCATGCTGGACAATTACTGGAGAAAGACAGGCAGCACGAATCAGAGCTCTGTATCTCAAGGCGATTCTCAGACAGGACATTGCCTTTTTTGACAAGGAAATGAGCACTGGACAAGTTGTTGAGAGGATGTCTGGAGACACATTCCTCATTCAAGATGCCATTGGAGAAAAGGTAGGCTTTTTGATATCACAAGGAGTGAGCTTGTGCCACATCATTCAATGCACTGTTAGATGCTAGTCTTACAGCCAATATGCGTAAGCTTGTATATAAAAAGGCTCTTATCATTCATTTTGTCACTGTAGATGACCGATCTCTTTGACCAATATGGGAAAGTGTGTGTATTTCCTGACATTGAAGGTTGTATAATGATTTTACATTCTTTTATGTGCTAACCTAACAGTATGTTCAAGAACTAGAAGCTAGCTCTTTAGGAAAGATTGGTAGCTGAAAGTCATAGAGAAAATAAATTGTCGTATTTTTTTACTCAAAATGAACCTACGATACGAGTCTGGGCTCAGCTCTGTTATACTGACAACACAACACATAATTTTGCACCTATCTTCAGTCGACAAATAATGGGTGCACACTGCATTCACATGGATCCATATTAATAATAACTAACGAAATACCAGTTTGATAGACTTGCAGAGATGAAGACCCACTCAGTCAATTGGATATATAACATGAATTTGCTACCAGACATTGCAAAGCTTAGTCCATTAACCTTCTGTATAAGTGTCTAATAATAACTAGGATTCCATTTTTATTTTAACACTTTGCTATACATACATTTTCTCATAGGTTGGCAAGATCATACAGCTCCTTTCTACCTTTTTTGGAGGCTTCATTGTTGCATTTGTGAGAGGATGGCTCTTGGCACTTGTTATGCTCTCAAGCATCCCTCCAGTAGCCGTGGCCGGTGCTATTGTGTCAAGGATGATGACAACGTTGTCCACTGAAATGCAAGCAAAATATGGTGATGCTGGAGACATTGTTGAGCAAACTATTGGGACCATTCGAACGGTGAGTGCTAGTGGATATATGGTCTACTTTGTTCGATGCCCATGACCATGCGAGTCAAAGTTTTACACATTTGGCCCCTATAAGGTGTAATGACAAAATTTTGGGAAGGTTCCATTTTTTTGGGGGGGGGGGGGGGGGGGGGGGGCTTTCTAAGCCATTTTTGAGCCAAAGTTAGAACAACTCATGTGGCCAATTTGGACGCCAATATTTTGTGGAAGTCAATGTTTGCCTTCTGTTTTCCTGTTCTTTGATTTGTCGCCCAAACCAAATAGAAATTATGCTTTATTTTTGTTATTGATTCTTGTGGTCACTATTATCTTCTTATGCTTATGCTTTGAAGGTTGCTTCATTCAATGGTGAGAAGCAAGCTATAACAACATATAACAAGTTCATAAGAAAAGCATATGAGTCTGCTCGTCGAGAAGGTGCTGTCAGTGGCCTTGGAGTGGGTTCAATTATGGCAATCTTGTTTTGCAGCTATGGGTTGGCAGTTTGGTATGGATCTAAATTGATAGTCGACCGAGGATACAATGGTGGCATAGTTATTAATATTATAATGTCCATCATGGTTGGCGCAATGTAAGTTCCTTACATTAGTCCTTACCACTTTAATATTCTGAGTACGTACTTAAAACTTGTTTCAGATGTTGTTGAAGGGCGGAGATTATAGCTAGGAGTGCATTTTTTTAGAGGAAACAGCAGGAGTCTGCTGCGTGCATTTTATTGATTTTTCAAAATAATGTATACAGAAAAATAGTTCAAAAAGATAAAAGAAAAGAACTACACAATACACCAACAACAAATATCCTGGGGAGCAAGCTATCTAAAAGAGTTGACCCAGGCCTCAAAATCAATATACTTTTTTCTGTGAGCTCTGAAGATAATCCATTTGAGCTCCTCTTTGAATCTAGGGGTGCAATGTTGAGAGCATTATTGGTGGGCTTTAGATTTTTGAATGAACTTTCTTGAGTACTGGGTCATTTTCTTCTTGAATTATATGTGGTTAATAATGACTTCGAAGAACATTATATCTGATAAGTGACAATTTAGACATAGTTAGATTAATAGATGATTAATATGCCACGTTTCCCCATGGACGTGCCTCTCTGTGTATCATGTGGGCATATGACATATGATGCTAGAAGGTCACGGCTGCTGCACCAGACCAGCCCACAGTTCTCCAAAGGATGTAACATCGTGCTTGCTAATTTGTTTCTGATAAGGATGTGGGATCCGTACAGCAGCAGTCAAACTTTCAACATAGTATGTCAAATAGGGTCTTCCATGTCTGCTTTCGAGATCTTCTGGTTTCTGACTCGAGTTACGTCTCTTCTGCAGGTCCTTAGGTCAGGCAGCACCATCAATAACAGCTTTTGCACAAGGTCAAGGAGCAGCATATAGAATGTTCAAGACAATTGAAAGACAACCATGTATTGATGTATATAACACCACAGGTATCATATTGGAAGACATCAAGGGTGATGTTGAACTGAAGGATGTCTACTTCAGCTATCCTACCCGGCCTGAACATTTGGTATTTGATGGATTCTCCTTACGAGTACCAAGTGGAACTGCAATGGCACTAGTTGGAGTGAGCGGCAGTGGAAAGTCAACTGTTGTCAGTTTGGTGGAGAGATTCTACGATCCACAGTCTGGGGAAGTCATGATAGATGGAGTTGACATTAGAAGAATGGCTCTTGGGTGGATAAGAGGAAAAATCGGTCTCGTCAGCCAAGAACCAGTGTTGTTCTCGAGTACGATCAGGGAAAATATTGCCTATGGGAAGGATGATCTTAATCTCGAAGAGATCAGAAGAGCAATCGAGCTTGCAAATGCAGCAAACTTCATTGATAAACTGCCAAATGTACAGTGCGAAATTAAGATGTGCATAATGTTAATTCTGTTGCTAACTCACTCATGGTTAATTAAAAGTATGTATATTTTGTGAAACATTGCAGGGTCTTGAGACAATGGTTGGGGAACGTGGGATTCAGCTGTCTGGAGGGCAGAAGCAAAGAATAGCAATTGCTAGAGCGATTATAAAAAACCCTAGGATATTACTACTTGATGAAGCAACCAGCGCACTGGATATGGAATCTGAGAGGGTAGTTCAAGAAGCTTTGGATAGGGTAATGTTAGAAAGGACTACAATCATTGTTGCGCATCGCCTAAGCACAGTAAAGAACGCTGATGTCATATCCGTCCTACAACACGGGAAGATTGTGGAACAAGGTATGTCATATGAGAATTGACGACTTCTGCATTGGAAGTACATACTCCGTTTCAAAATAGATGTCCTCACTTGCTACTTGATCTGTGAATTTGGAGCAGGTTCACATGTACAACTGGTGAACAAACCTGAAGGTGCATACTCTCAGCTGATTCATCTGCAAGAGACTCTGCAGGTAGCAGAAACCCCTAACGTCGATCCTGATGCGATAATGAAAAACGGTTTTGGCTCTAGGTCGTCCACTAGGAAACCAAGAAGCCAAGGCAGCTCCTTTAGGAGATCAACCAGTAAAGGCTCCTCTTTTGGGCACAGTGGTACGCATCCTTACCCTGCTCCATGTGACCCCATGGAAGTCAACAATGATCAAGACCTAGAGGAGGCTGCAGATAAAATATCTAGTGATCGAAAGAATGCTCCAATAGGCCGACTCTTCTATCTGAACAAACCAGAGGCTCTTGTTCTTGCTCTTGGTTCGATTGCTGCTGTAATGCACGGGACCATTTTGCCTGTATATGGCATATTGATTTCAAGTGCAATAAAGACATTTTATGAGCCGCCAGCAGAACTACTCAAGGACTCGAGGTTCTGGGCAAGCATGTTTGTCATGCTGGGTGCTTGTGCACTTGTTCTGATTCCAATAGAGTACTTCTTGTTTGGATTAGCAGGTGGGAAACTTGTGGAGCGCATACGGTCGCTGACATTCCGAAGTGTCATGCACCAGGACATCAACTGGTTTGATAAACCTGAACACTCTAGGTCTGTGTTTAGTCCTTTTCTCATCATGATGTGTTGTCACAAATCTTCCTTTTGCCCTAACAGTTAGTATACAGATTTTTTAAGAACATTTATGTATGCTAACTAGCTTGAGCAGTGTTCTTATAATTTTGATCAATACTAAGATTAGTCCATCTGGCATTTTTAAAGAAAAAATTGTGAAGAGTTATACTTGTCAACTAGTGCAATATTCTACAGATTTACTTAGACAAGTTTCAACTTTTGTTCTAGTGGAGCAATAGGTGCAAGGCTATCGACTGATGCTCTGAACGTGAAGCGGCTTGTTGGAGAAAATTTAGCACTTAATGTCCAGACTATATCGACCGTCATAGCAGGTTTCACAATAGCTATGGTGGCAAACTGGAAGCTGGCATTGATTATCACAGTGGTGGTTCCATTGGTGGGTTTCCAAGCCTATGCTCAAATGAAGTTCCTGAAAGGTCTCAATAAAAACGCAAAGGTGCATGCTGTGAATTAGCAATTACTAGTATTCATTTTTCCTCAAAAACAACACCAAGAAAATGACCAATGTTCATAAACGTATTTGTCAGATGGACAGTTGTTTTGTCTAATAGTTTGGTGGAATGCAGTTAAAGTATGAGGAAGCAAGTCAAGTAGCAACCGATGCCGTTGGAGGAATCAGAACCGTGGCGTCGTTTTGCACAGAGCAGAAGGTGATGGATGCCTATGAAAAGAAATGTGAATCTCCAACAAGGCAGGGAGTGAGGGAAGGTGTTGTTGGTGGCTTGGGATTTGGGTTCTCATTCCTTGTGTTCTACCTTACTTATGCTCTCTGCTTCTACGTCGGTGCAAAGTTTGTTCATGAAGGAACAGCAACATTTCCTGAAGTGTTTCGGGTACGAGCACATTATTCTTATTCATTACTTGAGTGTTGATTGTTCTAACCTCGTATTTTTGTTAACTAATCCATCGGTTCTCAGGTCTTCTTCGTATTAGTTTTGGCGACTACTGGGATCTCACGAACAAGCGCAGTAGGTGCAGATAGCACCAAGGCTAGTGAATCGGCCATCTCCGTGTTCGAAATTCTTGACCGTAAGTCCAAGATAGATTCCAGCAGCGAGGAGGGCATGGTGGTTGCAAATCTCAGGGGTGACATTGAGTTCCAGAATGTGTGCTTCAGTTACCCCTTACGCCCAAATGTTCAAATATTCACTGATCTGTCCTTGAGCATTCCTTCTGGAAAGGTTACTTTCTTTCTATGTCAACTTTTTTTTGACAACCTTCTTTCTATGTTAACTACTCCCTCCGTTCCTAAATATAAGACCTTTTAAGGATTTCACTATAGACTACATACGGAGCAAAATGAGTGAATCTACACTCTAAAATATGTCTATATACATCCGTATGTAGTTCATAGTGGAATCTCTAACAGGTCTTATATTTAGGAACGGAGGGAGTAATAAGTATGCTAGCTAGTACGAAGGTTAATCTGGTGACACTATCTTTACAGACGGCTGCCCTTGTTGGAGAGAGTGGAAGTGGGAAGTCCACCGCCATTGCGCTGCTCGAGAGGTTCTACGACCCGAGTTCAGGCAGGATCCTTTTGGACGGCGTGGAGCTTCCGACCCTCAAAGTCAGCTGGCTTCGGCTGCAGATCGGGCTCGTGGCGCAGGAGCCGGTGCTGTTCAACGACACCATCCGCGCCAACATAGCCTACGGGAAGCAAGGGGAGGCTTCCGAGGATGAGATCGTAGCTGCCGCCGAAGCGGCCAACGCGCACCTGTTCATCTCCGGGCTGCCTGACGGCTACAATACCGTCGTCGGCGAGCGGGGGATCCAGCTGTCCGGCGGGCAGAAGCAGCGGGTCGCCGTCGCGAGGGCCATCGTCAAGGACCCCAAGGTGCTCCTGCTGGACGAGGCAACGAGCGCTCTGGACGCAGAGTCGGAGCGCGTGGTGCAGGAGGCGCTGGACCGGGTGATGGTCGGGAGGACGACCGTGGTGGTGGCGCATCGCCTGTCGACTGTGAGAGGCGCCGACATTATCAGTGTGGTGAAGAACGGGACGATAGTGGAGAAAGGAAGGCATGAAGAACTGATGCGAATCAAGGATGGAGCCTACGCTTCCCTTGTCGAGCTTAGCTCCACTTCAAGATAAGATACTCATCTTTCTCTACCAGAAAACTCCATGGAATGAAAGGCCAGCAATTCAGTGTATATAAGTTTATAGGCCAATTAATGTGGGTGTAGGTGTAGGATCTTTCCTTTCATTTTAGTAGATGGGTATCTGCAAACAAGCAGATGCAATCAGACAAACTGTATGAAAATAATTACTGATTGTAGTTCAAGCGAGGATGCCGATGAAGCTTTTCCAAAACACGGCAATAAGAAGAAATTATTTGCCACATCGCAGTATAAGAACATGAGTTAGAACTCTGGGCAACTCATTCCCTTGGAAATGTAAGCTTGTGGCTATTTTCATATGTTCAGTTTCTTGGGCTGCCCGTAGGTTGCTGGACCTTTATGGAAGTTGAGAAATGTTGCTATATTGCTTTTGCTTTGCTCGGTGTTCAAGTTTCTGGCCTTTTTCGCAACATCGAAACCCGCTCTCTAGGCAGCGGGATAAGGAGCTGCTAGGGGGCATGATCAATGCAATGATTGTCTACCATTTTAAAAGCAACACCATGATGAGTATAAATCTGAACGAAATAAGAAGTCTGGGATTTTTCGTTCCACTGGATGAAGTTGTGACAACTAACAGAAGCTTTACTTGGAGAATTCTGGAGAGAAGTAAAAGGATATATACTAGATTTACAGATGTGGATTAATAGCATCAACAGATTTGCAGACGTTGACAAAATTATAAGTCAGCTCTATTGTCAACTTGTTCTCCAAATGAATCCTCAGATCAAATCATTGACCATGATTAAAATAGGATTGTCTGATCTAGAAGAAGCGACATACAAATCCTGGTAAGCCAAATCAACCGTATGGTAATGTGAACATAGTGGACAGTAATTAAGTACAGCAAGCTCAAAAGCTGCAGTTACATCACAAAAGGCTATATACCACATTTACAAATCTGGCATGTGAACAAAATTTTGAAGAGCATGTCACAGGTACAACGACACTAACTTGGTAAAATAGAAGCCTACGAAGTGTAATGCTCGAAATTAAAACTATGTTGATTTTCGTCAGAAAGCTACCATTAGAGCTGAAAAGATCCCTGTGGAATACAAAAATGTACCCTTAACAAGTTAAACTGGTATAAGCATCATATTTCATAGGTCATGCACCAGAACCTAGCTGCTCAATCTCAACCCGGAGTCTGCATTCCCAACCGAACTTACATTCATATACCTGTCTCAAAATAGACGCAGAGTGTCGTCTCCAAGCTCCAAACATATAAGTTGCCAAGTTGGCATATAATAAGGGGCGTGCTACGCGTCGGCCGGTGGATCTTTTTAAAAGATCCGTCGCCTCGCGAGCCGTCAGATCTGGCTCTATTTAGCGGTCGATTGTCGTCCTCTATTTTTGCAACATAAGTCTTGTTTCAGAAACCTTTGCAACAGAGATCTTGTTTCAGAAACATTTGCCACAGAGGTTGTGATGCGGAAACATTTTGCAGCAGACATCATGTTGCAGAAACATCTTTAGAACCTTTTTTGCAACATATGTCAAGTTGCAGATTTTTACGCAACAAAGATAATGTTGCAGGATCTCTTGTGGCGGCACAAGCAGTTGCGGCTGAAGCTAGAAGAGGCGGCAACCATGGACACTGGTGCTCCTCCGAGGCGGCAGCGACATGTAACGAAGGGCAACAACGGCGTGCCTCGTAAAGGTGGGCGGCGGCTTGGCGGTGCTGCTCGATCTAGCGACTCCAGCAGGTTGAATCTGAGAGAGAGAGAGAGAGAGAATAGGAGGGACATGGGCAGCAAAGTACTTGCTAACCGGCGGCGGCGCATCAGGTAGTGAGCACCCCGGTCGCCGCTGCAGGATGAGAGGATGTGTTGCTCAACAAATAAATACGTGGTTGTGATTGCTCACGAGGATAAGGATGAGTTCCTGAGCGGTAGTGAGCCCACGGACATGTGGCGCACGCACGAGGGGATCGAAGTGATTGTAAATATCAGCCGGCTGAACTGAATGATTTCCCATATCTTTCCCTAATAATAAAGCACGGATTGAGTCTCTCGGGTTCACCGTCACGGACTCTTTACACAAAGGTCCCTGTGGTTTTTAGGAATTAAACCCGCCGTCCTTCTTTAAGTGGATAATCCAAAAAAACGTTTTGGTTTTACAAATAGGACCCTGTGTCTTTAGCACAGGACGGCGGCTGGACGGGCCAGATTGGACGACGGCAGAGGAGGGGGCGGAGGCGCGAGCCTGCTGGCCGGATCCGGAGCGAGCCAGAGCGGACGACGGCAGAGGAGGAGGGGTCGGAGGTGCGAGGATGCTGGCCGGATCTGGAGCACAGGACAGCGACTAGGCGGGCCAGATCGGATGACGGCAGAGGAGGAGCTCGAGGATGAAGCGGGCAGGTGACGGAGGCTTCTGGGCAGTCCGAATCATCGGGGTTCTCGAAGAGAGGGAGGCGGTCGAGGCCAGTGCCGGAGATCCTGCTGACGCGGGCATGCTGGGTCGCAACGGCAGGGTCGGTGCGCAGGTTCCGGCGACTGGACGCGGGCGTGACGGTGGCAGTTCTAAGCTCTATGGTTGCGACGCCATTGTTGTTGTTCTGAGTTCTCCTGTTCGACAGAGAAGAGAGAGGGTGAGGAGAGAGATGAGACCGGTGCTAGAATTGGGAGGGAGAAGCGGGGAAGAGCCGGCTCACCGGCGGGGTCCCTGCTGCTGTTGCTGCAGATCGCCAGCGGGGGTGGCTGGCTCGACCCACTCGGGTTCGAGCTGCGGGAGAGGGGCGCCTGGGAGGCTGCCTGCTTCTTCGTGGACGAGGGCGCGAGGAAGCGCTCGGGAGCTGTGGGATCTGGGAGAGAAGGGGCCTGCGCTGTGTAGCTGTTTGCAGGTCTCTCGATGGGGAATTGGTCTAATCCAGCAGACTGGGGGTCCCACGCACCGCTACCTCATCTCTCCCGGTCCAGTCATTTTCTTTCCACTGATCCCCATCCACATACGACCTCTCTCCTCCATAGCACTAGCATCCGTACCCACACCAAGTGACACACAAGATTGTTTTTAACAGGGGAAGGGATCCCAAGGACCGAGAAGCTGCATTAGAATTAGATAAGAGAACTACAGCCGGACCCTATTTCGTCCCTAAACGTTCGAGACGCATGTTCCGACCGGTCAGTGTCCGGTCAAAAAAATGATCCAATCAGACCCCTCATTTTCTCTTAAATCGCCCAGATTGACCGGCGTATCTGAAACCAGGACCAAATTGCAGCCAAGTGATAACTTCGCAGTTAGAATTCATAACTTGATTGTCTTCAAGGAAGCAGTTCATTTGTGTATATACAAACCATTCATGATATAATTCTCATGTATAATGTTATCAAGAACAAAATGATTCATTTTTTTATATCATGTGTCCACCAACTCATTCATGGTTTTGCTATAACCAACAATTTGCTTCCAATTTCTTTTGCAATTTGATCGAACTACCAATGCTTATATATGTGCTGCCCATAGTGATGAATGGAGCAAAAGCTGTCTTCAATGAGACAAATTCATTTGTGTATATACAAATCATTTATGGTATAATTCTCATGTATAATGTCCTGAAGAACTAAATCATTTAGTTTTTTTATCATGTGTCCACCAACTTATTCATGGTTTTGCTATAACCAACAATTTGTTTCCAATTCCTTTTGCAATTAGAAAGAACTCCCAATGCTCAACCTCGATGAATTTTGACTACAATAATATGTTTCTGCATGAGATTAACTACTCGGAAGTCAAATCTACTCACACAGCACAACAGAGCTGAGAGGAAACAGGGACTAACCAGTCAAAATTTATAGCCGAGGCCGTACTGCACAACCGCCAATGCGCACTGGGGAACAATGTTTTCCAATTTACAAGCAATCAGTGAAAAATCTTCAGAGCTAACGCAGAAGAAATCTGTATTGAAACCTAGGTAAACAAACAGTACTCATGTGCAGTCTTTCCTTCAGGGATGAAATCATAGGAAGCCAAGAATAAAAAACCCACGAGAGTAATATCAAATCAGCTGCAAGATCATTTGAAAAACATCGATTAATATAATAAGGATCGAGACGGTTGGATATGCATCATCTAGAGATCCTCCTTCTGCACCAGGATTTTTTGGCTGCATATTGCTTCCATCTCCTCCCAGGTCCTTGTGGTTGCACTTGCACACCTTACCTCCCCTTCTTTAGGACAAATCCGAGGGCGCCGTGAAGCATCACACAGGGGTTGGTGATTAGGGCTCGCCAAAGTCGCGCCATGACTTGAGCTTATTGTCGTTCCATGGGCACATCAGATCAATATCCCAACTGACTTGGAGGGGAGGGCCGGAGGCCGAGGGCAGGGGAGGGAGAGGCCGAGAGAGCCGGCCGGAGGGAAGGGGAAGGGAGGGGAGGGGAGGGATTGAGAAAAAGTGTGACAGCCGGAGAGGGCCGGCCGCCGGAGCCGGAGCCGGACCTGCAATTGCTTGCTGTCGTCGCCTTCAGCAGTTTAGCTAGGTTGGGGAATGGAGATTCATTTGGAATCGGAGGAGGGAGAGGCACGAGACGAGGTGCTCGGCTGGCGGCTGCTCGCGCGCCTAACCAGACACCCAGTCGGTCCAATCTGATTTGGTTGGTGGCCACTGTTGCCTGCATGCGTGCCTGCCGTGGGTGCAGTTTTTTTTTTTTGAACACATGAAGGGGCACGAATGCCCCAGATGCTTCATTCATTATCAAGTGGTGGTACAGAGCATCTTACAAAGAGACCCAAATAAAAACAAGAAACTACAGAAAGATCCTTGAAACATGCAAAAAGAGCCCTACTCAAAGATCTGGAATTAAAATCGGGTCTAAACAGCAACAGGAGCTCCAATACACGCCCGTCGTCGCCGGGGACAAAACCACTTGGGACGCCCGGGGCGCCACCGCTTCTCCTCTTGCCGGAGAAGGAAGAGATGGACTTAGTACGTGGGCCAAATGTTAATGGACCAAGCCCTAAAAATAGTGCAAAAAAAAATTACAAATGAAATATAATATTCCAAAAAAGATAATCTCTACCATTTAAAAAAATATTCTTGAAAATAAAAAAACACATTCTCAAAGTAAAAAAAATATGTTTTTCTGAACAACAAAAATTAAAATAGATTGATAAAAAAATCATGTTTTTCGGATTAAATGAAAGTGCGGAGCTAAAATAGGTAATGGCGAACATTGTTAGGGTACCTCAAATTTCATCTTACAAACAGAAATACTCAGTTTAACCTTATTTCTGAAGTTTGCAAAAATTGGATTATAAAAATATTGCATACTGGCACATGGAGCATGCTATATTTTATTTTTCGCCTGGTGCAACGCACGGGCATTTGTACTAGTAATAATAATATGTGAACTTTATCCCACTTCAATACTTTGGTACATTTAACAGATAAATGTGTCTAAAGAACATTATCTTGCTGGGCATGCAAAGCAAGTATCCTTGAATCAGAGATACGCATATAACATTCGTAAGTCAGGAAATATTTAGAGAAACAGAAAAAACACATCTACGCAGCTAGCCTGCTTAAGACAGAGTTATCTTATCAGGATGTACTGTGAAACTATTATCTCCATATGTGCAATGTTTTCTTTCTGCAGGAACATAAGTACAATACTAACCACATGTATCTACCACGTGACGGCACAATAATGTTAGGAATGATGTTAGCATTCAGCTCTTGAGCTTAGCCATATCCAATGATGAGATAGGGGCCTGACATCTTCAGTAATGAGGTGGAGGAATATAATTGGAGGTATCATTACTCATAACATCACTGTTTACAGCTGTTTTCACATGATTTGCTTATAACCATATTGATGTACTTAAATACTGCTACTTGCAGCTTTGCAGATGTTCTCAACATGGTTAAGCGATTAGCAAAAAAGCTCTTTTTAAGTGATAAGCTTATAAAAACACAAGCACTACATATCTATCCATGTTAATATGGAACGCAATCAAGCAATGGCTTCTGTCTGTTGATACTGACTGAAGGCAACGGAGGGTTACCATTTTTTTCTGTGCACAAGCACTGCTTTGAGTTCATCATGGTCAACTAAACGCTGGAGTAGGCAAACCAAGATGTTGAACGAACAAGATACAATGCATTGCATGATTTTTCGGTCAGCAGCCAACTACATATCCAGTCATAACAGGCCAAATATTATCAGACAATTAGATAAACAGAAGTCAAAAACACCGAGAAACATCCCCTTGTTCAATTTGCTATGGCTTGAGATATACACTTGTATAAGAACGTTTAAGGACCAAATACAAATCGAACAGTACTTGAGAAAGTTATAAGAACAAAACCGATCCATAGTATAAATAAAGACACCTAAAATCACCAATAAAAATCTCTAATAATATACATGTGCACACATCATATCTGTGGAAAAATATGAACTAAAAAATCTATAACAAAGACGATGTAGAATAGTAGAGTTACAGGTGCCACCGCCTCACCGGTCCTTTTGCTCACCGAATCAATCGACGAATCTATGATTTGCCGCCGGTCGCGGGGTGGCCGCTGTCGTAGTCGACGATCTCGTCGTCGGTCATGGATCGGGAGTGCTGGACAATGGAGCGGCCGATGGAGTTGATCCAGTCCTCCTTCTCCTTCTCGGAGTCGGCGACGAAGTACATGGTGTCGCCCGGGGTGGAGAGCTCGAAGGCGAACTTGCGGTTGAGCACGTCTTCGGCGCCCTTGACGGTGAGGCAGGAGGCGACGGTGATGACGCCGCGGGGCACGGACGCGCGCGTGACGGTCGAGTCCTTGAACCAGAAGAGCTTCCCCTGCTTGAGCACGAACCACCGCCGCCGCCACGTCTTGATGTACTCGCCCTGCTTGTCCAGCCACCCGCCGCGCTCCGGCTCGCGCCAGAACTCGATGCCGTCCGTGGCGTCCGCGGGCGGGGCGCCGGTGCCCATCACCGCTCGCCACAGGCTCGCCGCCATGAGATGCGGAGGGATTTGGGGATCGGGTCGGGCGGATCGGGAGAGTTCGTTCGGTTGGTTTTTCCCTCTGGTTTTGACGGAACGGGACGGGCTGGGGGTCGGACTGTGTACCGAACTGATTTGTATCGGTGTATCTGCGTTGCTCACGTGGATAGCAACAACTTAAAAGGCAACTAAAAAAAACTTAAAAGAGTCATCGCAGAGAGAGAGAGTCTAGGGTTTCCTTTTCTCGCCCCACAGCATCTCCAACGCGGACCCTTAAACAAAAGCAACCGAGTCTCGATCGTGTGATTTCCGGGTGTGTTTTGCCATCTAACGATCCGCTGACCAATCTGAACGTGTTTTTTTTTCCACAAACCCAAGACGAGCTGGGGCCTTTGCAGGTGTCCGGGTCGCTGCACGCCCGCATCTGATGATCATGGCCCACCCAAAAATCCCACCCGCCTCTCCCGCGCTTTTCCACCGAATGCTTGCGCCGCTTGCCGCGTCGTATTCATGCCAGCCCAGAGTATGCAACGGCCGACAATGATGTTGTGCGATGTGACCGGGCGTGAGGGTGGCGCTGATAGATGCGACCTCTCAGGCGTCGCCGCTTCAATGTGGACACTGCGTCCTTAAGAAACCAACTCAAACAGCTGTGCCGCATTGAAGCGGGGTGAACGGCCCTTTGACTGGACTAGTCACGGCTATTTAAGCCGTGTGCCGGCGATGCACATCCGCACTTCATCCTCTTTGAGCCCCTCCTCCTCTCCATCCTCTCGGAGCCCCTCCAACTCCAACGGCGATGTCGAAGTCTTGGTTCTCCATGCAGGCAGGCGGTGGCGGTGACATCTCTTCATCAGGCGGTTCCTGGCACCGCCGTCCTAGCTCTCCGGGCCCCTCGGCATCCATGGCGGCCGGCTCCTCCGGCAAGGAGGAGGACCAACAGCAGCAACAGTGGCCCCGTCTCCTCACGGAGGCAGCTCTAACGGGCGAAGAATTTGTCCGTCAGATGGGGCCGACGCCACCATCGTTGGTGCATGTCAAGGAGGAGCCACCCTCCCCGCCGCGGGTCCGCGTGAAGCGGGAGCCGGCATCCCCACTCGACGGATCAAGGTGGAGCCCGCATTACCCCGTGCAATCGCGGCGTCCACATCGCAGGTCGCGTCAAGGAGGAGCCCGTGTCCCACCCACGCCCTCGCGCGTAACCGTGATGTCCAGATCGGACGCCGCGTCAAGGAGGAGCTCGTGTCGCCGCCGGCGCATGATTGCTTGTATCTGCGTTGGTAATTCCCCGAAGAGGAGAGGATGATGCAGCACATCAACGGTAAGTATTTTTCTCAGTTATGAAACCAAGGTTATCAATCCAATAGGAGAACCAAACAACACTATGTAAACAACACTTGCACACAAATAACAAATACTTGCAACCCAACGCGTAAGAGGGGTTGTCAATCCCTCCTCGGTATTGAGATAGATTAAATTGTATGAGATTGAATAAATAAATCTAGCAAAAACACAAAATAAAATAGGTAAAAAAAAGTGCAGCAAGGTATTTTTGGATTTTTGGAATAATAGATCTGAAAACAATATGATAGGAAATAGACCCGGGGGGCGTAGATTTCACTGGTGGCTTCTCTCGAGAAAATAGTATACGGTGGGTAAACAAATTACTGTTGGGCAATTGATAGAAGAGCAAATAATTATGACGATATCCAAGGCAATGATCATGTATATAGGCATCACGTCCAAGATTAGTAGACCGACTCCTGCCTGCATCTACTACTATTACTACACACATCGACCGCTATCCAGCATGCATCTAGTGTATTAAGTTTATGGAGAAACGAAGTAATGCAATAAGAACGATGACATGATGTAGACAAGATCTATTCGTGTAGGAATATACCCCATCCTTTTATCCTTAATGGCAATGTTGACAGGTATGGGGGACTGGGCCATCCCACTATTGGCATAGGGCCTAAGCCCATGTGTACCTGACCTAGATGAGAGCACCAGACGCCTCTCTGGAGAGGTGCGTGAGTCATACACGAGAGAAGCCTCAGCCGCCACACGCACAGAGGTATTCTCCCGATTCAACATGGTATCGAGCCAGGTTGCGGCGGCGCCGGCGTAGTCGCTCGCCGGCGAGGCGGTGGGGCCCGACGGGGTCAGGCGAGAGGAGCCTACTCGCGCTGCTGTGGCAGGGTAGTTGCTCGCGCGGCTGCGCAGGGGACGTGCGAGCGCGGCGGGGCTGTGTGGAGCGCGCGACGGAGGGACGCTGGAGCTAGTAGAGCTGGAGAGGAGAGGCGGCTGCACGGGGGGACTCACACGGTGGAGCCTGAGAAGAAGCTGCGGGCAGGTCAAGTTCCCCTGCTGCGGGCAAGACGAGATCCTCTACTGTTCTGCTGCTTCTGCTACTGCCGTGCTGCTGTTGCTGAATTTGCTGCCGGAGCTGCCGAGCTGCTGTTTCCGCTAGTTGAAGAGAAGAGGAGTGTTGTACTGGTGCTTGATGTTGCTTGCTGTTGGTTGTGCTTCTGCTGAGGGGTTGCTGCTGGGACTGGTACTGTTGGAGGCCAAGGTCCTCTGCTCGTCTGCAGCTGCTGAACTGCAGGTGCTGCTACTGCTGTGGTTGATTTTTTTTTCTCTGCTGCTGGTTGAAGAAGAAGAGGGGAGGCCATCATGGGGGCTGAACTCACTGCCGCCCTAGAGAAACTTGCGCAGCTCATGAGTGCGAAAGCTGCCGAGGGGTTACCTCCCACAAGTGGCACCATCGTTGTGCCCCACGCGGATCAGGTGTTCAAGCTTGAGCTCATGCCAAATGATGTCAAGCTGAATGGCATGAGCAACGACCTGAGCTGGTCGAGGCGGGCCTTGTTGATCTTGAAGACAAAGGTCCTGACAGAGTACGTTCTTGGAACGGTTGAAGAACTGGCTGACAAGGCGAGCCCAAAATGGAAGAAGTGGAGTGTTACCGACTCGCTGATTTTGGCATGGATGTTGAACTCCTTAATTCCAGCCATTGCAATGTCTATTGAGGCATTGCCAACTGCTTCTGCCATGTGGAGTATGCTGTCCACAAGGTATTCCGGTAAGGGAAACCTGGTGCTCATGTCTCAAATTGAAGACAAGATTCATGCTGTTCGTCAAGGTGACAGAAGCCTGCTGGTGTATGTGAATGAGCTGCAACACCTTTGGGCAGATCTGGATCAGTGTGATCCCCTTGATATTCCACATACAGAGTCCATGGAAATTGCCAGGAAGTGGGTTGAGCGCAAGCATGTGGTGCAGTTTCTAAAGGGCCTAGATCAAGCTTTTGAAAGTAGGCATGCTGCGATGCTACATCAGCCGACACTTGTGCCCCTTGATGAGGCCATTGCTACGATGTCCCAAGAAGAGGTACGCCTGCAGTCGAGAAAAGGAGTTGGAAATGAATCCGCTTATAGAGTGACTGACCAGCGAGGTCCTGGGGTGTGTCACAATTGTGGTCTACCAGGGCATATCATTCGATTCCGCACTGGACCTAGGAGAGTCAGAGGTCGAGGGTATAGTGGTGGCAATAGCAGCCGAGGTGGTTGGAACGGGGGTCGTGGTCGGAATGGGACTGGACATTCTTGGAATGCTCCTCATTGGAACGCTCCCAAGGCAAATGTAGCTGCTTCAGCTGAAGGGAAGCAGCTTGTAGGAGGACAAGAGACTGATATCAGCTATGCCAACTTTGTTGATACAAATGAAGGTAACATTGAACATGCATCAATCGCAGCCCATAAAATAAACTCTGAATGGGTGCTTGACTCGGGAGCATCACAACATGTTGCTGGAGATTTTAATGAGTTTAAATCTTATGTTCCGCACTCTCTTGCACATCAACAAAACATTCACACAACAGATGGCACAGCCCAAACCATCACAGGTGTTGGGACAGTTAGCTGCACACCGAGTATTGAATTATCCTCAGTGTTGCATGTGCCAGCTTTTCCTGTGAACATAGTGTCCTTGAGTGCTTTGGTTGACCAAATAGATTGTCAAATAATTCTTGACAAAGTTGTGTTCTTGATCCAGGAGAGATTGACGGACAGGAGTCTTGGGACTGGAACAAGGCATAGGGGGCTGTGGTACATGGACCGTTGCATGCCGGACCAGGAAGGATGGGACATGATAGCTGTAGTTGCTAAGGACAAGGAGGCTAGAGCATTGATCCAACACTGTAGGATGGGACATGTGTCTTTTGACAAAATGTATCAAGTATTTCCTGATGTAATGAGTGGTGTGGACAAGAGCAAGCTGAAATGTGATGCGTGTGAGTTTGCTAAACATACCAGAAACTCATATGTGAGTAAGGGGATCAGGAGCATATCTCCTTTTGTGTTGATCCACTCTGATGTATGGACCTGTCCAGTGTTATCTGTTAGTGGTATGAAGTACTTCATTACGTTCATTGATTGTCATTCTCAGATGACTTGGGTCTATCTTCTGAAACATAAAGATAAAGTGTTTCAGTGTTTCAAAGTCTTTTAGGCACTTGTTTAGACTCAATTTAATGTGAAAATTCAAGCACTCATATCTGACAATGGCACCAAGTATGTTAACAAGGCCATTGGTGCCTTCATGTCAGACAAGGGCATCCTGCATCAAACATCTTGCCCGGACACACCTCCTCGGAATGGGGTGGCAGAGAGGAAAAATAGCCACCTGCTAGAGGTGGCACGGGCACTGATGTTCACCATGAATGTGCCCAAGTTCCTGTGGAGTGAAGCTGTCATGATGGCCACCTTGATCAACCGCACGCCATCCCGGGTGACAGGTATGAAATCACCGTGTGAGTTGGTTTTCGCAGAAAATAAATTTCCTGTTCCTCCCAAGGTGTTCGGTTCCACTTGTTTTGTTCGTGATCATAGGCCATCAGTCAACAAATTGGATCCTCGGGCCGTCAAGTGCATCTTTGTTGGGTATACTTCAGAACAAAGAGGGTACAAATGCTGGAGTCCGTCTGAGAGGCGGACATTTGTGAGCATGGATGTTACGTTTCGTGAATCAGAACCTTTCTATGGTGAGAAAACTGATCTAAGTGTCTTGTTTGAAGACCTTGACCAATGTCTCCAACCGGAAATTGGTCAAGAGGGGGAGAGTAGTAGCACACAAATGCAGACGATGCATTAGTCACCTCAAGCAACAGACGACTCCACAGTAACTCATGTGGCTTCTGTGATAGAAGCATCCACTTCCATTGGTGATTTGTAGGTTGGCGCACCGGCTCAGGTTGGTAGTGTGCCGAGGTGGACATCAGAGCAAGAGGAGCAGCTAAAGGTGTATTCGCGAAAGCGTTCATCGTCTCAGATTGGTATTGTCCCGAGGTGGACAATAGAGCAAGAGGAGCATCTAAAGGTGTATTCGCGAAAGTGAGGTGAGGGTGTTGCACATCAGGGGGAGCAACAAGATCTGCCACTGACGGAACAACAAGGTAGTAATGATGTTATTTCCATCTCTTCTGACAGGAATAAAGATGAAGGGCCAGTGGCCTTAAGGAGAACTACTCGAGCAACAACAGGGATACCGGAGAAACGGTATGGATTCGATGACAATGATATTGGAAATTATGTTTCCTATGAAGCATTATCTCCAGCCCACAAAGCATTTGTTGCTTCTCTTTAGTCTGTGTCAGTTCCGACTGACTGGAAGAAGGCAAAAAAGGATTCAAAGTAGCGAGTGGCCATGGTGGAAGAGCTGGAGGCTCTGTGTAAGAACAAGACATGGGTACTAACACCCCTTCCAAAAGGAAAGAAGGCAGTTAGCTGCAAGTGGGTATACACTGTGAAGCAGAAAGCAGAAGGAAAGGTAGAATGGTACAAAGCAAGGCTTGTGGCGAGCATATGGCATTGACTATGATGAGACCTTTGCTCTAGTAGCAAAGATGAACATCATGAGGATTTTGATCTCCCGTGCAGCAAATTTCAGGTGGCCTTTACACCAACTTGATGTGAAGAATGCCTTCTTGCATGGGGACTTGAAGGAGGAGGTATACATGGATATTCGACCTGGGTTCTCGACTTCGGAGACTGCTGACAAGGTATGCAGGCTAAAGAAAGCTCTTTATAGACTGAAACAGTCTCCAAGAGCTTGGTTTGACAAGTTTAGACGGGCTGTGTGTGACATGGGGTATGGACAATGCAATGGTGACCATACATTGTTTTATAGACACTCTAAAGGAAAAATGACCATCCTTGTAGTTTATGTTGATGATATCATTATCACCGGCGATGATGACGTAGAGATAGCAAGGTTAAAGGGGTGTCTGAGTAAGGCATTCGAAGTTAAAGATCTTGGTCGACTCAAGTACTTTCTTGGGTATATAGGTATATAAGTGGCAGGGTCTGGAAAAGGAATAGCTCTTTCTCAAAGAAAGTATACCCTGGATCTCCTCTGTGATGTTGGCATGTTGGGTTGTCGAGCTACTTCAACCCCAATTGATCAAAATCATAAAGTGACTGCCCAATCAGGTGATCTGGTGGATAAATAAAAATATCAACGATTGGTGGGAATATTGTTGTACTTGTGTCATACACGACCAGACATTGCATTTGCAGTAAGTGTTGTGAGAAGATATATGCATGAGCCTAGAAGTGAACATCTAGAGGCAGTATATAGAATCCTGAGATACCTGAAGGGTTCTCCTGGGAAGGGACTGATATATAAAAGTTATGGACATCTTGTTGTGGATGGTTATGTGATGCTGATTGGGCTAGCTGCCTGGATGATAGGAGATCAACTTCAGGCCATTGTGTTTTCGTAGGAGGAAATTTAGTGTCTTGGAGAAGCAAGAAACAACCCGTTGTTTCCAAATCAACCACAGAGGCTGAATACAGATCCATGTCTCAGGGATTGAGTGAGTTGTTATGGACAAGAAATCTATTAGAAGAGCTGAAGATATTGAAGACCAGTTGTATGAATGCATGGTGCGACTACAAGTCGGCAATTAACATAGCAAGCAACCCAGTTCAACATGATAGAACAAAATGTTGGTGCAATATCTGCCTTCCTATGTTTTGGAGATTGTTGACAGAAACAGGTATGGACTGATTTGTTTGCTAGTGCGTACAGAGAGAAATAGTCCATACGAAACCGAAGAGAATGCTGTCTCTGGTGTTAAGTTTGAGGAACTTCACCGAAGCATATCTGCGTTGCAGAGAAGAACGAGCTATACTTATTGAAGTCATGTAGACGAGAAGATTGATGTGAAGGAATTAACCCCTCGAAAGTTTACTGCTGAAGCGAAGCATTTGGTTTAGTGTTGTCCGAAGAAATTGACTGCAATGAACGAAAGTCGAAGACATAGTGAAGACGTAGTATTCTTTTCGTTGTTCTTCTTTTGTTCATGAGTCATAAGACCTCCGTACTATTAAGAGAGGTATATGTTCTCGAAGCTTAGATCTGCTGTGATGCTTAGCCCAAAACCTATGAAAGTTGCGAGAGAAATCTCTTTGAGTTCCGAGCAAATACTTGCCATCAAGAGACTGTGATCTTCTTCACTGCGAGAGGTTTGTCTCAGACTGAGGAGTTAGCATTACTTGCTCCGCAAGCAATGTAACTGTTGGACTCGTGTCGTTCGGCCATTGGCTGCTCTCGATGTCCAATTTGGTCATTTCCCATCAGGGAAGGCTACGACTATAAATAGCCACCCCGCACCGGCTTTGTCCGGTGGCTGCTCCGCTTAAGATTTCTAAGAAGATTGATTTGAGCAGCCCCTCTCCAAGTGATTTGAGTTTAAGATCCACCGAGAGAAAATCAAGAGCCCAAACTTAGACAGTGGTTGAGCATCACAGTAGTTCTGAGTTAGAGTTCTTGTACCTATTACTCTTGAGAGCTATGCACTCTCTAGACGGATAGGTTTCAGCTCGAGTGTTGAAGAGTTGTTGTCTTCACCGAGCTAGATCTTCAGCAACCAAGAGTGATTGTGGTTCGCGAAGGTCGACCAAAGGTTTGGAGATCGCCGACAAGTATCTACCACGAGTGAAATCAACTAAAGTCTGATCAGCTTCGAGTTGAAGGAGAATAGGGTGATGAGAGTTTATCTTTTGTGTTAAGTCATAACCCCTCCAACCAGACGTAGCCCTTTGGCAGAAGGGTGAACTGGTCTACCAAATCTCTCTGTCGCCATCGAGCACCGCTAGTTAAATTTACTTCACTGCATTACTTTTGGCAGTCTTCATATGTGCTTTGTGATGATAGTTATCTGATCTGTTATTTTCTGTTGCATATCATTCGGCTCCATTCTCCCTGTGACAGTTATCATTCACTGCCCACTTTGTTGCACCCTCATCATTCTGTCATGCTATCTCAGTCCTTGTTATTTTCTGTGCCGTGATCTTTTACCTCATTACAGTTTTTCTTCATAGTTGTCCATCGCAGTTCATTTCTAGCTCTCTGTTATGATATTGTATCTGTTGGCATATTGCATTACCATCGTTGTCATCAAGCCTGTTATTTCATATGCTCAAACCATTATTGCATCCTACATCGATGGTTTTGTTCCTCAATAGTATGCGTGATTGAATTCTTTTCTACCGAACCTTATTTCCGCTGCTATGTTTGGGATTAGTTCAAAACATTCGAAAGAATTTTTGAATATCCCATTCACCCCCCCCTCTGGTCGATATACTCTCGATTCTAACAATTGGTATCAGAGCAGGTTCTCCCTGTCTTTGTTTATTAAAGGTCTAACATCCGTGGAGTTTTGAGTATGTCGTATGCAGGTAGATCCTCGCACTCTGAGAGATTTCCTATCTTCGATGGAAATGATTATCTCTACTTGAAAGAAAGAATTAGAATCAGAATTCAAGCCGTCAACATAGACTTGTGGGAGATTGATTGTGGAAAATGGATACACCATTCAGCAACCTGATGAGCTCACTTCCGATGACAAAGCTAATCTGCGGTTGAATGCCCAAGCGAAAGGTATCATTTGCAGTAGTCTCTCAAAAGACATTTTCCTTTGATTTAAAAAGCTCGACACTGCAAAGTAACTTTGGGATGCGATCAATAATGCTCATGAAGAATTCATCGCTAGAATGGATCCTCACACTCAAATGCTTCGTGCCATGTTTGCTGGCTTCAGAAGTCTTCGTAAGGAAAGTGCTATGGAACTCACTGATCAACTAACAAACCATGTCGAAAGACTTCATCAGCGAGGAGTAACAGATATCACCGATAGAGATGTGGTCAACAAGCTACTGAGTGCTCTTGATGTGACTTTCGATCCCATCGTAGCTGAAATCAAGCAAAGACTAGACTATGAAGAACTTCACTATGTTGAGATCATGACGCTGTTGTCCATTCACGAAGAAAAGATGGAGTTTGAAAATGCAGATCTAGAATCTTCTTCAGAAGGTGAAGGAGAAATCCTTTCACATTATGGCAGCTCACAAGAAGAAGAAGATGTCGAGAATCAACACACCATCACCAGAGAACTAGAGATGCTAACAGAAAGGTTGAGTGATCTCAGGAGACAAAATTTATGCCTCACGAATGATGATGAGTTTGACTTGCCTGAATCATCAAGAAGGTTACCTCCGAAAGAAATGAAGTGCTTCAAGTGCAAATAATTTGGTCATCTCATTGCAGGCTGTCCCTGCTGGGAAGGAAAACCTAGAAATAGATGGAAATATCTTCACTGCAGTGGATTCACATGAATGGATCATCATACTAAACTCTCGAAGAAAAATGAACCATCCTCATCTTCTTCGACGAGACCAGTCACTGACGTGAAAGCCAGAGCAACAATCGAGTCAAATATGAAGAGAATATCACAGCTGAATAGAGCATGTGCTGATATGACCCTGGATTCTGAAGAGGAGGCGACAGACTCTGAATCAGATGATGAAGAATTTCACAGAAGGATAGGAAGGAGCAATGCCTTCATTGCCTATGAATCATCAGAAAATTCACTCGATTCAGACTCCGATGATGATGCCTCAAGTGATGATGAACCAATCGCATTTTGTCTCATGGCAAAATCATCTAAGGATCAGGTATTGGCAAAACACAAAATATCCATGAATGGATATTCTCCTGAGTATATTGCCTATGCTAAATTGGTCAAGATTGCTAAATCTGAACATGATGAACTTGAAATGCTTGAGAAAAATCTTAGGAAAACCAAAGGATTATTGGTAGAAGAGATGGAGAAGAATCAAAAGTTGATGGAAGAGCATGACGCTTTTTCTTCAACTGTTGATGATCTTTCCAACAAATATGATTCTCTTTCAATCGACTTCGAGAGTTTATCAGATGAACTCCTTAACAGGAATCAAGAACTCAAGTCTGTGAAAGAATCTCATAACATACTTGCGAAAGAAAAAGCTTCTCTCTTCGCCGAGCAATTTGTTCGGCTTCCTGATGATTTTATGCCTCCATGCTTAGAATGCTTAGAATGTAGTAATGCTGATTCTCATGCTGAAACTTCTAAACTTCTAATGCTATCATCGAGAATATTGCAACTACTACGAATGGTATCACTAACCCCTCTTCCAAGGAATTTGCTGCTGTTACTAAGGAAAATTGCAGGCTAAAGGACTTGCTTGAGACAGGAATGCTAAGGAGCATAAAAGGGCATCAAACTCTTTGTGATGTGCTCAAGAAGTCAATACTGCACAAAAATCCTCGAAAAGAAGGATTGGGTTTCGAAAGGAAACTCAACGTTGATAGAACCTACTGGACTCCCGAACAGTATCCTCGAACGAGTTGGGTTCTTGCTAAAAGCAAAACACTCGAACCTGCAATTCTGTCAGGATATGATTCTCCCATTACTGTTGTTTCTGATGAGTCTGATGACTCGAACTACAAATTCTTCAAACAACAGAATGGTAAGGTTTTCGCTCGATATGTTGGTACTAACTGCAGGTCTGGATCATGATACGTCTCCGTCATATCTATAATTTTTTATTGTTTCATGCCAATATTCTACAACTTTCATATACTTTTGGCAACTTTTTATATTATTTTTGGGACTAACATATTGATCCAGTGCCCAGTGCCAGTTCCTGTTTGTTGCATGTTTTTTTTGTTTCGCATAATATCCATACCAAACAAAGTCCAAACGCGATAAAAATTTACGGAGATTTATTTTGGAAATATATGTGATTTTTGGGAAAAAGAATCAACGTGAGACGATGCCCGAGGGGCCCACAAGCCTTAGGGGCACGCCCCCTACCCCAGGCGCGCCCATAAGGCTTGTGGACACCCCTTAAGGCGGTTGGGGCCCTTCTTTCGCTGCAAGAAAGATAATATCCAGAAGAAAATCCTGTTAAAATTTCACCCCAATCGGAGTTACGGATCTCCGGGAATTTAAAAAAGGTGAAAGGCTAGAAAACGGATCGCAGAAACAGAAGGAAACAGAGAGAGAGAGAGAGAGAGAGAGAGAGAGAGAGAGAGAGAGAGAGAGAGAGAGAGAGAGAGAAAGAGATCCAATCTCGGAGGGGCTCTCGCCCCTCCGCCGCCATGGAGGCCAAGGACCAGAGGGGAAACCCTCCTCCCATGTAGGGGGGATGTCAAGGAAGAATAAGAAGGAGGGGAACTCTCTCCCCCTCTCTCCCGTGGCGCCGGAACGCCGCCGGGGCCATCATCGTGACAGCGATCTACACCAACAACTTCGCCACCATCATCACCAACTCTCTCCCCCTCTATGCAGCGGTGTAACATCTCTTCTACCCGCTGTAATCTCTACTTAAACATGGTGCTCAACGCTATATATTATTATCCAATGATATGTGGCTATCCTATGATGTTTGAGTAGATCCGTTTTGTCCTATGGGTTAATTGATGATCGTGATTGATTTGAGTTGTATGTTTTATTATTGGTGTTGTCCTATGGTGCTCTCCGTGTCGTGGAAGCGTGAGGGATCCCCACTGTAGGGTGTTTCAATATGTTCATGATTCGCTTATGGTGGGTGGCGTGAGTGACAGAAGCACATACCCGAGTAAGTGGGTTGTTGCGTATGGGAGTAAAGAGGACTTGATACTTTAATGCTATGGTTGGGTTTTACCTTAATGATCTTTAGTAGTTGCGGATGCTTGCTAGAGTTCCAATCATAAGTGCATATGATCCAAGTAGAGAAAGTATGTTAGCTTATGCCTCTTCCTCATATAAAATTGCAACAATGATTACCGGTCTAGTTATCGATTGCCTAGGGACAAATAACTTTCTTGTGTGACAAAAAGCTCTCTACTAAAACTAACTTAATTGTTTCTTTATATAAACATCCCCTAGCTTTTATTTACGTGTTCTTCATTATCTTGCAATCCTATCCCTTTACACCTACAAGTACTTCTAATTTCATACTTGTTCTAGGTAAAGCGAACGTTAAGCGTGCGTAGAGTTGTATCGGTGGTCGATAGAACTTGAAGGGAATATAAAGTCTACCTTTAGCTCCTCGTTGGGTTCGACATTCTTACTTATCGAGAAAGGCTACAATTGATCCCCTATACTTGTGGGTTATCAAGACCCTTTTCTGGCGCCGTTGCCGGGGAGCAATAGCGTGGGGTGAATATTCTCGTGTGTGCTTGTTTGCTTTATCACTAGGTAGATTTTATTTTCTATTCTAAGTTGTTTTATATCTTTAGTTATGGATATGGAACACGAAATACCAAAAAAATTAGGTGTACTTGCTACTCATGGAGATGGGGAACCTCCTAAAACCCTCGATGCTCGTTATGTGAAAAATATTAAACACTACTTTGATAATCCTAAGAAAATCCCATTCAACTTGATAATGGGAGACACGTTGGATCAATGTGAATACTTTAGGGATTATCGCTTGACTCAAAAAGGGAAAATTTTATGGGATCAAATTCATATGTTGCATTGGTATGCTCGGGATCTATGCTTGAGATATGATTATACTTGTTGCTCTAGGGTGAAGGCTCCACACCTTCGCTTTTCATGTAAATTTAATGATAATGAAACCTTGGCTTCTTATGCTAATGGTATATATGATTACTATGATGTGGAATGAATAGAAGGATTCGTTACTTTTAAGAGTGCTTATGAAATTGAATCTTTGTTTGAAAAGTGTGAAAATTATGATGATGTTGTTTACAGACCTGAAAATTATGCTATACTTAAATATTGCTATGAGAATTATGAATATAATGCCGATATTAATGAGTTTATTGAGAAAGTCTCTGCTGTCCAAGAAGAGACTAATATTTTGCAGGAAACTATGGAAGAAGAAATTGATGACACTGTGAGCTCATTAGATGAAAAAGATGACGAGGAGAGCGAAGAACAAAAGGAGGAAGAGCGGATTAGCTACCCGTGCCCACCTTCTAATGAGAGTAACTCTTCAACTCATACATTGTTTAATTTCCCTTCGTGCTTATCGAAGGATGAATGCTATGATGGTTGCTATGATCCCTTGGATTCGTTTGAAATATCCCTTTTTGATGAAATTGATGCTTGCTATGCTTGTGGCCATGATGCCAATTTGAATTATGCTTATGGAGATGAACTTGCTATAGTTCCTTATGTTAAGAATGAAATTGTTGCTATTGCACCCACACATGATAGTCCTATTATCTTTTTGAATTCCCCCAACTACACTATATCGGAGAAGTTTGCACTTATTAAGGATTATATTGATGGGTTGTGTTCTACCATTACACATGATGATTTTGATAAATATAATATGCATGTGCTTCCTGCTCCTACTTGCAATTATTATGAGAGAGGAACTACATCTCCACCTCTCTATGTTTCCAACACAATAAAATTGCAAGAAACTGTTTATGCTATGTATCGGCCTTTACTTTGTGTGCATGAATTGTTCTTTTATGACATGCCGATGCATAGCAAGAGATTTAGACTTCTTTGTTGCATCATATATGTTACTTTGTGCTCACTACTAAATTACAAATAATTGCTAATTAAAATTGGCTTTGATATACCTTGGGATCCGGGTGGATCCATTACTTGAGCACTATATGCCTAGCTTAATGGCTTTAAAGAAAGCGCTGCCAGGGAGACAACCCGGAAGTTTTAGAGATTCATTTTGTTCTGTTATGTGCTTTTAAAAAGTTTAAAAACAAAAAATATAGAGGGGAACCTAAAACTTTTCAAAAAGGAAAGTGAAAGTAAGAAAGACGAGCACCGTTGAAGTGGGGGAGCTCCTTGAATTTTGTTCATGCCCATGGAAACTTTGCAAATCTTGAATTACAGAAACTTTTCAACAAAATTAATTATCCCCTTTTACAAATCCATTGTATTATGAAAATAATGTGCCAAGATTTGCCTTTAGGATGATTAGATTGCTTGTTTGGTTTGTGCAGTGCAAAAACAGAAACTTTGGCTGTGGTGCGTGAATTTACATTTGTTACTGGAATGTCAAAAGTTTCTGAATTTTTTACACAGTACTGCTATGCAAATTATATATTTTTTCCTAATGTTTCAGAATTTTTGGAGTTACATAAGTATGGTCAATGTTCAGATTGCTACAGATTGCTCTGTTTTTTACAGATTCTGTTTTTGATGCATTGTTTTGCGTGTTTTGATGAATCTATGGATTTTATCGGTGATATAAGCTGCGGTGAAGTTAGAGTACAGTAGTTATAATGCAAAAATAAAATATTAATGGGTTTGCAACAGTACTTAAAGTGGTGACTTGCTTTATTATACTAACGGATCTCACGAGGGTTTTGTTAAGTTTTGTGTGATTGAAGTTTTCAAGTTTTGGGTGAGATCATGATGGATGAAGGAATAAGGAGTGGTAAGAGCCTAAGTTTGGGGATGACCGAGGCACCCCAAGGTAATATTCAAGAACTCCCAAGCAACTAAGCTTGGGGATGCCCCAGAAGGCATCCCCTCTTTCTTCTAACGACCATCGGTAATTTTACTTGGAGCTATATTTTTATTCGTCACATGATATGCGTAAATTCTTGGAGCGTCTTTTGTTTTTATTTTTACTTTTTATTTAGTGCACCATTCTGGTATGAGATAGTCCTTGGTTGATTTATAGAATGCTTCATGCACTTCACTTATATCTTTTGAGTATGGCTTTATAGAATGCTTCATGTGCTTCACTTATATCTTTTGAAGTTTGGATTGCCTGTTTCTCTACACATAGAAAACCTCCATTTGTAGAATGCTCTTTTGCTTCACTTATATTTGTTAGAGCATGGGCATATCTTTTATAGAAATAATTAAACTCTCTTGCTTCACTTATATCTATTTAGAGAGTCAACAGGAATTGGTCATTCACATGGTTAGTCATTAAATCCTACATAAAACTTGTAGATCACTGAATATGATATGTTTGATTCCTTGCAATAGTTTTGCGATATAGAGATGGTAATATGTGAGAGGTACTAGTGAATGATTGTGGTTTAGTAAGAATATTGGTGTTAAGGTTTGTGATTCCCGAAGCATGCACGTATAGTCTCTCGTTATGCAATGAAATTAGAGCATGATTTATTTTTGGTTGTCTTCCTTATGAGTGGTGGTCGGGGACGAGCGATGGACTTTTCCTACCAATCTATCCCCCTAGGAGCATGCGTATTAGTGCTTTGCTTCGATGGCTAATAAACTTTTACAATAAGTATGTGAGTTCTTTATGACTAATGTTGAGTCCATGGATTATACGCACTCTCACCTTTCCGCAATTTGCTAGCCTCTTCGGTACCGTGCATTGCCCTTTCTCACATCGAGAGTTGGTGCAAACTTCGCTGGTGCATCCAAACTCCGTGATATGATACGCTCTATCACACATAAGCCTCGCTATATCTTCCCCAAAACAGCCACCATACCTACCTATTATGGCATTTCCATAGCCATTCTGAGATATATTGCCCTGCAACTTCCATCATCATCATATACATGACTTGAGCATTCATTGTCATATTGTTTTGCATGATCGTAAGATAGCTAGCATGATATTTTCATGGCTTGTCTGTTTTTTGATATCTTTGATATGCTAGATCATTGCACATCCTCGTAGACTGCCAGAGGCATTCATATAGAGTCACCATGTATTAGTTGTATCGAGTTGTAATATCGAGTTGTAAGTAAATAAAAGTGTGATGATCATCATTATTAGAGCATTGCCCCAGTGAGGAAAGGATGATGGAGACTATGATTCCCCCACAAGTCGGGATGAGACTCCGGACTTAAAATAAAAAAGTGGCCAAAGAGCCCAAAAAAAGAGAAAATAAAAAAAATGAGAGAAAAAGACAATGTTACTATCCTTTTACCACACTTGTGCTTCAAAGTAGCACCATGTTCTTCATATAGAGAGTTTCTTGAGTTATCACTTTCATATACTAGTGGGAATTTTCATTATAGAATTTGGCTTGTATATTCCGATGATGGGCTTCCTCAAATGCTCGAGGTCTTCATGAGCAAGCAAGTTGGATGCACACCCACTTAGTTTTCAGTTTGAGCTTTCATACACTTATAGCTCTAGTGCATCCGTTGCATGGAAATCCCTACTCACTTGCATCGATATCAATTGATGGGCATCTCCATAGCCTATTAATTTGCCTAGTTGATGTGATATTTTCTCCTTTTGTCTTCTCCTTACAATCTCCACCATCATATTCTATTCCACCTATAGTGTTATATCCATGGCTCACGCTCATGTATTGCGTGAGGGTTGAAAAAGCTTGAGAACATTAAAAGTATGAAACAATTGCTTGGCTTGTCATTGGGGTTGTGCATGATAAATACTTTGTGTGATGAAGATAGAGCATGACAAGACCATATGATTTTGTAGGGATAACGTTCTTTAGCATTGATATTTTGAAAGACATGATTGTTTGCTGGGATGCCTGAGTATTGATGTCTTTATATCAAATTATAGAATATTGCTTTGAATCACTCGTGTCTTAATATTCATGCCATGATTAGATTATATGATCAAGATTATGTTAGGTAGCATTCTACATCAAAAATTATCTTTTTTATCATTTACCTACTCGAGGACGAGCTTGGGGATGCTGATACGTCTTCGTCGTATCTATAATTTTTTATTGTTTCATGCCAATATTCTACAACTTTCATATACTTTTGGCAACTTTTTATATTATTTTTGGGACTAACATATTGATCCACTGCCCAGTGCCATTTCCTGTTTGTTGCATGTTATTTGTTTCGCAGAATATCCATACCAAATGAAGTCCAAACTTGATAAAAATTTACAGAGATTTATTTTGAAATATATGTGATTTTTGGGAAAAAGAATCAACGCGAGACGATGCCCGAGGGGCCCACAAGCCCTAGGGACGCGCCCCTACCCCAGGCACGCCCAGAAGGATTGTGGCCACCACTTAAGGCAGTTGGGGACCTTCTTTCGCCACAAGAAAGATAATATCTGGAAGAAAATCGTGTTAAAATTTCAGCCCAATCGGAGTTACGGATCTCCGGGAATTTAAGAAACGGTGAAAGGCCAGAAAACGGAACGCAGAAACAGAAGGAAACAGAGAGATCCAAGCTCGGAGGGGCTCTCGCCCCTCCGCCACCATGGAGGCCAAGGACCAGAGGGGAAACCCTCCTCCCATTGAGGGGGGAGGTCAAGGAAGAATAAGAAGGAGGGGAGCTCTCTCCCCCTCTCTCCCAGTGGGGCCAGAACGCTGCCGGGGCCATCATCGTGATGGCGATCTACACCAACAACTTCGTCGCCGTCATCACCAACTCTCTCCCCCTCTATGCAGCGGTGTAACATCTCTTCTACCCGCTGTAATATCTACTTAAACATGGTGCTCAACGCTATATATTATTATCCAATGATATGTGGCTATCCTAGGATGTTTGAGTAGATCCATTTTGTCCTATGGGTTAATTGATGATCGTGATTGGTTTGAGTTGTATGTTTTATTATTGGTGCTCTCCGTGTTGCGCAAGTGTGAGGGATCCCCGCTGTAGGGTGTTGCAATATGTTCATGGTTCGCTTATGGTGGGTGGCGTGAGTGACAGAAGCACAGACCCGAGTAAGTGGGTTGTTGCGTATGGGAGTAAAGAGGACTTGATACTTTAATGCTATGGTTGGGTTTTACCTTAATGATCTTTAGTAGTTGCGGATGCTTGCTAGAGTTTCAATCATAAGTGCATATGATCCAAGTAGAGAAAGTATGTTAGCTTATGCCTCTCCCTCATATAAAATTGCAAGAATGATTACCGGTCTAGTTATCGATTGCCTAGGGACAAATAACTTTCTTGTGTGACAAAAAGCTCTCTACTAAAACTAACTTAATTGTTTCTTTATCTAAACAGCCCCTAGCTTTTATTTATGTGTTATTCATTATCTTGCAATCCTATCCCTTTACACCTACAAAGTACTTCTAGTTTCATACTTGTTCTAGGTAAAGCGAACGTTAAGCGTGCGTAGAGTTGTATCGGTGGTCGATAGAACTTGAAGGGAATATAAAGTCTATCTTTAGCTCCTCGTTGGGTTCAACACTCTTACTTATCGAGAAAGGCTACAATTGTTCCCCTATACTTGTGGGTTATCAGATCACCCAAGAAGCAAATCTGGGTGAAGAAGTGCATTATGAAAATCTATCTGTCACTGCTAACTTGAATATGCAGAGTAATTCTCTTCGAGAAAATGATTATCATTCGCAGAATGACACAGAAAACTTTCGAATGGGTATTGATCAAACCCTCGACAGAAGGAATACATGCGTATCTCCTCAAATCATTATACTCATGTCTCTGGAAATAACTTCAATGCATATTCATATGATTACTCTCGAAGTGCACAGGTGTCTTACAGATCTCGCCGAAAGAATGTTCCTGCTCAGACGAAGCAAATGAGATCCTCGTTTCCCATGCAAGTGTGGGTTGCGAAAAAGAACTAATCCTCTCTTGCAGATTTTATCTCAGGGATTCCACTCGCCTATTCTTTATCCTGAGATCTATATTGTTGGTGCTAGTTCTTTGTGTTTTCTCTTGTTTTTCGTTGTGTTTGTTTTCTGTCCGTATATCAACTCACTCAGTGCTCCATGGTTTTTATGGTTTCTCTTGTTTGGCTGAGTGTTTTGATTCGGACCCTGTTTTCCCTCTATTCTTTCTCATCCAATCTATGATGTCCGTCACAAACATGCAATTTGATCTGAAGAAGATTTTAGTCCGACGTCCTTGGTCGCGAATGAAATCAACTTTGAACTTTAATCTGTTTTTGGCGTTTGCCATTCTTCAAACCCTTCAGTCTCCTGTTCAGTTTCTGAGATTTTCGTAGGAAACGGTTGCCACATGCCCACGATCCCCACGATCGTTATCGTGTCCGTTGAATGTGGAATGTCCCGCTTTTGTCGGCCATTGATTTCGGAAGTAGTGGTTTCACCTGCGGGCTATAAATACCCCTCCTGGCTTCTTCTTCCTCAAACCCTCCTGTTCCTCTCCCGAGCCCGAGCTCGAAGCAACGCCGTTGAAGCGCTTCGCCGTGCAACTCCGGTGAAGTCTCGCCGTCGTTGGTCGCGCCAGTGCGGTAAATCCTCTCCTCCACATTGTCGTAGTTGATCCCTGCTGCCAAGTTAGGGTGCCTGGATCTAGAACTAGTCATGTTTACTCCTCTCTTCTAGGGCTGTTCTTACCAACGCGATTTTTCTTGATTTATTTTCCTTGCGGTAGATCTTTAGGGTTCTCTAGGTTACGACTGGTACGGTTTGTAGTTTTTCCTCGTACTAGTCATATTGGATCTAAGGTTCATGTGTATTCCTCTTGAAAGATAAGATAGTTGTTACTCTGCTTCATGTGGCATGTTGCAATTCTATCGATGATATCTTCACAAGTATACCATGGATTCCTTTGTTGCTTCCGAAAAACTTTCTGTTTTCAGTCAAAATTGCTTCTGTGCATGTTTGTGACCCTATCTTGCTTTTCTCTCGCATCTATTCTGCTTCACAGGTTGGTCATGGCTCACAGTTCGGAAGAGCAGTCTAGTTCTGAAGAAGAAATGCCACAGTTGCCTCCCTTGTATGAACAAAAGAAGTTGACTGGTGGAGTAAAAGCATCAAAGCCACCAAAGATTCCGAAGAAGAAGTCTGAATCTGAATCCGAAGAAGAGGAAGATGATATTCCCTCGGTTCACAGTCAGCCAGAGGATGAGCTGGTCACTGACGCAATGACTCTTTTCTCTGATGGAAATCTCAAGAAAGGTGGACGTGGCAGAGAGAAGAACACAACTGCAGAGATGTCTAATCCCGAAAGTTATAAAACTCCACCTGGAGTTGAAACAACTGCTGAGAGAAATAATAGGTTGCAAAGGATTCGCCGTCACTGGGCGAAGAAATGGTTCAACCATGAGAATGTTCGAAGGAAATATCAAATTCTATTTGCATTCACTCCACCTTGGAATGATTGTATTGCTGAGAACTGCCCTGGCCCAGATGATGAAAAAGTCAGGCCACCTCCAACTAGAAATCCCCATCCTGACTCTATGAAAACAACTATTGATTTTCCCGAAGAAGTGGAAAAGAGAGCCAAGGCCAAAGCCAAGCGCGAAGCCAAGGCCGCAAAGAAAAATCAAGTTAAACAAAGAAACATCACACTGACCCAGCAGGACGTACAAAAGAAGAAGGATCATGCCTCTGCACAAAAGGAAAGCAAAAAAGGGAAGTCAAATTCCCCTCGAGTGTCCCGAAAGAAATCAGTTGCCAGAAAGTCAAACAAGGCAGCTTCTGCCTCATCTGATGAATCCTCCGATGAAGATGCTCCCGAAGAAATACCCATGTACGATCAACGAGCTCTTCTAAACAAGCCATACCAAACTCCCTCACCAGTGAAAGGTTCACTCCCAGTAAGGATGTCACCAAGGCTTGCACCCGCTCCTGTATCTGACAAACCTTCGGGTTCTGCCGCCCCTTCTGCAAAGAGAAAGTTGCTGCCCGAAGAGAAAGCTGATGCTTCTGTCAAGAAAGCCAAAACCAATGTTCCTGCTTCCACAGAGGAACAGAAATATGACTTTGATCTCATGATTGATGTTATTGAAAGTGCTACCTATGATGCATAATCAGTTGATTTGAGCAGTTTCGGTCTTCCTGATGATGTTACCAAGCTGGTTACAAAACATTTTACTGAGCTGGAAAAAATGACCAAGGAACTGAACCAGGCTGTCGAGGACAAGAAAACCCTCGAGCAAATGCGGAAAGATTCCAGCACTGAAGCCGAAAGGAAAGGTCTGAACAAAGAGATTCTTGATCTCACAAAAGCTCTAAGTATCATGAGAAAGGACAAGATTGAATGGCACTCACGTCTGAAAATGGAACTGTCTCAGCTGTGTGGCCGAAGGAATGATGAAATTGTCCATCAGGCTGAACTTGCTCGATGAAGAATAAAGGAAGAGAAATGTCAAAAGGCAAAGGCTAGGGCTAGCAAACCGAAAGGAATCAAGCCTCCTCGCCCTCAGACAGTTGTTGATGCCCTGATTGATTCAAGCACTCCTCTGCAGCAAGTTCCACCATCCCCACCTCATGTGGATGAACTCATGCAACAAGCCAGCCCTGTGCAAGTTCACATTCCTACTGCTGCTGCCCATGAGGAACCAGATGTTGTGGATATCTTTCTGAATAAATCTGACGAAGAAAATGCTTAGCCTGACTAGCAAGCCATAGATGAGAAAACTGATGAAGAGATTGAGGTTGAGAAGGCAGTTTCATCGCCTGATACGTCTCCAACGTATCTATAATTTTTGATTGTTCCATGCTGTTATATTATCATTCTTGGATGTTTTACAATCATTTTATAGCAACTTTATATCATTTTTTGGGACTAACCTATTGACATAGTGCCCAGTGCCAGTTGCTGTTTTTTGCTTGTTTTTTACTTCGCAGGAAATCAATACCAAACGGAGTCCAAATGCAGCGAAACTTTTTGGTGATTTTTTCTGGACCAAAAGACACCTGTTGGGCCAAAGAAGTACTAGAGGGGGGCTCCGAGGGGAGCACAACCCACCAGGGCGCGCCTGGGAGCCCAGGCGCGCCCATGTGGGTTGTGCCCACCTTGGCCGCCTCCCGCACCGCCTCTTTGCTCTATAAAAACCCTGGACGTCCAAAAACCCTAGGGGTGTCGACGAAAATCAATTCCAGCCGCCGCAAGTTCCAGAAACCACAGATCCAATCTAGACACCATCACGGAGGGGTTCATCATCCTCATTGGTGCCTCTTCGATGATGCGTGAGTAGTTCATTGTAGACCTACGGGTCCGTAGTTAGTAGCTAGATGGCTTCTTCTCTCTCTTTTGATTCTCAATACAATGGTCTCTTGGAGATCTATTTGATGTAACTCTTTTTTGCGGTGTGTTTGTTGGGATCCGATGAACTTTGAGTTTATGATCAGATCTATGTTTTTATCCATGAAAGTTATTTGAGTCTTTTGATCTCTTATATGCATGATTGCTTATAGCCTCGTATTTCTTCTTCGAATCTTTGGTTTAGTTAGGCCAACTAGATCAATTTTTCTTTCCATGGGAAGAGGTGCTTTGTGATGGGTTCGATCTTACGGTGCTTGATCCCAGTGACAGAAGGGGAACCGACACGTATGTATCGTTGCTATTAAGGATAACAAGATGGGGTCTATTTCTACATAAATAGATCTTGTCTACATCATGTCATGGTTCTTATTGCATTACTCCGTTTCTCCGTGAACTTAATACACTAGATGCATGCTGGATAGTGGTCGATGTGTGGAGTAATAGTAGTAGATGCAGACATGAGTCGGTCTACTAATCTTGGACGTGATGCCTATATAATGATCATTGCCTGGATATCGTCATAATTATTTGAAGTTCTATCAATTGCCCAACAGTAATTTGTTTACCCACCGTATGCTATTTTTCTCGAGAGAAGCCACTAGTGAAATCTACGGCCCCCAGGTCTATTTTCTCATCATATATTTTCAGATCTATTTTGCTATTTGCCTTTTTATTTATTTGCCACTTTTATTTTCAGATCTATATTCCCAAAAACCCAAAAATATTTTGCTTCACTTTATTTTATTCACGATCTATTTATCCAACCTACTACAATTTATCTCATGTTCATTTGCCAATTTCTCGTGCCGTTACCCGAAAGGGATTGACAACCCCTTTAACACGTCGGGTTGCAAGTATTTGTTCTTTGTGTGCAGGTTTCTGTTTACGTAGTGTTGCTTGTTTCTCCTACTGGTTCGATAACCTTGGTCTCATCACTGAGGGAAATACCTACCGTTGCTGTGCTGCATCATCCCTTCCTCTTTGGGGAAATACCGACGTAGTTCAAGCCAACATCATCGCCTCCGAAGGAAATGCAAGTTAAGCCCTCCGGATCCAACAAGGAGGATAACAAGATTGAGGGGGAGCTAAATGCTTACCGAGAGAATACCACCCCAGTCACCTCATCTCGTGCCCCTACCCAGATGGAGGTTGATCCTGCTCCTGCTTCTACTGCCTCACAGATAGAAGAGGGAGAAAAGAAACCTAAAGAGCCCATGGCTCACGAACAAGTTGTACCACCCGTTGTGCCCCAAGAAACCGAAAAGGTAGATGTTGTGACCCAAGTGTCCGAAGAGGTTGTTGTGCCTCTGTCTGTTGAAAATGCATAGAAAGAAAAGGCCCTAGTGCCTGATAGTTAGAAAGCCGCTGAAGGAGTTCCAGCGAAGGAAAATGAAGGTCAGACAAGTGCTTCAATGCCATCTGCTCCACAAAAGTTGAAAAGGCCCCTTGCTCCACTCAAACCCATTGATGAAGATATACCAGCACCTGGTGATTCTCAGCCCATGGCAATAAGCGACGAAGAAGATCTGAAAAATCCCCAGGAAACATTTCCCCTGTTCCCTGCTGGATATGGCCCAAATGGTCATGCGTTCAATGAGCAGCTTCATCTTTCGAAGCTTGCATTCTTTGAGACAAGCACTTATGAAGGAGAAAGGACTTTGCTGTCACCCAGGTTTTGGACAGAAGAACAGGTTGTGTATTATGCCCAGATTTTATTCGGCAAGAATCGGATTTTCAATCACAAAATATTGAACTTTGCTGAGCTCAAAGAATTACCTTGCTTCCACCATGCCATCGAGCATTTTGAACATGCATTCCTAAATGGTTTTCTTCGCTTCAATCATGGACGGAATCGAGAGGTAATCCATCAGTTCTATGCCACCTTGTACATCTCAGGAGAACTTGGAGATAGTTCAACATGGATCCTCGAATGGATGTCCGGAAGGGAAAATATCAAATGCTTGGTGATAACCCACAAGTATAGGGGATCACAACAGTTTTCGAGGGTAGAGTATTCAACTCAAATTTATTGATTCGACACAAGGGGAGCCAAAGGATATTCCCAAGTATTAGCAGCTGAGTTGTCAATTCAACCACACCTGAAAGACTTAATATCTGTAGCAAAGTTTTTAGTAGCAAAGTAGTATGGAAGTAACGATAACGGTGGCAAAAGTAACAGTAGCAGTTTTGTAACAATTGTAACAGTTGCAACGGCAAACTAACATAGCAAAGATCAATATGTGAAAAGCTCATAGGCAATGGATCAGTGATGGATAATTATGTCGGATGGCATTCATCATGCAACAATTATAACCTAGGGTGACACAGAACTAGCTCCAATTCATCAATATAATGTAGGCATGTATTCCGAATATAGTCATACGTGCTTATGGAAAAGAACTTGCATGGCATCTTTTGTCCTACCCTCCCGTGGTAGCGGGGTGATGTATACTACACAACTTGTTCTTGTAGACTCGTGTTGGGCATCCAAGCGCAGAGTTTTGTAGGACAGTAGCAATTTTCCCTCAAGTGGATGACCTAAGGTTTATCAATCCGTGGGAGGCGAAGGATGAAGATGGTCTCTCTCAAACAACCCTGCAACCAAATAACAAAAAGTCTCTTGTGTCCCCAACACACCAAATACAATGGTAATTTGTATAGGTGCACTAGTTCGGCGAAGAGATGGTGATGCAAGTGTAATATTGATGGTAGATATTGATTTTTCTAGTAGGAACAATAAAAAAACAGCAAGGTAGCAATCGATAAAACGGAGCACAAATGGCATTGCAATGCTTGAAAATGAGGCCTAGGGTCCGTACTTTCGCTAGTGCAATCTCTCAACAATGCTAATCTAGTTGGATCATATAACCATCCCTCAAGGTGCGATGAAGAATCACTCCAAAGTTCCTATCTAGCAGAGAACATAAGAAGAAATTGTTTATAGGGTACGAAACCACCTCAAAGCTATTCTTTCCGATCAATCTATCCTAGAGTTCATACTAAAATAACACCAAGCTATTCTTTCCGATCGATCTAACCAAGAGTTTGTACTAAAATAACACCATGTGATACACATCAACCAACTCTAATGTCACCTAGATACTCCAATGCCACCGCGAGTATCCGTGAGTTGATTATACGATATGCATCAAACAATTTCAGATTCATAATACTCAATCCAACACAAAGAACTTCAAAGAGTGCCCCAAGATTTCTACCGGAGAAACAAAGACGAGAACGTGCCTCAACCTCTATGCACAGATTACCCCAATGTCACCTCAGGAATCCGTGAGTTGGGTGCCAAAACACATATCAAGTGAATCACCAGCTCCGCTGCGACTACTCCGACCACCAGCTCGAGCCCTGCGCCACTGCATCGAGCGGATCGAGCTCTTCCCCGTCTTCGGTCGCCGGCGCTTATCCGGCAAATGGTGACGCCCTGCTGCTCCTAAGCTCTCACCGGGCCTCCGTGTGCCCTCTCGGTGAGCAACCGCCCCTTTTCCCTCTCTCTCCGGTGCATTTCGTCGCCCGTAGCCACCGCCCCGCTAGCACCCGCGCGCATCGCCGCCGACGAGCTCGCCACCATGAACGTCGTCACTGTCACGTGCGGCTAAGCCCTGCATCGAGCTCCTGGAGCTCGTGCGAGACCAACGCCACCACTAGCACGCCTCCCCGTGCTGTGCAGCTCCGGTTCCACCCACGCCTGATTCCGGTGTCCGCCGGCGACGACCTAGCGCTCGGCTCCGCCCGTTTTAGCTCGCGCTAGAGCCAGAGATCGACGCGGAACAATGTTCCCGTTCGAACGCGACCAACCACCGTCGTTTTGGTCACCGGACGATGAAACCCGAGCCCCTCCCGCATGCGCCGCCGCGTTTCGCCTCGCCGACATTGCTCCGACGACGGCCACCGACGTGGCATACCTGGGGCCCGCCCCTGGGTCACTGCCAGTGGGCCCCCTGGCCCCAGCTGACCACGTTGACCGTGGTCAACTGTGCTGACTGGGCACACTGTGCCACTGACACGCGGGCCCCCACCGCATAATTAACCTAATTAAGACTTTTTCTAAATAAAAATAATTAGTTAAACTAATCAGTCACTGACATGTGGGCCCAGTTGCTAATTAACTCTGTTTAATTAAAATAAAACTCTGTTAGCCCCTCTGTCTATGACATGTGGGCCCCACTGGTCAGGTTTGACCTAGTCAGTGCGGCTGTTGACTGATGATGTCATCATTGCGTCATGCTGATGTCACTGCTATTGTTCTGTTTAATGTTGATTTTAGTAAATAAAATAAATTCCAGAAATTCAGTAAAACTTTGAAAAATCATATAAAATAAACCGTAGCTCGGATCGAAAAACTTTATACTTGAAAGTTGCTCAGAACGACGAGACGAATCCAACCGTGTCATCTGTTTTCGTGTCGGGACCCTCTACGGAGGTGACCTGCAACTGTTAGCCTGTTTTCGATAGATGAATCGTGCATATACACCGGTTAATAATTCCAACTTAATTCCTAAAATAACTAAAATGATTTAGACATGTCTTTAGGCAACCCTGCACTGCACGTTAGCATAGCATGCTCTGTGTTGCATATGTTTGCTGTGTATTTATCTGTTTCCTCCCCCTCTTCTCTCTCGGTAGACCCCGGTACCGACGCAGTTCCCGAGACCGACGCAGCTCAGGAGCCCGACGACACCGTTGACGACCTTGCCTTTCCCGCCGAGCAACCAGGCAAGCACCCCCCCTTGAGCATGCCTATATCGCCTATTCTCTTCTCTCTTCTGCTTGCATTAGAATTGCTGTTGTTACTGCTTTACCTATTCTGATGCATGACCTGATTTTGTAACCTGCTCTTGATAATTACCTGCTTATCCTAAACTGCTTAGAATAGGCTGGTTAGTGAACCCCAGTGACCCCACTTGTCCCAGTTGCCCCGCTGGATCTTCGGAAGACTCGACGACCAGACCCCAGCACCGCACATCACCCCCTTAGTTGTACGACACTGCAGCGCTGCCATCGAGTGCCGAGGGTGATACCTCGTTTAGCACTTCTGATGTTAACTCTGTAGAGTAGCTATTCGGTCATGGTCATCGAGGGTGATTCCTCCTTCACCACTTCCGATAACGACACTGTCGTGCGACATCTCAAGTGTGAACCTCGAGGGTGATTCCTCCTAAGTTCACCTTGACGGATACATCGAGTAGGAATCCAATGAGGGTGATACCTCGGATTCCTCTGATGTTATGGACACACGGATACTTGGACTTTACTACTGTTACTTGGAAAGGTGGGTCGACCCTGAGGGGTACCGGTGAGTGTTGTGGAGACGGGTTGACCTGGAGGGTGCCCGTGAGATAAATTACGAGGCGTGGCCGGGCATTCTTAGCCCTTGCCGCAAGTCCTCGAGACGGGGCGACGGGGTCACATCGATCGTGAGTCTCTGCTCGTTACCGCACACACCCCAATACATTAACGGTTTGGATATTTGATCCGAGTGGGCCTCTGGCCCGATAGCACTAACCATCACGTGGGAACAGTTATGGGCACTCTGCGTCGTATGCATCAGCCGAAGCTTAATAGACGTCAGCGACTGAGCGGCACGCGCTGGGTTGGACTGCGTTAAGCACCCTCCTTTGTAATGGAGGCTGTTAGGTCTGCTCACCGGCCGTGTACGCAACGTGCAGGAGTTCCCGGGGTGATGGCCCAAGACCCCTGGGCGCATAGGTTTAGTCCGGCGTGCTGACCTCTCTATTAAGCCTAGGTCGGGTTGCGGTGTATCGTTTGGCCGAGGCCGGGCATGACCTAGTAAAGTGTGTCTGGCCGGAGTTAATCGAGCGTGGTGGGTAAGTTGGTGCACCCCTGCAGGGAAGAACTAATCTATGCATAGCCGGATCCTCGGTAATGGACGCTCGGAGTTGTATCCCGATCGATACAACTAGAACTGGATAGAAATGGATACTAGGGCTCTGGGATTGTTTTCTCGCTGGGAGTCGAGAAAGGATCTCTGGCCGAGGTTGATACTTAATACTACTACTGCTTTATATTGTGCTGATCTACACTCTTCTAATGCTGCAAGACCGCTGAAGATGCTAGTCTTCGATAGGACTAGGCCTTCCCTCTATTCTGGCATTTCTGCAGCCCAGTCCACATATACAGCCTCTCTTTGATAATGTTGCATATGTAGTGTAGATCCTTGCTTGCTGAGTACTTTGGATGAGTACTCACGGTTGCTTTGCTTCCTCCTTTTCCCCATATCCATTTGATGCAACCAGATGATGGAGCTCCTGAGACAGCTGTCCCCACCGACGACTACTACTACCACCCCGAGGGTGGTTACTACTTCGAGCTTGCGGACGACCAGGAGTAGGATCGGAGGGTCCCAGGCAGGAGGCCTGTGTCTTTTCGATCGTAGCTTTTGTTTTGCCCCGCCTTTCTAAAGGCTTATCTGTTTCTGTTTCATGTCTGTACTCAGATATCTGATGCTTCCGCTGACGCTTGTATGCGAGCTTATGTATTCGAGCCCTCGAGGCCCCTGGCTTGTAATATAAAGCTTGTATGACTTTATTTATGTTTTAGAGTTGTGTTGTGATTTCTTCAAGTGAGTCCTTAGGCTTGATCGTGTGCATTTGCGTGTATGGTTAGTACACGATTAAGCCGGGGGCGTCACAGTGCGGGAGGCCATCGAGGTGGGCACAACCCACCAGGGCGCGCCTGGGCCCCTAGGCGCGCCCAGGTGGGTTGTGCCCCCTCGGGGTACCCCTCTAGTACTTCTTTGGCCCATCCTGGTTCTTCTGGTCCAAAAAAATTCTCCAAAATTTTTTGGATGCGTTTGGACTCCGTTTGATATTGATTTTCTGTGATGTAAAAAACAAGCAAAAACAGCAACTGGCACTGGGCACTATGTCAATAGGTTAGTCCCAAAAAATGATATAAAGTTGCTATAAAATGATTGTAAAACATCCAAGAATGATAGTATAACAGCATGAATACTTCATAAATTATAGATACGTTGGAGACATATCAGCATCCCCAAGCTTAATTCCTACTCGTCCTCGAGTAGGTAAATGATAAAAGAAGTAATTTATGAAGTGTGAATGCTAGCAAAGTGCACAAGTTTGATCAATGATAATTTCAATCACTTTTCCTAGCATCATAACAGAAATTCTTTCTCATAAAACTTCTCATGTCAAAGTAGCAACCAATTCACATGTTAAGGTTCAAACAATGAATTCTCTTGAAACTCAACAACCTATGTTCTTAGTCACCAAACAATTGCAATTCAACTTATTCAAGAAAATCTAAGTAAGAGCTCCACATACTCAATCATCATATAGTCTTCCATGATTGCTAGTACTCAAAGCATATTCTTAGAACAAATTGCATTCATCGAACACAGAGAAATATAGGGGCTTAATATATTGCCTCCCAACTCATTTATCATAGAGATAATTCTCAACAATAATAAATCATGATCAAATATATTCGACTGGTCATATGTGCCTAGATCTTTCCCCACCACATGATGCTTGCCAACTAGAGAATAGTTGAGGTTGAAATGAGATTTCATACTATTGACTCTTTGCATAAAAGTAAATACTGGAAAGTAAAAGATAGGCCCTTCTCAGAGGGAAGCAGAGGTTGTCATGCGCTTTTTATTTGGATGCCCAAGCTCTTAATGCAAAGGAACGTCACGTTATATTGCCCTTTATGATAGCAACCTTTATTATGCAGTCCATTGCTTTTATTACTTTGCCATCACAAGTTCGTACAACGCTCAATTTTCCCTTACAATAAAAGATCAAACATATTTAGGAGCAATTTTTTTTGCTTTATGCACCGATGACAACTTACTTGAGGGATCTTATTCAATCCATAGGTAGGTATGGTGGACACTCATGGCAAGAAACTGGGTTTAAGGGTTTTTGGATGAACAAGTAGTATCTCTACTTAGTATGATTTTTTGGCTAGCAAAAGATCCTAGGCAAACACCACATGTTGGAGGATCCATAACAATATAATTTCTATGCAAATATACACAACCATAACTCATTACGTTGTCTTCCTTGTCCAACTTCAACTAATTTGCTCAAGTTTGAAAATAATTAATGGGTATTCACAATCATAGAAGATGTCCAAGATAATATATTTGTATGTGAAAGTTCTCTTCCTTGTACTAATCATTCATGAATTGCTTGTATTGTAGGAGATATGCCCTAGAGGCAATAATAAATGTTATTGATTATCTCCCTGTTCATAATTAGGTTTATGTTCCATGCTATAACTGCTATGGTTCTCGAGTCTACAAATAAAACGAGGCTTGGAGGAAGACTCATATGCACGTGTGGAATAATAAACGGTAAAATGTATTTCTAGTCTAGCCTCTAAGACTAGCTCAAGTGTTGCATGATGGTCCTGTTTTCCTGATCATGGGCATGTCTATGCCAGCAATTTTGAGGGCACAATGTTAGAAGAACATTTGTGTTGAATCGACCCAAATTGATGTTATGCTATGAGATTCTTTCGTCACAAGTTAATGGTTAATAACACAGAGATGGTTAACATTTGCACGATTCCTCAGACCATGAGAGTATCGAGTTTCTTCATGCTTGATTCATGAACTTTGGGGTTTGTTAAACGTCATCCGTAACTGGATGGCTATTACGGCGGCTTACGGGTTCATGGGAAAGTATGTTAAGTAACTTGATAGCTCAAGATTGGGATTTGCTCCTCCGACGATGGAGAGATATCTCTGGGCCCTCTCGGTGTTAAGGTATCCATCATCGTCTGGCCAGACACTTTGTGATTTGATCACGGGGATGCCGGAACACAGTAACGAGAAAAGAGAACAATACCGGTAACGAGGTAACTAGCATAGTGGACAAGTTGTTGATCCACGGGAATGCCAACATGTCTCACCTCGGGTATTTGTAACATATCGCGAAGCAACAGGAATAGCACACGGCAACTGGAGGTTCACTCGAATATTCATTCGTGTGGGTATATGGGTCAATATGGGTGTCCACGGCTCCGATGTTGATCATTGATCGGAAGGGGTTCCGTGTCATGTCTATACTTCACCGAACCTATAGGGTCACACGCTTAAGGGTCATCTATCTGCTGAATACTAGACATGGAGTCTGAGAGAAAATCACCGAAAAAGTTTCAGACATCGAAAAGTTTCGGACAGCGGAAAAGTTCCGCAGAGAGAGGTCACCGGATGAGTTCCGGTGAAACTGAAAAGTTGTTTCAGGGGATACCATTAAGTCAAAATGGTTTCGGCACATGCCTGATAATTCTTGGAGGATGCCAGAATCATTCTGGAAACTTCTGGGAATTTTCTGGAAGAAAAAACCGGAAATGTTCCGGGGCTGCCGGAACCGCTTCAGATGCTTTTCGCAGATGAAATCACTAAACTGGAATTGTTCCAAAACGCGTTGAAAATTATTTTAGTGGGTACTGGAAATGTTCTAAGCCCACATAAATATTTTCAGTTCGAACGGACGCTGAAAAATGTTGTCGTGAATAGTGAAAGTGCTTTTTGGAATTTTTTGGAAAGCCACCTTTTAGGGATTTTTGCTAAAGGCTTCTAGAAGGTGATGTGGATGGATGAGAGCCCCCTTGGGGGGGGGGACCCCTAGGGGGTGGCCGGCCACATGTGGAGCTCCTCCTTGGAGCTCCACATGTCCTTTGGTTTCTCTCTTATGCCCTTGGAAAGAGTTTCCTTCATGGGTATTTTGGTATTTCTTGAATGCCCATCCTACCCCTTGGTTTTCCTATATAAGGAGGAGAGGGGGCTGCTCAATCCTTCATCCCTTCTCACATACAAGTGCCATTGCAATGATCTGGCTTCTCTCTCCCTCCCACGAAAAGAGTTTCGTAGAGCCGAAAGGCTGTCTGGGTTCCGGTGGGAACTAGTTCTGGACGGCGAAGCCCTGCCGGATAGATGACACCGTATGTGTGCAACTCTGTAGAGAGGTCGTAGTTTCGATCTTAGTGCCCGAGGGGCTGTTCGTGAGTGCCTCCCAAAGGGCTGTCCAAGTGACGGTCCTAGTTCTGTGAGTCCTCCCGAAGGGCTGTCCAAGTGACCGTTCGAGTTTCGAAGGTCCTCCCGAAGGGCTGTCCGCGACACCGTCCGGGGGACTGTTCGACCGCCTCCCGGAGGGCTGTCCAAAGAGAAGACGAGGGTATACATCCTCGCGGTTGGGAGGTTGTAAATCCTAGCTGCGGGGATCTGCACCGCCGATCGTCATCGACTCTACTTCCGCTGCGCTACGAGTCGGTAACGAATATGATCAAACCTTGTATGCAGTCTCCATAGTGGTCCTGGGTTGGTGCGTAGGTCGGAAATTTTTTGTTTTCTGCTGCGTTACCCTACAGTGGCATCATGAGCCGTGCTATGCGTAGATGCAGGTTGCGATCTAGAATACATGGAGATGTATGGGTGTTGCACAATATAATTAGGTAGTAGATGAGTTCTATTACTGAAAATTATTTGTGCGGGTAGCAGATGAAATCTGTTACCCGATGTTCTTGTTGCTTCCCTAGAATTTGCATATTTCTGATCTTGATAACAGTATGGTGGAGTTTCAATGTTCTGGCAATCCGCCATCCTGATTGATCAAAGAAGTGCTAACAGTTCATTGAATTCCACCGTAGTTAAAAAGAAAGATGAAATTTCGCAGATGAAAGGGCAATGCAGATATGATCTGCACGGGGGTCATGCGTATGACGAAGTTTAGTATGGGGCTCGAGATTTTATTATCTCGGTTTTCATACACCCTGGAAAGTTAATCTAGCGACTTGAATTATCATACTTGATAATGGACGTTGGTAGCTTCGGTTTGTTTCGAAACCTTAGAAGCCACGAAAAACAAGTTTTTGCATGAACCAATTAGAGGCGTCTAACTTGGTTTTGCAGGAGGGTTTGCATGTGCATGTGATGTGGTATAGCAGTGCTCATAATAATTTGATTATGTATGAGATGACTATATAATGTAAATTTATTAACATGACCTGCGTGTCATGATTCGGCATGATGGCTGGAGCCATATGATTGCACTTTAATGACCTGCGTGTCAACCTTGTTGTAATGCATTATTTTATTAGCTATAGAGATAGCAATATTATCTGGTGCATCGACAAGGTGGTGGCAATCTTCGCGAAGGTGAACACCGATGCGAATGCCGAAGACGAAGAAATACAAGACTTCTCCGTCAGAAAGGGCTATACCATATCATGCTATTATGAATTGCCTGAGATGTTTATCCCTTATGATGCACCCTTCTTGATTGCACGGTAGTCACTTTTATTAGGGTGATCTCTCACAAAAATATCAAGTAGTTAGTGTTCTCCCAAGTGTAGCACCGTCACGGCACCTAACTTTTCGGGGTGCGCCATGCTAACATGGGTACGAACGATTAGGGATGTGTGAGGCGGGTGAGTTAAGACCTCGCAGCGAGATCACTTGGTTGTCTTGACGTTCAGGCATGAAAGTCATGAGCTCGGAACACACGCATCGAAAGATGAACAAGAGTCACATAGAGATGTGATTGGCAAGTTTGCCTACCGATTGAGATTTTCGTCATCAGTGATGCTCACCATCAATGGCGTTGAATTGAAATACGGATCTTGAATCGCTCACAATCAATTATGAGAGATATTGATTTGAGTGGGAGCGCACTATAGAATTAACTTGTTTTAATTCTTAGTGCAATTAATTATGGACACTGTCTAAGTGTTATTTGCATAATAGTTGTAGAATTATGGCTCGTGTTTCCACCTTCCCTATTAAAATTGAATAGCTGTTAAATATCTAGTTAAAACTTTACGGTTGGTAACGTAATGTGAGGATTGTCCTCAAGAGTGCCGAGAAGGACTTTGTCCTATCGCATACTTTCGGTATTCTCTTGCTTATGCTATGGATCATGTGACTCTCGTCCTTCGATCCAGAAGCTAGAATTCCGTTTCAGTCAAGTGCAATATGTTTGCTTCCATGAGACCCGAACTTCGAAAGTTTGGATAGTTATGTGATATTCATGGAATCTGAAAATCATTTTCAGAGACAGACAAAGACTAAAAGATATGAGATATCCAAAGCAATGTTTGTTTGCAAACTATTAGTAAAAGAGTTTACTATGCATTAGACTGATAAGAGAGGGATCCAGAAGAACGCCTGTCATATGATGAAAGGTGAATAAAACAACAACTTAAAGAGAAAGGAAGTGTCCGAAGGCTGTTAGTGAAACTTTCACGCCTAGGAAGTCCGGGGCTAACGCCACTCTTAAGTTGGGTGTTTCTTCTGAGAGTAGGAGAAATACTAAAAGTTAAACTGTTAGAAGTATAATGGCAGAAAGAAAGAAGACTGGAATATCCAGCTCATGTATGAATGTCATACAAGTTTTTGATGTATAGAAGGCTAGTCAAAGATATAGTTCTTGGGAATTATGATTAATTTGTTAATCACTGATTCTTGGGTATTGTGAGTTAATCATAGAGATACCCGCTCGATTGCATTCTGTTGCAACTCGATGTAAGAACTACTATGGCCTGAAAGACTAGCCAGGAATGAGGTTTAGGTATACACAGGGAACATAGTAAATGTTACTATACCTTCCACCGGTGTATTACTGTCTGTATTTATTTTCATAATTCATTTAGAGTTTTACAAACTCTAGCCTTTGCATAAAGTAATCTTGCAAGAAGGTTGTTCATAAGAGAACTTTTTATGTTCGATGTTATGAATAACATAAGGGCCATACTTTCATTGAGAATGAGATGCATGTTATGAATAATGATAATAATATATTACCTCTGGATTTACTTTCATAATTCATTTTAGAGTTTTACACACTCTAGCCCATTGCACAATGTTTGTTGCAAAAGAGTTGTTCATAAAAGAACAATTGTTGTTCAGTATTATGAATAACATGAAGGGCCATACTTCCATCCAAGATGGGATGTATGTTATGAATATTGATGGTAAAATGATACATCCATAACACTGACGCTAAATGTCGCAAGACTAAAAGAATACCACACAAGTGTGGCACTGCATTTGGTCACATTGGAGAAACCCGCATGAAAGATTCCATTATGATGGATTTTGAAGTCGTTTGATTTTTGAATCATCTGACACTTGCAACTTTCCTTCGAAAAGTGAAGTGACTGAAATACCGTTCACAGGCCATAAGGAACGAGCAAAGAATTTATTGGTGATCATACATTTTGATGTATGTAGTCCGATAAATGTTTTTGCAAGTAGTGGATTTATCTATCTTCAGAAATGACTCAAGTAGATATATTGATATTTACTTGATGAGACGTAAGTCTAAATTTTTTGAATTCATTCAAAAGGTTTTCAAATATGAAGTAGAAGTTATTGTAACAAGAAGATTATGTTTCTACAATTCGATTGCAGAAAAGAATATTTGAGTTACAAGTTTAGCGAATGTCTGATGAGTTGTGAAACGGGTTTCATAACATGCACCTCCCGGAACACCACTGCAAGTGGAAAGTCCGTGAAGATGTAATCGAACCATTTATGACATGGTAAGATCAAAGATGGCATAAATAAATTTGCCATTATCCCTTTTAAAGAGTGATGCTTTAGAGACTGCGGCTTTTACACTGAAAAGAGCTCCATCGGGTCTGTTGAAATGACACCATGGTATGGTACGCCCAACCATGTTATATCTTTTCTTAACATTTGGAATATGGGGCTTGTGTAAAAGGTTACAAACCTATTCCAAATCAGACAAGTGCTACTTTGTAGGTTATCCCAAGTCATTGGGTATTCCCCCACCACTATACCGAGGCAAAAGTTTTTGCCACAAAATGGTATGCTTTTAAAGAGAATTGTTCTTGCAAAAGGTGAGTGGGAGGACAGTGCAACTCGACGAGATAACCAGTATCTTCGTCATCAGGTCAAAGGAAAGGAACCTTGGAAGTGATTCCGGAGTTTCCTACTGCGACTGATGAATTAACTTGAGAGATATTGATTTGAGTGGGAGCGCACTGTTGAATCAATTATGAGAGATATTGATTTGAGTGGGAGCGCACTGTTGAATTAACTTGTTTAATTCTCAGTGCAATTAATTGTGGACACTGTCTAAGTGTTATATGCATAATAGTTGTAGAATAATGGCTCGCGTTTCCACCTTCCCTATTAAAATTGAATAGCTGTTAAATATCTGGTTAAAACTTTACGGTTGGTAACGTAATGTGAGGATTGTCCTCAAGAGTGCCGAGAAGGACTTTATCCTATCGCATACTTTCGGTATTCTCTTGCTTATGCTATGGATCATGTGACTCTCGTCCTTCGATCCAAAAGCTAGAATTCCGTTTCAGTCAAGTGCAATATGTTTGCTTCCATGAGACCCGAACTTCGAAAGTTTGGATAGTTATGTGATATTCATGGAATCTAAAAATCATTTTCAGAGACAGACAAAGGCTAAAAGATATGAGATATCCAAAGCAATGTTTGTTTGCAAACTATTAGTAAAAGAGTTTACTATGCATTAGACTGATAAGAGAGGGATCCAGAAGAACGCCTGTCATATGATGAAACGTGAATAAAACAACAACTTAAAGAGAAAGGAAGTGTCCGAAGGGTGTTAGTGAAACTTTCACGCCTAGGAAGTTCGGGGCTAACGCCACTCTTAAGTTGGGTGCTTCTTCTGAGAGTAGGCGAAATACTAAAAGTTAAACTGTTAGAAGTATAAAGGCAGAAAGAAAGAAGACTGGAAGATCCAGCTCATGTATGAATGTCATACAAGTTTTTGATGTATAGAAGGCTAGTCAAAGATATAGTTCTTGGGAATTATGATTAATTTGTTAATCACTGATTCTTGGGTATTGTGAGTTAATCATAGAGATACCCGCTCGATTGCATTCTGTTGCAACTCGATGTAAGAACTACTATGGCCTGAAAGACTAGCCAGGAATGAGGTTTAGGTATACACAGGGAACATGTTAAATGTTACTATACCTTCCATCGGTGTATTACCGTCTGTATTTATTTTCATAATTCATTTAGAGTTTTACAAACTCTAGCCTTTGCATAAAGTAATCTTGCAAGAAGGTTGTTCATAAGAGAACTTTTTATGTTCGATGTTATGAATAACATAAGGGCCATACTTTCATTGAGAATGAGATGCATGTTATGAATAATGATAATAATATATTACCTCTGGATTTACTTTCATAATTCATTTTAGAGTTTTACACACTCTAGCCCATTGCACAATGTTTGTTGCAAAAGAGTTGTTCATAAAAGAACAATTGTTGTTCAGTATTATGAATAACATGAAGGGCCATACTTCCATCCAAGATGGGATGTATGTTATGAATATTGATGGTAAAATGATACATCCATAACACTGACGCTAAATGTCGCAAGACTAAAAGAATACCACACAAGTGTGGCACTGCATTTGATCACATTGGAGAAACCCGCATGAAAGATTCCATTATGATGGATTTTGAAGTCGTTTGATTTTTGAATCATCTGACACTTGCAACTTTCCTTCGAAAAGTGAAGTGACTGAAATACCGTTCACAGGCCATAAGGAACGAGCAAAGAATTTATTGGTGATCATACATTTTGATGTATGTAGTCCGATAAATGTTTTTGCAAGTAGTGGATTTATCTATCTTCAGAAATGACTCAAGTAGATATATGGATATTTACTTGATGAGACGTAAGTCTGAATTTTTTGAATTCATTCAAAAGGTTTTCAAATATGAAGTAGAAGTTATTGTAACAAGAAGATTATGTTTCTACAATTCGATTGCAGAAAAGAATATTTGAGTTACAAGTTTAGCGAATGTCTGATGAGTTGTGAAAGGGGTTTCATAACTTGCACCTCCCGGAACACCACTGCAAGTGGAAAGTCCGTGATGATGTAATCGAACCATTTATGACATGGTAAGATCAAAGATGGCATAAATAAATTTGCCATTATCCCTTTTAAAGAGTGATGCTTTAGAGACTGCGGCTTTTACGCTGAAAAGAGCTCCATCGGGTCTGTTGAAATGACACCATGGTATGGTACGCCCAACCATGTTATATCTTTTCTTAACATTTGGAATATGGGGCTTGTGTAAAAGGTTACAAACCTATTCCAAATCAGACAAGTGCTATTTTGTAGGTTATCCCAAGTCATTGGGTATTCCCCCACCACTATACCGAGGCAAAAGTTTTTGCCACAAAATGGTATGCTTTTAAAGAGAATTGTTCTTGCAAAAGGTGAGTGGGAGGACAGTGCAACTCGACGAGATAACCAGTATCTTCGTCATCAGGTCAAAGGAAAGGAACCTTGGAAGTGATTCCGAAGTTTCCTACTGCGACTGATACGGAAGTCTCTACAATAAAATGTATGGACTTCGATCGAACTTGCAACTGAACCACGTAGGCAAGGCTCGTGCAAACCTCTCAGGTGCGCAGACGAGATATTGTTGTTAGACAACAGTATACCTACGATACACACGGAAGCGTTGATGGGCCCTGACTCCGGGATTGGCTAAATGCCAATATAATCCGAGATAGTTTCCATATAAATGATTCAAGATCATATCTTGATGACCCCTTCAGAAGACTTGGAGTCTAACGAACTTTTATGGAACTATAAACTGATATGGATAAAATGTTTTATCCATAAAGCTCGACTTGTTGAAATAACAAGTTCAAGGAGTTGACTACGATGAGGTTGTTTCATCGTAGCGATGCTTAAAGTCAGTTCGGGTTGAACTAGCAATTAATACAAATTTCATATCATGAGATATGAAACAAGGGATGACAAAAGGATTTCCATCTGATGGAAATGAAACCAAGGACTTGCATGTGTTATAGTCCAAGGTATTTTGTGAGTCCAGAGGATGCTAGTAAGGGTGCAAACTTCAGAGTTCCAGCGATGGACAGAAGAGAGCAAAGTGGAGTCGGAATCTTCGTGTTTTGATGAAATGGTCAAAGGAGTTTGACTTCATCAATGGGTAACGAAGATGCTTGTAATTCAAGAAAGTAAGTGGGAGCCTAATAATATTTCTAAAAACCTTGTGTGCTTGACACATTGTTAATTGGAAATAAAATTCTTGACATGAATTAGGACTTCATTTGAAAATAGTTTTTCGATGAAGTGCTTGGGCTAAATAGCCTCAATATTAGGCATAATGATCTATGGAGATAGATTTACCTAATGGGGCTAAGCAATAAATACATATTGACAAGATGCTTAAACTTTTTAGCATTTAAAACGCCAAGGAGTGATTCTTGCCGAAGTCACATGGAAAGAGTTTTTGCAAGACTCGGTGTCCCAAAAACACTGATGAGCAAAATACATGATGGAGATTCCTCACACCTTCGTGTTTGGATTAATCATGTATTCCATGGTATGTAAAAACAACCAGATATGTCCAATACTCTAAAGTTGTTGCGAGTATAGATACCAAAGTGATCAAAAGTACTGATCATGGGACAACAGTGAAAAAGGGTCATTGAGTACTATAGTAGCACTGATGACATGTTTTCTTGCAAGCGGAGATCATGAAGAGTTCGTTGTAAAAGGTTACATCGATACAGTCTTTATCCATGCTCCAAGCGATTTTCGATTAAAGTTAAGGGTTTTGTGCAATACACAATATGGTGGCACGGTAGTTGGAAATTGTTCCAAACAAGTTACTGTGGCGAATTCTATAACAGAGGCAAAGTATGTTGCCGCTTTTAAAGGCGACAAAGAAGATGTTGAATCATATAGTTCATTCATGAACTTAGTATGGTTCCAAGATGGCTTTTGTCAATGGGACACTACTGCAGGTAGTTGCTCCATAACTCAGTCTGAGGAATCCAGGTTCGACCTGTGATTCACATACATACAAAGCCAAGTCCACACAAAATATGAATTTTGTGAAAGCGTGAAAACGCGAGGATATGCAAAGATACACACGGAGCTGAAGTCGTCAGATCCGTTGGACATCAGGCTATACCACAAGCGAAGCACATTTACACCGGTGTGCCACAGGTGTGAAGTGCATTAGCATTAACTAGATTATTGACTCTAGTGCAAGTGGGAGTCTGTAGGAGATATGCCCTAGAGGCAATAATAAATGTTATTGATTATCTCCCTGTTCATAATTAGGTTTATGTTCCATGCTATAACTGCTATGGTTCTCGAGTCTACAAATAAAACGAGGCTTGGAGGAAGACTCATATGCACGTGTGGAATAATAAACGGTAAAATGTATTTCTAGTCTAGCCTCTAAGACTAGCTCAAGTGTTGCATGATGGTCCTGTTTTCCTGATCATGGGCATGTCTATGCCAGCAATTTTGAGGGCACAATGTTAGAAGAACATTTGTGTTGAATCGACCCAAATTGATGTTATGCTATGAGATTCTTTCGTCACAAGTTAATGGTTAATAACACAGAGATGGTTAACGTTTGCACGATTCCTCAGACCATGAGAGTATCGAGTTTCTTCATGCTTGATTCATGAACTTTGGGGTTTGTTAACTGGATGGCTATTACGGCGGCTTACGGGTTCATGGGAAAGTATGTTAAGTAACTTGATAGCTCAAGATTGGGATTTGCTCCTCCGACGATGGAGAGATATCTCTGGGGCCTCTCGGTGTTAAGGTATCCATCATCGTCTGGCCAGACACTTTGTGATTTGATCACGGGGATGCCGGAACACAGTAACGAGAAAAGAGAACAATACCGGTAACGAGGTAACTAGCATAGTGGACAAGTTGTTGATCCACGGGAATGCCAACATGTCTCGCCTCGGGTATTTGTAACATATCGCGAAGCAACAGGAATAGCACACGGCAACTGGAGGTTCACTCGAATATTCATTCGTGTGGGTATAGGGGTCAATATGGGTGTCCACGGCTCCGATGTTGATCATTGATCGGAAGGGGTTCCGTGTCATGTCTATACTTCACCGAACCTATAGGGTCACATGCTTAAGGGTCATCTATCTGCTGAATACTAGACATGGAGTCTGAGAGAAAATCACCGAAAAAGTTTCAGACACCGAAAAGTTTCGGACAGCGGAAAAGTTCCGCAGAGAGAGGTCACCGCATGAGTTCCGGTGAAACTGAAAAGTTGTTTCAGGGGATACCATTAAGTCAAAATGGTTTCGGCACATGCCTGATAATTCTTGGAGGATGCCAGAATCATTCTGGAAACTTCTGGGAATTTTCTGGAAGAAAAAACCGGAAATGTTCCGGGGCTGCCGGAACCGCTTCAGATGCTTTTCGCAGATGAAATCACTAAACTGGAATTGTTCCAAAACGCGTTGAAAATTATTTTAGTGGGTACTGGAAATGTTCTAAGCCCACATAAATATTTTCAGTTCGAACGGACGCTGAAAAATGTCGTCGTGAATAGTGAAAGTGCTTTTTGGAATTTTTTGGAAAGCCACCTTTTAGGGCTTTTTGCTAAAGGCTTCTAGAAGGTGATGTGGATGGATGAGAGCCCCCTTGGGGTGGACCCCTAGGGGGTGGCCGGCCACATGTGGAGCTCCTCCTTGGAGCTCCACATGTCCTTTGGTTTCTCTCTTATGCCCTTGGAAAGAGTTTCCTTCATGGGTATTTTGGTATTTCTTGAATGCCCATCCTACCCCTTGGTTTTCCTATATAAGGAGGAGAGGGGGCTGCTCAATCCTTCATCCCTTCTCACATACAAGTGCTATTGCAATGATCTGGCTTCTCTCTCCCTCCCACGAAAAGAGTTTCGTAGAGCCGAAAGGCTGTCTGGGTTCCGGTGGGAACTAGTTCTGGACGGCGAAGCCCTGCCGGATAGATGACACCGTATGTGTGCAACTCTGTAGAGAGGTCGTAGTTTCGATCTTAGTGCCCGAGGGGCTGTTCGTGAGTGCCTCCCGAAGGGCTGTCCAGGTGACGGTCCTAGTTCTGTGAGTCCTCCCGAAGGGCTGTCCAAGTGACCGTTCGAGTTTCGAAGGTCCTCCCGAAGGGCTGTCCGCGACATCGTCCGGGGGACTGTTCGACCGCCTCCCGGAGGGCTGTCCAAAGAGAAGACGAGGGTATACATCCTCGCGGTTGGGAGGTTGTAAATCCTAGCTGCGGGGATCTGCACCGCCGATCGTCATCGACTCTACTTCCGCTGCGCTACGAGTCGGTAACGAATATGATCAAACCTTGTATGCAGTCTCCATAGTGGTCCTGGGTTGGTGCGTAGGTCGGAAAATTTTTGTTTTCTGCTGCGTTACCCTACATGTATGACCAATATTGTGATTGTCAAGCTTCAAAAGATTTCACTTTCTAAACCCAATGTGAAGCTACCACTAGGCATGATATAATTTCAACTTCATGATATTCAATTCATTCAACAATTTACTCTTACGATATAAGTGAAGCACAATAGTAAATGACAAGCTACTCCAAAAAGATATAAGTGAAGGTCAAGCAAGTAGTTAAGTAAAGGGGTAACTAATTGACGACTCTCTCTTATTTAAAAAAAACTTTTAGATCTAAGTATTTTATTAAAACAGCAATCAAAACAAAATAAAATGACATTCTAAGAAAAGCACAACTCATGTGAAGAAGCAAAAACTTAGGCTCAACCTATACTAACCGATAGTTGTTCATGAAGAAAGGTGGGATGCCTACCGGGGCATCCCCAAGCTTAGATGCTTGAGACTTCTTGGATTATTAACTTGGGATGCCTTGGGCATCCCCAAGATTGAGCCTTTGTGTCTCCTTAATTCCATTCATATCACGGTTTCCCTAAATCTTAAAAACTTCATCCACACAAAACTCAACAAGAACTCGTGAGATAAGTTAGTATAAATCAATGCAACACCTTCTCATTCTCTACTGTAATAAATCACTAAAATTAATATTTAACATTTAATACTAAATGCCTCTGCATATTTAATACTCCTATCCTCAAATAGAATCATTAAACAAGCAAACATATGCAAACAATGCGAACATAACAGCAATCTGTCTAAACAGGACAGTCTGTAAAGAGTGCAATTGTAATCATACTTCCCTAACTCCAAAAATTCTGAAAATTTACCGCACTGTATAAAATTTATCATATCTTATTGTGCAAAAAGTTTCAAAATTTTTATCACATTCTGACTTTTCTGGATAATTATTGCAACAGAGATAAGCTTTCTGTTTTGAAACAGCAAGTCATATACTTGCAAAATAAGCATGGTAAAGGCTATCCTTAACATTTTTATTGAAATGAAAGATGCAAAACATTATTACAAATATCAGCAAGAAAATACAAATAAAATAAAATGACTCTCCAAGCAAAACTCATATCATGTGACGAATGAAAATATAGCTCCAAGTGAGGTTACTGATAATGTTGAAGACGAAAGAGGGGATGCCTTCCGGGGCATCCCCAAGCTTAGTTGCTTGGATATTCCTTGAATATTTCCTTGGGGGTGCCTTGGGCATCCCCAATCTTAGGGTCTTGTCACTCCTTATCTCCTCATATCGATATCTTACCCAAAACTTGAAAACTTCAATCACACAAAACTTAACGGAACTTCGTGAGATGGGTTAGTATGATAAAGACAAATCATTCACTTTGGTACTGTTAAGATAAGATTCATAATTTTTTTCACATAATGCCTAATGTACTCTACAATTTTCACAATTTATATTAAGCAACATAAGCCATAGAAACCATAAAAGAAGCAAACTATGATTTGAAAACAGAATCTGTCAAAAACAGAACAGTATGTAAAGATCTGAATTAAAGTCATAGTTATGTAACTACAAAATGTTTGAAAATTTTGGATAGAGTAGGAAATTTGTATACCCATCAACTGTAAAAAATTCAGAATTTTTCGACGCTCCAGTGAATTTAAACAATTCTGTTACTGGGCGCAAAAGTTTCTGTTTTTGCACAGAATCAAGTCAACTATCATCCACACTATCCCAAAGGCTTTACTTGGTACTTTATTGAAATAAAAGCAATAAAACATGATTACTACAGTATCATAACCATGTGAACACACAAAAACAGTAGATATAAGTGTTGGGTTGTCTCCCAACAAGCGCTTTTCTTTAATGCCTTTTGAGCTAGGCATGATGATTTCAATGATGCTTACATAAAAGATAAGAATTGAAATATAAAGAGAGCATCATGAATCACATGACAAGCACATTTAAGTCTAACCCACTTCCTATGCATAGGGATTTTGTGATCAAACAATTTATGGAAGCAAGAATCAACTAGCATAGGAAGGCAAAACAAGTGCAACTTCAAAACTTTCAACATAAAGAGAGGAAAGTTGGTATTATTGCAATATGTGGAAGCATGTGTTCCTCTCTCATAATAATTTTCAGTAGCATCATGAATGAATTCAACAATATAACTATCACACAAAGCATTCTTTTCATGATCCATAAGCATAGAAATTTTATTACTCTCCACATAAGCAAATTTATTCTCATTCATAGTGGTGGGAGCAAACTCAACAAAATAACTATCATGTGATTGGAAATTAAAATCATGATGACAAGTTTCATGGTTATCATTATTCAATATAGCATACATGTCATCACCATAATCATCATAAATAGCAACTTTGTTCTCATCATAATCAATTGAAACCTCCTCCAAAATAGTAGATTCATCACTAAATAAAGTCATGACATCTCCAAATCCACTTTCATCAATATAATCATCATAAATAGGAGGCATGCAATCATTATAACAAATTTGCACATCAAATCTTGGGGGACTAAAAATATCATCTTCATCAAACATAGCATCCCCAAGCTTGTAGCTTTGCTTACCATTAGCATCATGGATATTCAAAGAATTCATACCAACAACATTGCAATCATGCTCATCATTCAAAGATTTTTTGTCAAACATTTTATTGAATTCTTCTTCTATCAATTGAGCACAATTTTCCTTTCCATCATTTTCAAGAAAGACATTATAAAGATGAACAATATGAGGCCACCTCAATTCCATTTTTTTGTAGTTTTTTTTTATAAACCAAACTAGTGAAAAAACAAGAAACTAAAAGATTCAATTGCAAGATCTAAAGATATACCTTCAAGCACTCACCTCCCCGGCAATGGCGCCGGAAAAGAGCTTGATGTCTACTACACAACTTCTTCTTGTAGACTCGTGTTGGGCCTCCAAGCGCAGAGTTTTGTAGGACAGTAGCAGTTTTCCCTCAAGTGGATGACCTAAGGTTTATCAATCCGTGGGAGGCATAGGATGAAGATGGCCTCTCTCAAACAACCCTGCAACCAAATAACAAAAAGTCTCTTGTGTCCCCAACACACCAAATACAATGGTAATTTGTATAGGTGCACTAGTTCGGCGAAGAGATGGTGATACAAGTGTAATATTGATGGTAGATATTTATTTTTCTAGTAGGAACAATAAAAAACAGCAAGGTAGCAATCGATAAAACGGAGCACAAACGGTATTGCAATGCTTGAAAATGAGGCCTAGGGTCCGTACTTTTGCTAGTGCAATCTCTCAACAATGCTAATCTAGTTGGATCATATAACCATCCCTCAACGTGCGATGAAGAAACACTCCAAAGTTCCTATCTAGCGGAGAACATAAGAAGAAATTGTTTGTAGGGTACGAAACCACCTCAAAGCTATTCTTTCCGATCAATCTATCCTAGAGTTCGTACTAAAATAACACCAAGCTATTCTTTCCGATCGATCTAACCAAGAGTTCGTACTAAAATAACACCATATGATACACATCAACCAACTCTAATGTCACCTAGATACTCCAATGTCACCGCGAGTATCCATGACTTGATTATACGATATGCATCAAACAATTTCAGATTCATAATACTCAATCCAATACAAAGAACTGAAGGAAATATGCCCTAGAGGCAATAATAAAGTTGTTATTTATATTTCCTTATATCATGATAAATGTTTATTATTCATGCTAGAATTGTATTAACCGGAAACTTAATACATGTGTGAATACATAGACAAACAAAATGTCACTAGTATGCCTCTACTTGACTAGCTCGTTAATCAAAGATGGTTAAGTTTCCTAGCCATAGACATGAGTTGTCATTTGATGAACGGGATCACATCATTAGAGAATGATGTGATTGACAAGACCCATCCATTAGCTTAGCACGATGATCGTTTAGTTTGTTGCTATTGCTTTCTTCATGACTTATACATGTTCCTCTGACTATGAGATTATGCAACTCCCGAATACCGAAGGAACACCTTGTGTGCTATCAAATGTCACAACGTAACTGGGTGATTATAAAGATGCTCTACAGGTGTCTCCGATAGTGTTTGTTGAGTTGGCATAGATCAAGATTAGGATTTGTCACTCCGATTGTCGGAGAGGTATCTCTGGGCCCTCTCGGTAATGCACATCATATGAAGCCTTGCAAGCAATGTGACTAATGAGTTAGTTACGGGATGATACATTACGGAATGAGTAAAGAGACTTGCCGGTAACGAGATTGAACTAGGTATTGAGATACCGACGATCGAATCTCGGGCAAGTAACATACCGATGACAAAGGGAACAACGTATGTTGTTATACGGTTTGACCGATAAAGATCTTCGTAGAATATGTGGGAGCCAATATGAGCATCCAGGTTCCGCTGTTGGTTATTGACCGGAGATGAGTCTCGGTCATGTCTACATAGTTCTCGAACCCGTAGGGTCCGCACGCTTAATGTTTGATGACGATCGGTATTATGAGTTTATGTGTTTTGATGCCGAAGGTAGTTCGGAGTCCCGGATGTGATCACGGACATGACGAGGAGTCTCGGAATGTCCGAGAGGTAAAGATTGATATATTGGAAGATAGTATTTGGCCTCCGGAAAGGTTCCGGAAGGTTCCGGATATTTATCGAAGAGCCGGAAGGGTTATCGGAACCACCGAAGAAGTAATGGGCCTTATTGGGCCTAGGGGAAAGAGAGAGGGGCAGCCAAGGGCTGGCCGCGCCCCCCCCCCCATGGGCCTAGTCCGAATTGGACTAGGGGGAGGGGCGGCGCCCCCTCCTTCCTTCTCTTTCCCCCTCCTTCCTTCTTCTCCTAGTAGGACTAGGAAAGGGGGGAGTCCTACTCCTACTAGGAGGAGGATTCCTCCCCCCTTGGCGCGCCTATGAGGGCCGGCTGGCCTCCCCCTCCCTCCTTTATATACGTGGGGAGGGGGGCACCCTAGGACAAAAGTTAATTGTTTTTAGCCGTGTGCGATGCCCCCCTCCACAGATTTCCACCTCGGTCATATTTTCGGAGAGCTTAGGCGAAGCCCTACCGGAATCACTTCATCATCACCGTCACCACGCCGTCGTGCTGACGGAACTCTCCCTGCACCTCAGCTGGATCAAGAGTACGAGGGACGTCACCGAGCTGAACGTGTGCAGATCGCGGAGGTGCCGTACGTTCGGTACTTGGATCGGTTGGATCGCGAAGATGTTCGACTACATCAACCGCGTTACTAAACGCTTCCGCTTTCGGTCTACGAGGGTACGTGGACACACTCTCCCGCTCGTTGCTATGCTTCTCCTAGATAGATCTTGCGTGATCGTAGGAATTTTTTTGAATTATTACGTTCCCCAACAGTGGCATCCGAGCCAGGTCTATGCGTAGATGTTATATGCATGAGTAGAACACAAAGAGTTGTGGGCGATAATAGTCATACTGCTTACCAGCATGTCATACTTTGATTCGGCGGTATTGTTGGATGAAGCGGCTCAGACCGACATTACGCGTACGCTTACGCGAGACTGGTTCTACCGACGTGCTTCGCACACAGGTGGCTAGTGGGTGTCAGTTTCTCCAACTTTAGTTGAATCAAGTGTGACTACGCCCGGTCCTTGTTGAAGGTTAAAACAGCACACTTGACGAAAAATCGTTGTGGTTTTGATGCGTAGGTAAGAACGGCTCTTGCTCAGCCCGTAGCAGCCACGTAAAACTTGCAACAACAAAGTAGAGAATGTCTAACTTGTTTTTGCAGGGCTTGCTGTGATGTGATATGGTCAAGACATGATGTGATATAATTTGTTGTATGAGATGATCATGTTTTGTAACAGAGTTATCGGCAACCGGCAGGACCCATATGGTTGTCGCTTTATTGTATGCAATGCAATCGCCATGTAATTGTTTTACTTTATCACTAAGCGGTAGCGATAGTCGTAAAAGCAATAAGTTGGCGAGACGACAACGATGCTATGATGGAGATCATGCTGGAGCGCCGGTGACGATGGAGATCATGCTGGGGCGCCGGTGACGATGGAGGTCAAGATGGTGCTTCGATGATGGAGATCAAGAGCACAAGATGATGATGGCCATATCATGTCACATATTGAATTGCATGTGATGTTAATCCTTTTATGCATCTTATTTTGCTTAGTACGGCGGTAGCATTATGAGATGATCTCTCACTAAATTTCAAGGTACATGTGTTCTCCCTGAGTATGCACCGTTGCTACAGTTCGTCGTGCCGAGACACCACGTGATGATCGGGTGTGATAAGCTCTACGTTCACATACAACGGGTGCAAGCCAGTTTTGCACACGCAGAATACTCGGGTTAAACTTGACGAGCCTAGCATATGCAGATATGGCCTCGGAACACTGAGACCGAAAGCTCGAGCGTGAATCATATAGTAGTATGATCAACATAGTGATGTTCACCATTGAAAACTACTCCATCTCACGTGATGATCGGACATGGTTTAGTTGATTTGGATCACGTGATCACTTAGATGATTAGAGGGATGTCTATCTAAGTGGGAGTTCTTAAGTAATACGATTAATTGAACTTTAATTTATCATGAACTTAGTACCTGATAGTATTTTGCATGTCTATGTTGTTGTAGATCAATGGCCCGTGCTACTGTTCCTTTGAATTTTAATGCGTTCCTAGAGAAAGCCAAGTTGAAAGATGATGGTAGCAACTACACGGACTGGGTCCGTAACTTGAGGATTATCCTCATTGCTGCACAGAAGAATTACGTACTGGAAGCACCGCTAGGTGCAAGACCCGCTGCAGGAGCAACGCTGGATGTTGTGAACGCCTGGCAGAGCAAAGCTGATGACTACTCGATAGTTCAGTGTGCCATGCTTTATGGCTTAGAACTGGGACTTCAACGACGTTTTGAACGTCATGGAGCATATGAGATGTTCCAGGAGTTGAAGTTAATATTTCAAGCAAATGCCCGGATTGAGAGATATGAAGTCTCTAATAAGTTCTATAGCCGCAAGATGGAGGAGAATAGTTCTGTCAGTGAGCATATACTCAAAATGTCTGGGTATCATAATCACTTGACTCAGCTGGGAGTTAATCTTCCGGTTGATAGTGTCATTGACAGAGTTCTTCAATCACTGCCACCAAGCTACAAAAGCTTCGTGATGAACTATAATATGCAAGGGATGGATCAGACAATTCCCGAGCTCTTCGCAATGCTAAAGGCTGCGGAGGTAGAAATCAAAAAGGAGCATCAAGTGTTGATGGTCAACAAGACCACCAGTTTCAAGAAAAAGGGCAAAGGGAAGAAGGGGAACTTCAAGAAGAACAGCAAGCAAGTTGCTGCTCAAGTGAAGAAGCCCAAGTCTGGACCTAAGCCTGATACTGAGTGCTTCTACTGCAAAGGGACTGGTCACTGGAAGCGGAACTGCCCCAAGTATTTGGCGGATAAAAAGGATGGCAAGGTGAACAAAGGTATATGTGATATACATGTTATTGATGTGTACCTTACTAATGCTCGCAGTAGTGCCTGGGTATTTGATACTGGTTCTGTTGCTAATATTTGCAACTCGAAATAGGGACTACGGATTAAGCGAAGATTGGCTAAGGACGAGGTGATGATGCGTGTGGGAAATGGTTCCAAAGTTGATGTGATCGCCGTTGGCACGCTACCTCTACATCTACCTTCGGGATTAGTTTTAGACCTGAATAATTGTTATTTGGTGCCAGCGTTAAGCATGAACATTATATCTGTATCTTGTTTGATGCGAGACGGTTATTCATTTAAATCAGAGAATAATGGTTGTTCTATTTATATGAGTAATATCTTTTATGGTCATGCACCCTTGAAGAGTGGTCTATTTTTGTTGAATCTCGATAGTAGTGATACACATATTCATAATGTTAAAGCCAAAAGATACAGAGTTGATAATGATAGTGCAACTTATTTGTGGCACTGCCGTTTGGGTCATATTGGTGTAAAGCGCATGAAGAAACTCCATACTGATGGACTTTTGGAATCACTTGATTATGAATCACTTGGTACTTGCGAACCGTGCCTCATGGGCAAGATGACTAAAACTCCATTCTCCGGAACAATGGAGCGAGCAACAGATTTATTGGAAATAATACATACTGATGTATGCGGTTCGATGAATATTGAGGCTCGCGGCGGGTATCGTTATTTTCTGAACTTCACAGATGATTTGAGCAGATATGGGTATATCTACTTGATGAAACATAAGTCTGAAACATTTGAAAAGTTCAAAGAATTTCAGTGTGAAGTGGAAAATCATCGTAACAAGAAAATAAAGTTTCTGCGATCCAATCGTGGAGGAGAATATTTGAGTTACGAGTTTGGTCTTCATTTGAAACAATGCGGAATAGTTTCGCAACTCACGCCACCCGGAACACCACAGCGTAATGGTGTGTCCGAACGTCATAACCGCACTTTATTAGATATGGTGCGATCTATGATGTCTCTTACTGATTTACCGCTATCGTTTTGGGGTTATGCTTTAGAGATGGCTGCATTCACGTTAAATAGGGCACCATCTAAATCCGTTGAGACGACACCTTATGAACTGTGGTTTGGCAAGAAACCCAAGTTGTCATTCCTTAAAGTTTGGGGCTGCGATGCTTATGTGAAAAAGCTTCAACCTGATAAGCTCGAACCCAAATCGGAGAAATGTGTCTTCATAGGATACCCAAAGGAGACTGTTGGGTACACCTTCTATCACAGATCCGAAGGCAAAATATTCGTTGCTAAGAATGGATCCTTTCTAGAGAAGGAGTTTCTCTCGAAAGAAGTGAGTGGGAGGAAAGTAGAACTTGATGAGGTAGTGGTACCTTCTCTTGAATTGGAAAGTAGTTCATCACAGAAATCAGTTCCAGTGATACCTACGCCAATTAGTGAGGAAGCTAATGATGATGATCATGAAACTTCAGATCAAGTTACTACCGAACCTCGTAGGTCAACCAGACTAAGATCGGCACCAGAGTGGTACGGTAATCCTGTTTTGGAGGTCATGTTACTTGACCATGATGAACCTACGAACTATGAGGAAGCGATGATGAGCCCAGATTCCGCAAAATGGCTTGAGGCCATGAAATCTGAGATGGGATCCATGTATGAGAACAAAGTGTGGACTTTGGTTGATTTGCCCGATGATCGGCAAGCCATAGAGAATAAGTGGATCTTCAAGAAGAAGACTGACGCCGACGGTAATGTTACTCTCTACAAAGCTCGACTTGTTGCAAAAGGTTTTTTGACAAGTTCAAGGAGTTGACTACGATGAGACCTTCTCACCCGTAGCGATGCTTAAGTCCGTCCGAATCATGTTAGCAATTGCCGCATTTTATGATTATGAAATTTGGCAAATGGATGTAAAAACTGCATTCCTGAATGGATTTCTGGAAGAAGAGTTGTATATGATGCAACCCGAAGGTTTTATCGATCCAAAGGATGCTAACAAAGTGTGCAAGCTCCAGCGATCCATTTATGGACTGGTGCAAGCATCTCGGAGTTGGAATAAACGCTTTGATAGTGTGATCAAAGCATACGGTTTTATACAGACTTTTGGAGAAGCCTGTATTTACAAGAAAGTGAGTGGGAGCTCTGTAGCATTTCTAATATTATATGTGGATGACATATTGTTGATTGGAAATGATATAGAATTTCTGGATAGCATAAAAGGATACTTGAATAAAAGTTTTTCAATGAAAGACCTCGGTGAAGCTGCTTATATATTGGGCATCAAGATCTATAGAGATAGATCAAGACGCTTAATTGGACTTTCACAAAGTACATACCTTGATAAAGTTTTGAAAAAGTTCAAAATGGATCAAGCAAAGAAAGGGTTCTTGCCTGTGTTACAAGGTGTGAAGTTGAGTAAGACTCAATGCCCGACCACTGCAGAAGATAGAGAGAAAATGAAAGTCATTCCCTATGCCTCAGCCATAGGTTCTATCATGTATGCAATGCTGTGTACCAGACCTGATGTGTGCCTTGCTATAAGTTTAGTAGGGAGGTACCAAAGTAATCCAGGAGTGGATCACTGGATAGCGGTCAAGAACATCCTAAAATACCTGAAAAGGACTAAGGATATGTTTCTCGTTTATGGAGGTGACAAAGAGCTCGTCGTAAGTGGTTACGTCGATGCAAGTTTTGACACTGATCCGGATGACTCTAAGTCACAAACCGGATACGTATTTATATTGAACGGTGGAGCTGTCAGTTGGTGCAGTTCTAAGCAAAGCGTCGTGGCGGGATCTACGTGTGAACTGGAGTACATAGCTGCTTCGGAAGCAGCAAATGAAGGAGTCTGGATGAAGGAGTTCATATCCGATCTAGGTGTCATACCTAGTGCATCGGGTCCAATGAAAATCTTTTGTGACAATACTGGTGCAATTGCCTTGGCAAAGGAATCCAGATTTCACAAGAGAACAAAGCACATCAAGAGACACTTCAATTCCATCCGCGATCAAGTCAAGGAGGGAGACATAGAGATTTGCAAGATACATACGGATCTGAATGTTGCAGACCCGTTGACTAAGCCTCTCTCACGAGCAAAACATGACCAGCACCAAGACTCCATGGGTGTTAGAATCATTACTGTGTAATCTAGATTATTGACTCTAGTGCAAGTGGGAGACTGAAGGAAATATGCCCTAGAGGCAATAATAAAGTTGTTATTTATATTTCCTTATATCATGATAAATGTTTATTATTCATGCTAGAATTGTATTAATCGAAAACATAATACATGTGTGAATACATAGACAAACAAAATGTATGCCTCTACTTGACTAGCTCGTTAATCAAAGATGGTTAAGTTTCCTAGCCATAGACATGAGTTGTCATTTGATGAACGGGATCACATCATTAGAGAATGATGTGATTGACAAGACCCATCTGTTAGCTTAGCACGATGATCGTTTAGTTTGTTGCTATTGCTTTCTTCATGACTTATACATGTTCCTCTGACTATGAGATTATGCAACTCCCGAATACTGAAGGAACACCTTGTGTGCTATCAAACGTCACAACGTAACTGAGTGATTATAAAGATGCTCTACAGGTGTCTCCGATAGTGTTTGTTGAGTTGGCATAGATCAAGATTAGGATTTGTCACTCCGATTGTCGGAGAGGTATCTCTGGGCCCTCTCGGTAATGCACATCATATGAAGCCTTGCAAGCAATGTGACTAATGAGTTAGTTACAGGATGATACATTATGGAACGAGTAAAGAGACTTGCCGGTAACGAGATTGAACTAGGTATTGAGATACCGACGATCGAATCTCGGGTAAGTAACATACCGATGACAAAGGGAACAACGTATGTTGTTATACGGTTTGACCGATAAAGATCTTCGTAGAATATGTGGGAGCCAATATGAGCATCCAGGTTCCGCTGTTGGTTATTGACCGGAGATGAGTCTCGGTCATGTCTACATAGTTCTCGAACCCGTAGGGTCCGCACGCTTAACGTTCGATGACGATCGGTATTATGAGTTTATGTGTTTTGATGTACCGAAGGTAGTTCGGAGTCCCGGATGTGATCACGGACATGACGAGGAGTCTCGAAATGTCCGAGAGGTAAAGATTGATATATTGGAAGATAGTATTTGGCCTCTGGAAAGGTTCCAGATATTTATCGGAGTGCCGGAAGGGTTATCGGAACCACCGAAGAAGTAATGGGCCTTATTGGGCCTAGGGGAAAGAGAGAGGGGCAGCCAAGGGCTGGCCGCGCGCCCCCCATGGGCCTAGTCCGAATTGGACTAGGGGGAGGGGCGGCGCCCCCTCCTTCCTTCTCTTTCCCCCTCCTTCCTTCTTCTCCTAGTAGGACTAGGAAAGGGGGGAGTCCTACTCCTACTAGGAGGAGGATTCCTCCCCCCTTGGCGCGCCTATGAGGGCCGGCCGGCCTCCCCCTCCCTCCTTTATATACGTGGGGAGGGGGGCACCCTAGGACACAAGTTAATTGTTTTTAGCCATGTGCGGTGCCCCCCTCCACAGATCTCCACCTCGGTCATATTTTCGGAGAGCTTAGGCGAAGCCCTGCCGGAATCACTTCATCATCACCGTCACCACACCGTCGTGCTGACGAAACTCTCCCTCGGCCTCAGCTGGATCAAGAGTACGAGGGACGTCACCGAGCTGAACATGTGCAGATCGCGGAGGTGCCGTACGTTCGGTACTTGGATCGGTTGGATCGCGAAGACATTCGACTACATCAACCGCGTTACTAAACGCTTCCGCTTTCGGTCTACGAGGGTACGTGGACACACTCTCCCGCTCGTTGCTATGCTTCTCCTAGATAGATCTTGCGTGATCATAGGAAATTTGTTGAATTACTACGTTCCCCAACAAGAACTTCAAAGAGTGACCCAAGATTTCTACCGGAGAAACAAAGACGAGAACGTGCATCAACCCCTATGCATAGATTACCCCAAGGTCACCTCGGGAATCCACAAATTGAGTGCCAAAACACATATCAAGTGAATCAATATGATACCCCATTTTCACCACGGGTATTCATAGCAAGACATACATCAAGTGCTCTCAAATCCATAAAAGTATTCAATCCAATAAAACGAAATCTCAAAGGGAAAACTCAATTCATCACAACAAGATAGAGAGGGGAAAACACCATATGATCCAACTATATTAACAAAGCCCGCGATACATCAAGATCGTGCCATCTCAAGAACACGAGAGAGAGAGAGATTAAACACATAGCTACTGGTACAAACCCTCAGCCCCGAGGGTGGACTACTCCCTCCTCATCATGGTGGACGCCGGGATGATGAAGATGGAAACCGGTGATGATTTCCCCCTCCGTCGGAGTGCCGGAACGGGGTCTAGATTGGTTTTTCGTGGCTACATAGGCTTGTGCCGGCGGATTCTGATCTAGGGTTACCCCCAGGGTTTTTGGAATATTTGGGAATTTATAGGGCGAAGAGGCGGTGCGGGAGGTCTCCGAAGTGGGCACAACCCACCAGGGCGCGCCTGGGCACCCATGCACGCCCAGGTGGGTTGTGCCCCCCTCGGGGCACCCCTCTGGTACTTCTTTGGCCCATCCTGGTTCTTCTGGTTCAAAAAAATTCTCCAAAATTTTTCGCTGTGTTTGGACTCCGTTTGATATTGATTTTCTGCGATGTAAAAAACAAGCAAAAAATAGCAACTGGCACTGGGCACTATGTCCATAGGTTAGTCCCAAAAAATGATATAAAGTTGCTATAAAATGATTGTAAAACATCCAAGAATGATAGTATAACAGCATGAATACTTCATAAATTATAGATACGTTGGAGACGTATCACGGGGTCCTAATGAAAATTAAGGGATATTAAGGCCTCCTTTTAATAGAGAACCGGACCAAAGCATTAGCACTTAGTGAATACATGAACTCCTCAAACTACGGTAATCACCGGAAAGAATCCCAATTATTGTCACCTTGGGGTATGCGGATCATAACACGTAATAGGTGTCTACAACTTGCAAGATAGGATCAAGAACACATATATATTCATGAAAAGATAATAGGTTCAGATCTGAAATCATGGCACTCGGGCCCTAGTGACAAGCATTAAGCATAGCAAAGTCATAGCAACATCAATCTCAGAACATAGTGGATACTAGGGATCAAACCCTAACAAAACTAACTTGATTACATGATAAATCTCATCCAACCGATCACCGTCCAGCAAGCCTATGATGGAATTACTCACGCACGGCGGTGAGCATCATGAAATTGGTGATGGAGGAAGGTTGGTGATGATGATGGCGACGAATCCCCCTCTCCGGAGCCCCGAACAGACTCTAGATCAGCCCTCCCAATGAAGAACAGGAGGCGGCGCGGCTCCGTATCGTAAAACGCGATGAACTCTTCTCTCTGATTTTTTTCCTATCCGGATGTGAATATATAGAGTTGGAATTAGGGTTGGAGGAGGTCCAGGGGGCCCACAAGCCGCTAGGGCGCGCCCCTGGCTTCTGGCCAATGGGTGGACCCCCTCTGGTTGATTCTTTCGCCAGTATTTTTTATTTATTCCAAAAATATTCTCCGTAAATTTCCAGGTCATTCCGAGAACTTTTATTTCTGCACAAAAATAACACCAAGGCAATTCTGCTAAAAACAGCGTCAGTCCGGGTTAGTTTCATTCAAATCATGCAAATTAGAGTCCACAACAAGGGCAAAAGAGTTTGGAAAAGTAGATACAACGAAGACATATCAATTCCCCCAAGCTTAACCCATTGCTTGTCCTCAAGCAATTCAGTTGACAAATTGAAAGTGACAAAGAAAAACTTTTACAAACTCTGTTTGATCTTGTTGTTGCAAATATGCAAAGCCAGCATTCAGGTTTTCAACAAGAATTATGAACTAACCATATTCACAATAACATTTAGGTCTCACATTTACTCATATCAATGGCATAATCAACTAGCAAGCAATAATAATGAATCTCAGATGACAACACTTTTTCAAAACAATCATGATATGATATAACAAAATGGTATCTCGCTAGCCCTTTCTGAGACCGCAAAACATAAATGCAGAGCACTCCTGAAGATCAAGGACTGACTAGACATTGTAATTCATGGTAAAAGAGATCCAGTCATAGTCATACTCAATATCAATTAACAACAATGCATACAAATGACAGTGGTGCTCTCTAACTGGTGCTTTTTATAAGAGGATGATGACTCAGCATAAAAGTAAATAGATAGGCCCTTTGCAGAGGGAAGCAGGGATTTGCAGAGGTGCCAGAGCTCGAGCTTTTAAAACAGAGATGAATGTAATTTTGAGCGGCATGCTTTCATTGTCAACATAACAACCAAGAGATCTTGGTATCTTCCATGCTAAATACATTATAGGCGGTTCCCAAACAGAATGGTAAAGTTTTTACTCCCCCTCCACCAACAAGCACACTCGACGGCTGGTCCGAAACAACGGGTACCATCCATACCAACAACAGTCCTGGGGGAGTTTTGTTTGATAGTATATTTTGATTTGATTTAGAGCATGGAACTTGGCATCCCAATTACCAGCCACTTTCTCGTGAATGACAAGTGAATAAACACTCATCGTGAGAATAACCCACCTAGCATGGAAGATACTGACAGCCCCTAGTTGCTACATGAGCGATTCGGGCATACAAAACAGAATATTATTTGAAGGTTTAGAGTTTGGCACATGAAAATTTACTTGGAATGGCTGGTAAATACCGCATATAGGTTGGTATGGTGGACTCATATGGAACAACTTTGGGTTTATGGAAGTGGATGCACAAGCAGTATTCCCGCTTAGTACAAGTGAAGGCTAGCAAAAGATTGAGGAGCGACCAACTAGAGAGCGACAACAGTCATAAACATGTAATGAGATTAACCAACATTGAATGCAAGCATGAGTAGGATATAAATCACCATGAACATAAATATCATGGAGGCTATGTTGATTTTGATTCAACTACATGCGTGAACATGTGCCAAGTCAAGCCACTTAAATCATTCAAAGGAGGATACCATTCTATCATACTACATCATAACCATTTTAATTTGCATGTTGGCACTCAAGACAAACCATTATCAACTCCTAGCTAATTAAGCATGGCATGAGTAACTATAATCTCTAATTGTCATTGCAAACATGTTTCATTCATAATGGGCTGAATCAGGAACGATGAACTAATCATATTTACAAAAATAAAATAGGTCGAGTTCGTACCAGCTTTCCTCCATCTCCATCATTTCATCATATATCGTCATTATTTCCTTTTCACTTGCACGACCGAACGGTGTGAATAATAATAAGAGTGCACGTGCATTGGACTAAGCTGGAATCTGCAAACATTTATTCAAAGGAGAAGACAAGGTAATATGGGCTCTTCGTTAGATCAACAATAATGCATATGAGAACCACTCAACATTTTCATCGTGGTCTTCTCCTCTAGACCCAAAGAAAAGAAAAGAATTTCAAAGAAACACACTGAAATGTTTTTGGAGTTTTTGTTTTTCTGAAGAAGGCAAAAACAAGAACGAGAAAAACTATTTACACGGGAAAGCTCCCAATAAACAAAAAGAAGAACGAGAAATCTTTCTGGTTTTTTTAATACTACAACTAATTTTTTTTTTATTTTCTCAAAGTTTTTCAAACACAAAAGAAGAAAGCGAGAAAAAGAAATAAACTAGCATGGATAATACAATGAAAAATTATGAACACCGACAGCTGGAATGAATGTGTGAACATGAATGTAATGTTGGTGAGAAATACGTACTCCCCCAAGCTTAGGCTTTAGGCCTAAGTTGGTCTAGGGCCACGGCTGGCCTGGTGGATATCCAAAATCGTAGTTGGGGTTTTACTGAGCTACAGCTGCTACTGCCTGAAGGGCTGCAGCGTGGAGGCGAGCGGCCTCCACCTCTCTCTCATACTCGCCTGCCTCCTCTCTTGTTATGAAGTATCTCCATTTTACTTGAAAGTTGAAGAAGGCAGAAGCAGGAAAAGTAATATGGACAGCACACTGTCTGTCAAAGATTAGTCGGTACAGGAGAGACTGTTCATTTCTCTCAAGAAACTGGTAGCGTACCATAGCATTATAATCAAGAAAAGCAGGTGGTAACGCAATGTCATTCTCCCTTATGGGTACCTCAAGATAATTAGCTAAACGGGTGGCATAAATCCCACCAAAGAAATCTCCATCTTTAGCATTAAGATGTAACCTCCTCGCAATAATAGCCCCCAAGTTATATCATTTATCACCCATTACCGCACACTTGAGGACACTAAGATCTGAAGCACAAAGGTGGCTATGATCATGTTTACCATTAATGCATCTTCCTATAAAGAGAGCAAAATAGTGTATGGTAGGAAAGTGAATGCTCCCTACAGTGGCTTGTGTAATATTTCTAGTTTCTCCCACCATGATGCTAGCAAGAAAATCATTATATTCAGTTTTACGAGGTTCACTAAGAATGCCCGACTGTGGAACTTTACATGCTTGAATAAAATCTTCTAGGTCCATGGTAAACGATTTATCATAAAGATCAAACAAGACAGAATGAGTATTGCGCTGGGATGTAAATTTAAATCTTCACACAAAAGAATCAGTGAGGTGATAGTACTGCCGACACTTATCTGACATGAAGTCCTCAAGGCTAGCATTTTGTACGTATGCATCGAATTCATCCTTGAAACCTACATGAATCATGAATTGATCCGACGGCCATTCGCAAGGCCGTACTTGAGCTTCCCTCAGTGGTTCAAGGTCAGGCTCACGTATCGCAAGCCTTGGGGCTTGCTTCCTCGAGGAACCACCTTGGTACATTTTCCTAAACATTTTTTTTCTTCCTCTGAAAAATTTCTGAAATTTTTAGTGACTCAAAATAAAAGTGAACCAAACTCAACAAAATTGATAGCAACTACTCCTACAAGCGCCTAGAGGCTATATCATGCATCAAAACTACTTGAGACCATATAAATTTGACATGCAAGCTCAAGAACAAGGTCACCACAACAGCAAAAATTTGCAATATATAAAGCACTAGAACAAAAACTAATTGAACCATTGGAGGAGTCACATACCGAAGAACAATCCCCCAAAACAGTTTTGCAGATGGAGCTTTGCACAAGGAGATAAAAAATGGCAGCAAGATGAGCAAAAACACAGGTTTGAGCAATGGGATGATTTTTTCTGGAGGAAGACTAAGTGGATGGGTGCTGGAATAAGTGAGGGGGACCCACGTGGAACCCATAAGCCACCAGGGCGCGCCCAGGGGGTGGGCGCGCCCCCAGGGCTTGTGGCCCACTAGTGCATCCCCATGGTGTGCTAAAAAATCATACTAAATTTTTAGGGCATTTGGAGAACTTTTATTTTTGGGACATTTTTTATTGCACGGATAATTCAGAAAACAGACGAGTAATAGTATTTTTGCTTTATTTATTCTAAATATGTAGCGACCCGACCCGAATGGATCGAATCTCTGTGTTCAAGTGTCATCCCTGGATCGGTAATGCTGACACACACAGTACTTGAGGGATTTATAACAGAGTGCAATCACACACTTATTACATCGAATGTCCCAAAAGAGAACTGATTACAATAAATATGGCTTAAGGCCATCTAAATAAGATAACAGCGGAAGGCTTGGAAGATAAAGTGAGTCCATCAACTCCAACGGCATAGCTGAGTGCACGACAACGACCTAGCACACCTTACTCTTCGTCTGAAAAGTCTGCAACATGATACGTTGCAGCCCGAAACGGGTCAACACATGGAATATGCTAGCAATATAACACAGTAGAGCAATGAATAGAATAATTTCTAATACTACATGCATATTTGGCTGGTGGAAAAGCTCTAGGGTTATACTGTTTTGCGAAAAGCCAATTTTTCCCTACAACAAAGGAATATATTTTATTTAACTATCATGGTGGTTGTTGAACATTGAGAAGGTAAAACCCCCTCTCAATCCCAATTAAAAGTAATCATTAATCCCAACAAATTAATTTAGAGTGATGGGATTCAATATGATGATCCAAGAACCAGATACTCAAGATGTCCATAACCAGGGACACGGCTAATCATGATTAGTTTGTACACTCTGCAGAGGTTTGTGCACTTTTCCCCACAAGACTCGATCTCCTCCGTTGGATTTCTCGCACTTCATGGTGTTTGAGAAACGGATGACCGAGACACAGTCTTTCTGAAGCATTTACTCTTTACTCTGGGTAGACAGTTACACCTACTTTCCCCTACATCTGCTAGCCTACCACTGAAAGAGGTCCTGCAACATACTCAACTATGCTAGAGCCCATAATAGCTTGTGGCTGCACACGGAAGTTTCTAGCATGAATAATCTTATGATCCCTTTGAGCCTGGGTGGCGGACCGTAGGAGGATCACACGGTATATCCCCGGGATCTCCTAGGACAACACTGGTATATCCCCAGGTGCCCAAACAAGCAATCCACCCAGATGTGTATTAAAGTTGCCACCTTAAGTTGACCATTAATGAAAAATCTCACATCTGTCATGGATACACTCAAAACCCAATCCACGTCTACGAGCATAGCATGGCAACATAAGCATAGCGTAGAAGTAACTCCCAAGGGTTTTATAATAAAAGGGCAATAGGTTCTACCTCATCATCTACTTCCCAGTACCCACAAGTTAATCACATCCTAATCATGCAATATTTGAGGGTCGAAACTAATGCATAAAAACTGGGTAACGAAGAAGTATGATCAATGTGTTACTTGCCTTGCTGACGATCCGCAAAACCTAGGGACTCGTAGTAGCACGCTTCGCACTCCGGGAATTCTATCGCAAACAAACAATAGCATACATAAGCAATCAAGCGAAGATGCACGGGTAAAACCCAAATGAGAAGACCTAACCAGAAAGTTCAACTGAAGAACTCCGGTTTGCAAAAAGAATCGAATCAAACGGAGCAACGAAACTCAAACTGCGAAAGAAACAAGCTTCGATTACTAATCTGGACTAAAGTCAAATTTTACAGTAGCAAAAACTTGTTTAAGTTGGTTAAACAGAAAGAGGGCTTCAAGACGAAGATCTAGGCGCTTGAATCGCCTGATTCCGACAAACGAGCGAAAAGTTATACTAAAACGAAAATCGGATCAGAAATCGCGATCGAAAATAATCGCGGAAAATCCGAGAAAAAGAAAACTAACGAACAGGCTAACGAACGAACGTTCGCTGTCTGCGGTTAAACGGTGAAAACCGTTCGTTAAAACGAACGTACGGACGAACGTCCGCTAAATAACTAAACCGACGGAAAACCGATCTAAAAAAAGAATAAACCGGAATTTAAAAAAAAACCGAATCTAGATCTAGGGTTTACCAAAAAAACCGAACGGTTAACCGGAAAAATCCGGGCGTCGGATCCGGCGAGCGGCGGCTCCGGCGAGGCGAGGCCGCAGCGGCGGCGGGGTGCGGCAGGCGACGGCGACGGGGCGGGGCGCGTGCGGTGCAGCGGCGCGGCGAGGTGGAGTGCGGCGGCGGCGCTGCAGCGGCGGCGGCGAGCGGCGGACGCGGCGGCGGCTGCTGCTGCTTGCTGCGGCGGCGGCGGTGGGCTGCGGCGGCGCGGTGGGTCGAGGCGGCGGGGCGGGCGGCATTTAAAGGGGGGCCGGGGCGGCTTGGGCGAGGGGGCGACGAGGCGGCGGCGTCCCGGACTCCGGCGGAGTCCGGCTCGGCTACGGGGAGGAAAGGCGGCGGCGGCCTGCTGGGCCGGCTGGGCTTCGGCCCAGTTCGGTCCGGCGGATTTTTTTTTTTTAAATAAATTCCGCGCAGAAAAACAAATAAAAGAAATACTAAACAGACTCCAAAATTTCCGAAATAAATTTTCCCCGTCCTCTAAAAATCTCCCGGACAAGGTAAACATTTATTTGGGACTCTAATGCAATTTTGAAAAATGCATATTTTTTCTAAATCCAAATAAAAATGCAATAAAAATCCAAATAAAATATTTATTTGATTTTAATATTTTTCCTCCAATATTCCATTTATTTTGGAGAAGTCATATTATCTCCTCTCATATATTTTTAATATGAAATATTTTCGGAGAGAAAAATAGTTAAACCAAATTGATCCCTGTTTCAATATTTGAGAAAATTCAAATATGAAAACGGTGAAATCCCCAACTCTCTCCGTGGTCCTTGAGTTGCTCAGGATTTCGAGGATCGCAAAATGAAATGCAATAAAATATGATATGCATGGATGACCTATGCATAACATTCCAAATTGAAAATTTGGGATGTTACAAAATAACAGAAAGTAAAAGGTGGGTACAGAAAGTTGTGCTTTCTAAATTCATCCATCTCATGCTCATCAAAAGGAATCCATTAACAAGGTTGATCAAGTCTTACTAACAAACTTCTTTCAAATAACATGAAACCGGGGAATTTTCGAATAACACTAGGTTACCTCAATGGGGATATGCATGTCCCCCACAATAAGAATATCATATTTCTTTTTTACAGTAGGAAGAGGGAATTCAAAACCCCCAATAGTAATTGTTGAATTTTTTTCCAATAGAATTGATACTATTCACTTGAGGTTGTTTCTTCGGAAAGTGTACCGTATGCTCATTACCATTAACATGCAAAGTGACATTGCCTTTGTTGCAATCAATAACAACCCCTGCAGTATTCAAAAAGGGTCTACCAAGGATGATCGACATATTGTCGTCCTCAGGAATATCAAGAATAACAAAGTCCGTTAAGATAGTAACGTTTGCAACCACAACAGGCACATCCTCACAAATACCGATGGGTATAGCAGTTGATTTATCAGCCATTTGCAAGGAGATTTTAGTAGGTGTCAACTTATTCAAATCAAGTCTACGATACAAAGAGAAAGGCATAACACTAACACCGGCTCCCAAATCACATAAGGCAGTTTTAACATAGTTTCTTTTGATGGAGCATGGTATAGTTGGTATTCCTGGATCTCCTAGTTTCTATGGTATTCCACCCTTAAAAGTATAATTAGCAACCATAGTGGAAATTTCAGCTTTCGGTACCTTTGTTTTATTTGTAACAATATCTTTCATATACTTAGCATAAGGAGACATTTTCAGGATATAAGTCAAACGCATACGCAAAAAGACATGTCTAAGCATTTCAACAAAGCACTCAAAATCCTCATCATCCTTTTTCTTGGATGGCTTAGGAGGAAAGGGCATGGGTTTCTGAACCCACGGTTCTCTTTCTTTACCGTGCTTTCTAGCAACGGAGTCTCTCTTATCATAACATTTATTCTTAGGTTGTGGGTTATCAAGATCGACCGCAGGTTCAATCTCTACATCATTATCATTGCTAGGTTGAGCATCAACATGAACATTATCACTAGGTTCATGTTCATCACCAGATTGTGTTTCAGCATCAGAAATAGAAATATCATTTGGGTTCTCAGGTGGGTCTATAACAGGTTCACTAGGAGCATGCAAAGTCCTATCATCTTTCTTTTTCTTTTTATTACTAGGACTAGGTGCATCAGTATTAATTCTCTGAGAATCCTGCTCAACTCTCTTAGGATGGCCCTCAGCATACAAAGGTTCCTGAGTCATTTTACCACCTCTAGTCATAACTCTAACAGCATGATCATTGTTTTTATTGCTCATTTCATTAAGCAAGTCATTCTGAGCTTTAAGTACTTGTTCCACATGAGTTTTTACCATGGAAGTATGTTTACTGATAAGCTTAAGATCATTAACAGTTCTACACATATAATCACCCAAGCGTTCAAGCATATAGGCATTACGTTTCAATTGTCTACTAACATAAGCATTGAAGTTTTCTTGTTTAACAATAAAGTTATCAAATTCATCCAAGCATTGACTAGAAGACTTATTATAAGGAATATCCACTTCATCAAATCAATAGAGAGAATTTACCTCTACTACCTATGTCGGAATATTAAGACCATGAATTTCTTCAATAGGTGGTAAATTCTTAACATCTTCAGCTTTAATACCTTTTTCTTTCATCGATTTCTTTGCCTCTTGCATATCATCAGGACTAAGAAATAGAATACCTCTTTTCTTTGGAGTTGGCTTAGGAGGTGGTTTGGGAAGAGTCCAATCATTATCATTGCTCAATATATTATTCAATAACACTTCAGCTTGTTCAATAGTTCGTTCCCTGAAAACACAACCAGCACAACTATCTAGGTGGTCCCTAGAAGCATCGGTTAGTCCATTATAAAAGATATCAAGTATTTCATTTTTCTTGAGAGGATGATCAGGCAAAGCATTAAGTAATTGGAGAAGCCTCCCCCAAGCTTGTGGGAGACTCTCTTCTTCAATTTGCACAAAGTTAAATATTTCCTTTAGGGCAGCTTGTTTCTTCTGAGCAGGAAAATATTTTTCAGAGAAGTAATATATCATATCCTGGGGACTACGCACACAACCAAGAGCAAGAGAATTAAACCATATCTTAGCAGCACCCTTTAACGAGAAAGGAAACAGCTTAAGAATGTAGTAATAGAGAATTTTTTCCTCATGAGCAAATAGGGTGGCTATATCATTCAATTTAGTAAGATGTGCCACAACAGTTTTAGATTCATAGCCATGAAAAGGATCAGATTCAACCAAAGTAATTAACTCAGGATCGACAGAGAATTCATAATCCTTATCAGTAACAAAGATAGGTGAAGTAGCAAACTTAGGGTCATACTGCATTCTAGCATTCAAAGATTTTTCTTTCAGCTTGGCTAACAATTTCTTAAGATCATCTCTATCATTGCAAGCAAAAAAGTCTCTAGCAGTTTCTTCATCCATAATATAACCCTCAGGTACCTTAGGCAATTCATATCTAGGAGGAGAATCATACTCATCAGTTTCAATAATTTCATTAGTTTCAGTAATCTCATTCTCTCTAACCCTAGCAAGTTGTTCATCAAGAAATTCACCTAGTGGCACAGTATTATCAAGCAAAGCAGTAGTATCATCATAAGCATCATGCATAGCAGAAGTGGCATCATCGATTACTTGCGACATATCAGAATTACTAGCAGGTGGTGGTGTCGCAAGCTTACTCAAAACAGAAGGTGAATCAAGTGCAGAGCTAGATTGCAGTTCCTTACCTCCCCTCGTAGTAGAGGGATAGATCTTGGTTTTGGTATCTTTCAAATTCTTCATAGTGATCAACAGATATAAATCCCAAGTGACTCAGAGAATAGAGCTATGCTCCCCAGCAACGGCGCCAGAAAAAGGTCTTGATAACCCACAAGTATAGGGGATCGCCACAGTTTTCGAGGGTAGAGTATTCAACCCAAATTTATTGATTAGACACAAGGGGAGCCAAAGGATATTCCCAAGTATTAGCAGCTGAGTTGTCAATTCAACCACACCTGAAAGACTTAATATCTGCAGCAAAGTTTTTAGTAGCAAAGTAGTATGGAAGTAATGGTAACAGTGGCAAAAGTAACAGTAGCAGTTTTGTAGCAATTGTAACCGTGGCAACGGCAAAGTAACATAGCAAAGATCATTATGTGAAAAGCTCGTAGGCAATGGATCAGTGATGGATAATTATGTCGGATAGCATTCATCATGCAACAATTATAACCTAGTGTGACACAGAACTAGCTCCAATTCATCAATATAATGTAGGCATGTATTCCGATTATAGTCATACATGCTTATAGAAAAGAACTTGCATGACATCTTTTGTCCTACCCTCCCGTGGCAGCGGGGTCCTAATGGAAACTAAGGGATATTAAGGCCTCCTTTTAATAGAGAACTGGACCAAAGCATTAACACTTAGTGAATACATGAACTCCTCAAACTACGGTAATCACCGGAAAGAATCCCAATTATTGTCACCTTGGGGTATGCGGATCATAACACGTAATAGGTGTCTACAACTTGCAAGATAGGATCAAGAACACATATATATTCATGAAAAGATAATAGGTTCAGATCTGAAATCATGGCACTCGGGCCCTAGTGACAAGCATTAAGCATAGCAAAGTCATAGCAACATCAATCTCAGAACATAGTGGATACTAGGGATCAAACCCTAACAAAACTAACTCGATTACATGATAAATCTCATCCAACCCATCACCGTCCAGCAAGCCTATGATGGAATTACTCACGCACGACGGTGACCATCATGAAATTGGTGATGGAGGAAGGTTGGTGATGATGATGGCGACGAATCCCCCTCTCCGGAGCCCCGAACGGACTCCAGATCAGCCCTCCCGATGAAGAACAGGAGGCGGCGGCGGCTCCGTATCGTAAAACGTGATGAACTCTTCTCTCTAATTTTCTCTCTCCGAATATGAATATATAGAGTTGGAATTAGGGTCGGAGGAGGTCCAGGGGCCCCACAAGCCGCCAAGGCACGCCCCAGGGGGGCGCGCCCTTCTGGCTTGTGGCTAATGGGTGGACCCGCTCTGGTTGATTCTTTCGCCAGTATTTTTATTTATTCCAAAAATATTCTCCGTAAATTTCTAGGTCATTCTGAGAACTTTTATTTCTGCACAAAAGTAACACCAAGGCAATTCTGCTGAAAACAACGTCAGTCCGGGTTAGTTTCATTCAAATCATGCAAATTAGAGTCCACAACAAGGGCAAAAGAGTTTGGAAAAGTAGATACGACGAAGACGTATCACTCGGCAGATCAGTTTTTAGCTCTACTTAATCTTCCTCGATGTGAGTTTGAAAAAGATCGAGAACACATGCTGCACTACTGGGAAGTGTTCGAAGCACAACTTCACATGCTGATGGACCCCAAGCTGGTTGGAGATGAATGCGTTGAAATAGATCCTAAGAAGTTGGCCTATGAGAACAAAGTGATGTTTTATGTCCTATGCAATTATCTCACGCCTACTAATAGACCAGATTCTATCAATGGCATCATGGGAAATGCCCTTCTGGCTATCTCTCAAGGAATTTGCTTTGATGTTCCAGATCTATTCATTCGCAACTTGGCTTGTGCTGCTGACAGCCCCCAATCATTAAAGCCATATGCCCCTTGGATCATGTATGCAATTGAGCAACTCATTAATGAAAAATTCTTCTGCCCTCGTGTTCCGAAAGTTTTCATGCCACCAGTACATGACACTCTCCGTATGGTAAAGGATATTGGCAAAGGGAAGGAACCTGTTGATGCTGCTGGCACTGCGTCTGCATCTGAAACTGCTCCGTAAGTTAAGAAAGCCATGGTTGAAATCCCTCGTGATGAAAATCCATCTTTGTATGAGATTTGCATTCGAACATAGCAAGCTCTGGAAAGTCACATCAAGCTTGATCGAAAGGAAAAGCTGGAGTTGATGACTAAGTAAATATGCTTCATAATTATGCTCGCCAAACCCTTCTGCATGAGAAGGAGGCAAAGAAGTGCTCCTGGACTCTTCTAAGGCAGCATTATTCTCGCAAGCAGTTAGCTGCCAAGGGCATCAAGAAAGAATATGACTACCTGGAATTATTTGTTGTTCCTCGTATCCGAAGGCAAACCCCTGTGCTCCCTCAGCATTCTGCATCAACTGACCTGCTGTTTGTCGAGACAGATGATGAAGTTGAAGACACAGCTGGAACACTCATTTACAAGCCAGATGCACCTCGCACCATCTCTTCTGAAGGATTTCCCGAAGCCCATGCTACGACACCTGCTTCGGCCTCAACTATTCCTCGCTCTGCGAATTCTAATTCGTCGATCAGTGCAAATTCTGATTCTGAGGATTCTGAGGACGAATAGTTCCTCATATGCTTTCTCTTTCCTTTTTGACACTTGTTGACAAAAAGGGGGAGAAGATCATCGAGTGATAGATGTAAGGGGTATTTGCAGGGTGTTTCTCATTCGCCATTTGCTTTTCGCAGTCGAACGTTTTGGTTTTCCTCGAACAATTTGCTCAATGAACTTAACGCACCGCCTATGGTGTTGAAATACTCGGTTGCCATGTAATGTTAATAACACCCCCCTGCAATATTATTTGCTTTCAACTATTTGTTTGCAGGTGCTATCGAAAGTTTACTCCTATGCAATGATTATCCTCGATCATTATCTTTCGCGCAGGGAAAGTAAAAGTTTGCCAAGGAGGACAGGAATTCATGCCTCTCTAATCAGAGACATTTTTACTCCTTGAACCCATGTGTGTTATGGTTGGATATGCTATGATTATTATCTCTTAGTTATCTAACCTTGCAGGCGAAGGAAGTCAGCTTCAGTTTAAAATCTCTTGAGATTTACCTATATGACTGACAAAGTGTTTTTCCTCGCCTATATTCTTCGTATCAACTTTGTTGCAGGAAAACTTTGTTTGAAACTTAACTCCTCTGAGCGATATCCTTATTTCCCCTGCTCTGACGATTCTCGAGTATCAATCTTCCAGGGAACCTACATCTCGTGTGGATTCAAATCGTGCTCTGAGAAAACCTTCATGACATATCCTTCGTCACAAATCATTTCAAAGTATTCATTGTATCTAACTCTATTCAAAAAATTGTGTGACAGGAATCATCTCAGACACTGTCGAGTGCATTGAAAGAGACCACGAAAGAAATCTTATGTCAATGACACTCATACGAAGATTCACCTCGCTTCCTTTTGATTCAACTATGCACTCAATTGATGCATATCTTCAGGGGGAGCGTGCTTTATCTTCGTATTTATCTCTCGTCTTTCATTATCCTTCGCATTACATTCCATTCATTATCTATCCTTCAATGTGTTCTGTTTTGTCAACAGTCGTCCAAAAAGGGGGAGATTGTTGGTGCAATATCTGCCTTCCTATGTTTTGGAGATTGTTGACAGAAATAGGTATGGACTGATTTGTTTGCTAGTGCATACAGAGAGAAATAGTCCATACGAAACCGAAGAGAATGTTGTCTCCGGTGTTAAGTTAGAGGAACTTCACCGAAGCATATCTGCGTTGCAGAGAAGAATGAGCTATACTTATTGAAGTCATGTAGACGAGAAGATTGACGTGAAGGAATTAACCCCTCGAATGTTTACTACTGAAGCGAAGCATTTGGTTCGGTGTTGTCTGAAGAAATTGACTGCAACGAACGGAAGTCGAAGACATAGTGAAGACGTAGTATTCTTTTCGTTGTTCTTCTTTCGTTCATGAGTCATAGGACCTCCGTACTATTAAGAGGGGTATAGGTTCTCGAAGCTTAGCTCCGTTGTGATGCTTAGCCCAAAACCTATGAAAGTTGCGAGAGATATCTCTTTGAGTTCCGAGCCAGTACTTGCCAGCAAGAGACTGTGCTCTTCCTCGATGTCCAATTTGGTCATTTCCCATCAGGGAAGGCTGCGGCTATAAATAGCCACCCCGCACCGGCTTTGTCCGGTGGCTGCTCCGCTTAAGATTTGTGAGAAGATTGATTTGAGCACCCCCTCTCCGAGTGATTTGAGTTTAAGGTCCATCGAGAGAAAATCAAGAGCCCAAACTTAGACAGTGGTTGAGCATCACAGTAGTTCTGAGTTACAGTTCTTGTACCTATTACTCTTGAGAGCTGTGCACTCTCTAGACGGATAGGTTTCAGCTCGAGTGTTGAAGAGTTGTTGTATTCACCGAGCTAGATCTTCAGCAACCAAGAGTGGTTGTGGTTCATGAAGGTCGACCGAAGGTTTGGAGATCGCCGACAAGTATCTACCACGAGTGAAATCAACTGAAGTCTGATCAGCTTCGAGTTGAAGGAGAATAGGGTGAAGAGAGTTTATCTTCAGTGTTAAGTCACAACCCCTCCAACCAGATGTAGCCTTTGGCAGAAGGGTGAACTGGTCTACCAAATCTATCTGTCGCCATCGAGCACCACTGGTTAAATTTACTTCACTGCATTACTTTTGGCAGTCTTCATATGTGCTCTGTGACGATAGTTATCTGATCTGTTATTTTCTGTTGCATATCATTCGGCTCCATTCTCGCTGTGACAGTTATCATTCGCTGCCCACTTTGTTGCACCCTCATCATTCTGTCATGCTATCTCAGTCCTTGTTATTTTCTGTGTTGTGATCTTTTACCTCATTACAGTTTTTCTTCATGGTTGTCCATCGCAGTTCATTTCTAGCTCTCTGTTATGTTATTGTATCTGTTGGCATATTGCATTACCATCGTTATCATCAAGCCTTTTATTTCATATGCTCGAACCATTATTGCATCCTACATCGATGGTTTTGTTCCTCAATAGTATGCGTGATTGAATTCTTTTCTACCGAACCTTATTTCCGCTGTTGTGTTTGGGATTAGTTCAAAACATTCAAAAGAATTTTTGAATCTCCCATTCACCCCCCTCTGGTCATTATACTCTCGGTCCTAACACCAAACATGTGGATATTGATAGATTATTTATCAAAGAAAAACTGGATGCTGGGATTACAAGATAGAGTATGTGAGTTCAGGACAACAAATTGCAGATTGCTTGACTCAAGGACTGGGAACTAGAGAATGCAGTTCAGCGTGTGACAAGATGGGAATGATAGATTTCTACCACCCATCTTGAGGGGGAGTGTTGACCGGTATAGGGGCCTGGCCCATCCCACTGTTGGCATAGGGCTCAAGCCCATGTGTATCTGACCTAGATGAGAGCACCAGACGCCTGTCTGGAGAGGTGCGTGAGTCATACATGAGAGAAGCCTCAGCCGCCACACACATAGATGTATTCTCCCGATTCAACAGGCAATGATACATGCGTGTCATGTCTCCTTCTGTCACTGAGAATAAGCACCGCAAGATCGAACCCATCACAAAGCACCTCTTCCCATTGCGAGGAAAATCAATCTAGTTGGTCAAACCATACCAAAGTTTCGGAGAAGAAATACGAGGCTATAAAGATCATGCATATAAGAGTTAAACAAAGACCCAAATAATATTCATGGATAGATCCGATCATAAACTCACAATTCATCGGATCCCAACAAACACGCCGTAAAAAGTCATTACATCAAATAGATCTCCAAGAACATCGAGGAGAACATTGTATTGAAGATCAAAAAGAGAGAAGAAGCCATCTAGCTACTGCCTACGGACCCGTAGGTCTGTGGTAAACTACTCACACATCATCAGAGGAGCACCAATGAGGATGATGAACCCCTCCGTGACCGTTTCCTCCTCCAGCAAGGTGCCGGAATAGGGCTCTAGATTGGATCTCGTGGTTCTGGAACTTGTGGCAGCTGGAATTGTGTTTCGTCGACTCCCTTAGGGTTTCTAGAATATCTGAGTATTTATAGAGCTGAGAGGCGGTGGAAAAGATCACCGTGGGCCCAACAAGGCACCCGGGCACGCCTGGGGCCTCTGCACGCCCTGGTGTCTTGTGGGCCCCACGGGCCTCCTCTAGTACACCTCCTGAGCTCCCTAGGTCTCTTCTAGGTAGAAAAAAATCTCCAAAAAGTTTCGCTGCATTTGGACTCCGTTTGATATGGATATTCTGTGAAGTAAAAAACAAGAAAGCAACTGGCACTGGGCACTATGTCAATAGGTTTGTCCCAAAAAATAAAGTTGCTATAAAATGAATATAAAACATCCAAGATTGATAATATAATAGCATGGAACAATAAAAAAATTATAGATACATTGGAGACGTATCTGCGCACAGCAGGTATGCGTGCATTGACGGGCCCGCGCATCCGTGCCTCCACCATCGCCCCATCAAGGAGGAGCTGCCGCCCGTGATCGCGAAGGCACGAGACTGCATCCTCCACTACTGAAAGTACAACTAATCCTCAGGTGGTTTTGGTAATTCATAACAACATATAGCTCATTGAACTAATATCCATTCAAGATAAAGATTTCAGGAAGTTCAATGAATGGCATGGCATGGACTAGAGATGTGGACCCCTCAAAATGCTAAGGGCAAATATTGGCAAAAGCTCAAGACTCTTCATCTTTATTTTAGTGATCCAAGATCACATTGATTCCATAGGAAAGCCAATACTATTAAAAGGGGGTGAGGCGTTGCTTAATGGCTTGCTTGCTCTAATGCTTAGTGATATTGCTCCAAAACCCTCAGCCACTTTCTCCATCCAAATATGTCCAAAACCTAAACTCCAACTCGGCCCCACCAATTCTTTCTACCCGGAGCCACCGAGTTCATATGACATAGCCACAGCCAGAAACCCTAGCAATTCGGTCTCACCGATATGGCTCTCGGTCTCATCGAGATGCCCTTGCCAACACTCTGTGACTTGTTGCATTTATTTCGATCTCACCGAGTTATGCAATCGGTCTCACTGAGTTGGCTTGACCAACTCTCTGTTGCCCTATTGCTTCACTTCGGTCTCACCGAGTTGATGCAATCGGTGCCACCGAGATGAGGTTTACCCTAAGCCCTAGCATATCGGTCCCAGCGAGTTGTTCCATTCGGTCCCATCGAGATTTCTAATGTTCACATTTTTGAACTAATCGGTGCCACCGAGTTTGACCATTCGGTCCCACCGAGATGAGTCAAATGTGTGTAACGGTTGGATTTTGTGTGGAGGCTATATATACCCCTCCACCCCTTCTCCATTTGTGAGAGAGCCATCAGAATGCCTACACTTCCACCATACATTTTCTGAGAGAGAACCACCTACTCATGTGTTGAGATCAAGACATTCCAATCCTACCACAAGAATCTTGGTTTCTAGCCTTCCCAAGTTGCTTTACACTCAAATCATCTTTCCACCATAGCCAAATTTGAGAGAGAGAGAGTTGAGTGTTGGGGAGACTATCATTTGAAGCACAAGAGCAAGGAGTTCATCATCAACACACCGTCTATTACCTTTTGGAGAGTGGTGTCTCCTAGATTGGTTAGGTGTCGCTTGGGAGCCTCCATCAAGATGTGGAGTTGAACCAAGAAGTTTGTAAGGGCAAGGAGATCGCCTACTTCGTGAAGATCTACCCGAGTGAGGCAAGTCCTTCGTGGGTGATGGCCATGGTGGGATAGACAAGGTTGCTTCTTCATGGACCCTTCATGGGTGGAGCCCCCCGTGGACTCGTGCAGCCGTTACCCTTCGTGGGTTGAAGTCTCCATCAACGTGGACGTACGATAGCACCACCTATCGGAACCACGCCCAAAATCTCCGTGTCTCCATTGCGTTTGCCTTCTCCAAACCCTTCCCTTTACCTTCATATGCAATGTTTTACTTTCCGCTGCTATACTCTTAGAATTGCATGTGTAGGTTGATTGCTTGATTTGTGCTAATTACTAAAATCTGCCCACAACTAAAATTGGGAAAAAGGATAGATTTTTATTTGGTCAAGTAGTCTAATCACCCCCCTCTAGACATACTTTCGATCCTACAAGTGGTATCAGAGATTTGGTCTCCATTAGCCTTGATTTCCATAGCTTTGGTAATCATAGCCTTGGTTTCACAACCTAGGAGAGTATGGCGTCTAGCGAGGGAAATTATCACCGTAGAGGTCCTTACTTTGATGGTACAAATTTTGCTAGTTGGAAGCATAAGATGAAAATGCATATTCTTGGTCATAACCCCGCCGTTTGGGTTGTTGTTCGTATTGTCTTGCAAGGTGAATACTTTTAAGATGGAAAAGAACCGGATCGTGAAGCCACCACGGATGAATTGAAGATGTTGCAATACAATGCTCAAGCTTGTGATATTCCCTTCAATGGATTGTGCCCCGAAGAATTCAACAAAATCAGCCGCCTTGAGAATGCAAAGGAAATTTGGGATACTTTGGTTGACATGCACGGAAGTACCGAGTCCGCCAAGGAATCCAAGTTGGATGTGCTTCAAAGTCAACTTGACAAGTTCAAGATGAAGGATGGTGTAGGAGTCGCTGAAATGTACTCTAGGCTTGCTCTCATCACAAATGAGATTTCCGACTTAGGAATTGAAGAGATGACCGACAAATTCATCATCGAGAAGATCCTTAGAGCCTTGGATGGGAAATATGATACCGTGTGCACTTTGATCCAAATGATGCCCAATTACAAAGATCTCAAGCCTACGGAAGTCATTGGTAGAATTCTTGCTCATGAGATGTCACTCAAGGATAAGGATGAGCTCCACAACAAGTCAAGTGGTGCTTACAAAGCTTCAAGTGATGCTTCTACAACATCAAGTGACAAGCTAGTCTCCAATGAAGAATTGATCTTAATGGTGAAGAACTTCAACAAGTTCTACAAGATCAGAAGCAAAGAGAGAAGCTCCAAGTCAAGGTCCTACAATGACAAAAGATCTTCTAGTCGTGATCGTAATTGCTACAATTGTGGAAGACCCGGACACTACTCCAATGAGTGTACAGCTCCCTACAAGAAAAGAGAAGACTCACCAAAAAGGAGGAGTAGAAGAGATGAGTCACCTCCAAGAGAGAGAAGGAGTAGAGATGATCGTTATGAACGAAGACCCTCTCGTAGAAGCAAGGATTCGGAAAGGAAGGACAAGTCATCAAAGAGCTACACAAGATGAAGACATCAAGCTCACATTGGTGAATGGGTATCTGGTTCCGACTCTGACAACTACTCCGAGAGAAGCTACCACTCTGACTCCGACTATACTCAAGATGAAGGTGTTGCCGGTCTTGCACTTGTGTCATCCAACTCCTACGACATATTTGACTCACCAAATGAAGGAATTGGAAGATGCTTCATGGCTAAAGGCCCCAAGGTATCACACCCCGAGTATGTTGATTTTAATAGTGATGAAGATGACTTGCTAGGTGATGATGATTTACTTGTTGACAAAACTAATGATGAAAACTATGATGAACTTGCTAGTAATCATGCTAATCAAGATGAAACGAATGAAAATGATAAGAAGGAGATTGAGCATCTAACTAAAGAACTAAACACTCTTAAGTTAGCTCATTAAACAACTCAAGAGGATCATAGAGAGCTCCTATGGACTCATGAGAAGCTACGCTTCGAGAAGCTAAATTTAGAGCAAGAGCATGAGTTCCTAAAAGCTATCAATGATGATCTTCGAAAGAAGAGTTCTTCTTACATTGCCAAACGTCTCCTATTGTCTACTTATATGCCACAAGTAAAATCTAGAAACAAGAGCAAGAAAGATTCTTCTTCTAATAGTAACAATAACCATGTTAAATCCAATGTTGTTGCTTCTAGTAGTTCTCTTGATTCCACTAATGATTCTCTTAGCCAAGTTACACTTGAGCAAGAAAATAGCTTATTGAAGGGAATTATAGAGAAAGGTGTTTAAAAGAACCTTGCCGGGAGTAAGCAATTTGAGGAAATTGTACGCAAGCAGGGAAGGCACCGGAAGAATCAAGGTGTTGGTTTTGAACGAAAGTTCAATGCCAATGGAGTTGAGTGGGATGAAGATCAATACCCCAAGACCAAGTTTGTTCCTCAACAAGAGAAGTATGACCCCACTTCTTTCAAGGGAACACAAGCTCAAGATGATCTTCCACCACAAGACCACAAGCTAAAAGGCAAGGACAAGCTTCAAGAAGAGATTGACTCATTTGAAGAAGCTCCAAAGCCCATGGTCAAGTGGCTTCCCAAGACTACGTCAAGCTCTACATCATCAAGTTCAACTACAACTCCAAGGATTCCCATCAAGTTGATGTGGATCCCAAAGAACAAGAACTAGAGTGTTCTTGAGGGTGACTCCGCCAACATACTTCACTCATATTCATTTTGGCAATACTTGTGCAATCAACTTTCATATCTTGCACTAGCCCATGGAGTCACAAACCCTCTTGTTGGTAAGACAAGGGACAAGGTAACCTAATGCTTTCATGGACATCATCATATATGCAATTCACTCTATGTCTATGAATATCCTTGTATGTTCCATGTGGGACTAACCCATGTAGGTATTGAAAGTGCAACACTCCAATGGATTGATCCAAATGATCTACATCAACATTGAGCATCCACATCTTCACTATCTACATGAAGTCATCATCGATAAAACCCAAGGTTAGTTCATCTCTCTTAGGGGGGATATCACATCTAGGGGGAGCTTTGCTCTAAAAATTGAGCTAAAGCAACTCTAATGGTGTGAACACATTAATGCTTTATGAAAAAGTGGCAACCCCACTTGTGCTTAAACGATGAGTATGACCTATGATCAAATGTTCTCATTTGACTCCTAAGTCAATATACTCATATATAGATGACCTAGTCATCGCCAATTGCTTGATAGATGCTAGAATTGTTTGTGCATGCTTTGAAACATGTTTCATTTGCTATCTTATTGTGTGAGCATGTTGATTGCATAATTTCTCCATTCGAGGACATCCATTTGTTGTTTTGATTGTCTTGGTTTTTATTGGCCAAATGGATGGACAAGAATGCCTAAGAACCTTCTCTAGCTATCTATGCTCTTCTTGTCTCAAACTCTATTCATGCTACATCACAAAAATTGAACAAGTCTTTTTCGGACCCTCCGGGTGAGGAGCACTCAGAGCCACCGATCTGCCAAGGCCTGGTTTCCAAAACCTTCTTGTGCATTTCGGTCAGACCAGCTCACTCACACTCGGTCCCACCGAAAGCACTAGACTGATCTAGGTTTTCATCTCGGTGATACCGATTAGAATGACTCGGTCCCATAGAGTTGCAATAACTGCATGCAGTTTTGCATCTCGGCGTCACCAAACCATTCCATTCGGTGCCACCGACAGCACATGGGTATATATTCAGCAGACCCGTACGGTTGAAAATCACTTCAAACCACTCGAGCCCGCGCCCCATTGCTGCCGCCCCCTTGGTCTCCGGATCGTCGCCATCTTCGCCTGTGCGCCTTCGTCGCAGGTCTCCGTCGTTGTCAACGGGAATCTCAACCACCGTTGTTGTCGTAGAGAATCGTCACCAAGTTAGGGTACGATTCGATCTCTTTGTGCTATCCCCTTCTGATTCTATGCACAAGAATAATACCTAGTTTCTTGCTACATATGAGATCATTCTATCCATAGAAAAACTCCATTAGATTTGATTTGATGAAAAAATTTAGGGTTAGGTTTTCGCCGAGCTCATCTCGGACCGACCGAAATGAACCTCTCGGTCCCACCGGTTGGCCCTGGCCATTGCACTAAGTACAACTCGGTGCCACCGAAATGTACTAATCGGTGAGACCGAAAGCAAAACTTCGGTGAAACCGTAGCATCTCGGAGTCACCGAACCACAACTCGGTCTGACTGATCTTGTGCGTTTAGACTCTGTTAATGCTTCGGTGTCACGGAGATTTTCATATCGGTAGCTGTTGGAAATATGCCCTAGAGGCAATAATAAAATGGTTATTATTATATTTCCTTGTTCATGATAATTGTCTATTGTTCATGCTATAATTGTATTAACCGAAAACCGTAATACATGTGTGAATACATAGACCACAGCATGTCCCTAGTGAGCCTCTAGTTGACTAGCTCGTTGATCAATAGATGGTTGTGGTTTCCTGACCATGGACATTGGATGTTGTTGATAACGGGATCACATCATTAGGAGAATGATGTGATGGACAAGACCCAATCCTAAGCATAGCACAAGATCATGTAGTTCGTTTGCTAGAGCTTTTCTAATGTCAAGTATCATTTCCTTAGACCATGAGATTGTGCAACTCCCGGATACCGTAGGAATGCTTTGGGTGTATCAAACATCACAACGTAACTGGGTGACCATAAAGGTGCACTACAGGTATCTCCGAAAGTGTCTGTTGGGTTGGCACAAATCGAGACTGGGATTTGTCACTCTGTATGACGGAGAGGTATCTCTGGGCCCACTCGGTAATGTATCATCATAATGAGCTCAATGTGACTAAGGAGTTAGCCACGGGATCATGTGTTACGAAACGAGTAAAGAGACTTGCCGGTAACGATATTGAACAAGGTATAGGGATACCGACGATCTAATCTCGGGCAAGTAGCATACCGATGGACAAAGGGAATTGTATTCGAGATTAATTGGATCCCCGACATCGTGGTTCATCCGATGAGATCATCATGGAACATGTGGGAGCCAATATGGGTATCCAGATCCCGCTATTGGTTATTGGTCGGAGAGGTGTCTTGGTCATGTCTGCATTGTTCCCGAACCCGTAGGGTCTACACACTTAAGGTTCGGTGACGCTAGAGTTGTAATGGGAATTGTATGTGGTTACCGAAAGTTGTTCGGAGTCTCGGATGAGATCCCGGACATCACGAGGAGTTCCGGAATGGTCCGGGGGTAAAGATTTATATATGGGAAGTCCTATTTTGTCCACCGGAAAATGTTCGGGATTTTTCGGTATTGTACCGGGAAGGTTCTAGAAGGTTCTAGAGTGGGGCCCACCTGCATGGGGGGACCCACATGAACGTGGGTAGTGGGGGCAAGGCCCCACACCCCTGGTCAAGGCGCACCAAGATCCCCCCTTAGAAGGAATAAGATCATATCCCGAAGGGATAAGATCAAGATCCCTAAAAAGGGGGGATAACAATCGGTGGGGAAGGGAAAGGATGGGATTTCTTTCCTCCCACCTTTGCCAACGCCCCAATGGACTTGGATGGCAAGAAACCAGCCCCCTCCACCCCTATATATAGTGGGGAGGTGCATGGGAGCTGCACCCCTTGCCCCTGGCGCAGCCCTCCCCCCTCCTACTCCTCCTCCTCCGTAGTGCTTAGCGAAGCTCTGCTGGAGAACCACGAGCTCCACCGCCACCACGCCGTCGTGCTGCCAGAGCTCTCCCTCAACTTCTCCTCTCCCCTTGCTGGATCAAGAAGGAGGATACGTCCCCGGGCTGTACGTGTGTTGAATGCGGAGGCGCCGTCCGTTCGGCGCTTGAATCGGATCTTCCGCGATTTGAATCGCCGCGAGTACGACTCCATAAACCGCGTTCTTGTAACGCTTCCGCTTAGCAATCTTCAAGGGTATGAAGATGCACTCCCTCTCACTTGTTGCTAGCATCTCCTAGATTGATCTTGGTGACACGTAGGAAAATTTTGAATTATTACTACGTTCCCCAACAGTGGCATCATGAACTAGGTCTATGCACAAGTAGAACACAAGTAGTTGTGGGCGATGATTTGTTCAATTTGCTTACCGTTACTAGTCCTATCTTGATTCGGCAGCATTGTGGGATGAAGCGGCCCGGACCGACCTTACACGTACGCTTACGTGAGACAGGTTCCACCGACTGACATGCACTTGTTGCATAAGGTGGCCAGCGGGTGTCTGTCTCTCCCACTTTAGTCGGATCGGATTCGATGAAGAGGGTCCTTATGAAGGGTAAATAGCAATTGGCATATCACCGTTGTGGCTTTTGCGTAGGTAAGAAATGTTCTTGCTAGAAACCCATTGCAGCCACGTAAAACATGCAACAACAATTAGAGGATGTCTAACTTGTTTTTGCAGGGTATGCTATGTGATGTGATATGGCCAAAAGGATGTGATGAATTATATATGTGATGTATGAGATTGATCATGTTCTTGTAATAGGAATCATGACTTGCATGTCAATGAGTATGACAACCGGCAGGAGCCATAGGAGTTGTCTTAATTTATTGTATGACCTGCGTGTCAATGAAAACGCCATGTAATTACTTTACTTTATTACTAACCGTTAGCCATAGTAGTAGAAGTAGTAGTTGGCGAGACAACTTCATGAAGACACGATGATGGAGATCATGATGATGGAGATCATGGTGTCATGCCGGTGACGATGGTGATCATGCCGCGCCTCGAAGATGGAGATCAAAAGCGCAAGATGATATTGTCCATATCATGTCACTTTATGATTTGCATGTGATGTTTATCATGTTTACATCTTATTTGCTTAGAACGACGGTAGCATAAATAAGATGATCCCTCACTAAAATTTCAAGAAATGTGTTCCCCCTAAGTGTGCACCGTTGCGAAGGATCGTTGTTTCGAAGCACCACGTGATGATCGGGTGTGATAGATTCTAACGTTCGCATACAACGGGTGTAAGCCAGATTTACACATGCGAAACACTTAGGTTGACTTGACGAGCCTAGCATGTACAGACATGGCCTCGGAACACGAGAGACTGAAAGGTCGAACATGAGTCGTATAGTAGATGCGATCAACATGGAGATGTTCACCATTGATGACTAGTCCGTCTCACGTGATGATCGGACACGGCCTAGTCGATATGGATCATGTATCACTTAGATGACTAGAGGGATGTCTATCCGAGTGGGAGTTCATTAAATAATTTGATTAGATGAACTTAATTATCATGAACTTAGTCTAAAATTGTCTTTACAATCTATCTTCAAGGATCTAATGGCCCACGCTAATGTTGCCCTCAACTTCAACGCGTTCTTAGAGAAAACCAAGCTGAAAGACGATGGTAGCAACTATACGGACTGGGTCCATAACTTGAGGATCATCCTCATAGCTGCCAAGAAAGCATATGTCCTTGAAGCACCGCTAGGTGACGCACCCATTTTCCCAGCAACTCAAGACGTTATGAACGCCTGGCAGTCGCGTAGTGATGATTACTCCCTGGTTCAGTGCGGCATGCTTTACAGCTTAGAACCGGGGCTCCAAAAGCATTTTGAGCAACACAGAGCATATGAGATGTTCCAAGAGCTGAAAATGGTTTTCCAAGCTCATGCCCGGGTCGAGAGATATGAAGTCTCTGACAAGTTCTACAGTTGTAAGATGGAGGAAAACAGCTCTGTCAGCGAGCATATACTCAAAATGTCTAGGTTGCACAACCGCTTGTCTCAGCTGGGAGTTAATCTTCTAGATGACTCGGTCATTGACAGGATCCTCCAGTCGCTTCCACCTAGCTGCAAGAGCTTTGTGATGAACTACAATATGCAAGGGATGGAGAAGTCCATTCCTGAGTTATATTCAATGTTGAAATCAGCGGAGGAGATCAAAAAGGAACATCAAGTGTTGATGGCGAATAAGACCACTAGTTTCAAGAAAGGCAAGGGTAAGAAGAACTTCAAGAAGGACGGCAAGGGAGTTGCCGTGCCCGGTAAGTCAGTTGCCGGGAAGAAGCCAAAGAATGGACCCAAGCCTGAGACTGAGTGCTTTTATTGCAAGGGAAATGGTCACTGGAAGCGGAACTGCCCCAAGTACTTAGCGGATAAGAAGGCCGGCAACGCCAAAGGTATATATGATATACATGTTATTAATGTGTACCTTACCAGCGCTCGTAGTAGCTCCTGGGTATTTGATACCGGTGCGGTTGCTCACATTTGTAACTCAAAACAGGATATGCGGAATAAGCGGAGACTGGCGAAGGACGAGGTGACGATGCGCGTCGGGAATGGTTCCAAGGTCGATGTGATCGCCGTCGGCACGCTACCTCTACATTTACCTTCGGGATTAGTTTTAAACCTCAATAATTGTAATTTAGTGCCAGCTTTGAGCATGAACATTGTATGTGGATCTCGTTTAATGCGAGATGGCTACTCATTTAAATCCGAGAATAATGGTTGTTCTATTTATATGAGAGATATGTTTTATGGTCATGCCCCGCTGGTCAATGGTTTATTTTTTATTGAATCTCGAACGTGATGTTACACATATTCATAGTGTGAATGCCAAAAGATGTAAGGTTGATAATGATAATCCCACATACTTGTGGCACTGCCGCCTTGGTCACATTGGTGTCAAACGCATGAAGAAACTCCATGCAGATGGACTTTTGGAGTCTCTTGATTATGAATCATTTGACACATGTGAACCATGCCTCATGGGCAAAATGACCAAGACTCCGTTCTCCGGAACAATGGAGCGGGCAACCAACTTGTTGGAAATAAGACATACTGATGTATGCGGTCCAATGAGCGTTGAGGCTCGCGGTGGCTATCGTTATGTTCTCACCCTCACTGATGACTTAAGTAGATATGTGTATGTCTACTTAATGAAACACAAGTCTGAGACCTTTGAAAAGTTCAAGGAATTTCAGAGCGAGGTAGAGAATCAACGTGACAGGAAAATAAAGTTCTTACGATCAGATCGTGGAGGAGAATACTTGAGTCACGAGTTTGGCACGCACTTAAGGAAATGTGGAATTGTTTCACAACTCACACTGCCTGGAACACCTCAGCGTAATGGTGTGTCCGAATGTCGTAATCGCACTCTATTGGATATGGTGCGATATATGATGTCTCTTACCGATCTACCGCTATCATTTTGGGGTTATGCTTTAGAGACTGTCGCATTCACTTTAAATAGGGCACCGTCTAAATCTGTTGAGATGACACCGTAAGAATTATGGTTTGGGAAGAAACCTAAGCTGTCGTTTCTGAAAGTTTGGGGATGCGATGCTTATGTCAAGAAACTTCAACCTGAAAAGCTCGAACCCAAATTAGAAAAATGCGTCTTCATAGGATACCCTAAGGAAACTATTGGGTATACCTTCTACCTCAGATCCGAAGGCAAGATCTTTGTTGCCAAGAATGGATCCTTTCTGGAGAAAGAGTTTCTCTCGAAAGAAGTAAGTGGGAGGAAAGTAGAACTTGATGAGGTACCCCCTCTTGAACCGGAGAGTAGCGCAGCTCAGGAAGATGTTTCTGTGGTGCCTGCACCGACTAGAGAGGAAGTTAATGATGATGATCATGAAACTTCAGGTCAAGTTGCTACTGAACTTCATAGGTCCACGAGGACACGTTCCGCACCAGAGTGGTACGACAACCCTGTCCTGGAAATCATGTTGTTAGATAGCGGTGAACCTTCGAACTATGAAGAAGCGATGGCGGGCCCAGATTCCAACAAATGGCTTGAAGCCATGAAATCCGAGATAGGATCCATGTATGAAAACAAAGTATGGACTTTGACGGACTTGCCCGATGATCGGCAAGCCATAGAGAAAGCATCTCGAAGTTGGAACATTTGCTTTGATGAAATGATCAAAGCATTTGGGTTTATACAGACTTATGGAGAAGCCTGTATTTACAAGAAAGTGAGTGGGAGCTCTGTAGCATTTCTCATATTATATGTGGATGACATACTGTTGATGGGAAATGATATAGAACTTTTGGAAAGCATAAAGGCCTACTTGAATAAGTGTTTTTCAATGAAGGACCTTGGAGAAGCTGCTTACATATTAGGCATCAAGATCTATAGAGATAGATCGAGACGCCTCATTGGTCTTTCACAAAGCACATACCTTGACAAGATATTGAAGAAGTTCAATATGGATCAGTCCAAGAAGGGGTTCTTGCCTGTATTGCAAGGTGTGAGATTGAGCGCAGCTCAACGCCCGACCTCGGCAGAAGAAAGAGAAAAGATGAGTGTCATCCCCTATGCCTTAGCCATAGGCTCTATTATGTATGCCATGCTGTGTACCAGACCTGATGTGAACCTTGCCATAAGTTTGGTAGGGAGGTACCAAAGTGATCCCGGAATGGAACACTGGACAGTGGTCAAGAATATCCTGAAGTACCTGAAAAGGACTAAGGATATGTTTCTCGTTTATGGAGGTGCCGAAGAGCTCGTCGTAAAGGGTTACGTCGATGCTAGCTTTGACACAGATCTGGATGACTCCAAGTCACAAACCGGATACGTGTACATTTTGAATGGTGGAGCAGTCAGCTGGTGCAGTTGCAAGCAAAGCGTCGTGGCGGGATCTACATGTGAAGCGGAGTACATAGTTGCTTCGGAAGCAGCTCAGGAAGGAGTCTGGATGAAGGAGTTTATCACCGACCTAGGAGTGATTCCCAATGCGTCGGGCCCGATGACTCTCTTCTGTGACAACACTGGAGCTATTGCCATTGCCAAGGAGCCCAGGTTTCACAGGAAGACTAAGCACATCAAGCGCCGCTTCAACTCCATTCGTGAATATATTCAAGATGGAGACATAGATATTTGTAAAGTACATACGGATCTGAATGTCGCAGATCCGTTGACTAAACCTCTTCCACGAGCAAAACATGATCAACACCAGAACTCTATGGGTGTTCGATTCATCACAATGTAACTAGATTATTGACTCTAGTGCAAGTGGGAGACTGTTGGAAATATGCCCTAGAGGCAATAATAAAATGGTTATTATTATATTTCCTTGTTCATGATAATTGTCTATTATTCATGCTATAATTGTATTAACCGGAAACCGTAATACATGTGTGAATACATAGACCACAACATGTCCCTAGTGAGCCTCTAGTTGACTAGCTCGTTGATCAATAGATGGTTGTGGTTTCCTGACCATGGACATTGGATGTCGTTGATAACGGGATCACATCATTAGGAGAATGATGTGATGGACAAGACCCAATCCTAAGCATAGCACAAGATCGTGTAGTTCGTTTGCTAGAGCTTTTCTAATGTCAAGTATCATTTCCTTAGACCATGAGATTGTGCAACTCGCGGATACCGTAGGAATGCTTTGGGTGTATCAAACGTCACAATGTAACTGGGTGACCATAAAGGTGCACTACAGGTATCTCCGAAAGTGTCTGTTGGGTTGGCACGAATCGAGACTGGGATTTGTCACTCCGTATGACGGAGAGGTATCTCTGGGCCCACTCGGTAATGCATCATAATAATGAGCTCAATGTGACTAAGGAGTTAGCCATGGGATCATGCGTTACGGAACACATAAAGAGACTTGCCGGTAATGATATTGAACAAGGTATAGGGATACCGACGATCGAATCTCGGGCAAGTAACATACCGAAGGACAAAGGGAATTGTATACGGGATTAATTGGATCCCCGACATCGTGGTTCATCCGATGAGATCATCGTGGAACATGTGGGAGCCAATATGGGTATCCAGATCCCGCTATTGGTTATTGGTCGGAGAGGTGTCTCGGTCATGTCTGCATGGTTCCCGAACCCGTAGGGTCTACACACTTAAGGTTCGGTGACGCTAGAGTTGTAATGGGAATTGTATGTGGTTACCAAAAGTTGTTCGGAGTCTCGGATGAGATCCCGGACATCACGAGGAGTTCCGGAATGGTCCGGAGGTAAATATTTATATATGGGAAGTCCTATTTTGGCCACCGGAAAATGTTCGGGATTTTTCGGTATTGTACCGGGAAGGTTCTAGAAGGTTCCAAAGTGGGGCCCACCTGCATGGGGGGACCCACATGAACATGGGTAGTGGGGGTAAGGCCCCACACTCCTGGTCAAGGTGCACCAAGATCCCCCCTTAGAAGGAATAAGATCATATCCCGAAGGGATAAGATCAAGATCCCTAAAAAGGGGGATAACAATCGGTGGGGAAGGGAAAGGATGGGATTTCTTTCCTCCCACCTTTGCCAACGCCCCAATGGACTTGGAGGGAAAGAAACCAGCCCCCTCCACCCCTATATATAGTGGGGAGGTGCATGGGAGCTGCACCCCTTGCCCCTGGCGCAGCCCACCCCCCTCCTACTCCTCCTCCTCCGTAGTGCTTAGCGAAGCTCTGCCGGAGAACCACGAGCTCCACCGCCACCACGCCGTCGTGCTGCCGGAGCTCTCCCTCAACTTCTCCTCTCCCCTTGCTGGATCAAGAAGGATGAGACGTCCCCGGGCTGTACGTGTGTTGAACGCGGAGGCGCCGTCCGTTCGGCGCTTGAATCGGATCTTCCGCAATTTGAATCGCCGCGAGTACGACTCCATCAACCGCATTCTTGTAACGCTTCCGCTTAGCGATCTTCAAGGGTATGAAGATGCACTCCCTCTCACTTGTTGCTAGCATCTCCTAGATTGATCTTGGTGACACGTAGGAAAATTTTGAATTATTACTACATTCCCCAACAGTAGCTCCGAAATGCTTTCTGCAGAAAACTAAAACTAAAGTTTTGATTCAAATTGTTTGCAAAACTAGATGCTTTTTGTGATGCTCATCCACTCTGCCCATACCTATCTATTCACAAGGTCTGTTTGCAAGATGTCTGATGCAAGTGACAGCCAAAACAAGTCAGAGCAAGAGGTTAATCTCAGTGAGGGCACAAGCCCTAGTGGAAGCTATGATGATGGATGCAGAAGTACTCCAAGCAATCTGCCTAAAGCTGCCACAAGACAAAGGAAGAAGAGAACCTCAGAAAGTGAGGATGAGGATTTTGTTGTTGATGAGGAAGTAACCTCAAAGAAGAAAGTGCTGAAGAAAGAGTATGGCACTGCTGCTGCTACCAAACTAGGCCTCAAGAAGAAAGCCCCTGCCAAGAGAGATCCAATGTCTAAGGACAGAAAGTCTACTCAAGAAACTATGACTTTCACTCTTGAACAATCAGAAGATGAAGAAGCTGCTACTGGAAAGAAGAAAAAAGGTCTGAGAGAGTGGAGAAAAAGTGATCCCTATTCTGCAAGGAGAAGAACAGCTTGTGACTATCGTTTCCATACCAGAGAACAACAAGATTTCTATGAGGTGTTGATGCTTTTGTTGGACAAAAGCTTACAAAATGGAATGATGAGATGGTGATGCAGTTCTACTCCACATCACATTTTTATCCAGATGGCAGAATTGTGTGGATGATTGAGGGCACTAGATACCAGTCATCTATTTCTGAGTGGGCAGCTCTCATTAATGCCCCAGAGGAGGATGAAAATGATGTTGATGTCTATGGGAAGCCTAGGATGGATCACACCACCATGGCACACATGTACAAGACCATTCCTGATGAGGCTTTGGGAACACACAAGTATGGATCAATATACAATTTGCTTGCTGGTTTGGCCACCACAAACTATATTCTGAGGCACACCTTGTTGCCTAAGTCTGGAGATGAGAGGATGATTCGCGGCCACTCCATCAACTTGCTATATTTGTTTGATGTTCCACAGAAGTTCAAAGTCATGAGCCTGATTGTTGAGACAATCAAAAGGACAACTGCTAACCAGAAGAGGTCATGTGGATATGCACCACACTTTCAGATGCTTATCAACTCCAAGGTTGGTACCGATACATATCTACTTGACAGTGAACACCTTCCTCTTCGGCTAGAATTTGAAGATAATGAAGTGGTGATGGATGCTTCACATCCTACTTCAGTTGAGGCCCAAGAGAAGGCAGAGGCAACAAAAGCAGCAAGAGAAGGAAAGGCAGCAAATGCACCAAATGCACCAATAGAAAATCTCAAGACTAAGCAAGACCAGATGACATATCTGCTGGAGGCAACACAGAGGATTGAGCGAAGTCTGGCCAACTTAGCCAAGAACCAGGAGAGCCTAGAGCGGATAGTTGAGGACAAAATGTATAATCTTGATGAAGGTCACTGAGATACAATCTATTGTGGAGAAGCTGAGAGATGATGCTGAAGATGGCAATGAGGACACTACCACTGAGAGATATCAGGCAGTGCCAAGGGCACCCAGGTCCTCAGCTGTGCTAGTAGTAGACACCAGGACTACACACTTTATACCTGCCGCCACTGCCACAGTGTCACCCCCAGTATCAACACCACCAGCTCCGCAGACATCAGCCCAGGCATTTGCAGAAGCAGTTCTCTCAACGCCATCTATGCACACTGGAGCAACAAGCCAGAAGACCCATTCAGGAGCTCTCGGAGATCGTGCCTAGAGTGTCGTATAGCACTATACTTTTTCAAGCTTTTTGGTAGCTTATTGCCAAAGCGGGAGAAAATGTATAGATCATAGGCTGAGAGAGAGAGAGTGAGAGAGTCTTGTTCTTTTGCTCATTGGTTTTTATTGCCAGTTGCTACTTTGTCCGTTTGGTTCATGCAACTTATTGTTTTATGCTCGTGAAATACTTTGTGTGGTTGTGTGATTGATCATACTATGCTTAATGTGTGATTCATGCTTATCTCTATAATTACTTGTGTATGATTATTCACTTATGTATTTGGTGATGCGTGCATGTTATTTTACTCTTATCATTTTGTGCGCTCCACCAAGATGTATGTGACATGGAAGAGTGACCCATGATCCTAATGAATTGTGCATTTGCATTCAAACGCAAATTTTAAATAATGCACAAATTTAGGGGGAGCTCTTGCTTATCACATACTTCTCAAAGCGACGATGTATTTCATTCATTTTATCATTTGTTGAAGCTTTGATCTATTTTGTGGCACCTCGCCTGATTACTACTGTAGCCAGATGGTCGCCACGCATACCAGCCTAGGAAATCACTCTGGCATGCGCTTTTACAACAAGTATCATGAACACAAGCATTTCTATTAATGGGTATATAAGTCTTACATGAGATATATTACAAGAGGTGATGGCAGCGGAAAAGCTCTATCTAAGGCAGCAAGGTCTTGGTGCGGCTCCAATCCATAGGGATCTGACTGGGTTACTCTCCTAGCCCACGAACGCTCCGGCTTCTCGACGATGGATCCTTACATGAACCTAGCCACATTGAAGGCCGTTGAGTACTTTTGAATGTACTCGCAAGCAAACCAAACTAACATATACACCAAGCAAAGCAATCCATAGCATTCAAGCATGTATTTGTTATTAGAGCAACATTAATTATCATGACATAGCATACTTATCTAGCATTATTAATTATCATGTCGTAGCAAGATTATCTAGCATGATTAAACATCTAGCAGCATTGATCATCATGACATAACAGGGTTATCTAGCAAGATAACTACTGAAGTAAAGTAAAGCATGGCAAGTAAATGACTTATACTCCGAACATTCTCATGATCCAATCTGAAACTGATCCAAGTCCAATCCAAATCATGTGGTCATCCGACCATCTCTTCCATAGCCATCCCATGGCTAACATACCATATTCCTGACAACATCTGATGTCTATGCAGGACAAGTTCTTCCACCATTATTATCATCATTACGGTTGACCACCTAGTGAGGTCTGGACGGGCTGTCCAATACCGTGGACGCGGCTATTCGAATAGATTTTACACTCTGCAGAGGTTGCGCACTTTACCCACACCATGGAGCACCTGACCTCGTGATCCCATTCGGGTGGACCAGGGTTGCTCCAACGAAACCTGCCTGACCCGTGACTCTCCCATCGTACCACTGGCAATCATCCTCCCCCGGAGTCAAGCCCTGGGTGGCCCTTGTGTCACCCCGTGACACCTGCCACCGTCGTGGCCAAACTAAACTTGTCCCAAACGGGGACCGCGCGCAAACAACCAACTGGGCTCACAGGGTTATCGCCGTCTACCTGATCAGGGTAGCACGCACGCATAACCCTCCCTAGTTGGAGGTACCGATGAAAGAGCACGGAGCCAGACCAAGTCAAGGCCATCCCATACCGGCAAATGTGGTTGCACGATTGAGCCCGGACAGGTGACTCAAGATCAACCACTATGTTCAGTTTCAGCAAGTACTTAACCGGCAGGGATATCTATCATAAATAACTTGACCTGGTGTTAACTTTGTATGAGGTAACAACTGCATAAACATAACAACCTATCTCCGTATAACATCATAACGAGTCATTAGCGCGGTAATGATAAACATGATCAAGTAATGTAAACGATGAACACAAACTAACAGGAATTTAAGTAGTTCTAGCACGGGCATCATTATTAGGTTAAACACACAAGAATAACATAGAGCAATGCTTTAGGGCATATATCAGATGGTCGGCTTGCCTGGGGTAGAAGAATTACTCCGGGAAAGAGTGCGGTGAAGCCACGGAAGTATTCGCCGGAAAAGATTCCCTCTCGGAGGGGCTGAATAGAGGAAAGGGCAAAATGGTCATTTTCACAGTGTGAAAACATTATGAAAGTGACCTCATCGGAACGGGCTCGACAAGACGAAGACATGGGCGTTGGATTCACCTCGATCGGAGTTGTGGGCAAAAAGTTGTGGATGATTGAAGCGGGAGGGACCTTTTTGTAATATAAATAATTGCTTTTGGGTCCCTGACCAATTTTCTGGAAAAATATTAAAGAGAGCACTGTGCTGCTGGGCCGCCCTGGGCTGGATTCGGCCGAAGCTTGGGCTGCCAGCCAGGCCGCGCTGCTACTGGGCCGGCCCACCCACTTCCCCCCCACCACTTATCCAGCGTGGCGGGGTGGGGCCGGTGGCTGGCTCGCTGACGCGCGGGGCCTGCCTTGCCCTCTCTCTTCTCCCGCTCTCCCTTCTCCTCCCCCGACGAACAGAGGCACCGGCGAGGCCGGCGACTTCGACGGCGAGCCCCGGCGACGCCGGCCATCATTTCTGGCGTTCCAGATACCGGCGATCTCGGGGAGGAATGCCGCATCCGATGGTGGTGAGCAGGGATGGCGGGGGTGGCTAGGAGTGCGGCAGCGAGGTGAGGCAGAACGGCGGCGGGTCCGGTCGACGGGGGCGCTCCGGTGGGCACGGGCCTTCGGGAATGGTGGAGATGGGCGCAGAGCTTCACGGCGAGCTCGCGGGTGCTCGAAGTGGAGGCGGGGGGGGGGCGGACTGGAGCACCCGGGCGGCGGCGAAGACAGACTACGGCGGCCGTGAGCTCGGGGCGAGGGACATGACCCTCCCCGAGGCAGAATGGGGGCGGAGTGGCCCTCTGGATGGTGGTGGCGGTCGGCTACGGCGGCTAGGCGGAGCAGAAGGGTTCGGGGACGGCCGAATTTTGGCGGGGTCGAGGGCGGCAGTGGCGGACAGAGTGGAGGGAAGAGGAGCTTCGGGGCTCCATTGAGCGGTCCAGCGAGCTATTGGGTAGGAGGGGAGAGGGTTGCCGAGCTTGGAGTGCTCAGAAAGGGCTCGGGGCCGCTGCTTTTATAGCCGGCCGGCGAGGGGGATAAGCACGGGCGCCGTGGCATGCTTATCACCGCACTGGAGCTCGTGGGTGGCGTGGCTAGACGGTTGCGGCCGTCGAGAAGCATCACGGAGGAGCAGGGAGGCCAGCTGGGCTTCGGGAGTGCTCAGGCTTGGATGGATACGGCGGCGCCCGTACAGGAACAGAGGCGGAGTAATGGCGATTGTCTCGGCGCGGCGAGGAAGCAGACGGCGACGGGAGGTGACCAGACGAAGTACGTGGATGGCGGGGAGGTTGTCGGCACAAGTGGACATGCTGCGGCAGCTCGAGCTGGCCGTCCCGCCGAGGATAGAGCGCAGAGTGCCGCTTCTGCATGACCACAGCGTGGTCACCACGTGCAGACCGTGTTCTGGCCCTTTCCTGGCTATTAGATCATGTCAGCAAGATGGCTCATTGCTCAAACAAAGGAGATATGTGGATAGAATCATCTGGGAGGCTCTGGGGTGAGTGAACCTTGCTGAAACAGACTTTAACAGCAAACTTGGGTGGATTTTTCTGGAGAAATGGAGGAGAGTATGGAACTGAAACTTTCCCACAATGCAATAGGGTAGGAAGGACTATATGTTTGCAAAATTTTAAGTCATTTAGACAAGTTATGCACATACTTCCTTCACAAAGTGCCCTACTGGACAGAAATGAGAAAGTTAAGAGCTGTGCTCAAATGGTTTGATGAAATGAGCTGAATTTTGGTGGAGAGTGATGATTTTCCAATATGCAGGTACTGGTACAGTTTCAGCTTATTTGGAAGTGCCTATATGGCACTTCCTTCACAGAGCTTTGAAATGGACAGAAACTTCAGAAAAATGCTGTGGATGAATGGTTGGATGAATTGAGCTGTTTTTTGGTTTACATGAGTGATTTGTCAATGTTAACCACCATGAAAAATTTCAGCTCAAATAGATTAAGGGTTCAAGCACTTCCTTTGCAAACTGGAAATCTGAACAGAATTTGCAAATGGATGCTATGCTCAAACTTTGAACTTTGGAACTTGGTTTTTGATGAAAATGGTGAAGATATTGATAGAAGAAGCTCCATAATTTATTTGGGATTTTTCCTGGCTACCAAAATGGTAGTTCCTTTAGAAACTGCCCAAAATGCAATATTGGCATTAAATAGGAAAATGCAATTTCCCCCATTTAATTATGGACAATATTTTTATGCGAGTTCAATATGATCACAAAGAATATCTCCACAAGTTTTCATGAACTTTGGAGATGGATAGATATTTTCCTGGATTTAATTCCTTTAAACAGTAGAAAAAGGAATTAATTATAAATAAAAAATATTGCAAATAACTTGGCAATATTTTTGCATATCCAGGGTTTATAGATGAAGGATGATCACTGGGAAAAGTTTGGGAGTCAACAGATCAAAGTAAATTGAGGTTCCTTTGTAACTGAGAGGATCAGGGTTTCCCTTCCGGCAACTCGGAAGGTAGAGTTTCGGCGGCAAAATCCTAAGAATAGATCTTGGGTGGCAAGGTTGGTCTAAAGAGAATCTCTGGTTGGATAGGAAAGGCAAGGCTAAATGACCATCTTAATTTACCCAAGAGCGAGAGAAATCTGATAACACCGAGAAAAAAGACGGGAGTCAAATCCCGCGAAAGAAAAAAAACAGGGAGCGAAAACCAGGGTGTTACAAACCTACCCCCCTTAAGAAAATCTCGTCCTCGAGATTTCCGGGCTTACCTCCCGGGGAAGGGGGAGTTACCCGTGTGCGACTTGGATCCATCAGCGGTCTTGTCTTCGTTGGTTCACTAACCTTTTAACTGCCTCTTCTGATGGGTCATGTGTTGTCTTTGTACACAACTTCCTTGAATCCTTCTCCTTCCTGTCAGGTAAACCTCTTGTCCTGGTAGTGGGGTAGCGGTAATACTAACAAACAGCTTAGTTTCCATGTTCCGGAAGAAACTGCTTCGGGTTTTATTGCGATACTTCGTACTCTGACTGTCATGGGCAAGACATCATTTCCTAGTACCAGGCCTACGTGCTCGTATGGCCTTGATGGCTAGAGGTGACTTTCTCTTTGCCATGTCAGAATGCTTAGTCTGGCTGTGGGTTCCATGCTGATGTTTCCTTCTGCCTTATGCATTCAGGCGTTGTCCTTAGGTGATTCACAAATCAAGGAAAAAAATAACCTAGCCATTGCTGCTATATCCTCGACTGAAATATCAGGCATGATCACAAAGTAACCATAGACAGTAACCTCTTATTCCAATGATGTCATGGTGTCTACGAGCTGTTGGTGCTGATGTGCTTTGAGCTATTTCATCTGAATGTCCTTTTTCGAACTCCGTCATTCATGGAGATTGTTCTGTCATACATAGCCTCTGTAGTCCTTGCTTTGACCACTGAGCTGAACATAATATCACTATCATCCGATGTATCTTTCGGAGTATAACCTCTTGTCTTGGTTGATGGACCATATTTAGGGTGAGTATGACATGCTGGCTGCATTGTTGTGGCCGTATATGCAAGAGTCTGACAAGGATTGGTAATACCGTTCTGTCCGTGGAACTGTATCTTGTGACCGTCACGGAGGTTGTTTGTCCTCAACTTCTTTGTTCTTGAGGATTCTTTTGATGGACCTGTGATGACTTGCCAACACGGCTCCTTGATGGTTTTCCCGGCTTGTTGGGCTTATTCACAACTTACTCTTGCATATCTCGTAGGGGTTACTGTGCTCATATTCTTCCTTGCACTATGGGGCCAATGTTTCTCCAAACACAGTCGTTCCCGTGTACGAGTGGCTCGCATGAACTGATCCACTGGACTGCATGTTCTCAACATATGCAGATGTAGAATAAATCCTTTTATAACCACTTAGTTCTGAGGCGGATATGTGTGTCTGGATGAGTTCTTACTTCTGACAGGATTGTCGTGGGCACAATGGTGTGTTGCAGAAGGCTGAATTCCTTCTGCTCGAAGCTTTTGCCAGGGTAGTGTACTGAAGAAGGCTGGGTATCGTACCTCAGAAGTTTTCCTTCATCTGGCTTACTGCGGAAGGTTAGGTGCCTTATGCCAGAAGCTTTCCGTGGCAGCACACTGTGGAGGATAGGAGTGTCGTACCCCAGAAGATTTTCTCACCAAGTGGCATACCAAGGAAGATTGGCAGTCTGGCGTCGTAAGCTTCTCTCGGCAGCTTGTGGAGGAAGGCTGGGTTTCATATACCAGAAGCCTTTTACGGTGATATGTGGTCGGATCTATGGACGATTCTGGCTTCTTTCCGAAGTATCCGGAACTTACCCATGGCGGAGCCAAATTTGGTATAGGCCATACCTTGACTGAAGATATTCCATTGGTCACACACATCGCTTGTCCTTCCGCTGGTCTGCTCATTTCCACTATAAAGGTTGCAGAACTGATGCATACTTCATGTGGATAATTAATTCGGAATACCCTTTGTATCCAAACCAAGTGTTACCGATAATTCCATTCGGTTCAGCTGAGTTTCCTATCATGTTAGGTGCTCCTTGATTCTGGATGCTTAGAAGCACAGTGATTCTGGGTAGCCGTGAATGCATCCATATTCCTCGCAAACCTTGTTCACAGTGCCCAGAAAATTTTGTATTTGCATCGGTGAACTTCAAAATTGTTGTGAAATTTGTACCAACATACCGGAGTTTTGTTGTTGTGCTTGGCACGTTCACATTCTTGGAATATGTCTTCGGTGGGTACTGAATGATTCTTGGGTCCATTGAGAAAAGACTCGGTTCACCTTGCTGACGAAAATAATCCTTGTATCACGGACGGAATAATTTTGTCCTTACTGGTGTTCATTCTTGGTAGCTCATCTGACTGCTCCTTAGGCATAATCTGTTCTGAGGTCAATCTTCTCAGGTATGTTCTAGCCTTGTCTGTTGAACATATATTCTGCTTCTGACCCATTCTTTATTCTTGACAGATCCGGTGTTGCTATTCTGAATACCAGGCAGTTGACTTGGCATGATTCTTGCTGAATTTGGATTATTGGGTATTATCCAAGTTGTGTGATGGTCTACTTAGACAGCTCTTGCGGATGGATCCAGTCGGAGTGAAGAGACAGAACCGACAAAAGAAAAAACCGTGAAAACCAAAAAGCAAATAAAGCTCAAATTTTGTGGACCTTACACACGTGGCCGAGGATTCACTAGTATGACTAGTATAGCACACTCGATGCACCTCTAAGGACTTAGAAGCAAAACCACGCAATGCTCCTGGTAGCAATGGTGTCAAGCTTCTACTACTTCCCTAGGGAACATCACACTCTATGCACGATGGCTATGGTCGTGAGATGCTAGGGTTATTGGGGAAAAGATAGAATTTATAAGCGTTTCCCAAAGGAAACTAGAGTTAAGAAGATGGTTAGCAAGCAGGGTAAGGATATCTGGTTTACCTAGGAGGTTCAGGGCTCACGGGTCGTTGCCAGGTGCGAGCATTTTGTACCGCAGGCAAAGGCCACGAGAGTTGGGTCTGATGGAGCCAAAACCTATGGGGTTGCCTTATGATCAATAGTAGCCGTGCCAAGTTGGCAAAAGATGGTTGAAATCCATCTGGGCTTTCTACTAAACACAAGACAAAGAAATCTGGCTAGGGTAACCTATAGTCAGCCTGGCTGCTTTGATACCATCCGTTGTGGCGCCCCGCCTGATTACTACTGTAGCCAGACGGTCGCCACGCATACCAGCCCAGGAAATCACTCTGGCATGCGCTTTTACAACAAGTATCATGAACACAAGCATTTCTATTAATGGGTATATAAGTCTTACATGAGATATATTACAAGAGGTGATGGCAGCGGAAAAGCTCTATCTAAGGCAGCAAGGTCTTGGTGCGGCTCCAATCCATAGGGATCTGACTGGGTTACTCTCCTAGCCCATGAACGCTCTGGCTTCTTGACGACGGATCCTTACATGAACCTGGCCACATTGAAGGCTGCTGAGTACTTTTGAATGTACTCGCAAGCAAACCAAACTAACATATACACCAAGCAAAGCAATCCATGGCATTCAAGCATGTATTTGTTATTAGAGCAACATTAATTATCATGACATAGCATACTTATCTAGCATTATTAATTATCATGTCGTAGCAAGATTATCTAGCATGATTAAACATCTAGCAGCATTGATCATCATGACATAACAGGGTTATCTAGCAAGATAACTACTGAAGTAAAGTAAAGCATGGCAAGTAAATGACTTATACTCCGAACATTCTCATGATCCAATCTGAAACTGATCCAAGTCCAATCCAAATCATGTGGTCATCCGACCATCTCTTCCATAGCCATCCCATGGCTAACATACCATATTCCTGACAACATCTGATGTCTATGCAGGACAAGTTCTTCCACCATTATTATCATCATTACGGTTGACCACCTAGTGAGGTCTGGACGGGCTGTCCAATACCATGGACGCGGCTATTCGAATAGATTTTACACTCTGCAGAGGTTGCGCACTTTACCCACACCATGGAGCACCTGACCTCGTGATCCCATTCGGGTGGACCAGGGTTGCTCCAACAAAACCTGCCTGACCCGTGACTCTCCCATCGTACCACCGGCAATCATCCTCCCCCGGAGTCAAGCCCTGAGTGGCCCCTGTATCACCCCGTGACACCTGCCACCGTCGTGGCCAAACTAAACTTGTCCCAAACGGGGACCACGCGCAAACAACCAACTGGGCTCACAGGGTTATCGCCGTCTACCTGATCAGGGTAGCACGCATGCATAACCCTCCCTAGTTGGAGGTACCGGTGAAAGAGCACGGAGCCAGACCAAGTCAAGGCCGTCCCATACCGGCAAATGTGGTTGCACGATTAAGCCCGGACAGGTGACTCAAGATCAACCACTATGTTCAGTTTCAGCAAGTACTTAACCGGCAGGGATATCTATCATAACTAACTTGACCTGGTGTTAACTTTGTATGAGGTAACAACTGCATAAACATAACAACCTATCTCCGTATAACATCATAACGAGTCATTAGCGCGGTAATGATAAACATGATCAAGTAATGTAAACGATGAACACAAACTAACAGGAATTTAAGTAGTTCTAGCACGGGCATCATTATTAGGTTAAACACACAAGAATAACATAGAGCAATGCTTTAGGGCATATATCAGATGGTCGGCTTGCCTGGGGTAGAAGAATTACTCCGGGAAAGAGTGCGGTGAAGCCACGGAAGTATTCGCCGGAAAAGATTCCCTCTCGGAGGGGCTGAATAGAGGAAAGGGAAAAATGGTCATTTTCATAGTGTGAAAACATTATGAAAGTGACCTCATCGGAACGGGCTCGACGAGACGAAGACATGGGCGTTGGATTCACCTCGATCGGAGTTGTGGGCAAAAAGTTGTGGATGATTGAAGCGGGAGGGACCTTTCTGTAATAAAAATAATTACTTTTGGGTCCCTGACCGATTTTCTGGAAAAATATTAAAGAGAGCACTGTGCTGCTGGGCCGCCCTGGGCTGGATTCGGCCGAAGCTTGGGCTGCCAGACAGGCCGCGCTGCTACTGGGCCGGCCCACCCGCTTCCCCCCCACCACTTATCCAGCGTGGCGGGGTGGGGCCAGTTGCTGGCTCGCTGACGCGCGGGGCCTGCCTTGCCCTCTCTCTCCTCCCGCTCTCCCTTCTCCTCCCCCGACGAACAGAGGCACCGGCGAGGCCGGCGACTCCGCCGGCGAGCCCCGGCGACTCCGCCGGCGAGCCCCGGCGACTCCGGCCATCATTTCCGGCGTTCCGGATACAGGCGATCTCGGGGAGGAACGCCGCATCCGATGGTGGTGAGCAGGGACGACGGGGGTGGCTAGGAGTGCGGCAGCGAGGAGAGGCAGAACGGCGGTGGGTCCTGTCGACGGGGGCGCTCCGGTGGGCGCGGGCCTTCGGGAATGGTGGAGATGGGCGCAGAGCTTCACGACGAGCTCGCGGGTGCTTGAGTGGAGGCGGGGGGGGGCGGCCTGGAGCACCCGGGCGGCGGCGAAGACAGACTGCGGCGGCGGTGAGCTCGGGGCGAGGGACATGGCCCTCCCCGAGGCAGAATGGGGGCGGAGCGCCCCTCTGGATGGTGGTGGCGGTCGGCTATGGCGGCTAGGCGGAGCAGAAGGGTTCGGGGACGGCCGAATTTTGGCAGGGTCGAGGGCGGCAGTGGCGGACAGAGGGGAGGGAAGAGGAGCTCCGGGCCTCCATTGAGCGGTCCAGCGAGCTATTGGGTAGGAGGGGAGAGGGTTGCCGAGCTTGGAGTGCTCAGAAAGGGCTCGGGGCCGCTGCTTTTATAGCCGGCCGGCGAGGGGGATAAGCACGGCCGTCGTGGCGTGCTTATCACCGCACTGGAGCTCGTGGGTGGCGTGGCTGGACGGTTGCGGCCGTCGAGAAGCATCACGGAGGAGCAGGGAGGCCAGCTGGGCTTCGGGAGTGCTCAGGCTTGGATGGATACGGCGGCGCCCGTACAGGAACAGAGGCGGAGTAATGGCGATTGTGTCAGCGCGGCGAGGAAGCAGACGGCGACGGGAGGTGACCAGACGGAGTACGTGGATGGCGGGGAGGTTGTCGGCACAAGTGGACATGCTGCGGCAGCTCGAGCTGGCCGTCCCGCCGAGGATAGAGCGCAGAGCGCCGCTTCTGCATGACCACAGCGTGGTCACCACGTGCAGACCGTGTTCTGGCCGTTTCCCGGCTGTTAGATCATGTCAGCAAGATGGCTCATTGCTCAAACAAAGGAGATATGTGGATAGAATCATCTGGGAGGCTCTGGGGTGAGTGAACCTTGCTGAAACAGACTTTAACAGCAAACTTGGGTGGATTTTTCTGGAGAAATGGAGGAGAGTATGGAACTGAAACTTTGCCACAATTCAATAGGGTAGGAAGGACAATATGTTTGCAAAATTTTAAGTCATTTAGACAAGTTTTGCACATACTTCCTTCACAAAGTGCCCTACTGGACAGAAATGAGAAAGTTAAGAGCTGTGCTCAAATGGTTTGATGAAATGAGCTAAATTTTGGTAGAGAGTGATGATTTGCCAATATGCAGGTACTGGTACAGTTTCAGCTTATTTGGAAGTCCCTATATGGCACTTCCTTCACAGAGCTTTGAAATGGACAGAAACTTCAGAAAAATACTATGGATGAATGGATAGATGAATTGAGCTGTTTTTTGGTTTACATGAGTGATTTGTCAATGTTAACCACCATGAAAAATTTCACATCAAATAGATTAAGGGTTCAAGCACTTCCTTTGCAAACTGAAAATCTGAACAGAATTTGCAAATGGATGCTGTGCTCAAACTTTGAACTTTGGAACTTGGTTTTTGATGAAAATGGTGAAGATATTGATATAAGAAGCTCCACAATTTATTTGGGATTTTTCCTGGCTACCAAAATGGTAGTTCCTTTAGAAACTGCCCAAAATGCAATATTGGCATTAAATAGGAAAATGCAATTTCCCCCATTTAATTATTGCCAATATTTTTATGGGAGTTCAATATGATCACAAAGAATATCTCCACAAGTTTTCATGAACTTTGGAGATGGATAGATATTTTCCTGGATTTAATTCCTTTAAACAGCAGAAAAAGGAATTAATTATAAATAAAAAATATTGCAAATAACTTGGCAATATTTTTGCATATCCAGGGTTTATAGATGAAGGATGATCACTGGGAAAAGTTTGGGAGTCAACAAATCAAAGTAAATTGAGGTTCCTTTGTAACTGAGAGGATCAGTGTTTCCCTTCCGGCAACTCGGAAGGTAGAGTTTCGGCGGCAAAATCCCGAGAATAGATCTTGGGTGGCAAGGTTGGTCTAAAGAGAATCTCTGGTTGGATAGGAAAGTCAAGGCTAAATGACCATCTTAATTTACACAAGAGCGAGAGAAATCTGATAACACCGAGAAAAAAGACGGGAGTCAAATCCCGCGAAGGAAAAAAAACAGGGAGCGAAAACCAGGGTGTTACATATATGTTGTCATCAATTACCAAAAAGGGGGAGATTTAAAGTGCAACTAATCCCCGGGTGGTTTTGGTAATTCATAACAACATATAGCTCATTGAACTAATATCCATTCAAGATAAATATTTTAGGAAGTTCAATGAATGGCATGGCATGGACTAGAGATGTGGACCCCTCAAAATGCTAAAGACAAATATTGGCAAAAGCTCAAGACTCTTCATCTTTATTTTAGTGATCCAAGATCACATTGAGTTCATAGGAAAGCCAATACTATTAAAAGGAGATAAGGCGTTGCTTAATGGCTTGCTTGCTCTAATGCTTAGTGATATTGCTCCAAAACCCTCAACCACTTTCTCCATCCAAATATGTCCAAAACCTAAACCCCAACTCGGCCCCACCGATTCTTTCTACCCGGAGCCACCGAGTTCATATGACATAGCCACAGCCAGAAACCCTAGCAATTCGGTCTCACAGATACAGGTCTCGGTCTCATCGAGATGGCCTTGCCAACACTCTGTGACTTGTTGCATTTATTTCGGTCTCACCGAGTTATGCAATCGGTCTCACCGAGTTGGCTTGACCAACTCTCTGTTGCCCTATTGCTTCACTTCGGTCTCACCGAGTTGATGCAATCGGCGCCACCGAGATGAGGTTTGCCCTAAGACCTAGCACATCGGTCTCACAGAGTTGTTCTAGTCGGTCACACCGAGATTCCTAACGTTCACATTTTTTAACAAATCGGTGCCACCAAGTTTAACCATTCGGTCCCACCGAGATGAGTCAAATGTGTGTAACGGTTGGATTTTGTGTGGAGGCTATATATACCCCTCCACCCCCTTCTCCATTTGTGAGAGAGCCATCAGAACATGCCTACACTTCCACCATACATTTTCTGAGAGAGAACCACCTACTCATGTGTTGAGATCAAGACATTCCAATCCTACCACAAGAATCTTGATTTCTAGCCTTCCCCAAGTTGCTTCCACTCAAATCATCTTTCCACCATAGCCAAATCTGAGAGAGAGAGTTGAGTGTTGGGGAGACTATCATTTGAAGCACAAGAGCAAGGAGTTCATCATCAACACACTGTCTATTACCTTTTGGAAAGTGGTGTCTCCTAGATTGGTTAGGTGTCGCTTGGGAGCCTCCGTCAAGACGTGGAGTTGAACCAAGAAGTTTGTAAGGGCAAGGAGATCGCCTACTTCATGAAGATCTACCCGAGTGAGGCAAGTCCTTCGTGGGCGATGGCCATGGTGGGATAGACAAGGTTGCCTCTTCGTGGACCCTTTGTCGGTGGAGCCCTCCGTGGACTCGCGCAGCCTTTACCCATCGTGGGTTGAAGTCTCCATCAACGTGGGCGTACGATAGCACCACCTATCGGAACCACGCCAAAAATCTTCGTGTCTCTATTGCGTTTGCCTTCTCCAAACCCTTCCCTTTACCTTCACATGCAATGTTTTACTTTTCGCTGCTATACTCTTAGAATTGCATGTGTAGGTTGATTGCTTGACTTGTGCTAATTGCTAAAATCTGCCCACAACTAAAATTGAGAAAATGATAGATTTTTATTTGGTCAAGTAGTCTAATCACCCCCACCCCCCCTCTAGACATACTTTCGATCCTACAACTACCTCGACGGAGGAGGCGGTTATGGCGGTCCCTCGGGCTTGAGGGCCTTCGTGTCCGAGGAGGAGTGCGTGGTGAGGCAACAGGCATGGTACGACTGGTGCAACGCCGCCAGCCGCTCTACGTTCGCTAAGTTTGACGCGGCACCGAAATCTGTCCACAATGATCCGGACCTCGCCGTCGCATGGGCCCTCGACCGCTCCGTCACCACCGCGGAGACGGCCGCCAGGCGCCTGCGCCGCCTTTACGGCGAGGAGTGGTCGCTTAGCGACTCCTCCGCTAACTCTTGAGGGGTAAGGCGTCTGTCAGATCTCTACAGGCGCCGTCTGCATTGGCCACGGCGATCCTCCGCACCATGCAGGAGGAGGCCCAGCAGCTCCTCCGTGAGCGGCAGGCAGCTACCAGACATGGCTGCCGCGGCCCTCCAGCGCCCTTCTGCCGCCGGAGGGATGACGACGATGGCATGAACGGCGACGACGATGCGACAGGGCAGGACGACCACGTGTACGAGGTGGTCGATAGTCCAGTATAGGGTTAGGGTTTTTTTCTTCTAGTTTTTAGTTAAATGGTCAAAATATCGACTGATTTTGTGTAAATTATGTCTGAACTTTAATGAAATCCGACTTGTTTGATAAATTCCGTTCGGTTTGTTAAACTTTTTTTGAAATGTATGTGGATAGCATTGGATGACCGCCTCCCACATCCATGTCCGCGGACTGCTCCCTCCCTCGGTTCGCGAACGAATACGGTGTCCGATTTGCGGGTCAGCATTGGAGATGCCCTTATCCGCCCTTTCTATCGAAGGCATTGACTCGTCTACTGGGAGTATTTTTTACATCTACTGGGAGTTGTTATTGAAAAAATAACCTTGAGAAAAACTTCCAATATTTATCAAACATCACGACAACATAAAAGAACACAAGAAGCAATGAGCCAAATACACGTCGTCATCGTTGACCCTCCCTCATCGAAGTCGGACAAACCTCGGCAGTCGAGAAGTCGTCATGCTGAGGTCCAAGGACCAGTGCACTAGATCGGAAGGATCCAACTTGTAAACACACAAACATCGACGAACGAAGACTGGAATGAAGACTGGATCAAGTGGATACACACATCAATCCCACATGATCTGTCGAAAACATACCTCCACACGCACTCCGACGATGCTAGATGCACCTGAAAGTGCAACCATGCCTTTAATCATATTTTAATATTGATGACAATATACTTACGTTGATTGTAACATCCCCAGGTTACGCCCACTCTGGTTAAGCTACTTAACCTGTTATGTCATCATGATCACTCTAATAAAATTTCATTAGAAAATATTTCAACTTCAAATTCAAATTACAAATGGGAGTCAAATAAATATTTCTTCAAATGGCGAAACTAAAATGTCCATAATGCTGCAAATAATCCTAAGGTAATTATAGAATTGAAACCAACTTCAGATAAATTCCCAGAATGCCCCTGGACATTTACAACAGTAGTCCAGCAGCATTTAAATTTGTCTTTTCAATTCCTAATAATACCTAACCTATTCCTTTTGCCTCCAAAATAATTGTGGCACTGCCTAAAATTGTGTTGGATTTATTGGGTCTAGTTCCATATTTTCCCAACACCAATTGGATGCCCAACTAATTACTTTTCCCTCTCTGGTAATAAATAAAAAGAGAAAACAGAAAAAGGGGAAGTGGCAGAACACTTACCTGGTAATGGGCCGAGCCCAGCCCAACTACCCTCCTCGCCTCGTTGTCGACTCCCCCGTGGACGACCGCGCCCGCGCCGGTCGCCACGCGACACCACGATGGGGAGCAGGGACGCGAGGGGATAAGGTCGCGCCAAGCCGTCCCCCCTGGCCACCTCCTCCATTCGCCCACTCTCCTCCTTCCTTCTCGTCTCTCTCCGCTCGGATCTGAGCGCAGCCAAGTTCCACCACCGCCGTGCTCCTGTCGTCTCCATGGCCACCGGCGTCCCCGCGGGCCACCGCCGTGTCGGGAAGGAGCGTCGCGCTCGACCACGTCGCCTGGTGTTTTCTGTTGGAGCCGAGGACCTCTGCAGCTGTTGAACGCCGCCGCCCCCTTTCCGTTTCGGCCACCGGCGAGTTCCGGCGACCACGACCACCTCGGCAGCTACAAAACCTCCACGGGAGTTTCATGAGCCGCTAGGTGAGCGCCGCCGCGGTTACCCCTCTGTTTCCTCTCCATTTTGCCGCATCTAGCGCAGTCGCCGGCAATGGCCGAGTCGTGCTCCGCCGCGAAGCTTGCCGCCGTTGCTCCCAACGTCGTCATGGCCGTCCGAGCCCACTGGTGAGCTCGGGGCACTCCCGTAGCCCGGCCAGCCCTTTTCAAATCGCTCACACGCGCTATTCGTTGTTCCCGCGAGATGCCCGAAGACCACCGCCGCCGTCGTCGACGTTCAGCCCTGTTCCGGCCGTCTCCGGTCGAACGAGTTGTCCCACGCGATGCGCGACACCGCAAGCTTCCAAACGCCGCAAGAATCGGGCGAAACGGGCCGCTGTGCGCAAAACCCGGGCTCGCCGGAGTTGCTCGCCATCGCGCAGCCTCGCCGGAGCACTCCGGTGCCGGCGTCCGAGCTGGCGCCGACGTGGCCTGATCTGTGCCGCTGACTTCTGGGCCCCACGGGCCCGATTGACCTGGTCAGCACCGGCACTGTTCACCAGTGAGACTGATGAGTGGGTCCCGCATAAATAAACGATTTAAATAAAAGAATAATTAGCTAATTAGTTAATTAAAACATTAATCAGTCACTGACTACTTGGGCCCACCCGCTAACTAACCTAATTAGATTGAACTAGCTCTGTTTAGTTAGCTCAGCCACTGACTTGTGGGTCCCACTGGACCCATAGGTCAGCTTTGACTCTGGACAGCCGGTTTGACCTGCTGACGTCACTGCTGATGTCATGTCTCTGTCATGCCGATGTCATAAAACATTTCTGCTAATAAAATAAATTCCAGAAATTCAAATAAACTTTGAAAAATTAATAACTTTTAAACCGTAGCTCGGATTGAAAAAGTTAAAACATGAAAGTTGCTCAGAACGACGAGACGCATCCGAATACGCAGACCGTTCGTCTGTCACGCGTCCCTAGCATAGTGAACCTGCAACCGTCCTCCTCCGTTTTATCTGTCCGGAAAGGCCAGACTTCGGGAAAACATTCCCGGATGTTCTCCTCCTTCACTGGTGTCGTGTAGCCCTACGTTAGGCCACCTCTAGCATCGCGTATCGTATTGTCATGCATATGTTGCCATGTATTTATATTGTTTCTTCTCCCCCTTTCTTCCCGGTAGACCCCGAGGCCGCTGATGATGACCTGGAAATCGACTACTACACCGTCGGAGTTTTTTTTTCATCTGCCAAGAAAACAGGCAAGCACCCCCATTTTGAGCATTCCGATATCGCCCACTCTCTTCTCTCTTATGCTTGTATTAGAAGTTACTGCTGCTACTGTTGTCCTATATCTGCTGCATAGCCTGTTTACTTGTAACCTGTTGTTGATACTTTCCTGCTATCCTAAACTGTTTAGTATAGGATGGGTAGAGCCTTATCAGAGACCCACTTGTCCCGACTGCCCCACTGGACTCTCAGAAGACCCGAGCAACGGGATCGAAGATCAGACCCTGGCACCGCACGTCACTTCCCCTAAGATGCTCGACTCTACTGGCTTACTATCGAGTGCCGAGGGTGATACCTCGTCAACACTTTTGATGATAACCTTGTAGGTTAGTTAGTCGGTCGTGGTAAGCGAGGGTGATTCCTCCTACACCACCCCCAATAACGACGTCGTCGTGCAACTCCTCAAGTGTGGACCTCGAGGGTGATTCCTCATTCGTTCACCTTGACGATAGCATCGAGCGGGAATTCCATCGAGGGTGATTCCTCAGGGTTCCCTTCGGTATCAGACACACAGCTACCCTGGATATTATGACTTGACTTTGAACCATGTTACTAAAGACGGGTCGGCCCTGAGGGATACCCGCGCGAGCATGAATGCGAAGTGATGTGGAGTCGGGTTGACCTGAGAGGTGCCCGCGAGATAACTACGAGGCGTGGCCGGGCATTCTTAGCCCTTGCCGCAAGTCCTCGAGACGGGGCGACGGGGTCACATCGATCATGAGTCTCTGCTCGTTTCCGCGCGCTCCTAATCCACTAACGGTTTGGATATTTGATCCGAGGGGCCTCTGGCCTGATAGCACTAACCATCACGTGGGCATAGTATGGGCGTTCTGCGTCGTATACATCAGCCGAAGCTCTATTGACGTCAGCAAGGAGTGGCCCGTTTTGGATTGGACTGGGAATGCAACTGCGCTTGTATAAGGGGTTGCTAGGTCTGCTTCCAAAACGTCCTCGCAACGTGCACGGTTCCCAGGGCGAAGGCCCAAGACCCCTGGGGGCATAGGTTAGTCCGCCGTGCTGACCTCTCTTTAGAGCCCAGGTCGGGTTGCGGCGTGTTGCTTAGCCGAGGCCGGGCATGACCCGAAAAAGTGTGTCCGGCCGGAGTTAAGCGAGCATGGTGGGTAAGTTGGTGCACCCCTGCAGGGAAGAAACTTCTATCGATAGCCTGTCCTATGGTAACGGACACTCGGAGTTGTATCCCGATCGGTACAACTAGAACATGACCTGAGATGAGAACTGGATAGTACGGCTCTGGGATTGCTTTCTCACAGGGAGTCGAGGAAGAATCTCTGGCCGAGGTTGATGACATTACTGCTATAATTTACATTATGTTATTCTGCTCTCTTCTAATGCTGCGAGACTGTTGAAGATGCTGAAGATGCTAGTCTTCGATAGGACTAGGCTTTCTCCTTCTATTCTGGCATTTCTGCAGCCCAGTCCACATATACAGCCCTTCTTTGAAAATGTTGCATATGTAGTGTAGATCCTTGCTTGCTGAGTACTTCGGATGAGTACTCACATTTGCTTTATTTTCCTTTTCCCCCCTTTATTCCTTTGTCGCATCCAGACGATGGAGCCCCATAGTCAGACGTCCCTGTCGACGACCACTACTACTACCAGCCCGGAGAGTACTACTACTACGAGGAGCCGACCGACGACCAGGAGTAGGATTCAGAGGGTCCAGGGCAGGACGCCCACGCCTTTCGATCGTAGAGTTTTATTTTGCCCCGCCTCTGTGAAGGCTTGTTTCTCTTTCTGTAATATATCTGTACCCAGATATCTAAGGAAAACACTTGTATCCAACCGGCTGATTTTGGCTCAGCGTCAACCGCGTCCGACGCCGTCCGATATCACAGGATCGTGCGGCTACCGTTGTCCTTATCCAATAATCTTCAGCTCTCTTCACCCTGTATCTGCGTCCTCTAGCCTCGCTCGCTACACGCGCGCTCTCCGCCCTCGCCAAGGCTCTGCCCTCCTGCGTGCTGCTCCTCCAGTAGCTCTCACGTCTCTCCTCGCCTCTGTATCTCTCTCTCTCTAATTTCTCTTTCTCAAAGCAGATATGTCTACCCACACTTGAGCAGTAAACACGTGCACAACCGGAGCTAAAAAACTGCCCTGGTGTTGTGCCACTAACACACGCACTTGCACACGACTAGACCTATGACGCTCATGCAGCTAACCACCTCAACATGCAGCTAACTAACTACATGCACGGCTAAGTTCAGTACTTGGGCAGCCTTATCAATGACCACAGACCCAACCAAACTAGCATGCCATCGCAACATCATCGGAGTAGTCGGCCGCCATTGTCGTCCCACTGCGACCGTTGCTGCATCATCGGAGCAGCCTCGTGTCATCGCAACACTGCAGCGGCCGTGAAACACGTCATTGCGACATCGTCGTAGCAATCGGGCGTAGCATTGTCACGGTTGTCCACGATTGTTCGAAGCACGCCGTTGCAGCATCTTCGCGGCTATCGAACCATGTCGTCACAACATCACCGCGGCCGTCGAAGCAACACGGGCATTAGAAGCATGTCGTCGCGCCATCGCCGCAGTCGTCGAAGCATGCCTCGCAGCATCACCGCGACCGTTGAAGCACACCACGGGTTTTCGAAGCATGTCGTCGTGCCAACGCCGCAACCATCGCAGCATCATCGAAGCAGTCGAGATGCCGTCGTGCCAACGCCGCGACCGTCGCAGCATCATCGAAGCAGTCGGGATGCCGTCGTGCCATCGTCGCGGCACGCCTCGTAGCATCACCACGGCCGTTGAAGCATTGTCGTGGTCGTCGAAGCACACCACGTGGTGTTCGAGCATGTCATCGTGCCCACACCGCGCCAGCCCCAGCATTGTCGAAGCAGTCGGTATGCCGTCGCAGCATCACCACGGTCGTCGAAGTACACCATAGTCGTTCGAAGCATGTGGTCGCATCATCACCGCGGCCATTGCAACATGCCTCGTAGCATCGCCGTGGTCGTTGTATCAGTAGGATGAAGCAGAGACCATCGTCCGGCGTCGTAGCACTACCCGCGGCCTTAGGTGCTGCAAAGGAGCATCACCGGGGGGCGCGGTGTAGCGATGCGAGCTGCAATGGAGCAGCGTTGGGATCGTCGGTGCTGCGACAGAGCATCAAGGTGCCGTGATGGAGCTCCAATGGAGCGTCGTTGAGGGTGGCGCTGGTGCTACCATGGAGCTGTAATGAAGCATCGCTGGATGTCTGTGCTGCGATGGCGAGATGTTGCGAAGTGAAAACTGGCACAATAAGGGCGGCGTTGCACTGCCTGCTAGTGCTATTGGGTGCGACGGCTGCCACCAGTAGTTCTGAGGGTCAAGGGGTCCTGCGAGGCGTGTGGACCATCCCTCTTCTCTTTCTTTGTAGTCCTCCACCGATGTAGCCACGACGGTAGCACTCGCCGCAGCACTGCTGCACCGGACCACCATCTTCTGCAAGGACGCCACCACCGCCACGTCTACTGCTGCAAGTGCATTCGCTCTTCCCCTCGCTTCTCGACATCCCAACACGCGCTTGTGGTGCTGCAACGGACAGCTGACGCTACAACCGCAGTGTCCCACGTCGGCGGAAGCTGCAATGTAACGCTCGTGGCGCTGCAACCACAAGGTCTATCGTCGGAGTGGAAGTTGCATTGCAATGCTCGTGCCGCTTCCGGTGGCTGGCGCTGCAACCGTTGGATTTTGCCAATGGAACCTGCAATGTAACGCTCGTGGCGCTACAACCACAAGGTCAATCAGCGGCGGAGAAAGCTGCATTGCAATGCTCGTGGCGTTGTCGGTGGCCGGCGCTGTAACCACAAGGTCAATCGGTCGCGGCAAAAGTTGCAGTGCAATGCTCATGGTGCTGTCGGTGGCCGGTGCTGCAACCACAGGATCTGGCCAGCAGGAGATGCTGCCATGCAACACTCATGGTGCAACCGCATGTCTTCTCGGCGGTGGATGTCCCATACGTCACCCGTACGTATGCTGAAAATTGCATGTCTCACCGGCGGCATATGCTGCTATGCAACTGCGGCGATGATGTGATAAGAGAAAGAGCATCTTCAGTGTTGGGATGGGGTCGTCGCCGGTGTTATACCACCTTCTGATGCGAGCTCGATGGCACTGTGTCGCCGGTGTTTGTCTAGTCGACACAACGTGAACTGCTGTTGTGAGCTCGAGCGTCGCCGGTGTTTTGTCGAGGAGTTACAGCGTGACCTGCTGTTGTGAGGTCGACGGCGCTGCGACTGGAGCGTCGCCGGTGTTTCTCGAGGCGTCACTGCGTGACCTGCTGTTGCGAGGTCGAGGGCGCTCCAACTGGAGCGTCGCCGGTGTTTCTCGAGGCGTCACAGCATGACCTCCTATTGCGAGGTCGACGGCACTCCAACTGGAGCATCGCCGGTGTTTCTCGAGGCGTCACGGCGTGACCTGCTATTGCGAGCTCGACGGCGCTACGATGGAGGCATCGCCGGGTGTTTGTGTTGGGGCATCGGAATTACCTGTTGTTTTTGCGAGCTCAACAGCCCTTCGACGAGAGGGTCGCTATGAGAGCTGAGCGGCGATGCTCTAGCGGGACCAGGAGCAGCGACGGAGAAAAGCGAACAAAGGGAGACGGAGAAAAGGAAGCAAAGAGAGGACCCTAGTCAGACTCGTCAGAGTGTTGACAAATCGCACGGTTATGCGGAAGGATCGAACGGCTCGTTACCCGGCTGATTTCTGGACAGAAATCAGTCGGATGACGCCTAGCACGGGCCGATATCTAATGCTTCCGCTGACACTTGTATGCCATCGAGCTATGTATTCGAGCCCTCGAGGCCCTGGCTTATAATATTAAGCTTGTATGACTTTGTTTATGTTTTAGAGTTGTGTTGTGATATCTTCAAGTGAGTCCTTAGGCTTGATCGTGTGCATTTGCGTGTATGGTTAATGCACGATTAAGCCGGGTCGTCACATTGATTAAGTGTATACATATGATATTAATTCCCTTGGCATCATTGCGTGATCCTGACCCATCAAACAAGATATGACTCAAGCGTGAGGGGACTAGAGAAAAAGCGTAGGCTCTTTTTATTTAAATCTTAAGTTATATCATCTCGTACTATTAATAAAAGGATTAAAAGGAGAGGGGTTCATTTAAATTTGCTCATCATCTTTGTCACATTCATCCTACTTTTTCACATCTCTACATATCACAAAAATGACTCAGTAAAATTTCTTGTGAATTTATTTTCGAGAATACATCAATGACGTATCATATTTTTTATAGTAAAAGACAGAGAGTTATAATTACAAGACCGTCAACGAATGCGAACATCCACAGCGACACACCGACACCAACCCACTACACATAGCCTGCTCCAAACCCTGCGCGCAGCATGTCCACCTTGTGAAAAATTTCATCCCATGTGGTCCCTGCAGGAGCGGCAAGTGGGAGGACAATGGAGTTGATCCACTCCTCCTTCTGCTCCTCGGAGTCGGCGGCGAAGTACATGGTCTCGCGCGGGGTGGAGAGCTCGAAGGCGAACTTGCGGTTGGGCACGTCCTCGGCGCCCTTGACGGTGAGGCAGGAGGCGGCGAAGATGACGCCGCGGGGCACGGACGCGGGGTCGACGGCCGAGTCCTTGAACCAGAAGAGCATCCCCTGCTTGAGCACGAACCACCGCCGGCGCCACGTCTTGGTGTGCTCCCCCTGCTGGTCCAGCCACCCCGCGCACTCGGGCTGGTGCCAGAACTCGATGTAGTCCAGGAAGTCCGCGTCCGCGGCCGGGGCGCCGGCGCCCATCGCCTCTCGCCACAGGCTCGCCGCCATGAGATGTGGAGTGATTTGGGGATCCGGTCGAGCGAGTCGGGAGATTTTCTGGCTAGAGTTCGTTCGATCGGCTGGGTTTCCCCCCTGGTTTTAACGGAACGGGCCGGGCTGGAGTCGGACTGTGTGCTCACGTGGGTAGCAACAATCCCTCAAAAAAAAAACGTGGATAGCAACAATTTGAATCACGCAAAGAGAGAGAGAGAGAGACTTGGACGTCTCTCCTCGTTCGCCTTACCTCTCGAAGGCATTTGTCTCATCTACTGTGACTTTGTATTGAATCTTTTAAGAAAGGGTGTGACTATGTCTCAGTCGACTGAGACTTAACCAAGTCTAAGTCAAATGACATAACATGTAAGAAAGAAAAAAGAAAAACTAAAAAGAAAATATTGCACAGATCTTCATGTAAGATTCCATTGATATACCATCGACTAAGACTTGGTTAAGTCTCAGAAGACTGGGATTTAGCAATCCCGTTTAAGAAAAACTTTCTTTTTTTGCTGGGTACTTTTAAGAAAAACTTTCAATATAATACTTAATCAGCGGCACTTATTTTGGGACCGACGGAATATTTCATTAAACAAAAATATGTCTGTGCGTTCCAACAAGAATAACAAATAAATCTTTGCACGCTCCTTAACAACTCGTCTGTGTTGCCCTTCTCCCTTTCGGCACCGTCGTCGATGGTGGTCACATTTCTATCCACAACGAACTCGATCAATTTGTTTTACTAGTAGAACATCTGTGCATTGCCACGGGCTACAACATATAAATGAATCAGATAAATAATTAAGGTCGTCTCCAAGGTTGAAGCTCATTTCTTCCTCTTACATCTGGACATGTTCGGACATTAAACGGGCGCCCGTGCATTGCAACAGGAGCATAATATTGCTTTGTGATGACATAAAAAAAGATATGTGATAACATTTGATAATAAAAAATAGATGTCGTGTGTAGTTTCTATCCATGTCGATATGTGTGCATCATCTTTCTCTGTCAAGCTCTTTCGATTATTTCTTTCCTGGCATAGCGGGTCTCCTTGTCCAATCTATCTTCCCCTTTTATGTGCAACCACCTGGTCCTGCTCCACCTCTCCTTCCTAGATGGCGTACTCATCCCATGTCACCCCAACTGCATTGGCTCTCATTCTGACACCATCTTGTCCCCATTGATTTGCCCTCGCATATCCTACATCAATCGTAGCACATCTTACCGTTTTGTTCACACACATCTCATCATCACCACATTCTGATAGGTAACCTTGGTCACATTCTGGCCAAGTATGAAATGTAGGACACACACATACAGAGTAGATAAAAATGACTAAATCTGATATGCTATTTGTGAGCTTATTAACTTCAATGGCAAGGAAAGATACATAGAAACAACTATGAATTCGAATATCCATTTTTGAGCCCGCGCTCAGCTGCACCCGGTGAACAGTAAACACAAGAAAAATATTACAAAAATAATAATAAATCCTTTTTTTTTTGCATAGAAGATGCTTCGGTGCATGAGGTCCGCTCCAAATTTCATCTTATTTGGACATATGAGTAGCTCTCAACAAAAAAGACAAATTGGGTCAGAACAGTATATGAACTGTTTCACAGGCTCAAGTTTTTTTTGGCCGAGAGCTACTCAGATATCCAAATGAGCTAAAATTTGGAGCGAACCTCGCGCACGAAGTATCTTCCATGAAAAAAAATTGATTTTTCTGAATTTTCTAGTATTGTTTTTTTAATTTACTGTTCACCAGGGGAGCAGATGAGCTCGGCAGCTAAATAGCTGCAGTCCTATGAATTTCAATATTGGAGAAAGATTCACAAGACAACTAATGGGAGGTAAACGATACATCATCACGTGGATTGATAGTAGACTGAGCTCCATGGTAAGAACAGGTGCTTGGATTCCACAGTCATATGGCCGCAAGCGCATCCATAGTGTATGTTTCCAAATTGTTTGTGTATTTATTTAATCAGTAATATCTCAGGCCAGTCTCCAAACTTTTTCAGAACCATCAAAATACATTTTCTCCACATCATATTAGTAGCTCTAATAATGTTGTTGTTCTAATGTGGGCCCAGGACCCATCTTGCCCCTGCCTCTGTCACTGTAAATAAGTCTAGTATGCCCCATGGAGGAAAAATATAACCAATATAACTTGTTGCATCTTCCAAAGAAAATATAACTTGTTGCACACAGTAATGAATATATCGTGTCAAGTTCAAGAGCATGATCTCCCTCGAATGCAATATATAAAACAAAGCAAATGATAAACTCATTTTTTACAAACAACGGCATCATTTGAAATGCCCCTAATGAGTATCCATCCGACTTGTCAGCTAAGTCAGCAACCATGTCATTCTAACAAGTGCATCTGTTGGTTCAAGATTTATGAAAAACTATACCTTTTTTGCGAATTATGAAAAACTGTACCTAGGCACGCAAAAATGTAATATTTTTGGGATTACTTTTCGACACAAGTTAACACATATAATTTCAAGTTTCCGACTTAAATATTTAAAAAAACATCAATACTAATTTATTTTTAAGTTTGATTGAAGGTTCGTTGAAAGCATTACATTTCATGGACAGGAAAGAGTACATGTTTATATGACCAATTACTTGAATTAACTTGTGATGCTGCTTGGTGTATCAGAAAATTCAAGGAAGATTGAAGCGTTTAAAAAAATAGATTTAAGCTGGTGATGAGCAATCAAAGCTCAGGTCTCAATCACAGATAGGAGATTGATATGATCCAAGGTGAGAGGTCCATTATGTGGACATAGTCAAGAATTAGCATATGACGTTATGTGACGATTAGCAGTATAGCTCATAGAATTAACTTATCTTCACGACATATCCTTCCAGCAAGAAGAATGAACTGTCAGTTTAATATAACCAAATAGATACCAGTCATAGATGTATAAATGTTATGGTTCCTAACTCAATTAATTTTATGAAGGTAGAGTTTCATGAACCAAATGAGGGACATTTTTACCAAAGAGAATCAATCGGCTTAAGTAGATTGTGTAATATGTTGCTGGAGGACGACAACCCAATAAACCTTATTCCATCGGCACCAAGATGTCCTCGCCTTTGCCCTTGCGCTCCTGGCGCGGCAGCATGGTTGATGATGGCTCCAGCCGCTGGAGCCTCACCAGCCGCCACGTGACATCAGCTCATCAATCCATCATGGTCCGCTACTCTAGGCACGTGCCTCTGCTTCTCGCCGTCCACGCCCTAAGGCTGTATCAGAAGTTCACAATAAAATCAATTGTTTGCATTACCTCTTGTTTCCTAAATATGCAGAGTTCTTTGTATTAAGCAAGATAGATCAATAGCAGAAACAATTCTAACTAAAAAAGGTGTACATGGTCATTAGGCCCATGTACATAGAGAATTTATAAATTTGACAAAAAAATGGAACCACAATAAAAAGAACAGGTGCATAATGCATTTCAATTGTTACAAAAAATATATCATCAAAGAAGATGAAAGCAGAGATTATTTTTATACAATATATATAACCGGTAGTACAGATTTATCAACCATAAAATATTTGCCTGTCACAACTCCCAGTTCAATCAAATTCATGTTAGAACTATAAGTGTGTTTTTGTTACACTATATACCTGTCAATATATCAAGCAACTCGTTCCTTTTGTTTGTTTTTAATAAGCACAAAGCATGAACTCTAAACCTCACCTTTTGTGAAGAGAAGGATCCACAGAGCTCTGGAGCTCTATACATTCTTGCTGCAACGTAATATTATGATCAGCAGCAACGGCTTTTCCATCAAGGTTGCAGGCTTGTGCTCATTGCAAATTCATATTATAGCAGGCAATTTCAACACTCCATGATTAGCTTCCAAATCCATAATTTCGATAGGAAAACCTGGAACAAAAAGCTACAAAGTTTATCCATCTCTACCTATCGCCAGGCGCAGGGATATACAGATTAGTGCAATAAATTTATACTCGCTATGTATTAGTTTGTTTCTTGCATCAATTTGATAAACAAACTGAAGGAAATATGCCCTAGAGGCAATAATAAAGTTATTATTTATTTCCTTATATCATGATAAAAGTTTATTATTCATGCTAGAATTGTATTAACCGGAAACATAATACTTGTGTGAATACATAGACAAACAGAGTGTCACTAGTATGCCTCTACTAAGACTAGCTCGTTGATCAAAGATGGTTATGTTTTCTAACCATAGACATGAGTTGTCATTTGATTGACGGGATCACATCATTAGGAGAATGATGTGATTGACTTGACCCATTCCGTTAGCTTAGCACTCGATCGTTTAGTATTCTGCTATTGCTTTCTTCATGACTTATACATGTTCCTATGACTATGAGATTATGCAACTCCCGTTTACCGGAGGAACACTTTGTGTGCTACCAAACGTCACAACGTAACTGGGTGATTATAAAGGTGCTCTACAGGTGTCTCCGAAGGTACTTGTTGGGTTGACGTATTTCGAGATTAGGATTTGTCACTCCGATTGTCGGAGAGGTATCTCAGGGCCCACTCAGTAATGCACATCACTATAAGCCTTGCAAGCATTGTAACTAATGAGTTAGTTGCGGGATGGTGTATTACAGAACGAGTAAAGAGACTTGCCGGTAACGAGATTGAACTAGGTATTCAGATACCGACGATCGAATCTCGGGTAAGTAACATACCGATGACAAAGGGAAGAAACGTATGTTGTTATGCGGTTTGACCGATAAAGATCTTCGTAGAATATGTAGGAGCCAATATGAGCATCCAGGTTCCGCTATTGGTTATTGACCGGAGACGTGTCTTGTTCATGTCTACATAGTTCTCGAACCCGTAGGGTCCGCACGCTTAAAGTTTGATGACGGTTATATTATGAGTTTATGTGTTTTGATGTACCGAAGGTAGTTCGGAGTCCCGGATGTGATCACGGACATGACGAGGAGTCTCGAAATGGTTGAGACATAAAGATCGATATATTGGACGACTATGTTCGGACACCGGAAGGGTTCCGGAAGGTTTCGGACATTTACTGGAGAACCGGGGGGTTACCGGAACCTCCCGAGGGGTTTATTGGGCCATGATGGGCCTTAGTGGAGAAGAGGAAGGGAGGCAAGGCAGGCCGCGCGCCCCCCTCCCCTCTGGTCCGAATTGGACTAGGAAGGGGGGCGGCGCCCCCTCTTTCCTTCTCTCCCTCTCTCCCTTCCTTCCCCTCTCCTTGTTGGAATAGGAAAAAGGGGAGTCCTACTCCCGGTGGGAGTAGGACTCCTCCCTGGCGTGCCTCCTCCTGGCCGGCCGGCCTCCTCCCCCTGGTCCTTTATATACGGGGGCAGGGGGGCACCTCTAGACACAACAATTGATCATTGATCTCTTAGCCGTGTGCGGTGCCCCCCTCCACCATAATCCACCTCGATCATATCGTAGCGGTGCTTAGGCGAAGCCCTGCGTCGGTAGCATCATCATCACCGTCACCACGCCGTCGTGTTGACGAAACTCTCCTGTGAAGCTTTGCTGGATCGGAGCTCGCGGGACGTCATCGAGTTGAACGTGTGCTGAACTCGGAGGTGCCGTGCGTTCGGTACTTGGATCGGTCGGATCGTGAAGACGTACGACTACATCAATCGCGTTGTGCTAACGCTTCCGCTTTCGGTCTACGAGGGTACGTGGACACACTCTCCCTTCTCGTTGCTATGCATCACCATGATCCTGTGTGTGCGTAGGAAATTTTTGAAATTACTACGTTCCCCAACACAAACTGTGTTGCAGCGATGCCTCAATAACAATCATTGTAAAGGACACAATGGCACACACGACAACATTTAAATCACGGCTCACAAAATTCAAGGATATGCATACAAATAAAAGAAAATAAAAAGTAAAGAATCAAACGTGCATTAGTGCATCATCTTGACTCCAGAAAACGACACCAAAGTAGATGGACACCCTTGAGGCTAGGGCAGAGCAAGGATCCTCCCAGGCTCAAAATCAGGGTGCATACTGACACCTCCAGGAGCGCGTCCATGCAGCCGCCACTCCATCCACTCTCGCAACTTGTCGGGACGACGTAGCTGCGCAACCGCCGGTACATCCCCTCTCACAAATGCTCGGGCCGTCACGGCCAACGGGTTGTTGTTGCCACTCCACTCAGCCGGCGCTCCTCGCAACCGCGTAGCCTCTCTCGATCTCGCCGATCCATGGCGACTTGTTCCCCTCGAGAATCACCTTAAATCCATAGTACAAGAAAACAACACAAACCAGAAGGAGCTCTAAGGGGGTTGTGAAGTCCATGCTATGGGCATTTAGATAAACTCTCCACAAATGGATGCAGCACGAAAATATTACATATTCTTTGAGAACATACTTCAGAGCTAATACACAGACGACAATACCAGTAAAGTTTAAACAAGGAAAAGTCAGTTGTATTTTGAGCTCTTTTTGAAGAAATATATATTGTATTTGAGCTGGGAAAACTTGATAGATACTATGAACAAATTACACTCACAGCGCTGTGACATGGAAATGAAAAGATAAGCACCCCAAAGCATCACTACCTTTATTTCAGATCCCTGAACCTCAGCCACTTTGATAAATTTTTCGCCATTCAAAGGATCAACTATCCAGAGTTCCAGTTAGCAGACTATCCATTTTCCCTGCACTGAACTTAACTTTGTCAATGTCTGTGGTGAAATAGCACATTTCACTTGGTGGGGAACCAGATAGTCATACATTAACCTACGAAGAAGCAGAATAATTCCATGTTTTAGCAATTCAATTTCAGGTTTTGTATTTTTTTAAATAATTGCTTGGCCATTGTACAATAATAAATGTTCCTGAAGCTGGAGGACAAACACATGAGATTGCTCTGTACTACAAAGGGGTGTCATCAAGTTATCATAGCCATAGCCTAAAAAAACAAAGCACGACTGACCAAACACATCTTGCCCATTTTGCCCAATAGGAAGTTCAGAGGAATGAAGTCTGATACTGATAGTACAAATCAGACGCAATGGAAAGCTCCTTCTCAAGTAAAATTATTTCTATGCACCTTCACCATAAAGATAATAATATTCCTGTGTATCGTGCTTAAACATCACAAGCAGTAATAAGTAACCCCATGGACAGAGACAATTATGAAGTGTGCCCATGGCAAAGCTCTAGCAAGCAGGACCAATTTAAAACAATGCATACAAATATATCCACAAAATGGCGGTCATCTTACCGAAATTCTGCACTTCCCCTAGGCTTGAACCAGAGATCTCCTTGGGAGACACCGTAGCAAATGCCGGCATGTGCAGCCACCTGCACATCGCCTAAAACTGTGAGTAACCGAGCAGTGCAAATCAATGTCAGGCTCCCCTCGGAACCCTGACAGCTACCAGCCCAGATCGCGTCTGAAATCGCGGCCCGGGAGCATGCGCTTCGAGCTTCTGCATAAGAAACCGGCATCAAATTTCCACAGACTGCTCCAACCGCGCACGGCATCGATGATGATAAGCTTTGGACGGAACCAGATCATGACCAAAAAAATGGAGCGCGGGTGAGAGGTGGGTCACCTAGAAGTGAACACAGCGGGGGATCGCCGGATGGCCGCAGCCGCGGCGAGGTGCCGCCGGAAAACAAGGTGGGTCATTGGCTGGCTACACGCACTCGATCTCCCATGGGAGCATGGGACGCGGCGGGTGTGGTTCGACTTGGATGGATTGACGGAGAGAGAGAGGTATAGGAGGCAGGCAGAGGGAGGGGCAGCAGCGAAGGAGTAGCGTCAGGGGCGGCGGAGGCGGCGAACCCTAGAAGAGAAGAGACAGGGACGATCGACAGAAGGATGGGAAAGATTTATTTATTTTTTACCGCGAGGATGGTAAAGATTGAGCGAAGGAGGGGTTGTTCAGCGTTCCGTTTATTTGATGGTAGGCAAAAAACCAAACGTGTGTTTGTTTTGGTTTTTTATAAGGGGGCAAGAAACCAGACGAAAGATGGTGGTGGAAGGTAAGAAAAAAACACGACGAAAGATGGTGGCGGGAAGTGAGACGAAAAAACCCATGGAACCGAGACTACCAAGTCCTTCATCAGAAGTAGAGATTTAGGAAGGTGATCTCGTATATATTGTATGATTTCTGACTTGTTAATTACCTATTTATTTATGTGATTATATTGAATCGAGTAGAGATTTAGGAAGGTGATCTTGTATATATGGTATGATTTCTGAATTGTTAGTTACCTATTTATTTATGTGATTATATTGTGACGTGATTTTAAAGCTGGGCGAAAGATAGGAATGATGGGATGAGGTGGGAGTGAGACGAGACTACCAACTCAGACATTAGGAGTAATTCCAGAAATCCTAAATTAAGTACAAGATTGCATCATCCCTGCTTGAATGTTTTTCGGTTAACAACTAATAGGGTACTACTTATGCTACCTGGCATCCAAAATTATAGGACCAAAAGATGCATTATTCATGTTAGATCAATTCATTCATTATCGGATGATTCAGATTATTGTGTGCTTAAAGGGCTGTTTGGATGGACGCCCCAGGCTGCCAAGCCAAAATTTTGGCGTTGACTGAGTATGTCGATGCCGTTTGGATCGAATCCTATTATTTGGCGTGCCCAGGCCAGCCGCAGCTTCCTAGTTCAATTATTCGCCAACGATCGGCCAGGGCGTGGGCGGCAGAAACCATCGCCAATATTTTGGCTCGCCAACATTGGCGGGGCTAGCGTGGGCACTATCCAAAAGCCCCTAAAACAACATAAGTAGGCCGACCTGAAATATTTGCCGCAAATTATCCTTAGGGGGCATTCGTACACTGGGCGTCGAGGCATGGGATTGCGGTAAGGATCTCCTCCTCGGCGACCTCATATCCCTTGCGACCAGAAACAATTGGGTGTGCCCAATTCGGTGTACAAAATGCTAAACATGTATATATACTTAGAACACAATAATTTCCTTGTGTCATGTAAGACTACACTTACGTTGGTCATAGCTGAAAATTTCTCATTTTATTTTCTATAAGTGTTCACTATAAACTCAAAGTACTAAATTTTGAAAGGAAATATCATACGTATTTCGTTAGAAATGAAGATTAGTTACACACTAACAGTTACATGAAAATTTCATATGTTTTCTTTACATATAAAAATCGCTAGTCTGGGTCCTTGTTGTTGCATTAAACAAAAATAATGTAATTCAGTTCTTGTACAACTCAAGTACTTCATACATGCTTAATTATTTGGGTCAGAAAGATTTCTTATTTCTAATTAAGAAACCATTATACATTCCATTAACATTAATAGAAGGATGTAGAAAGATGATATATGCTAAATTGTCCAACATATAATAATATATTCTGAACCTAGGCTTATGCCTTCGCCTAATACAGAGGGCGGAAGGATTAGCTATACAATGAAGATAATATAATATTTAGCGTGTGTTATCAAGAAACAATAGACAACACACAATGTGTATCATCTCTGTGAGAAACGTCATTTGATTTCATTGGCTAAGAAAAAAAGACAGAAAATATTAATTAACTTCATCGGGAAACCCTAGCGCCGCGCCGCGCCTTCCTTCCCCCGTCCCCCTGTCCGGAGGCGCCGCGCCGCACCGGGTCTCCCCGCCGGCCGACTCCAGCCTCCACCGCAAGACACCCCATCCCGCCACCACCGCCGGAGGCATCACAGGCAAAGCCTATCTGCCGCAACGGCGGCGCCGTCTCTCCCCGGCGGCCCTTCGATCAGGGTGGCGGCGATCCGCTCCAGCCGGATCTGCGGCAGTGGCGTGGGTCGGCGGTGGTCAGGTCCGGCAAGCAGGCGATGGCGTACGGCAAGATGTCCAGCGGCTAGGGCGTCCGATCTGGGCCCAGACGGGCTTCAGCGGGCCGTGCATGCTGTTGTACTGTACCTTCCATGCTTCGTCAATGGCAAACTACTCATGGGCTCGACCCGCAACACCAGGACGGCAGGGGCTTCGGCCCTGGGCATGGCGGCATAGTTTAAAAAACCGAACCGGAAATCGAACCGGAAAGGTTGTCGGTTCAGGTTTTTACCTGTAAGTGCATCTAGTGCCCCTTAGTGATCTTGGTGTATTGAAGACTTATAGGTTAAGGGACTAATGTGTTTGTGAGTGTACACAGGTATTATAAGTCTCTGAGGAGTTTGATATTTCCGAAGAAAGTCAACCCCTAAAAATGAATGTCTTCATCTGAAGACTTTGGTTTTCTTGAAGACTTTGAAAATGAGGAAATTGGTGTGACCTTGAAGATATTCATATTGATGCGAGGACTATGAAGCGTGAAGACTTTTGTTTTCGTAGTTTCATTTTCTCTTTCTTGAGTCATAGGAAACACCGTACTGTTAAAGGGGGTCGAGGTAATACTAAGGAAAAATTTTCAAGTGGTGCTCATCTCAAAGCCTACACATACCCAACCCTTCAAGTGAAGCCTTTGGAAAACTCTTGCAGTTCGGTCAATTTCTTCAGTGACAGAGATGAAGTTCTTCTGGTTTATGAGAAATTTGTTCTGACTGAGGAGTTAGGAATTCGCCAGTGCGAATTGCCTACAGTGAGGAATATAATAGCCCTGAGGAATTTGAGAGCTCAAATTTCCGACCATTGTTGTGCTTTGCGCTAGCTGTCCCAAATATCTTATCCACATAACGGTCATATCATTAGGGGCATTTATGTCTTATCATGTCGGGCTGCTCCCCGGCTATAAATAGCCGCCCCCCTAAACCACTAGCTAGTTGGCTGCTCCGAGAGAAACTGACACTTGTCATTTAGAGCATCCCATCCTCCGAGGACTTTGAGAGAAAATCATCAGTGAGGAAAAACCCAAAACCCCAACACTTACAACCCAAAGTGATTGAGCATCACTGAAGAGATTGTTCCTGTATGGAACCGACGCTTGTTACCTTTGAAGACTGTGCATCTTCCAGACGGTTAGGCATCAAGGTCTAGAGCATCCAAGAGGAATTGTGGATCGCCGAGTGACCAAGTCTGTGAAGGTTTGGAAGTCACCTTGAAGACTTACCACGAGTGATTGGGCGAGGTCTGTGTGACCTTAGCTCAAGGAGAATACGGTAAGGACTGTGTGTCCTGGGACTGTGTGTCCTCCAGACGTACAACTGTCACAGTAGTTGGAATTGGTCTACCAAATCACTGTCTTCACCGTGCTACTGGTTCTATTTCCTCAACTCATTCAATTCCTCATTTACTTGATGAAATTGATCGTTATCGTTTGAAGACTTTGACTGAAAACTTTCTCAATTTTCTCAATCCTATTTCTTCAGTCATCTTGTCTTCTGCCTGCTTATCCTTTTTACACGCTACATGTGCTATGTGTATGTTTCATTTCATCTTGATGACTATGCTACTGTCTTGTTATGCATGCACCTGAGTACTTATTCCGCTGCTTGTATTTACTCACTTAGCAAATTCCTTAAGTAGTATTTCCTCAGTGACGAATTTGTAAAAATCGCCTATTCACCCCCCTCTAGTCGATATAACGCACTTTCAATTGGTATCAGAGCAAGGTACTCCCTTGTTCTGTGTGATTTTGGTAGAACCACCTGGAGTTTTAGTTATGTCGACTGCAGTCATGATCAAGGTCTCGGCTGGGTGTTCTACCTTCGATGGGATGGACTACCCCTACTGGAAGAACAAGATGCGCATGCATCTTGAGGCAATTGACAACGATCTCTGGTACGTTGTGGAAAATGGCGTTCCCTACGTCACTTCCTCCGTAAACGCTGCTGATGTGAAGAGATTCAAGCAACTCGACTCTCAAGCGAAGAATATCATATGTGGCCATCTGAGCAAAGGATAGTACGGCAGAGTGAGTGCTTTGGAGTCTGCAAAGCTTATCTGGGATAGGCTGTCCAATGTCAATGAAGGAATCTCAACCCAACGTGATTCTCGAGTTGACGTTCTTCGCAATCTCTTCAACCGCTTCAAAAGACTCGACAACAAAAATGTTCAGCAAACCTTCGATCGTCTCACTGACATCTCCAATGAGCTTCAAGCACTTGGTGCCACTGACATCACCGATCATGAGGTGGTGAAGAAATTGCTGAGATCACTTGATTCCTCATTCGATACACTGGCACTGATGATTCAAGAACATGGAGGCTAAAAGTCACTAGATCTTGTTGATATCCTCGAGAGGCTGAACACTCATTAATTCCAACAAGCTGAGAAGAGAGACCTCTACGGGCCAAGCTATGGAAGATCACGTGCACTGAAGGCCAAGGTAGTTTCCTCATCTGAAGGGGAAGATTCTGATAACAGCCTTGGTGATCCTGAGGAACTAAGCCAGGAGCTAGCAATGCTCGTGAGGAAATTCCAGAAGTTCTCAAGGCGTGGCCGTTTTGGAAAATCTTCAAGAGGTGATGACTTGAGATCAGATTTTTCATCCCGCGACAGCAAGAAAAGGACTTGCCACAATTGCAAGAAGTCTGGTCACTTCATTGCTGATTGTCCTCAGTGGGTGAAGGAATCAAAGAAGAAGAAGTACAAGGATGACAGTTCAGATGACTCGAAGAAAAAGAAGAAATCTTCAAAGTCCTCATCGTCAAAATCTTCAAAGTCTTCATCTCACAAGAAGAGCGGTTCCAGAAAGGCTCGGGCATTCATTGGCAAGGAAATGGACTCTGAAGCTGAATCTGAGGAGAATGAGGAAGAGGAGGAATCTGAGGAGTCAGACTCTGGTGTGGCGAGCCTAGCTCTCGCTAATGCTTTCGTCAGCAAGTCCATCTTCTATTGTGAGGAAAATGACGACTCCAACACTGCTGATGATGGCAACGATGACTTCGCTCCCACCTATTGCTTCATGGCAAAATGTGCCAAGGTACTCAAATATCCCTCCTTTGAATCTAGTGAAGATGAATCTGATGAAAACCTCAAACCCAACTATTCCAAGCTTGCTAATATTGCCACTAAACAACAAAAAGCTTTGGAAAGGGTTCAAAATTTGCTAGATAAAAGCGATGACCTGTTGGGTGAGGAAATGGATTGAACTCAAACACTGACTGATGATCTTAAATGACTTCAGTCCAAGTTTGATAACCTTCAAGGTCGTCATCAAACACTCTTACCCGATCATGAGAAGCTTTCTTATGAATTTCTTCAAAGAAAGCAAGATCTTGAGAAACTAAGGGTGAGTCATGATGATCTCCAAAGGGAAAATGATTCTTTGCTTGCTCAACAGATCAGTTCCGCTCAGGAAGAATTCATTCCTCCATGTTTGAAATGCATTGAACGTGAATCTGCTAATTCCTCACCTGAAAGTTCAAATGCTTCTATTGCTGCAAATTCTTCAACTATTTCTGTGGTCACAAATTCCTCATCTGAGGATACCACAAGTATCACTGACGAAAATGCAAGGTTGAAGGAATTGTATGTGACAGGCATGTACAAAAGCCTCAAAGGGCATCAGGCTCTTTTGATGTGCTTAAGAAGCAGATCCTCAACAGGAACACTAGGAAAGAGGGTATTGCATTTGAGAGGAAACTCAATGCTGATGGGTCCTACTGAAAACCTGAGTAGTACCCCAAAACCTCATGGGTTGCTGCAAAAGGACCTCCGGTAGATCCATCTACTTTATCTGGCTTTGCATGTGAATCTTCATGTTCATCTGATGAGTCATTTGACTCCAACTATAAACTGTTCAAGAATTAGAATGGTGAAGTATTTGCCAGATATGTTGGAACTAACTGCAGGAATGGTCCCCCTATGAAGAAAATCTGGGTTCCCAAAAGGTGCCTTGAAAGTCTTCAGGTGAATGTCCTCATGACACCACCTGTGAAGAACAGGAACCCTAGATCCAATTCTTCATATGGAGCAAAGTCTTCATATGGATCCAAGTCCTCATATGATCATCATCGTGCTAATGCATCTGTTTTGCAGGGAAAATCTAAGAGTCATGAATATGTGCATTATTTTTCAAATCATTATGTTCATAAGTCCTCGAAGAATTTCTCTGCTTATTCATATGCATACTCTAACCCCCCTTCTGTGAAACGAAGTGCACTGGCTTCAATGCCACCTTTCTCATATGGAGCTCGCAAAATGATGAACTCTTTGCCACCCCTCCAGATGTGGGTGGTGAAGAAAAAGAACTAATCTCTTATGCAGGGTCAGGTCTCAAGACAAATTTGAACGTCTGAAGAATTTGTTGGAGACCTGAGAGTGCTTGAAAGGACGCAAGCTAATCATGAAGAAATGAATTACTCATTTCTCACGTCCTTATACTGCTATATTTACTGCACTACTTAATGAAATTCTATCTGATGAATTTGATGTCATATTCTTCACTATGAAGTATATGAGTTCGTAAGATGCACTAATTCATCTGTAGGATGAATCTCTCAAAGCTACACACAGGTTGAAGGAATTGATTTCGATGAAACTTTTGCACTTGTTGCTAGACTTGAAGCTATTCGCATATTGCTTGCTTATGCTAACCATAATAATATCATCTTATATCAAATGGATGTGAAAAGTGCATTCCTCAATGGTAAGCTTGAGGAATAAGTATATGTTGCTCAACCCTCGGGTTTTGAAGATCCTAAGCATCCTGACAAAGTCTTCAGACTCAACAAGGCCCTCTATGGCCTCAAGCAGGCCCCTCGGGCGTGGTATGATACACTAAAGGAATTCCTCATGAAGAAAGGCTTCAAACCCGGTTCACTTGATCCAACTCTTTTCACAAAAACTTATGATGATGAATTATTCTTGTGCCAAATATATGTGGACGATATTATCTTTGGCTGTACTGACGAATGTTACAGTGATGAATTTGGATACATGATGCGTGAGAAATATCAAATGTCTATGATGGGAGAATTGAAATTCTTCTTAGGTCTCCAAAATCGTCAACAACACAATGACATATTCATATCTCAAGAGAAATACCTCAAGGATGTACTGAGGAAATTCAGCATGCAAGATTGCAAAGGCGTCAAAATCCCTATGCCCACAAATGGCCATCTATGCACCGATGAAAATGGTAAAGACTTCGATCAAAAGGTATACCGCTCCATGATTGGCTCTTTATTGTATCTATGTGAATCTAGGCCAGATATTATGCTTAGTGTTTGCATGTGTGTCCATTTTCAAGCTACACCGAAGGAATCACACCATAAGGCTGTGAAACATATTCTTCGATATCTAGCTCACACTCCAACACTTGGATTATGGTATCCCAGGGGCTCGGCTTTTGATCTCATTGGATATTCTGACTCTGACTATGCTGGTGATCGAGTGGATCGCAAGTCAACATCAGGCACATGCCATTTCCTCGGACGATCCTTAGTATGTTGGTCCTTGAAGAAGTAGAACTGCGTATCACTGTCTACTGCTGAAGCTGAGTACATTGCTGATGGTTCTTGCTGTACTCAATTGCTATGGATGAAGCAAACCCTCAAGGACTATGGCATCAATTTGAAGAACATGCCTCTGTACTGTGACAACGAGAGTGCCATCAAGATTGCTCACAACCCAGTTCAGCACTCGAAGACAAAGCACATCCAGATTCGTCATCATTTTCTTCGAGATCATTTGTTGAAGGGCGATATCTTCATCGACCACGTGAAGACTGAAGAACAACTGGCGGATATCTTCACAAAGCCCTTGGATGAAAAGAGATTTTGCAAGTTGCGGTGTGAGCTAAATAACTTAGAATCTTCGAATGTTTTTTGAAAGGACACACATCCTAACACTAATGCAAAATTGATGACTTGATGTGCAACACACGAAGTAACGTTTTTCTTCAATCAATGAAGACTAACCCTCTAAGTGTGAAGAAATTAATGAAGAATTTGATTCTCAGAGCCCTACGACAATTGTACGCAGTGTCTGAAATCATCATTCTTATACGGTGGGTCACGCCACCAACCAAAGTTGAAAATCTTCAAAATTGATTTTTTTCGTCATTTTGCAAATTCTTCAAATTTTCAAATTCCTCAAGTTTCTATTTCTTCAACTTTTTGAAGGGTGGCGGCATTGACTATATAATATATATATATAGATTTTAGTTTTTATATATATATATATAGATATAGAGATTATATAATATATATATATATATATATGTACATAAACACTATTCTGATCACGGGATCAGAATATTATTCTGATCACAACCTGAACTTCCTGAGTTACACAACCTGAACTTCTCTCTGTACGAACCCGACCTTCGGGCTATCTTCGCAACCGTGTCTCCCCGCGCGAATTATTCTGGTCAATCGTGTTCTATGTGATGTAAGTGTAATCTGCAAACGATTTTTAGCAACTAAATGCCCGTTTTAAATAGGAATCTCGCTCATTGGCGGATTTTGCTCTCGGGTCGTGATGAACATGCTCTATTGCAATTTTACTGCCTGAGTTGTTCGACCTGAACTTCCCCCAGTGCTTGGTTGAACTTCCGCAAACATTGTCCAAATGGGGATTGCGATATACCGTTGGAAAGCTATGAACACGAGTATCATGACCCAAGTTAAATTTTTGGTAAAATGTAAGCGGTTTAAGAGCAGTTTTGAAAACCGTTTTTTCTTCATACAAAAAACGTGAATCGTATTTTCGATCGCATTTCTAAACCGTTTATCGGAATGAGGCAAATAATATGGCGTTGGAAAGCTACTGCAAAACCGCTCCTTCCACATGTTGATAGTTTTCTCTAATTCCCTATGGTTAAAGAGTAATTTGGAAAATCGTAAAATTTCGCAAACCGAACAGCTGAGTTCATATTTTCGATGCCATTTCTAAACGGCTAATCCAATTGAGGCAAATGATATGGCGTTGGAAAGCTTATGAAAATGCGCTACTTTTTCATGTTGAAAGTTTTTTCTAATTTTGAACGGTTTAAGAGTAATTTAAAAAACGGTACAAGTTCTACCGAGTTCGTATTTTCGAGTTAATTTTTTAACCATACGTCCAAATGTAGCAAATGATATGGCATTGGAAAGCTTGAACAAATGCAAAACTTTTTGGTATATATTGTTTCTCCCAATTCTTTACGATTTTAAGTCAATTTTGAAAATGGCTAAAAACGTATTTTCACCATAATTTCTACAAACGTTATCAGAATGGGACAAATAATATACAGTTGAAAAGCTATGGAAAATGCGAAACTTTTTCATGTTGATGGTTTTCTCTGATTCCCCGCCGTTTTCAAGTAATTTCGAAAAACGGCGAGATCATTCGTTCTGCCTTTATCGCGAAACAGATTCTTCGAAAATGCACCGCGTGAAGAACTTGAACTTCTCGGCATGTCTACTTGAACTTCACTCTGTTTTTCACGTGCTTTTTTTGCTCGTAACTCTCTATCCACTCACCGGAATTGAGCAAGTGATATACCGATGGAAAGCTGTTGTAAACACGCAACTTTCCCGTGTTGATCATTTTTTTATACTCGCGACGGTTTTAAAAAAAATTCATCTGAAATTCATTCAGTGTAGTAGGTGAACTTCCTGCTGTTTTCACGTTGAACTTCTGTGACGTATTTTCGTTTGTAATTTTCTCATCCATTCGTTAGTGTTACACAAATTATATTCCTTTTGTACAAACCCTTCTCACAATAATTTTTTTAACTTTCTCCGACCGAGGACTTGAACTTATAACAACAAAACTTTTAGTCTTTGCTTTTTTATTCTTTTTTTAATACAAAATGCACACCGTGTAGTACGTGAACTTCTGGCAGTTATCAATCTGAACTTCTCTCGGATACGTGAAAATATCTGAGTTTTTTATAAATATTATCTGATTTTCTTAATCCTTTTTTATGAATTTTGAAGCGTTCTATTTTTAAAAGTTGAACTTCTTGTTATTTTATTTTTGAACTTCTTGTTTCCATTCTTTAATAACGAGGAAAATCTGAGTTTTCTATAATCATCGAACTTCTCCATCTTTTTCTTCAGTATGTGGTACACGTGAACTTATGAATTTCTGAAACACAAACTTCGCATGCTATTGAATTTCAAAAAAATTACACACAACAATACACATACACTTCGTGTGCTACATGCACAACCAATACATCATCAAGTGTAGCACACCAATACATCATCAAGCTTTGTACCAACATACAACGGCGGGAGGGGCGGCGGAGGCGGGGCCATGGGGAGGTCCGACGCGGCGGGAGGGGCGGCGCAATGGGCGGAGTAGGCCGGCGGCGCCTGGGCGGAGGAGGCCGCGGTGGCCCAGATCAGGTCTCCGGTTGGGGGCCGATGGGGCCAAGCGGCCGGCGACTGGAGGCGCGTCGGGTTGGGGTAGCTGGCGGCGGGAGCGCGTCGGGGTCAAGGGCGGCGATGGGGCCAGGGTTGCCGGCAGTCTACCCTGGCATGCAAGCCTACGACAATCTAAACTACAACCTACTATTATTTACTGGGAACAATTTATTTACTGAATCCACATCTAAACTGGGAACAATTTATTTACTGAACCCACATCTAAACTGCTGCAAGCCTACGACATTCACAAAACAAAACATCTGCAACCTACTATTAGTTTTTTCTTCTTGTGTAATATACAATGGACTGCTGCAAGAAATCATAAGAATTGAACACTGCTAGAGCTTTTTTGTAGGGCGAAGATGTAGGCAGTGCCAGTAGGCATTGGAGCATCGAAATGCAAGTGCGATGATGTGCGTGCGAGGTTTGGATATGGCTGGTTGCCGATGCGTGGGAGCAGGGGTTCCATGTGGGTAGTGGCGCCTTCGAAGGCAGGGAGAGGCATACATACCATGGACGGCCAGTGTATAACCAATTACAGTTTTGCTAGAACTCATCTAGCTGAGTTCTAATTATGTCTCATTCACCTTTATAGCCATTGGATTTGATGCTATAAGATGCGTGTGTGCTGACGTGGGTTGGTACTTCTTTGTATCTGTTTTTTTTTCAGGTGAATGAGACCAAATTATGTCTCATCTAGATGAGTTCTAGGCACTCCCAACCAATTAACCGTAGTACACGCCGGATTATGAACTAGCACGGACACGAAGCGTCATTATGTCTGACGCACATTATATTCAGAAGTCAACCACTGTATGAGCAAAAATTTCTCTGATTTTTTATGCAAAAAACTTCCTTGAAGTTTTCATCCCTGTTCACCCTGTTCTTTCTGAGCGTTAATTATAGACTGTCGGATGAGGGATGTTGCTCCAGTTTTTTGCTGCTCACCCAGATACAACAAGAGAGGAAGAAGGTCAGTATGTATTACGGGAGAAGGTCACCTTTTGGATGTGGGGGCAGAGTTGTGCCGTTCGTGAAAAGAAGTACATCAAGTTTGGTTGTACAAATGGAACAAATAAATAGCACTAACAAACCATTATCGCAGCTCTTGTGATCCGCAACAAAGTATGACGACAGACAGACAAGCTCACTTGGAACAATAGGTGTTGTAGACAACACAATGAGATTCAGAGATCGTGACCTGGGCGACTGATATAAACAAATATGAAACTGACCCAAAATGTATTTGGGAGCAGGAGAAAGACTACATGACATGTGAAGGCTTCAGCAACACAAATGAGTCCAACCCATGAAAAAAATGCCCATTGTCGCAAACTTTGAGCAGCACTCTGAAATCGCCACCACGACCAAGCAAATTGCAACTACCTTTTCTTCAACTCAACCACCGGTCAGTCACTACTGCTTCTCTTATTTTTCTTGCCGCTAGCCACAACCAAATCCCACGGTTTGCAATTAAAAAAGTTGAGAAGGGGGAAAGGCCATAACCTACTTTTAAATGGTGTTGCTTGCACTAGATTAAGTGACCGTCAGTTAGCCAACAACTGGAACTGCAGATTCTGCCATTAGTAGGGGAATTTGCTCGAGCGCCTTGCATGCACACAAATACACAAAAACTTAGTTTGATCTCTTCATCTACAACCACAAAAACTTAGTTTGATCTCTTCATCTACAACCATTCAGTTCAACCAAATAAACACGAGCAACATCTATTAGTAACTAGAAACTTCTCAAATTTTTACTGAAAGCCCTATCTGAAACTTGCCTTTGCTGCTGCTCTTTGACTTGCTGGGCTTCAGTGGCAGGTGGAGGAAGGCCGTGTCGGCGTGTGGAGGAAGGTCAGCATGTGGAGGAGGGATGCGGAGTTGGCTAGCTGCAGCGGGAGGACGACGGCCGCGGTTGAACCAGGGAGAGTTGGTCGTCGCGCGGAGAACCAAGGCCCGGCGGCGGCACGCGGGGTCCAGGAACGGCGACGACGCGCGTGGGATCCAAGGTTGGCGGCGGCGCGCAGGATCCTGGGGGCCGGCGGCGGCGCGCGGGATCCAGGGCCGGCGGCGGCACGCGCGGTGGATCGGGGAGGTTGCCCGGGCTCGCTGGTGGAGGATCGTGGGAGGTGGTGGACTGTTGGGTCGTGGGCGTTTTTTTGGTCGCTTCCAGTTCGGGAGCTCGGGAGGACCTCGCCGCTCATATATAGGTGCGCTTAGGGGCGTCGTGATCCGAATAACTATTCTGATCCTGGGGTTAGAATAGTGCTACTCTATATATATATATATTTGAGTTTTCATGTCCTCAACAGCATTCACTTATTGCTAACTCTTCAAGTTGATTTCCCCTCTAAGTGAATGTGATCGGACCCGTTCCCCCTGTATGCTAAACTCAACCCAGTCTGTTCACAAATTCTTCATGTGCGTTTTATTTGAAACCCATTCAAAGTCTTCACTGTGTCCTTGACAACTGAAGAATTTGTGAATGAAACATTAAAAAAATTCATATCAAATTTTTGGCTGTTGCCGCTCAAACCGTTCCACTTCCCACGACGGAATATACTACTCACCCACGATCCCCCACGATCTCCACTTCTCAGTATGTGGGTGACACATGTCGATAGGATAGCAAGGGTCAGGGACATGTTCATCCAAAATCTTCGGGCGAACAGTTTTTCACTGCGGCTATAAATACCCCTCACCCTCCTCAGGCCTCATTTACTCTGCTCGACCTCATCTCTCATCGCTCGAGCTTAGACCTAGCGCCGCCGCTAACCTCCATTGTCGCCGATGAGGAAGAGCTTCACTGCCTCGACCTCGTCGCCGTCGTACTCGCGCCGGCCGCGGATATCTTCACTCCGCCGCCGTTGTAGTTGTGTCCTTCCGCCGAGTTAGGGCGTGGGAGATCTGGACTGACAAACTTCACCATCTCTACTCCCAGTTCGTTGTGTTCTTCATCAAGGGTAATTAAAATCTAATTTTACTGCCCTACTTTGATTCTTATGATTTCCACAAAATCCTCAAAAGGTGTTTATTCTTCAACTATCCACTCCTTAAACACCGCAGTGCTTCCTTTCCTTGATCGATTTCTCTAAGCTATGATTTTCCTCAAGATTCCTCAATTGTGTGGATTTTTAAATCTGTACAACTCTGGAACTTGAGTCAAGAATGCTTAGTGAAATTCCTCAAGACATCTATGGTCAAATTCCTCAACTTGATACTTTTTGAAAAAATTCTGATAACGCATATGACCTCTTCAAATTCTTCGCACCTATACTCTGTTCACAGGTAAAAAATGTCTGCTGATGAATCTCTAGGTTCTCATCAACTTAACTCATTTGCAGCGTTCCTCGAAGAAAATTGCATACTTCCTCAGAATCTTCAAAAGTTCATAATCCTCAAGTGAAAAAAATGGCAGATGGGAAAAGACCTCAAAAAGGAGGAAAAAGGCCTGAGACAAACACTGCGTTTGAGATCCCTGAGGATATCTATGATGAGTACTACACACCTGATGAAGATACTCATGGGAAGGAGACCAAGAATCAGCGAAAAATACGCATTCTGAGGATTGAGAGGAGATGGGCTAAGGAATGGAAGGAATACCGCTATGTTACTCCCAAATACATGAAGAAATTTATTGTTATTCCTCCATATACAAGACCACCTTTGGCAGCTGGCCAAATAGCTGATCCCACCAACATCAAGCGTGGTGAGGAATTTTCGAAGGAATGGGCCAAGCGCCAAGCAAAGCTTCAAAAGATGGCTGCTGAGGCTATGAGGAAATTCAATGAGGACTCTCAAGCTGCTGCTGCTGAGGCCTCTGCTAGCAAAGCCGCACCCAAGAAGGCAATGCAGAAGAAACCAGCTTTGAAGTCAAAGTCCTCAAGCTCAATGCCCTCACGGCCAAGTTCCTTAATAGCAAAGCCCTTAGTTCAAATACCTCGGGCAACTTCCGCAAGGGCAACACCAATTCCCTCAGTTACTGCAAAATCCTCAATTGCTGCCACAAAGTCCTCAACACCGGTGCATCTTGCAACGTGTCAGCGGGCTGCTGGATTTTCAATTGCCTCGGGGGCATCTGCAACTTCCTCAGCTCAACCACAATCCGCAAGTGATCCATCTCTGCTGAAGGTCAAGTCCACTACTGGACGTGGTAAGAGGCCAAGTCCTCATAAGAAGCAAGTGGCGTTCCATGTTCCATCTGATGATGATGAAGCTGATGGTGAAGAACTTGCTGAAATCATCAGAGATAGACAACAAAGGGTTGCGAGAGCAAAAGGCAGCTCCGTGCCTCTTATGCTAGATCCGAAGAAGATCCTTGATTTCATTGACCTATGGCACATGGATCCAAACACTCCACTCCCTGACCTGAATCTGACTCCTGGTCAAAGTCACATGCTGACCGCCTTCATAGGCGAAGAAAAAGTCACATGTTGATTGCCTTCATAGGCGAAGAAAAATGGAAGTTTGAGAAGGCCAGGCGAGTCAAGAAGGACCAGTACAAGAAAGAGCGTTTTCTGAGGAACAATGTTCTCACTTTGTCTCCTGAAGAACTTGTCGGAGTTCAGAAGGAAATCAAAGTCCTCGGTGATGAATTTGACCGATACCATGCTAATTGGCTAGGAGCCAAGGTCAGATTTGTCAACATTGCCAAGAACCTCAAGGCAAGTGTTGCAGCTCCATCGCAACAACAAATTCCCCAGGCTGAAACATCTGCTGAGCCTGTTGAAGAAGCTACCAGGGCAGCTGAAGAAATTCCTGCTCCTGAAGACATTGACAGGGCAACCACCAATGTTGCACCTGAAAAACAACCCAGGCCAGCTGAAGAATCTGCTGCGCCTAAAGAAATTGTGAATGCCAGGGCGACTGCATCAGTCGTGCATGAAGAAAATGCACCAACTTCCCCTACTCCTCCTGCAAAATCTTCAAAGGTGAAGAAAACAAAGGCTGCGGAGAAGGAAGCCACGAAGAAAAGGAAAGCATCAACCTCTGCAGAATTCTCAGCTCCCAAGAAAGTGAGGACTTTGACGAGCTCTTTCAATGAACCTATTGATGTTGTTCCGATTTCAATTATGCCATCAAAGGAATTAGTACCGTTTGGTGAAGAATATGTCATTCCTGATGATGACATTGATGAAGAAAATCCTTCTGCTGCTTCCTCAGAGCAGATGGACAAAGAAATTGATGTGGAAGCTGTTGCTTCAACACCACTGGGTATCATCGCATATGCCTCAGTTCACTGCTGAAGAGGCGGGCGTAGATGAAATTGATGAAGATGCGGATATTGGCTCAACCACCCCAGTGCTAAATGATGAATTTTGGGAAAATCTTCACCCTAATTCTCCAATTGCTACACCTCTCCATCAAATTCATCAGTCCCCTATGCAGACTGAAGAAATATTGACAGGGTCTGAAGGTCGTCAAATTTCTCTCCAATCTATTCCTGAAGAAATTCCAGCTGCATCAGCTGAAGAAATGGAGAACTAGACTGTTGCTGATGAAACTGCCACTTCAATTCCTCAGTCTGCTGCACTAGAAGTTGTGACTGAAGAGATTGTGAGGCCTACTACTGCAAATCTTCAGCCCAAGCCTCAAAATCCTCAGTCTGGCACAAGGAGGCAAAAATTCAAGAATGCCGATTTCTTCGTTGAGCATCATTTCTTCACTGATGAAAATCCTTATGACTCAGCAAGACTAAGGCACAAGAGGTTTTGGACTGCGAGTCAGATGAATTTCTATGCCTCTGTTCTGTTTGACAAGGACAAAGTCTTCCAACACCGTCAAATTCCTCATGTGGATATGGAGTCCATTCCATGCTTTCAACCAGTTCTGAATGTTCTTCTCGAAGCTCGACTCCTCAATTTTTGTGCTGACATTTTTGATTGGAATGAAGAGCTAATTCTTCAATTTTATGCAACTTTGCACCTCACTGGCAATGTCTCAGATTTCAATTCATGGGTTCTGGACTGGATGACTGAAAACACTCACTACAAAGCTCCAGTAACTGAATTGCTTCATGCCATCCCAGTAAGCCCTCCAGCTGAAGGTGCAAGGCTCATGTATGAAGAACCTGAACTTCAAAATCATCTCATGCAAGTGCTGATGAAGCCTTTGCGGCCAGGCCAAGCTCCAAGAACCACTTTCCTCATGAAGGATTTACTGTATGTGCCTAGGACAATCTACCGCATCTTGACCAGAACCCTCAGTCCGATCAAAGGCCACAACTCTGAAGAAGAAGAAGAAGAAGAAGAAGAAGTTGTTGGCATCATGAAGAATCTACTGTTCAACATCATTCATGGGATTCCCATTAACTATCATGATTTCTTTATGAGGACTTTGGCCAATGTTGCGATGTCGCCATTTGAATTGAAGCCCTATGCTCCTTGGATAATGAAATTCATCAGAACCAGGTCTTCAATTCCATGCAAGGCTGATTTTCAGAATCACCTCGACTTTCTGCCTCCTATTGAAGTCCTCAAAAGGACCATTTCCTCAGTTGATGAAAAGGGAAAAGCTGCTGTTATTGATGAAGGCACTCGTCCATTGGATGGTCAATTTCCTAAGGCTGCATCTTACTCCACCAATGATGACTCTGCAACCCCAGGACTGTGCTACTAAAGCCACCGAGCAAAATCCTCAAGCCACTACCCCGCGTGTGATGACTGATCGTGAGCTTCTTCTAAGTCTTCACCAGAAAGCCGATCGCAATCACAAGTGGGTCAAGCATCAATTTGGCTCAATTCTTCAGAACATGACTGTTACTCAGAACACTGTGAAGAATAATCATTACTATGCGCATGAAATCTTCGATCGCACTTGGGCTATACTCTCTCATATTTACAATGATGAAGACCTCAACCAGATGGACTTTCAGCAAAACTTTGACTGGTCTCATCCTCCTTCGAAGAAATTCAAGAAGGTCAAAGTTCCTCAGTTGGTCACAAGTTCATTTTCTTCATCGCGTGAGACGGATGAACCTGAGGATCTCGAAGACACTACGGCAGGCCCTACAGCAACAAACGACCCCGACAATGCCGGCTCTCCTCCACCGACTTCAAGCTGATATTCTTCAGGGGTGTTAGTCCTCAAGTTTCATCCCTTTTGGTCATTTGATGACAAAGGGGGAGAAATTTGACTTAGTCTTCAAGCGGGTCTCTATATATGGGCTGTTTTTCTTTAAGTTACAACTCTCGCTCTTCTAAAGTGTTTGTTTGATGTGTTGTAAACTTAAGTCCGATGGTGGTCTGATACTTTTGAACTGCTTTCTGCATGCTTATTTCCTCAAGCACCTTAATGCACGCATGCTGAATTTCGTCAGACACCATTTTCCATCATGCATTTCAAATTCTTCATATTATATGTTAAATGCATGAATGTATTACAAGATATAGGGGAGATCTCCAAGATTTTATCCTACCATGTGCATTTGCAATCCAAAGCAAATTCCTCAAATATGCACATCTTTAGGGGGAGTTCTTATATATCTTGCAATCAAATTCCTCAAAATCAGTATTTACACTTCATATGTTTATCCCCGTTGAAAACTTAACCTATTTGTCATCAATCACCAAAAAGGGGGAGATTGTAAGTGCATCTAGTGCCCCTTAGTGATTTTGGTGTATTGAAGACTTATATGTTAAGGGACTAATGTCACTGGTACAGCGAGGTGCTATACAAACGGTTTTTAACCCCTTTCCGCGACGGCATTTTGAACCGTCGCCAAGTGAGTGTGGGTGATAGGGGGTTCCTTCCCATACGACTCAGAAACCGTCGGGGATAGGCCCTCCGGTCACACATGCTCGGCAAAATGAGGTCGTGTGCGACGGGCGAGCGATCAAATACGGTTATACATGCCCAATCATTTCCGGTCATAAGTACATCCCACACAGTCAGTCCTAGACAAACGTTTCCGTTTGTTATGTACATTCCGCACAGTCAATCCAAGGAATACGTCTCCGTTCTTATGTACGTCCCACACAGTCAATCCAGGGAAGACGTTTCCGTTCGTATGTACATCCCACATAGTCAATCTAGGGAAAACATTTCCGTTCGTATATACATCCCACACAGTTTTATGTATAGCCTCGTGTGTGATAGGTGTAACTATCACACACGCTCTGCCTCGGTTAACCATTTGCTTTTATTCAACTACATCGCAGACGATTTGATGAAGAAAATTGTATGGCATTGGGCTATCCATCACAAGCGCTTTTACTGCTAGAACCGTTTGCAAAGTTCAGTGACCCATTTAGCAGGTTTATTAGTTTACAATTAATAATTCTAGTATTACGCAAATTCACATTTCATATTGAACAGTTGTTTGCCAATTTCATATCAGGCACATAAATATATTTTAACATCACAGTACGATAGCTACCTGAAAACAGCACAATACGATAGCTACCTAAAAACAGCACAGTACAGCATATAGCTAGTTCACCTTCATAAGAACAATATTAGAACAATATATTCATTTCCCTAATCGAGATCATCCAGGCTCGTCTTATCCACCTCTGCTTTCAGTTCAGTAAGAACCTGTTTTGCACTGGCCAACTGGGAAAGTGCCTCCTCCTTTGCCAACACCATCTTAGCAAAGTCTAATTTAAAAAATTTGAGCTCATTCTCCATCTTCCTCTTTTTATCCCGCATCTTCAAATATTCTTCAGTGTTGACAACACTTTCTCTAAGTCTACCTCTGTTCTCTTCCTCATACATGCTTCAGAGCTTTGCTAGGCACATCTTCAAAGACTGTGGCCACTCTTGATCAACCCACTCTAGGTAAGAACACTTCCATTTATCCTATAATATTTAAAACTAGATCAGTAACAATTGTAGGGGAAATGGGTTTCTAGCAACATAGAAAATCACCAAATACATATTTTGAAAAACTAAAGAAACAGGTTAATTATGACATGTCTTCTCAAAAAGATCAATGTGCAAATCAATTTAATTGCTACTGAGACAACAACCAAATTCTGAAACATCAGAAGCTATAATTAACTACAACAACGCTACAAGTTCTTAGTCATGTACTATAAATAACAAATTGAACATTTTATGAGGAAGCTAAATATAACTGCAACAGCATAGCGACAGTGTTTGGATGACATCAAATTGATACTAACAGGTGTGTACATGCACAAATTTAGTAACATAGAACTAATAGCACTAAGGCCGTCCACTATGTATGCCAAAACCGGTGTAAAGACAACTGTTGCTACATTTGGCACCGGTGCCCTGCACTGGCGAGCCGATGCAGCGGAAAAAAATCATGGACCCGGACTTCGGAGCACCTAGTTGCTCCGATGCCCAGTTCCTTCGTGCAATAAAGATTTAGTATTTTACTGCTTGGCTGCTCGGATGTGTGGACCAAAGTTGGCTGCACAAACTGCTGAAGCGGTGCCAAATAATTTTCTAACGGCACCGCTGATGAGATGGCAACATTTTTAGATACTAGGTACAAATTGTGACACTATCTTAACATCCAGAATAATATAGCACAGTGACAGTGTCTGAATCACATCTAACAAATGATTTGTAACAACGAAAGTGGGGCTAACCTTCTCTGCACATGCCAGAAACTTCCTCCCACTGTCCACAGATTCAAACGCAACTAACTTCACGCATGGAGATTGATGGTGACAACGAGCAGGCAGATCTTCAGCCACCCCTCTCCATTCGTTGCAACTGATGGTCCTAGGGAGCTATAAGAGGAAGAAATGACTCAAATCGACCGCCGGGTTAAAATCCTTCAGTCCAAGTCATAACCCGAGAGAGAGAAGAGAGGCATACCCGGGTGGTGAAGGAGTCAACGTCGGAGGAGGAACCGCTGGAGAGGTCATTGAAGAAGACCATGGCGACCCCGGCGGTAGGATGCGAGACGGTGAGAGCGAGGAAGCAAGCGAGGAAGCGGCTATAGCTTCAGAAGGAAGGAAGGAGGAAACAGGGGAAATGTGACTTGTGGTCGGGGAGAAAAGGGGGTGGGTAAGGGGGGGCGGGGGCAGATATTTCGGCGGTAGGCCAAAAATTTCGAAATCTGGAGGAAAACTTTGCGCGCGGTGCCGCTGGACACCATTCACTTTGAATGATTGTGTGCATCGCAAACAATTCTTCTGCTTTACGCGCATGGGATGAGTCTGATCATTCAAATTTTGGTGGAAATTTCCCTAGGTATTGTCCTCATCCACGTCATTGCATAATTTAACACCGCTTGCTATTTTGGACACACAAAAGAGCGTACAACACACAGACCACACTTACTGAATTGAGCAATTTTAGTAATTAAACAGAGCCAGTTGACCTAATCATTGCTCTAACAAAAGACCAGCATTAAAAACAAAGCCTAAGTATGCATAATTTTAACAAAGCCGCCGCCGGGCCGGCCTATGCATCGCCCGTGTGAGATGAGACGTCGATGACTTGTCCTGGCGACATGCCGCCGTTGGTGGACTCCGCGTCCCCCCTGCTGAAGTCAACCACGTCCTCGTCCTCGTCCTCGTCCTCGGCGCCCCCCTCAAGGTTATAGTACTCGTAGTAGTGGCTACGCCAGAGCTCGCGTTGGTACTCCACCGCCGATTCCTCGACGGACAGACTCTTCTCTACCTCAACCTCAGTCACGCACGACTCCTCCTCCCGGCGCTCCTCGATCTTCGCTGCCTCCTACATCTCCCGCTCCCGCTCGGCGATCTCATGAGGAAGCAGGTGCTCCATGGCCATCGTCGCCTTTTCGGACGTGGGTTGCATGCTAGATTCCGAGGTGGCCTAGAATATCTTGGCGTGTGCGTCCTCGATCTTGGCGTGGATGGCCTCGACCCGGGCCAGGGCAACATCGGCAGCTCGAGCGCTCTCGGCATTTGCAGTCACCATCGCAGCAGCTGCTGCAGCCATCTCGGCTGTTGCAGCTGCCCTGTCGGCTGCCGCAGACGCCCTCTCAGCGGATGCGGCCACACTCAATGCGGATGCGGCGGCACTCTCGGCGTAGGCAGCTACGCTCTCAGCGCATGCGGCGGCACTCGGGGAGGACGTGGCCACCGTACGGGCCCTCATGAAGCGTTTCCACGGTGGCATCTTTGCAACAAGGGGTTGCGGGAATGGGGATCGAGATTCATGGATTTGGGGGTTGCCGGCACTGAAGCAGAATTGCCGGCGAAGCTTAAGGAGGAAGACTTAAATAGACCCACGAATTTTCATCGCAAACGGTTCCTACAAAAAAATTGTGCGTGATGTTGTTGATATTTTTTATTAGCTGTGAAAGACAAATTTGGAGTAAAGTGGCAACGGATGGTGTTTTAAATGTACGAGAAAATTTATAGTACTAATACAACTGTCATGTCAAAATTTGGAAAATTTCAGGGGTCATTTGACCTTTTAAGACATTTAAGTGATTTTCCAGCCATTTAATGACCGTAATTCAAATTTGAACTACATGTACATGCAACAGCTAACCATAACGGTTTGAAAAGTCATATTTGTGTACTTATGTGCGAGTTAATTCCATATGCAGTCAATTGGAAGGAATTTTCAAACATATTGGTCTCACGGCTATGACACAAAGCATGGAGTGCCATGGCATTTAAATTCCAAAAAATTAAAAAAAGATCAGAAACACATGAAACCTTGCTTGATGTAATGTCATGCCACCAAGATGATGTGGTAAAAAATTTGGCATGTTTGACGAAAGTTTGGACACACACCCCTCACAAACCGGAGCAACTCACTAGAAGGCTCATGGTTTCGAGAGGGAACAATGAATGTTTGATGACGAACGGGAGATAGCTTCCTCTTACGGCCTTTAAATTTTTTCTACATTTAACGTGCACTAATACAACTGTCATGTGAAAATTTGGAAAATTCTAGGGGTCATTTGACCTTTTAAAGACATTTAAGTGATTTTCTAGCCATTTAATGACCGTAATTCAAATTTGAACTACATCTACATGCAACGGCTAACCATAACGGTTTGAAAAATCATATTTGTGTACTTGTGTATGAGTTAATTCCATGTGCAATAAATTCGAAGGAATTTTCAAACATATTGGTGTCACGGCCTGGACACATGCATGGAGTGCCATGCCATTTATATTCCAAAAAATTAAAAAATGATCAGAAAAACATGAAACCTTACTTGACGTAATGTCATGCCACGAAGATGATGTGGTAAAAAAAATTGGCATGTTTGACAAAAGTTTGCACACACACACCCCTCACAAACCGGAGCAACTCACTAGAAGGCTCGTGGTTCCGAGAGGGAACAATACATATTAGATGACGAATCGGCGATAGCTTCCTATTATGGGCTTCAAAAAAATTCTACAGTTAACGTGCACTAATACAACTGTCATGTCAAAATTTGAAAAATTTCAGGGGTCATTTGACCTTTTTAAGACATTTAAGTGATTTTCTAGCCATTTAATGACTGTAATCCAAATTTGAACTACATCTACATGCAGCGGCTAACCATAACGGTTTGAAAACAAATATTTGTGTACTTGTGTGCGAGTTAATTCCATGTGTTGTAAATTGGAACGAATTTTCAAACATATTGGTGTCACGGCTTGGACACATGCATGAGTGCCATGGCATTTAAATTCCAAAAAATAAAAAAATGATCAGACGATGTAAATATCTGGTGTTCAAAAAAGAAAATGTAAAGATTTGGCAAGACAACCGGGCCCCACATGATTGGCACTCTATTTTCTGCCTCGAGGTTTGGAAGGTGAGTGGCGCGGGTTATTAATCTGACACGGTTCTATATTGGAAACCGTCAGCTATTAAGTTCACACACGGCTTTTGCTGCGGGAATCGTGTGTAATTCAAACTACAATACTCGTAAATTCCGGCGACCGGCGTGTGTACTGTTCCCGTCGATCTAGATTCCGGCCGCTAGTAAATACTACCTTGCTCACGTCGTCCCGCCTGCATTCTCATCTACATCCTCCCCTCGCTCGCCCTCTCTCTCTCTCTCTCTCTCTCAAATCTTTGCCATGGCGCTGCCGATCTGCCCACGCGCTGACAAGGAGGCGCCGCCCCCCGAGGATGCTCAGTCGAAGAGCAGCGACGAGGATGACCCCTACGCGCTGTCGGACGAGGTTGCGCCGAACCCCCCAACTTTGGAGTGGTTTTGGGGCCAGTACAATCTTTGTCTGTGGAAGTCGCTGCCACTGACTGAGAAAGTCAGGCAAGTGGTGTTCAAGAAGGAGATGGTGGAGGAGGAAGCCAGGTACCAGGCAGCCTGTGAAGCCCGTGATGCCGCCTGAAAAACGGAGGCGGTGGAGCTTTGGGGGCGGGCGCGTCATCGTGCGGAGGAGGTGTACAAAGACGGGTACTTCGCGAGCAAGGTCAAAGGCGCTAGGCGCCTCATTGTTCCATGGAGGTGGGCTGATAAGCTCGAGTGTGCCACCGACGAGGAGCTCCGGTGGGCGCCCAACAAAATGGCAAGATCGTTCGTGCTCGTTCGCCAGCAAGAGGCAGATCGGTACGTCAAGCGCTGCGAGGCGGAGGAGGCGGAGTACTGCCTCCGTGCTGGGAAGACGCCGCGCACCAGGGAGCTGCTGGCGAGGGGCTGCTGGAATACTGCCCCTAGGAGGGATTACTAGTTTTAGTATTGTTCATTTTCAATTTTATGCATTGTACCTAGTAGTTAAGTATCATCACGTATATGTGATGATATTATATATATTCTGTGATGAACTAATGAACAATTAATATATATTATGACTTCCATTTTCTATCTGTTTTTGTATACTAATTTGTATCTAGCTGTTATCATCCACATATACAGAATGGAAAGCATCTATACACACATTGAAACAGAACATATAAGAACGGAAAACAAAGTACACACATTGAAACAGAGCAATATTATGATTGATGTGAATACATAGCGATCCACGTCGAAATGGCTCAACAAAATAAAACGCGTCCATGAGACCGTGACCAGCAGCCCTTGCCTATGGTAGCTCTTGGCTCTACCTGAACTCGTGTAGGCGTTCGTCCAAGCGGTCGACACGCTTGCGGTACATCTAGAGCGCGATCTCGAGCTCCAAGTTGGCTATTTCATCGGAGATCACCAGCTCGAGGATGCGACGGCCATGTTCCTCTACTGCGCCCAGGTGGACACCTGGGCCAAGGAGGCGGTCGAGCCTAGCGACCAGCGCGTTGGCATCGAGCGGGCCGCGGATGATAACCCACAAGTATAGGGGATCGTAACAGTTTTCGAGGGTAGAGTATTCAACCCAAATTTATTGATTCGACACAAGGGGAGCCAAAGAATATTTGCAAGTATTAGCAGCTGAGTTGTCAATTCAACCACACCTGGAGATTAATTATCTGTAGCAAAGTGATCAGTAGCACAGTAGTATGATAGTTTTGATAGTAGTAGCAAAAGCAGTAGTAACGGTAACAGTAATAGCAATGATTTTGTAACAAGTTCAAGAGTAACAATAGCAGTGGTAACTTAGCAAGAACAATATGTAGGAAAATCGTAGGCATTGGATCGGCAATTTGTTGGATGATATTCATCATGTGACAGTCATAACCTAGGGCGATACGGCACTAGCTCCAGTTCATAAATATAATGTAGGCATGTATTCCGTAAATAGTCATACGTGCTTATGGAAAGAACTTGCATGACATATTTTGTCTTACCCTCCCGTGGCAGCGGGGTTCATATTGGAAACTAAGGGATATTAAGGCCTCCTTTTAATAGAGAACCAGAACAAAGCATTAACACACGGTGAATACATGAACTCCTCGAACTACGGTCATCACCGAGAGTGGTCCCGACTATTGTCACTCCGGGGTTGCCGGATCATAACACGTAGTAGGTGACTATAACTTGCAAGATCGGATCTAGAACATGGATATAATGGTGATAACATAAACGGTTCAGATCTGAAATCATGGCATCCGGGCCCAAAGTGACAAGCATTAAGCATAGCAAAGTCATAGCAACATCAATCTCAGAACATAATGGATACTAGGGATCAAGCCCTAACAAAACTAACTCGATTACATGATAAATCTCATCCAACTCCTCACCGACCAGCGAGCCTATGAAGGAATTACTCACTCCCAGTGGGGAGCATCATGGAATTGGCGATGGAGAAGGGTTGGTGATGATGAATACCGAAGATCCCCCTCTCCGGAGCCCCAAACGGACTCCGGATCTGGCCTCCCGATGAAGAACAGGAGGTGGCGGCGGCTCCGTCTTGCGAAACGCGATAATTCTTTCTTCCTGATTTTTTTCTAGAAAAATAGGATTTTATAGCGTCGGTTTCAGGGTCTGCGGGGCCACCAGGTGGGGACAACCCACCTGGGTGCGCGTGGAGGGTTGTGCACGCCCAGGTGCCCCCCTCCGGTGGTTCTTGGCTCCAGTATTTTTCTTTTATTATATAAAAATTCCTCGCAAAGTTTCATTCCATTCCGAGAACTTTTATTTTTGCACAAAAACAACACCATGGTAGTTCTGCTGAAAACAGCGTCAGTCCGGGTTAGTTTCATTCAAATCATGCAAATTAGAGTCTAAAACAAGAGGAAAAACGTTAGGAAAAGTAGATATGACGGAGACGTATCAACTCCCCCAAGCTTAAACCTTTGCTTGTCCTCAAGCAATTCAGTTGATAAACTGAAAGTGAAAAAGAAAAACTTTTACGAACTCTTTTGCTCTTGTTTGCATAAATAAGCTTAAGTAGCACCCAGGTTTTCAGCAAAGATTATAAGTAACCATGTCGACAATAACTCTTAAAAATTACATTAACTCATAACAATGACATAATCAGCTAGCGAGCAATAATAAGATATCTCGAACAACAACACGTTATTAAAACAACCATGATATAATATGACAATAGTGGTATCTCGCTAGCCCTTTCTGAGACCGCAAAACATAAATGCAGAGCATCTCCAAAGTCCGAGCAGCGACTAAACATTGTAATTCATGGTAGAAAAGATCCAGTCATGATGCACCCAACATTAGTTACACACAATGCATAAGCATGACATCAGTGCTCTCAGGTTCTGGCGCTTATTTGAGAAGGTGATGACACAACATAAAAGTAAATAGATAGTCCCTTCGCAGAGGGAAGCAGTGATTTGCAGAGGTGCCAGAGCTCAAGTTTTAAAAACAGAGGTAAATGAAATTTTGAGAGATGCACCCTTTTTGTTTACTTTGCGACCATCAGTTATCAATATCTTCCATGCTAAACACATTAGTGGCAGTTCCCAAGCGATAAAAGTAAAGGTTTAATCCCCCTCCACCAACAGTCACACTCCACGGCTTGTCCAAAACAACGGGTGCCGTCCATACCAACAACAGTCCCGGGGGAGTTTTGTTTAATTATTTGCATTTTGAGTTCGGGACTGGGAATCCCTATTACCGCCCCTCTCGTGCAAGGACGAGTGAATAAACACTCATCATGAGAATAACCCGCTTAGCATGGAAGATACCAACTACTTCCTGTCGCTCTATGAACAATCCAGGCACACAAAAAGGATATTTATTTGAAGTTTTTAGAGGTGGCACATGCAAATTTACTTAGGACGGCAGGGTAATACCGCATATAGGTAGGTATGGTGGACTCATCTGGAATAACATGGGTTCAAGGTTTTTGATGTACAAGCAGAATTCCCACTTAGTACAGGCGAAGGCTAACAAATAGGTTGAGAAGCGGCCAGCTAGAGAGCAACAACGGTCATGAACATGCATTATGCATAAGTAACATTGGATACTAGCATTAGTAGGATATGAACACCATGAACATAAATATCATAGAGGCTATGTTGGTTTTGATTCGACTACATGCATGAACATGTGCCAAGTCAAGCCACTCGAACATTCAGAGGAGGATACCATATCATCATACTACATGACAATCATTTTAACGCAATGTTGACATCCAAGATAAATCATTATCCACTCCTAGCTACTTATGCATGGCATGAGAAACTATAATCTCTAATTGTCATTGCAAACATGTTTGATCATAATAGGCTGAATCATGGATACTAGGTTAAACATATTTACAAAAACGGAACAAGTCAAGTTCATACCCGTTTCTCTCTGCCACGGCCAGTTCATCAAATATCGTCATTATTGCCTTTCACTTGCACGACCGAACGATTTGAAAATAATAATAGTGCAAGAGTGCCATGGACTAAGCTGGAATCTGCAAACATTTTATTCAAAAGGAGAAGACAAGGTAAAATGTGCTCTTTGTCAGATCAACAATAATGCATATGAGAGCCACTCAACATTTTCATTGTGGTCTTCTCCTCGGTACGACTCGATAAAGAGGAAAAAGAAATTCAGAAAAACACACTGAAATATTTTTGGAGTTTTTGGTTTTTCGTAAACAAGCAAATAAAAAGGGAAAAGCAAAAACGAGAAAAACTATTTACACGGGAAAGCTCCCAACAAGTAAAAGAAGAACAAAGAAATCTTTTTGGGTTTTCTTTTTAGTGCTATAACAGTTTAAACTAGGAAGAAAAATAAAAAAGAAGCAAGAAATATATTTTTGGATTTTCTCAAAGTTTTTCAAACACACAAGAAGAAAGCGAGAAAATAAATCTAACATGGGTAGTACAATGAAAAAGTGTGCACACCGACAACTGGAATGAAATGTGTGAACATGAATGTAATGTTGGTGGAAATACGTACTCCCCCAAGCTTAGGCTTTTGGCCTAACTTGATAATCTTCAGTAGCCTGCATAATGGTCGGAGTGATAACTCACGGAGGCTCTTGGTGCGGATGCAGCCTGCCGTGCGGCCACCACTGCGCGTTATGAGCTCGGGCCTCGCTCTCGAGAACATAATATCTTCCGCTACTGCGAACATTAAAGAGAGCAGGTGCAGGCAAATATGTGTCCACAACAAAATCCTTATTAAACAGTAATTTATAAGTGAAATTATGGGGTTCACCTCTAAGGATCTTATGACGTTTAATAGCTTCAAAGTCTAGGTACTGCGTGGGTAAAATAGGGTCATAGAGCAAAGGTGAAATCCCCAACTCTCTTGCTAAGCGTGTGGCATAAATTCCACCATAAAAATATCCACTACCAGTGTTGTGTTGCAACCTACGTGCAACAATCGCTCCAAGATTATAACTTTTGTCACCGGTGAGAGCGGTGCGAATGAGGCTCAAGTCTGGAGCACAAAGTGTACTGCAATCTTGTTTGCCTACGATGCATTTTCCATTGAATAATGCGAAATACTGGATTGCGGGAAAATGAATGCTCTTTATTCTACCTTGCGTCACACTACTGGAATCAGCTTCTTTGCCGTCCGCCATGCCGGACGGCAAAGGCATAGATCACGGACAGCAAAATGCTTTGCCATCCGCTAGCGGACGGCAAACTGTCCGGATGAAAGCCTGCCAGCAAAGGATTACGCCGTCCGCCATCCGAGGCCAGCAGACGGCAAAGACAGCTGACGGCAGTGCGGTGGCATGAGAGCCGTTAGGGGGTTAACGACGCTCTTTGCCGTCCGCCAGCGGGCGGCAAAGAGTCAAAGATCTTTGCCGTCTGCTGGCGGACGGCAAAGAGCCCAGCTAGGCAGCACTGGGAAGCTGCCACGTGTCCAGATATGCCGTCCGCCGGCAGACGACAAAGAGGTTTGAATCATTGCTGGCAGACGGCAAATAGGCAGCCAGTGTTCCCAGTTTGCACAGGTGACTGCCACGTGTCCTCTTTGCCGTCTGCTAGCGGACGGCTAAGCTCTTTGCCGTCCGCTAGCGGACGACAAAGAGGCTATATATCCCCAGTTTTTATTTAAATCCCATTAATTAGACATGGTTTCAAACACAGATATACATGCATACATATCCAACATATCCAACAGCATGTCCAACAACATATTTCATCCAATCCAACAACATAGTTCAACAAAGTTCAACATATCCATATATACATAACTAGAAACAAGTTTCCAACAACATATCCATATAGACATACATATCCAAACAAGTTTTCATAAACAACAAGGAAGCACCACAAGAATAGTACACTCCATGAATCCAAGCTTCCTCATGTAAAGCAAATCTGCAAATTGGGAAAGATGAAAGTTAGAAGAAGAAGAAGAAGAAGAAGAAGAAGAAGACTAGTTAGAAGAAGAAGAAGAAGATTTTTTTTTTCTTCTCTTTCTTTTTCTCCTCTCCTCTTCTTTATCTTCTTCTTCTTCTAACTAAGGTAGGTAAAAATGTCATTTTATTGCTAAGCTAGGTAAAAATGCTAAGTGTAGGTCATTTTAGAGCTAAGGTAGGTAAATAGGTCATTTTGGAGCTTAGTAAGGTTATTATGTCATTTTCGAGGAAAATAAGCTAAGTCTATATCATTTTGGAGCTAACAAAGATTATCATGCCATTTTTTACCTAAGTATGCTAAGTATGTCATAAATGAACTGAATAAGCTAAGTATAGCTTATTTTTTATCTAACTTAGGTAATTATGCCATTTAGGAGGAAAATAAGCTAAGTATCCATTTGTAAAGCAAAACACTAGAGAAAACTTGGTCATTTTGGAGCTAACCTAGCAAATTATGCCATTTTTTAGTTAAGTAAGAATATTATGCCATTTTTGACATAAGTAAGCTAATTATAGTTCTTTATTGAGCTAACCCAGGTAACTAAGCATATTAGAGCTAATTTAGCATTTTAGAGCTAACTTAGGTCATTTTGGAGCTAACTTAGGTAAAATTGATCATTTTGGAGCTAATTAGGCTTATTATGTCATTTTTGAGGAAAATAAGCTAACTATATGACATATATGAGGTTACCAAGACTGTTATGCCATTTCAAACCTAAGTAAGCTAATTATGCCATTTTTTACATAAGTAAGCTAAGTGTATGTCATTATTGAGCAAACCTAGGTAACTAAGCATATTAGAGATAACTTAGCATATTAGAGCTAACTTAGGTCATTTCGGAGGAAACAAAGCTAAGTATAGATCATTTTGGAGCTAAGTAAGCTAATTATGTCATTTTGGAGGAAGATAAGCTAAGTCTAGGTCATTATGGTAAGCATTTTGGAGGAAATAAAGCTAAGTCTAGGTCTTTATGCATTTCGTAAGCAAAACACTAGAGAAAACTTACCGTCATCACGGAGGTGAAGGATCTTCACTCCTCCTTCTTCTCCTTCTCCTTCATCATCCTGATGCGCTTAGAGCGGCGAGGCAGTGGGATGTACTCTTCTACCACAATTGGCATGGTCCTGTCGCCCAGCTGTGGGATCGCCGGCGCCACCACCATCGCGAGGTCATTGTCAGGCACCACCACCATCACGAGGCCATCTTCAGGCACCACCATCGCTAGGTCATCATCAGCCACCACCATCGCTTGCCCGTCGTCAGCCACCACCATCGGTAGGTCATCGTCAGCCACCACCATCGCTTGCCCATCGTCAGCCACCACCATCGCGAGGTCATCGTCAGACAGAATAGGTTGCACCTCCTCATCCCTACTCTGCTCCTCTTCTTCCCCACTCCGTTCCTCCTCATCCTCTATGCTGCTTTTGCTATAGCCAGAGTCGCTGCTGCTTTTACTGTAGCTAGAGTCGCTGCTGCTTTTGTTGTAGCCCGAGTCGCTGCTGTTGCTCCCATTGCCTGACCAAATGCAACAAAGTTTTTTTAACTATCCATGTGAGACAAAGCCAAATGGACAGGAAGAAGAGGCAGAGCGTACTGGCATCGTCGTCGTCCTGATAGCGCATGCGGCACATAGTCGTGTTGAACACCTTCACGATGAGCGTGGCGTTGCCGTCGTACCTAAGGACAAGGAAGTACCCGTGCCGCAGGTCGTAGGCACGGATGAACTGCTCCTAGCCACGACACAGGTACATGTGGTCATACCTGAACACCACCTCCACGTCCCACAGCCTGCGAAGCCCGCTGCCAGCCTGTCGCAGCTTCACATTCTTTGGCCGATGGCCGTCCAGCATCTTCATAAAAGTGTCAGGCAGCCTCTGCAGCGTGGGTCAAGCAGTGATGTAGCAAACAGCAGAGTTATGATAAAGAGATGGGTGAAGGGGAGATCTCTCCTTTTATATACCTGCCTCCTGGAGGAATTCTCAAGTATGATCGTGAAGAACTCGAAACCTTCCAAGTCGCACTCCGGTGTGGCAGAGCGCAGCCTGCGGTGGCGGCCTCCCCCCATCTCTGATAAGCAGTAGAAGAGACCAATTACTACCCTTACAACATTATCATACAACATTACAGCAGCAAAAGTTTTGAGCAGAAGATAATCAACTACACCAAGTTATCATTTCACATTCAAAAAGCAATGCACTTGTGGACATTTATGATGGCAACAGCTAGAATCATATCTACTATAAATGGACCATATCTATAAACACAGCTAGAACCATATTTGATAAATGGACCATTTGCATATCTACAGAAACTTGGCCCTAATCCAACTTGGCTCTAATTCAACTCTATCATATTTGATAAATGGACATAGTTGGAACAGAGCCAAGTTTTTAGACATGAAAGAAAACTGAGAAAAAAAAGCAATGCACTTGTGCTCAACAACATCAACAACACTTAATTAATTTGGTAGGTTAGTTCGCAATGGCAATTGGCACCCTTCAAAACTAGGGATTTCTTTAGACATGAAGAAAACTGAAAATGTAAACCAAATTGATAGTGATACCAATAAGAAAACATTACCACTACCAACGATATTGATGGTGATATTCAAAGATAACACAAGGTTCAAGTGTAACCAATATTTTTTCATTTATTTTTGGTAGAAAAATTATTTGAAATTTGGTGAAATATAGGCATCTACAATTTAACTTAAACTAAATTTGGCCCAAGTTCTTCACATCCATGCCTGCAATGATCTGCTACTAGATATGAATACTCCAAGGCAAGATACCACACTATACATGGTAATAGCATGCTTAAATTCTTCCCCATTTTAATGATAGTTAATCAAAACTTCAGAAGCCTTTGACAAAGATGGAAATACATAATCCTCCTCCTTGCTAAGCTATCTAGATTAAAGGGAAAGTGGAAGCAAAGGTACCGCAACTTCATTGTATGATTATAACATCGAATCAATAATTGATAGATCTCTTTTCATAGCAGGGCACAGCCAATAAATCTCATGAGTGTAAACCAATAAATTATCATAATTGTGACAAACCAAATAGCTGACAAATGATCATAACTACATCAAAACATGTCATTACCGTTTCTGACTGCTCTATATACCGCACCCGATAGATATTCCTAAGTTTTAACGAGATATATCACAACCAATTTTAGTAGAACTACACATAAACATCATCCAGCATTGTCAATTATTCATAATTGTAATGTGATATAACCAATTTTTCTATAACTACAGGATCCTTAAAATTAATATTCATAGCTACAATTAGATTACATGTAGAACCGTTCTAGTTATCTAAATAAAATATGTCGGTAAGATCAGTAGCTCTTACATCAAATGTACTGATTAAGTTAAATTCTTGATCATACAGCCGGTGAGGAGGAAAATCAACAAACACCCCAGCTCCATAAAAATATAGACATCAACCAGCACACACATTGCCCAGCACATCGACAAGTGAAAAACTAAACCTAAACTAAATCTATAAAAAAATACAAGGTCTCACCGGAGCAGGGGTCGCCGGAGCGGCGGGGGTGGACGAGAGGGGTGCCGGGGTGGAGCACGGGTCGCCGGAGCGGCGAGGCTGCCGCGGGAGTGGAGGAGAGGGGCGCCGGGGCGATCGGGGTGGAGGAGGGGGCGCCGGAGCGGCGGGGCGGCCGCGGTGGTGGAGGAGAGGGGCGCCGGGGCCGCCGGATTGGAGGAGGGGGGGCGCCGCGGTGACGGGGGTGGCGCGGGGCGGCGGCCGCTCGGGCACGAGGGCGGGGAGGGGCGGCACGGCGACGGGGGTGGTGCGGGGCGGAGGAGGGAGTCGCCGGGGGCGGCGCGACGATGGGGCTGGTGCGGGGCGGCCGGCAACGGGGGTGGCGCGGGGCGGCGGCAGCTCGGGCATGGGGTGGAGAGAGAGAGAGGGGACAGAGAGAGGGGTGGGGCGCGGGCGTTGGCTTTTAAGTTAGGGCACGGTTCTTTGCCGTCAGCTAGCAGACGGCAAAGAGCCTAGCTAACGGACGTTAGTTTGGCCACTTTCTTTGCCGTCTGCTATCAGACGGCAAAGAAAGTGGCCGTTAGGTGGCTCTCGCTAGTGGGCCACCCTCCCTCTTTGCCATCTGCTAGCGGACGGCAAAGATTCTTTGCCGTCTGCTAGCAGACGGCAAAGAGACGGCTGACGGCAAACAATATCTTTGCCGTCCGCTCCTTCTTTGCCGGCAGTTTTCTGTAAGCTGATGGCAAAGACCATCTTTCCCATCAGCAAACAGACGGCAAAGATACGGCTGACGGTAAAGATCCTGATTCCAGTAGTGTCACTCCCCTATTTTCACCATAACAAAGACTAGTCAAGAATATCTCAAACTCAGATCTTGGTGGTTCATCAAGCGAACCCCAAAATGGGATTTTACAGTGGTGAGCAAATCTCTTTAAAGAAATGGTAAATGGATTTTCATATAATTTAAATGACACCCTAGACTCATGGGGATGGAATTTAAATCCTTTGACAAATGATTCAGTGAGAGTGAGGTGTTGGTTGCACTTATCTGAAATGTAAGGACCGAGCTCGGCATTGTGAACATATTGCTCAAACTCTTCCTTAATGCCCACGCTCACCATATAATCATCGCATGGCCATAAGCATGTTTTGGTGGCGGCATCTCGTATACAACTTTCACATGGCTCAACATAAGACCGACGAGCCGAGCTACTACTAGAAGATGCCTCCGAGGACCTCCGCCTCGAAGAACTTCTTCAAAAGAAGTTCATAATATTCACGTACAATTTTCTGAAAAATTTTGTGTCACAAATTTTTGTCACCATAACTTTGTAAGATTGAAAATAACTATTCATAGAGATGCATAGAGGCCATAACAAGCATTCAAACTACTTAGAACTCTAAGAATTCAACATGCAAGCACATCTACAGCAGCACCAAGAGTAGCTAATTATTCAAAATATAAACCACTAAAGCAAAAACTAATTGGACTAACGAAGGAGTCACATACCAAGCAACAATCCCCCGAAACAGTTTCGGAAACGGAGCTTCTAGCAAAGAGATCGAAATTCGCGGGTTTGAGAGCAAGAACACGAGAGAGAGAGAGAGAGAGAGCAAAGGTGATTTTTTTCTGGAGGTAGGTAGTGATGTGGAATGAAGAGATAAGTGAGGGGCCCCACGTGGGAACCACAACCCACCAGGGCGCGCCTGGGGGTCCTGGCGCACCCAGGTGGGTTGTGCCCACCTGGTGCACCTCCCTATGATATTATTTGCACCAAAAATTCTTAAATAATCAGAAAAAAATCGTATTAAATTTTCAGAGCATTCTGAGAACTTTTATTTTTGGATCATTTTTTATTGCACGAAAAACTCAGAAAACAGGCAGGGCATGGCATTTTATTTTATTTAACTAATAAAAACAAAAAACAAAGAGTAGGGACAGAAAGTAGTGCTCACTAAATTCATCAACTTCATACCTCTAAAAAATGATCCATTAATAAGGTTGATCAGGTCTTATTAACAACCACTTTCGATTAGCATGAAACCGAAGAACTTTCGTAAATCACTAAGTTACCTCAACGGGGATATGAATGTCCCCAACAATAAGCATTTCATATTTCTTTTTAACAGTAGGTAGAGGTAGTTGAAAACTTCCAATAGTGATTGTCGGAGAATTTTCAATAACATTAATACCATTCACTTGGAATTGTTTCTTCGGAAAGTGCACCGTATGCTCATTACCATTGATATGAAAAGTGACCTTGCTTTTATTGCAATCAATAACAGCCCCTGCAGTATTCAAAAAGGGTCTACCAAGGATAATCGACATGTTGTCGTCCTCGGGCATCTCAAGTATAACAAAGTCAGTCAAAATAGTAACATTAGAAACAACAACGGGCACATCCTCACAAATACCAATAGGTATGGCAGTTGATTTGTCAGCCATTTGCAAAGATATTTCAGTAGGTGTGACTTTATTCAAATCAAGTCTTTTATATAAAGAGAAAGGCATAACACTAACACCAGCTCCCAAATCACATAAAGCAGTTTTCACATAATTTCTCTTAATGGAGCAAGGTATAGTTGGTATTCCCGGATCTCCAAGTTTTTTAGGTACTCCATCTTTAAAAGTATAATTAGCAAGCATGGTGGAGATTTCAGCCTCCGGTATTTTTCTCTTATTGGTGATGATGTCTTTCATGTACTTTGCATAAGGAGGCATTTTTAAGATATCAGTCAAGCGAGTACGCAAAAAGACTGGCCTCAGCATTTCAGCAAAGCGTTCAAATTCTTCATCATCTTTCTTTTTAGTTGACTTAGGTGGAAAGGGCATAGGTTTTTGAACCCATGGTTCTCTTTCTTTACCATGTTTTCTAGCAACAAAGTCTCTTTTATCATATCTTTTATTCTTGGGTTGTGGGTTATCAAGATCAACTGTTGCTTCTATCTCAACATCATTGTCTGGTCCTTTATTATTTGGTTGGGTATCTTCATGAACCTCATCATTATCTTTTTCATTATCAGAAGGTGAGTGTTCACTACCAGATTGAGTTTCAGCATCAGAGATAGAAACTTCATTATCATTATCAGGAGGTTTTTCTACTTCAGGTTCACTAGAGGCATGCAAAGTCCTATCATTTTTCTTCTTATTTTTCTTTTTAGAAGGACTACGCGCATCAGTGTCAACTCTTTGAGACTCTTGTTCAATTCTTTTTGGGTGTCCCTCAGGATAAAGTGGTTCCTGAGTCATCCTACCTCCCCTAGTCATTACTCTAACAGCATGATCATTGATATTATTATTCATTTCATCTAACAACTCTCTTTGAGATTTAGCAACTTGTTCTAACTGAGTTTGAACCATAGAAGAATGCTTTCCTACACCTCTAACATCATTTGAGATTCTAAATAACAAGTCACTCAAGCGAGCAATCATATCAGAATTGTATTTCAACTGCTTCATAACATTTGCATTGAAGTGATCTTGCTTTCTAATGTAATTATCAAACTCATAAAGGCATTGGCTAGGATGTTTATTATAAGGAATATCACCTTCATCGAACTTTAGTAAAGAATTTACCTCTACCACCTTAGGTGGTGGTGGTGTATCAAGCCCATGTATCTCTTCAATAGGAGGTAAATTTTTAACATCCTCTGCTTTAATACCTTTTTCCTTCATAGATTTCTTTGCCTCTTGCATATCTTCGGGACTAAGATATAAGATACCCCTCTTCTTCGGAGTGGGTTTAAGCGGTGGTTCAGGAAGATTCCAATCATCATAATTTTTCAATATGTTATTCAATAGTTCTTCAGCTTGCCCAATAGTTCGTTCCCTGAAAACACAACCAGCACAACTATCTAGGAAGTCCCCAGAAGCATCGGTTAGTCCATTATAGAAGATATCAAGTATTTCATTTTTCTTAAGAGGATGATCAGGAAAAGCATTAAGCAATTGGAGAAGCCTCCCCCAAGCTTGTGGGAGACTCTCTTCTTCAATTTGCACAAAGTTAAATATTTCCTGCAAGGCAGCTTGTTTCTTATGAGCAGGGAAATATTTTTCAGAGAAGTAGTAAATCATATCCTGGGGACTACGCACACAACCAGGAGCAAAAGTATTGTACCAAGCTTTAGCATCACCCTTTAATGAGAACGGAAATAATTTGAGGATATAATAGTAACGAATTTTCTCATCATGAGCAAAAAGGGTGGCTATATCATTCAACTTAGTAAGATGTGCCACAACAGTTTCAGTTTCATAACCATGGAAAGGATCAGATTCAACCAAAGTAATTAACTCTGGGTCGACAGAGAATTCATAATCCTTATCATCAACACAAATAGGTGAAGTAGCAAACTTAGGATCACGTTTCATTCTAGCATTCAAATATCTTTCTTTATACTTGCTTAATAATTTTTCTAGATCTTCTCTATCCTTACAAGCAAGAATATCTCTAGTTGCCTCCTCACCCACAACATAACCTTCTGGTACCTTAGGCAATTCATATCTAGGAGGACTAGCTCTAACAGGTGTTTCAAGATTTTCAGTTTCAAGCTCATCATCGGTTTCAACAATATCATGCTGTCTTACTCTAGCAATTTGTTCATCAAGAAATTCACCTAGTGGCACATTATCATCAAGCAAGGTACTAGCATCATCATGAGTAGCATTCATAGCAGAAGTAGCATCATCAATAACTTGCGACATATCAGAATTGATAGCATGTGGTGGTGTTGCAAGTCTACTTATAACAGAAGGTGAATTTAGTGCGGAGCTGGATGGCAGTTCCTTACCTCCCCTCGTCTTAGAGGGAAAAATCTTAGTCTTAGCATCCTTCAGATTCTTCATAGTGATAATTTGATAATAATCCCAAGTGACTCAACAAATATAGCTATGCTCCCCGGCAATGGCGCTAGAAAAAGGTCTTGATAACCCACAAGTATAGGGGATTGCAACATTTTTCGAGGGTAGAGTATTCAACCCAAATTTATTGATTCGACACAAGGGGAGCCAAAGAATATTTGCAAGTATTAGCAGCTGAGTTGTCAATTCAACCACACCTGGAGATTAATTATCTGCAGCAAAGTGATCAGTAGCACAGTAGTATGATAGTAGTAGCAACAGCAATAGTAACGGTAACAGTAATAGCAATGATTTTGTAGCAAGTGCAAGAGTAACAATAGCAATGGTAACTTAGCAAGAACAATATGTAGGAAAATCGTAGGCATTGGATCGGCAATTTGTTGGATGATATTCATCATGTGACAGTCATAACCTAGGGCGATAGGGCACTAGCTCCAGTTCATAAATATAATGTAGGCATGTATTCCGTAAATAGTCATACGTGCTTATGGAAAGAACTTGCATGGCATCTTTTGTCCTACCCTCCCGTGGCAGCGGGGTTCATATTGGAAACTAAGGTATATTAAGGCCTCCTTTTAATAGAGAACCGGAACAAAGCATTAACACACGGTGAATACATGAACTCCTCGAACTACGGTCATCACCGGGAGTGGTCCCGACTATTGTCACTCCGGGGTTGCTGGATCATAACACATAGTAGGTGACTATAACTTGCAAGATCGGATCTAGAACATGGATATAATGGTGATAACATAAACGGTTCATATCTGAAATCATGGTACCTGGGCCCAAAGTGACAAGCATTAAGCATAGCAAAGTCATAGCAACATCAATCTCAGAACATAATGGATACTAGGGATCAAGCCCTAACAAAACTAACTCGATTACATGATGAATCTCATCCAACTCCTCACCAACCAGCGAGCCTACGAAGGAATTACTCACTCCCGGTGGGGAGCATCATGGAATTTGCGATGGAGAAGGGTTGGTGATGACGAATACCGAAGATCCCCCTCTCCGGAGCCCCAAACGGACTCCAGATCTGGCCTCCCGATGAAGAACAGGAGGTGGCGGCGGCTCCGTCTCGCAAAACGCGATAATTCTTTCTCCCTGATTTTTTTCTGGAAAAATAGGATTTTATAGCGTCGATTTCAGGGTCTGCGGGGCCACCAGGTGGGGACAACCCACCTGGGCGCACCTGGAGGGGGTGGCGCGCCCTGGTGGGTTGTGCCCACCCAGGTGCCCCCCTCCGGTGGTTCTTGGCTCCAGTATTTTTCTTTTATTATATAAAAATTCCTCGCAAAGTTTCGTTCCATTCCGAGAACTTTTATTTCTGCACAAAAACAACACCATGGTAGTTCTGCTGAAAACAGCGTCAGTCCGGGTTAGTTTCATTCAAATCATGCAAATTAGAGTTCAAAACAAGAGGAAAAGCGTTAGGAAAAGTAGATACGACGGAGACGTATTAGCGGACAAGGCGAACGGCGCGACCCATGCGAACGGCGCGGCGGGCATCCGGTGCAAGTACAGCGCGGCCGACCTCTAGTGCAAGTACGGCACAGACGGCCTCTGCCCACTCTTGGCGAGGAATGGGGGTACTGACGGGACGTGTACCCAGCTGCGACGCCCTGTCAACAGCAGGCAAGCGCCGATGGATCCGCTCTTGCTGTGCGGCGTGCTGCGCCTCTCGCTGTGCGGCGGGCCGTAGCCTATCTACGCGGACGCGCCTAGCTTGCTCTGCGGCGCGCCATCGATCATGTTGTGTGGCGATCTGCAACCTCTCGGCGCTGACATGCCTATCTTGATCTGCGGCGCTGAAGCGCCATGCGCCAAGGGTCTGCTCAACCCTGGCGATGACGCACATCATGGCGTCGTCCATCACGTTTCCGGGGAGTGCCTCGGCCTCGACGGACCATGGTGCCTTCTTGTTTTCCTCGTTGAGGAGGTTGATGGCAGAGGTGGCGCTTTGGTGGGTTGGCATGCTTGGAAAAGGTGGATGTGCTACATGTTGTGCTTGTTGCCTCCGTGCGTCGTGCGATGCCTAGGTTTATGCGCAATATCGCTGGGTGGCGGCGGGAAACCGGTGAGGAAATGGAGGGAAACGGTGGCGTGTTCATAAAATGCCATCAATTAATGGAAACTTGGCATAGAAGGAACATCGAGTTAGCACGACGCGTGCGGGCACATAGCTCGCCCAAGGCTATGATCCATATACTTGTGTGCCCAACAGAGCACACTATTCACAGTAAAGAATACTGTTCCATTTATCCTAGTAGAGCAGTGGCGGCAAGCATCACAAGAAGTAGATGATGATCAGATGATCGTTTATCCTAGTTAATTATGCATGTAATAGTTTACTTTGGTGTGTGGAAATGTCATGTGTGTAATAGCCACCTATGTAATTGGATGTTTGCCACGTATCACACACATCTTGTTTATGTGAAACGTTTCTGTTCTCTTGGCTCAACACAAACAGTTTATCGTAATGAACTATATGCCCTCCATTGCACACACCTTGATCTGGCTGAACCGTTTCTGTTGCGTTGCCTAATCGAAAATAGTTCATCCGAGTGAACCGTATGCCGTATATCGCACACACCTTGATCTGGCTGACTGTTTCTTTTGTGTTGCCTAATCACAAACAGTTCATCCAAGTGAACTGTATGCCGTATATCGCACACACCTTCATCTGGCTGCCCATTTCTGTTGTTCCGCCTCATCACAAACAGTTTATCCGAGTGAACTGTACGCCATATATCGCACACGCCTTCATTTGGCTACCCGTTTCTGTTGTTCTGCCTCATCACAAACAGTTCATTGAACTGAACCGTATGTCCTGCATCGCACACGCAACTAAAATCTGAACCGTGTTTGATGTATCCTTCATCGCAAATGTTTTGCATCTTTTTTCACGATTTTTTTTACATCACCGTTTGCGATTAATGCATCGCATACAGTTTCGTCAGAGGATCTCTGATCGTAGTGTCGCGTTAGCAGCATCCTGCAGTAGTGTGTGTTTGTGAGTGTAAACAGGTATTATAAGTCTCTAAGGAGTTTGATATTTTCGAAGAAAGTCGACCCCTAAAAATGAATGTCTTCATCTGAAGACTTTGGTTTTCTTGAAGACTTTGAAAATGAGGAAATTGGTGTGACCTTGAAGATATTGATATTGATGCGAGGACTATGAAGCGTGAAGACCTTTGTTTTCGTAGTTTCATTTTCCTTTCTTGAGTCATAGGAAACACCGTACTGTTAAAGGGGGTCGAGGTAATACTAAGGAAAAAATTTCAAGTGATGCTCATCTCAAAGCCTACACATACCCAACCCTTTGAGTAAAGCCTTTGGAAATCTCTTGCAGTTCGGTCAATTTCTTCAGTGACAGAGATGAAGTTCTTCTGGTTTCTGAGGAATTTGTTCTGACTGAGGAGTTCAGAATTCGCTAGTGCGAATTGCCTACAGTGAGGAACATGATAGCCCTGAGAAATTTGAGAGCTCAAATTTCCGACCGTTGCTATGCTTTGCACCAGTTGTCCCAAATATCTTATCCACATAACGGTCATATCATTAGGGGCATTTATGTCTTATCATGTCGGGCTGTTCCCCGGCTATAAATAGCCACCCCCTCAACCACTAGTTGGTTGGCTGCTCCGAGAGAAACTGACACTTGTCATTTAGAGCATCCCATCCTCCGACGACTTTGAGAGAAAATCATCAGTGAAGAAAAACCCAAAACCCCAACACCTACAACCCAAAGTGATTGAGCATCACTGAAGAGATTGTTCCTGTGTGGAACCGACGCTTGTTACCTTTGAAGAATGTGCATCTTCCAGACGGTTAGGCATCAAGGTCTAGAGCATCCAAGAGGAATTGTGGATCGCCGAGTGACCAAGTCTGTGAAGGTTTGAAAGTCACCTTGAAGACTTACCACGAGTGATTGGGCGAGGTCTGTGTGACCTTAGCTCAAGGAGAATACGGTAAGGACTGTGTGTCCTGGGATTGTGTGTCCTTTGGTTTAAATACCAAGCCGCTCCAACCAGACGTACAACTGTCACAGCAGTTTGAACTGGTCTACCAAATCACTGTCTTCACCGAGCTACTGGTTCTATTTCCTCAACTCATTCAATTCCTCATTTACTTGTTGATGAAATTAATCGTTACTGTTTGAAGACTTCGACTGAAGACTTTCTCAATTTCCTCAATCCTATTTCTTCAGTCATCTTGTCTTCTGCCTGCTTATCCTATTTACACGCTACCTGTGTTGTGTGTATGTTTCATTTCATCTTGATGACTATGCTACTGTCTTGTTATGCATGCACCTGAGTACTTATTCTGCTGCTTGTATTTCGTCGCTTAGCAAATTCCTCAAGTAGTATTTCCTCAGTGATGAATTTGTAAAAATCGCCTATTCACCCCCCCCCCCCTCTAGTCGATATAACGCACTTTCATTACCGGTCGGACCACTGGTTCACCGGTTCGATTGTCGGGTTTTTAAGCAATAAAATAATATATGTTGAGTAATATATGTGCTAATATAGTGTGAAACAATGGTCAAATAAAATTATTTCTATGTAGTGGACAACAAAGTAGCACAGTCGAGTTGGTTATTGGGCCGTGAGTAGGCCCCGCGTACTGCTCACACGTCCTGCGATTCAACTCCACTTCTCCCAATTTCTATTAAAAAAATCATGGTTTGTCCCGATTCAATGGCCCGGTTTTTTCACCGGTTTTCCGAAAAACCGGCCGGTTTGACCGGTTTTCTCCGGTCTGATTGCAGAACGGTCTTATTAGCTTAAAAAACCATTGAGGCCGCCGGTTCCGGTTTTTTCCGGTTCGACCGTTAGTCTGGTCCGGTTTTGAAACTATGCGTGGTGGTGGTGGCCACCTCCTTCGCCGAAGGTGGTCGGCCGGCTGGTTGTGGCATCACACATCCAGTCCCAGCACCGAGTGGGGAGACGATGCTGCCGGTGAAAACCATGCTATGACTCCGGTCATGGCGGGCGATGGCGGCTTTTTCGCGTCGTTATCTTAATGAAGACATCGCCACTGTAGCTACCGTCGACTCACTTGCGCTGCTCCGGGTGAAAACCTAGACCCGAGGTTCCCGGATCGTTCGATGGCGGCGCTTTAGGCGTCATTCTCCCGCATGGGGGGCATCGTTTTTAGAGCAGCGGCTGGATGGAGGAGACAAGTGGTGGAGCGGTTTTTCATTTACCGCATCGAAGATGGCGGATCTCGACGGTGTGGCGCAGTGGAGACTCGGTGTCCGATGTGCGGTGATGGGCTCGCGCAGGAGGACGACGTTGTCTGGCGTCGTGGTGGCGTCGATGGCAGAGAGGTCTGGCAAGGTCGATGCGTCAGTATCTGCTCTGAACATGGATCAATGGAAGAAGGTGGTGACGGCCCTTGCAGCGTGCGCATGTGATGCCCACTGAGAGTGCGCCGGATCGGTGTGTGACCCACTCCCAGCATTGTGGCTTGGATGAGGCATCTGGCTTTAGATGTTAGGTTTTGGTGCGATGTTTGTTTGGTATTCGGCTTAGACATTCGGCACCCCTTCATGAAGGGGATAGGAGTAGCGACAGGTGTTGCCAAAATGGTGGCTTCAGGCTTACTGATGTATTACTTTGTAAGGTCTTTGTGAATAATTAATAAAATGGATGCATGCATCACCCAGATGCAGAGCCGGGGGTATATCCTCCTTTTCTAGAAAAATCTTCATCCAGAATTAGTTGATGCCCAAACGAATGTATCTAGCATTGAAATGCGTCTAGATACTCTCTTTTGTCATTTTTACTTCGCATATAAATTTGTCTGAAGTTAAACTTCGTAAAGTTTGACCATATTTATATGAAAAAGATAGCAACATATATAATACTAAAGCTATACAATATGAAATTTTAATTCATGACGTATGTAATGATGTTGATTTCATATTGTGAACGTGGATATTTTGTTCTATAAAAAGTTGGTCAAGTTTACAAACTTTAACTTCAAACAAATCTTATATGCGAGTAGAAAGGACTGGAGGGAGCACATCCGTTTGAGCGTAAACTAATTCTGAATGCAGGGAGTACATAAGTTAAACTGAAAAAATTGTTAAAGTGTTAAATAAGCATCAAAGTAAGCTGGAATCCAAATCCCTAAGGGTTGTGCTAAATCTCAGTAAGTCTCGGTTGACCGAGATTTAACAAAGTCTCGGTCAAGTCCTTCTCTTCATATTTGGCGCTGAGATTTGGGCTGGAACTTTTTTCCTTTATGAACTATGTACTAGTACCAAATGCCTGTGAATTGCACCAGCCGAAAAAAGAGGCACAACCTACTTCATGTGCCAAAAAAACATGCACTCCTCAAAACATTATTCCCCAAAACATTATTGAGCAATAAATAAAGTGGGTGGTTAGCTCAGAAAAAAACCTGCTTCATGGGCCACTGTGCATCATTTTTTATATCCAATTTTAATAAATGTCGATGATAAGGTTAAATGTGGATTTTTTTCTTCTTATTTTTAATAAAAGTTAACGTTCCCATAAAAATTGGAACACTTTTTCTAAGGATAGTTAATGTTTTTACTAAATTGGAACATTCTCTAAATTGGATCATTTCTCTAAAATGGAACATTTTTTAACAAATGTTTTTTAAAGAATGTTGTGTTTTTTTTGAAAATTATATTTTATTTGTAATTGTTTTTTGCACTATTTGGACTTGGCCCAAACACAAGGACTTGCCTACACAAACACGCTCGCTCTAAAAAAAGAAGATACTACTATCATTGCGTGACGAACTGCACACACTGTCTCTCTTCCCGTTCCCTATCTAACTATCCCTGGTAAACGAATAATTGCCCCTTTGTATTAAATTGCCCGTGTGTTTCAACACGAATTGTAACATAATTTGCATGTTTGAAAAGTCAGCCTTGGATTCAGTTATCTTGGCTAAAGCAAATGCATAACTAAATTCTGGTGTTGTTGCTCTATGTAGTCCCCTTGTCTGCCTTGCTGAAGAATAAAGAATGAACTGTGATATAATTTGCATGTTTGAAAAATATTAACCAAGTAACCCTAAATATAAATGCAGAGTTGCAAAATATACATAAACAGAGCGTATTCTGATCAGGTGTCTATTTAAATTAATCATTTTCCATGTAAAAATATATTTAGTAAAAAACTATTTTTGCTCAGTCCAATAGTAAAATCATCTTACAGTTTCACCCGTTTCTTAAAAGCACAAATGTAAAACAGTGTTTGAATTGAAATGTTATCTATGTTTATCAGGAAATCAAACTCTCAGATCACAAAGTTAGCACAAAATTAGCTTCAGTAGCCACAGTTCACCATATCACTACCTTGTAGAAGTACTTTCTGCCAGGCTGCAACCCCTTCATTACGCCGTCGAAGACGAACCCAGGGTGGCGCTACCCGACGCTGTGGTTCACCGCTGCTTGTACGTCCTCGTGTCTGCTGGCACGTCTCCTCATCCCTCCTCGCGCCGGCCGGGGGACATGATTGTAGGCGCTATGGGGCAAACGCCGCCATAACCAATTAAGGGCAGGCATGTATATAAAACAAAATTAATGATGTCAACAAAGATTCTGTTTAAAAATGCAAAATGCCTAAGAATAACACATGCATGCAAGTCTCTCAGCCGCACTCATCCATTCGGTTTTGTTGCTATCGAACCTTTCCACATATCACATTCTTTTAACGTCAAGTATCCGGTAAAAAATTACCCCACAAAAAAAGTATCCAATAAAAAATTAACAAAATGTGCAGCATCTGTCGATTGGTGCGGTCAACCGAGATGTACCGTTCATCTGTGCGACAAGAATTATATGGTACACATATTAATCACGAGGATCAAAAGGACAAACAACAAAACTTCCTTAGGCAAGGTAATTACTATTTGTCCTATTATTTCTACCAATTCTATACCTACTAATAAAGTAAGATGGGTTTCTCCAATTTTTTCATCCGTTCACCGTCAAAAAGTTTTTTCTATCCGAGGTGATACTAAATTTTTATGCGTCTATCCGCTATAAAAGAAAAAAGGTTTGTCCTGAATTCTGTAATTGGGCCACGCGCGCTTCCGGCCCAACAAGGCCAGCCCACTTATTATAGCCCACGCAGTTGGGAAGACCTTATTTGTCGCATGGAGCGATAAATAGTTGAAGCTTCCCCAGATCTTAACCCTGTCATCAAGCTAATTAATTTGCCATGTCATCATATTTTACTAAGTCAAAATGCCACTTGTCTCAAATCAAATTCAAATTCAAATTCAAAATGCAAGTCAAATAGTTATTTCATCAAACAGCAAAATAAAATAGTTCATAATTCTGCAAATAATCATTAAGTAATTGTAAAATAGAAACCAACATTTGTTGGATTATTAAAGTGCCCCTAGAAACTAAAACAGTACCAAAACAATATTATTTAAACCCATTTCATTTAATAAAAATCCAAATGATATCCATTTACCTCTAAACCTTTTTCTGGCAGTGAGGTATATTGCCTAGAACTTTTGTGGACAAGGCTCATAATCTACAAAATTGAAATAGTGCTAAAGGAATTACAAAACAGAAATAAAACAGAGATAAAAACAGAAAACAGAAAAGTAAGAAATAATAAAAGGAAAAGGGCCACTGTTGGCTGGGCCTCAGTGCATAGTGTGCAGGCCCAGCACAACAGAGCCAGCCCACCAGCCGGTCGTCGTCCTCCTTTCGCACGCGTCAGCGCGCGCGCATCCGAGCGCCCGTCGCCGCGCTATCGTTCATCCCACGGCTCCCCGGCGAGGATAAGGCCAACCCCAGCCTCCTCTCTCTCCCCCGCAAACCCTAGACCACCCCAGATCCCCCTCGCTCTCCCCTCCCCCCCCCCCCCACACGCTGCTCTTGCGATCCAGAGCAACCCCGACGCGGTCACCGTCGTGCCTCGCTTGTCCTCGCGGCCACCGAGCCCCGATCGCCGCTCCGTCGTGTTCAGCATCACCGTCGTCCTCGGCTACGTCGCCTGCCTCGACTGACTGGAGCTCGGAGCCGCCACCGCGTCCTCCCCGAGCTCATCTTCCTCCTACGGCCGCCGTCGATCGCCGCTTCGATCCGCCGCCGTCGAGCCCTCCCCGAGCTCGCTGCCACTCCCTACGGCTTCGCTGTGAGCACCGCGTCCCTCTCCTTATCTCCCCGTGCTTTTCCATGGCCGTAGGCGCTGTTCCCCAACGTGCCCGAGCCCACTGTCGCACGAGCACGTCGCTGGCGAGCCCCCGGCGAGCAAATGGCCACGCGCTCGTGCCCGTTAACTTCAGCGCAACGTGTAGTTCCCCGCTAGGTATTCCTTTTGCTCCCGCGTGAGCTCTTGCGTTGTTTCCGCCCACCACCGAACTCCGGTATCCGCCGATGAGCTCGCCGCCGTCGCTACACACCGTCCCCGGCCGCGCCACCACCACCGATGGACGCGCCGCGCTGCGGCCGATCCAACGCACCTAACCACGTGCGAAATGGTGGCCAGAGGACGAATCCCGACCACCTCCCGAGCCGCGCCGCCGTGAAACGCGCTCGCCGGCGTGATTCCGGCGAGTCGCCGGGCGCCATCCGACGTGGACCGACACGTCGGGTCCCCTGTGACACTGGCAGGTGGGCCCCATTGACTCGTTGACCACGGTCAACGATGACTGGGCTGATTACTGTCGCTGACAGGTGGGCCCCGCTATCTAATTAACTCCGGATTAGGCTAGAATTGACTAATTAGCTCAACAGCCACTGACACATGGGGCCCACACACTTAACTAGTTCTGTTTAAATAAAATAAACTACTGTTAGCCCTCTATCTATAACAGGAGAGACCCACTGGTCAGGTTTGACCTGGTCAGTGCGGCTGCTGACTGCTGACGTCATCCCCACGTCATGCTGACATCATAAATAATTTCTGTTAAATTTGAATAATTTCTGAAAATGTTTAAATCTGTTAAAATTCATAGAAATTAATCCGTAGCTCAGATCAAAAAACTTTCTACATGAAAGTTGATCAGAACGACGAGACGAATCTGATCGAGTCGTCTGTTTCTATGTCGGGACCCTCTACGGAGGTGAACCCGCAACTTTTATTCTGTTTTCGGTAGATGAATAGTGCCCAGCTATCGTTTAATAATTCCAACTTAAATCCTAAAATAACTAATATGACTTAGACATGCTTTTAGGAAACCCTACACTGCACGTTAGCATAGCATGCTCTGCGTTGCATATGTTTGTTGTATATTTATCTGTTTCCTCCCCCTCTTCTCTCTCGATAGAGCCCGGTACCGACGCAGCTCCGGAGATCGACGACCCCTGACGACCTTGCCTTTGCCGCCGAGCAACCAGGCAAGCTCCCCCTTTGATCATCCCGATATCGCCCATTCTATTCTCTCATGGTTGCATTAGATTTTGCTACTGTAATTGATTGCTCCTATTCTGTTGCATAGCCTGTTTTTGTAACTACTGTTGATACCTGCCTGATATCCAAACTGCTTAGTATAGGCTGGTTAGTGACCCATCAGAGCCCCCACTTTGACCCAACTGCCCCGCTGGATTATCAGAAGACCCGATCAACGGGATCGAAGACCAGACACCGGCACCGCACATCACCCCCTTAGTTGTACGACACTGCAACGTTACTATCGAGTGCCGAGGGTGATACCTCGTATAGCACTTCTGATGTTAACTCTGTAGAGTAGATATTCGGTTGTGGTCATCGAGGGTGATTCCTCTTTCACCACTCTTGGTAACGACGCTGTCGCGCAACACCTCAAGTGTGATCCCATCGAGGGTGATTCCTCCTAGTTCACCTTGATGGTTACATCGAGTAGGAATCCAACGAGGGTGATACCTCGGATTCCTTTGATGTTATGGACACACGGATACTTGGACTTTACAACTATTACTTGGAAAGGCGGGTCGACCCTGAGGGGTACCCGCGAGTGATGTGGAGACGGGTTGACCTGGAGGGTACCCGAGAGTGAAATACGAGGCGCGGCCGGGCATTCTTAGCCCTTGCAGCAAGTCCTCGAGACGGGGCGACGGGGTCACATCGATCGTGAGTCGCTGCTCGTTACCGCACTACCAACCCACTAACGATTTGGATATTTGATCCGAGTGGGCCTCTGGCCCGATAGCACTAACCATCACGCGGGAAAAGTTATGGGCACTCTGCATCGTGGCATCAGCCGAAAGCTCTGTCAGACGTCCAGTTCAGCATTGTGGCATGGTCGGATCGTATCGGCCATCCGAGACGGTGCTGGTACCCACCCTGCACACAACGACCCGGAGTGCACAGGGCGATGGCCCAAGACCCCTAAGCGCTTAGAATGTAGACCGGCGGGGACCTCTCTGCTGAGCTCTAGGTAGGGCTGCGATGTGTCATTTGGCCGAGGCCGGGCATGACCCAGAAAAGTGTGTCCGGCCGGAGTTAAGCGAGCGTGGTGGGTAAGTTGGTGCACCCCTGCAGGGAAGAACTAATCTATGCATAGCCGGATCCTCGGTAACGGACGCTCGGAGTTGTATCCCGATCGATACAACTAGAACATGATGTTGAGTTGAGAAATGGATAGTATGGCTCTGGTATTGCTTTCTCGCAGGGAGTCGAGAAAGGATCTCTGGCCGAGGTTGATACTTGGATATTATGGCTCTAGGATTGCTTTCTCGCACGGAGTCGAGAAAGGATCTCTGGGCGAGGATGATGACTACTACTACTTTATATTATGATTTCTGTACTCTTCTAAATGCTGCAAGATGGTTGAAGATGCTTGAAGATGCTAGTCTTCGATAGGACTAGGCCTTCCCCTCTATTCTGGCATTTCTGCAGCCCAGTCCACATATACAGCATTTCTTTGATAATGTTGCATATGTAGTGTAGATCCTTGCTTGCTGAGTACTTTGGATGAGTACTCACGGTTGCTTTGCTTCCTATTTTTCCCATATCCGTTTGATGCGATCAGATGACGGAGCCCTGGAGCCAGCTGCCCCTGTCGACGATCACTACTACTACCCCGAGGATGGCTTCTATACGAGCTTGCCGACGACCAGGAGTAGGTTCGGAGGGTCCTAGGCAGGAGGCCTGCGCCTTTTCGATCGTAGTGTTTTGTTTTACCCCGCCTTTTCAAGGCCTTTCTATTTATCTTTTATATCTGTACTCAGATATCTAATGCTTCCGCTGACGCTTGTAAGCGAGCTTATGTATTCGAGCCCTCGAGGCCCCTGGCTTGTAATATAAAGCTTGTATTATTTTAATTTGTGTCTAGAGTTGTGTTGTGATATCTTCAAGTGAGTCCTTAGGCTTGATCGTGTGCATTTGCGTGTATGATTAGTGCATGATTAAGCCGGGGCGTCACAGATTGGTATCAGAGCCGACTGCCTGTAGAAATCCCCTTTTCCAACTCCTTGGCCGAAGTTGAGTCTAGAACTTGAAAAACTGTTTTACTAACTTGGCTGCGTGGCTTACGGGCCCACGTCGCCAATTGGGTGGTATTAGGATCTTTTATTCCTTGTCTATACTCTGGAACTCTGATCTCTCTTCTATTCGGGTTAAAGATTTTACTAACTCTGACATTAGGTTCTCGTAACCACGTCATCCCGGAGAGCCCCTGCACCATAGATAATCGTCTGCTCCATCAGAAGACTCTGAAGATACTCCTTGATGATTCCCGAGACCGTGTGCCCACTGCTTTGCAGTTCCTGTCGTGGAATTGTCACGGCAAATGTCCTAGTGGAAGGACTTAGGTGTGGAGCCATCGCTACGAGGTTAGCTTGAAGGGGTTAAACGAGACAAGGGACACAGGATTTACCCAGGTTCGGCCCCTCACAGCGAGGTAAAGGCCTACTCCTGCTTTAGGTTGTATTGCTTGGGTTTCGATTAACAGGGAGCGAATCTGCTTGACCTAGTTCTCGACTTGTTCTTTCTTGCCCTAACCCGCCGCCGGGTCACCCCTTTATATACACAGGCTGATGCCCGGCGGCTTACAGAGTCCCGGCCGGCTCATACACAACGTGTCCGGCTCGGTGACAGGACTACACTTTCCTTAACGTACAAGTTAAATACACGGCGGTTTACGCCCGTGGGCCTCAAGTCTCCTCCGGGTCTTGGGCCTTCAGTAAGCTTGCTTCGTAAACCGCCATCTCTTCTTGGGCCTCTTCTTTATGAGCCGCCAGTGGTATGACCCGGCCCCTCCTGGGCGGGTCATACTCAATAGTTATATCCCTAACATTAGGCCCCAGGTTGATGTGAACTGGTTCATATCAATCTTCAACACTTAGAAAAAATCCTTCGTCATATGTCCTCACGGGATCTTATAACCCGCAGTGACGTCATCTCACATTAATATCACACGAGGCCCAAATCTTAATATGTTGTCACTTTAATGAATCTCTGAAAATCGAGGCATCTGTGCTGTCACATATCCATTTTCTAGTCTCCTCGATTCCCGCGCATGCCACTTATCCTTTCTGCCTTATAAATAGGGCCAGGGGTCCCTTTCACTTTTCCCCTTGTCTCCTCGTCTTCATCCTCTTCCTCGCAACACCCACGCGCCCGAGCTCCGCCGCCGACCTCGCGAACTGCCCCAACTCCGGCCGCTGCATCGACCTGAATGCACCAGAGCACCGCCGCGCGCCTCCGCTGTCCTAATAGCTCCGGTAAGTTCTCATCTTTCCTCACCGCAGATCTCCATTAGGGTTTGCTCGAGTTCGTCGGAGTTCATCTCCGCCCTTCTTCGTTCTTCATTGTTTCCTGTAAGTTTTGATGTTCATCTTGTGCAGCGTTAGCCTTAGAACTCATTTTTGATATTTGAATGCTTCCTCTCCGTGAGAGATCTCATCTGGGCACATGAACTGCTCTGCCGCTGCAACTTAGGTTTAGAAATTTTCTTCATTATTCAAACTGCCGTAGATCCAAAGTCATAGCATCGATTTGTGAAAGCTGTTTGCCCAATACTTAGCGATTTTTCCACTCACAGATTTGAAAATCAATAGCTGTGGGAGTGGCTTAACTTATAAACCGTAACCTGCCAGGTACCATTAGTCCCCTATTAAGCCGCCAATAGTTTACCTTTATAACTCCAATGCTATCCTCCGGCTTAACACATTTGCATGCATGTTTCATCATTGTTTACCCTTGAACCAACAGCCGATTTAACCACGTAATCTTAAACCGGCATAATCTTCTTTTCAGATCATCAAGAATGACTAAGACGTTCACTGCTTGCAACTGGGTCCCATCCCAGGTCACTGAGGAAGACCTGAACAATTTTGTTGCAACTGGCACCTTAGCCAAGAAAGAGGACATCCATTGGCGGGTCCCAGGTCTTGAAAATCCTCCTGAACCCAAGGACGGAGAAGTGATTGTCTTTACTGACCACATGATTCGGGGGTTTAGCCCGCCCGGCTCAAAGTTCTTCCGAGACGTACTTCATTTTTTCCAACTTCATCCTCAAGACATTGGGCCCAATTCCGTGTCCAATATTTGCAACTTCCAAGTATTTTGTGAAGCTTATCTTCAAGAGGAGCCCACAGTTGAACTGTTTAGAGAATTTTATTATTTGAATCGTCAGACAGAGTTTACTGACGGGCCCAGCTTGGAAGTCGGTGGAGTTTCCATTCAGAAGAGGAAAGAAGCCAGCTTCCCCTACGCCAAGCCGCCCAGTCATCCCAAGGACTAGAACCAGACTTGGTTCTACTGCCAAGATACCTCTCCAGCCGGCGAGAATCCTCTGCCGGGTTATCGTGACCACCGGCTTAGCAACACACATCCACTCCCACCGCGGCTCAGTACGAAGGAACGGGCCAAGTACGCATCCACTTTTTCAAAGCTCAGAGCCTTCATGGCTAACGGCTTGACCGGCATTGACCTTGTTCGGTGCTGGGTCTCTTGGAGGATCCTACCATTAAGCCGCTGCCCCGGTTTAATGTGCGAGTACACCGGCAACTTGCAGGATCCCCAACGCCACTGTGAAATTCAACTATCTGATGCCGAAATTACTGAAGCAACCAAGGCTTTATTGAACGAACCTTGGGCAGAATGCAGTAAAACCGGACTTAGTCCTTATTGCACTTTCAACCAGCCACCTGCTGTAAGTGTTTGCACACCATGCTTCAGTTTTAATCATGTTATCGCTAACACTATCCACTTATGATCATTTGATCTCCACAGGCTGATTCTCCGTTTTGGAAGAAGAAACCACAAGATAAGCCGGCCAAGAAGACCCGGACAAAGACCAAGGCTAACAAGCCTGCCAAGAAGAAGACCGACCCCTCCGAGTTACTTAACTTGGATGACGATGATAATGATGATTAGTCGGAGGTAGAACTTGATTCTCTTGGCTCATTTTTTGTACATCTTATTAACAACGATTATCATCAGGATGACGCGGAAGCCAGCCGTGCGGGTGATGAAGAGGTAATTGCTCTTTCCTCCGACTCAGAAACTCTGCCAGAACAGAAATCTCGACAAGCAAGCTGGAAAGTGAAATTTTCTCATCCTCTAGCTCATTTGGATCCCAACTTTATTTTGAAGAAGCAGCAACATGAAGCTCGCCACACAACTCGGAACAGCGGAGGCGGAGTCCTTTCTTTCGGCTTACTGAACACACCAGCCCCTCGCAAACGTCGTCCAGAGGTCTCACCAATTTCCGACTTAGCTTATCCCAAGGCTGGTCTTTTTCGGCTACCTCTTAATTCGTCTGATTCAAACTATCAGGGAACATCTCACTCCTCCTCCGGTGACTCAACAGGGACTCAAATCCCGGCCTTCAAGACCGTGCCTGGGTAAGGATGCATTCCATCAGTCGAAACCTCATGCTTAATCAATATGCTGACATCTTTGTATTTTATTTTCCAGTGGTGTGGCCAAACCCAGCAAAAAGGCGAAATTGAACAAGCCGGCTGAAGACTCCATCCCTTCTGAGCCGGAAAAACAATTGCCAGAGACCTCTTATCCAACCGCTGAGGCCACCATTGATGACCCGCCACCAGAAGAGCACGACGTTACCATCGATCGTATGGACGTTGAACCGGTCATCCCTAACCCGCCGAGTCCCATCAAGCCTACTGCAGAAAAGGCTGATGATGTCGTCGTCACCGGGTTTGGTTATACAGCGCCGGGTAATCCCACTGTCTTATCCAAGCATAGCGCCAAGGAAGAAATTACTGCTGCTGATAAAGGCAAGTGGAAGGTAGACTTAGAAAGCTACGCCTAATTTGGAGCTCAAGAAATCCATTCCGGTTATTTGAACCGTTTATATACCAGTCGTGATTTTGAAGCCGGCTTGGTTAATCTGATGAAGGAACATTATGAGGTAATTCAATCAACTCTTCCTCATAAGTATACTACTATCAGCCGCCAAGTTTTCGAATATCATCACTAGTAGCCCCCAAGGGCCGGCTTAACTATTATGTTAAGCCGGGACTTCAATTAGCAGTAATCAACTTTGCACCTGTAGCCCCCAAGGGCCGGCTTAATCAATCATGAATAAACCGGGACTTATCACCATGCCTGAAACCAATATCCCAACATGTAGTCTTTATAAACCGGATCATATCATTTTGTCCGGGTCAGTAGATAAACTTGTCTTAAAAACGAGCAATAGGCATTAGCCCCCAAGTGCCAAGGAAAATACTTGTATTGTGCTTGGGACTTCAAAAATAATCATGATCATAATACCTTCCTTGTTTGTTCATGGAACAGGCTGAACTGACTGAGAAGGATTCGCAGCTCAACGATCTAAAGGCCAACGTTAAAACTCAGCAATCCGAGATGTCCAAGGCCAATTCAGAACTGAAGACTGCTTTGGAAAATATTGAGCAGCTTAAGCAAAGTTTTAATGCTGATAAAGACGGCTGGGAAACCGAGAAGGCGGCTCTATTGAAAAGAGCAGAAGATGCTGAAGCCGTACTTAAACCGGGAACTGACGAGTTGTCCGGTTTAAAGCAGCAGATCAATAACATGTCATCAGCCATCTTTGGTAAGTAGTAAACATGACTCTTGTCATTCCAATAAACATCTGCCGGCTTATTAACAAATTTACTGATACAGGCGCCCGGAGCGTCAAGTTGGGCTCAGATATGCGCATCAGGCTTAAGGCTGTCTATACTCTTGCAGAACATCTATATACCGGTGCTCAACGGACCATTGCTGTTGCAACTCATAAGAAACAGCCGCCCACCCTCATCAAGGAAACATTGGAGAAGTTGTCAGTGTTGCCCCAAAGGATCGGAGAGTTGAAGCGAGCCTCTGCCAGAGCCGGTGCTTTGACTGCTTTAAGCCGGGCAAAGGCGTGGCAAGCAGATCTTGATCCAGAGGACTTGGTCAGTGGCTGCCCAAGTGTAAAGGAGGATGGGTCACCCTTCAGTGCTGATGACTTTGCAGAAATAGCAAGAGCAATGCGTCCATTAGCAACCCGGCTGGCTGAAGAGACCAATCTATCTCAATACCAGGCGGCTTATGATGCCGACAACAAGAAGATGAAGGCGCCGGTTCATCCAGAGGTGGATCTGATCCCACCGACGCATAAGCATACCTTCGCTCCTGACATTGATCCATCCCACCTTATTGATGATGAAGCTGTGTTTAGAGCTTTGACCGGTATCAACTGGTCTACGCCTGACTTCCAGCAAATGGATGATCAAGGAGCTGTAGATGAAGAAGCGCAGGATGACCCGGAGGCTGCCACCCGCCAAGAATAAAAAATCTGGATTCATGAGCCGGTGCTAGTCATAGCGTTCTGACGCTATATATCAAAAATACTTGTCCCTTTGGGCCTTCAGATGCTTTGTAATAGGCTAGCTTAAACAATTCTGCTCTGTCACGCCATCATGCGTGTTTGATTCGCACAACACTTGATGAGCTGTTTGGATCTTCATTGATAATCCGATGATAATGCTCATATTCATTATCAATTTTGCCTAAGCATATTGTCATAAACCCTGCATATAAACAGAGCACAAGTACCTTGGCGGTTTACCCCAAGGTTGGTCAAAAAGTCCTTTATAACAAACCACTGGTGACTGATGTCCATAACCAGGGCTGGTTTGTCAAAACCTCATATAATCATAACTAAATAAATATCATACCTGTGATACTTATGTGTATTGCCGGCTCACCAGGCCATATGCAATAAGGGAAACAATCCCAAGAGCGCAGCACTCTGTAATTTATTCATGCCTTCGGCTTACAACGCCTTAGACAGCAAAGGGTATTATCCCCCAAATTTGAGAGTACAGGACTCCAAACATATGATCATCATACACTGGCGACTTATCGTCCACAGCCAGGCCGGGTTAACAAAACACCGGATGTTATGACACAAAGATCCACGCCTCATGGCTTGAATCAAACTTCAACCATATATCAATATGGCACAAATATAAACCTCCAAAAAGATTCGAAGACAAAAGAAATCATAAGATCAAGGCATTCAAAGGTTGCCAAGCCTCAATATCAAGTGCTATTCAAGGGCTGCACAGCCACTAAGTTATTCCTTAATTCAAACCTGTAAGCCGGGCCTCACATGACCAAATCGCCGCTTTAACTTTGACAAGTTCAGGGTCTTTAAAAGATTAACTGTCAAGCGTACAGTGAGTCATTCCAGGATTACCTGGCTGGAGTGGCAGGCTTTACAAAGGCAGGATAACCCGGATTTTCGGTGAATACACATGGCGTCCAAGCCTATTACGAGGGACAACAAAGCTTTTGTTCATTTAACAAAAAGCCCCCAAGTAATATTGTGATCCAGGCGCACAAGCCGGATCAATAGGGTAGTCACAGCTATGCTCAATGAGCAGGAAGCCCCCAAGGTTTTTGCAAACAAGGCGTACAAGCCGGATCAAAAGGGTCATAGCTATGCTTAAATGAGCAGGAAGCCCCCAAGTGACCTTATGAAGTAAATAAAGGCTCAGATTCTCAGAAATGAAACGACAGAGGCCCTGAATCATCAGGGATGCCGGCTTTATTATACTAATCCTAATATATACATTAGCAAAAGTATGTACATCACAAGAGCCAGGTGGCTCAGGTGTAATAAGGCTGAAGATGAGCAATATTCCATGGCCGGTGGGTCTCCTCCTCCGACGTGCGTGAATCCTTGCGGTCTCGTACATCGATAAGGTAGTATGACCCGTTGTTCAGATTTTTGCTGACCACAAAGGGTCCTTCCCAAGGTGGGGATAGCTTGTGCATGTCAGATTGATCCTGGATGAGCCGGAGCACCAAATCCCCTTCTTGAAAGGTCCTGGTTTTAACCCGGCGGCTGTGATAACGACGCAGATCTTGCTGGTAAATCGTCGAACGAGCCGCCGCAAGGTCACGCTCTTCATCCAACAGGTTAAGTGCATCCTGACGTGCTTTTTCATTATCAGCTTCCACATAAGCCGCCACACGAGGCGAGTCATGACAGATGTCACTAGGGAGAACCGCCTCTGCTCCGTAGACCATGAAGAAAGGTGTGTAACCCATAGATCTATTGGGGGTAGTATTGATACTCCATAACACTGAGGGTAACTCCTCTACCCAACAACCCGGCGTCCTCTGCAAAGGGACCATCAGCCGGGGCTTGATGCCTCTCAAAATTTCTTGATTGGCACTTTCAGCTTGACCATTAGACTGGGGGTGAGCCACCGATGACACATCAAGCCGGATATGCTCTTGTTGACAGAATTCTTTCATTGCACCCTTAGGCAGGTTAGTACCATTATCTATAATGATACTATGAGGGTATCCAAACCGAAAGATCACCTTTTTAATAAACTGAACCGCCATTGCTGCATCACATTTGTTGACCGGCTCAGCCTCAACCCACTTTGTAAACTTGTCAACAGCTACCAGGAGGTGAGTCTTTTTGTCTGTGGACCTTTTAAAAGGCCCGACCATATCCAATCCCCAGACTACAAACGGCCAAGTAATTGGAATCATCCGCAATTCTTGAGCCGGCACATGAGCTCGTCTTGAAAATTTCTGACAGCCATCACATTTACTGACCAGATCTTCCGCATCAGCATGAGCCGTCAGCCAATAAAACCCATGACGAAAAGCTTTAGCAACGAGAGATTTAGAGCCGGCATGATGACCGCAATCTCCTTCATGAATCTCCCTTAAAATTTCACGGCCCTCCTCAGGAGAAATGCATCGTTGAAACACCCCTGCAACACTGCATCTGTGTAACTCACCATTGACAATAGTCATTGACTTAGACCTCCGGGTTATTTGCCTGGCCAAGGTTTCATCCTCGGGTAACTCGCCCCGGGTCATATAAGCCAAATATGGAACAGTCCAATCAGGAATAACATGGAGAGCTGCCACCAACTGTGCCTCCGGGTCAGGAACTGCAAGATCCTCCTCCGTAGGCAATTTAACTGACGGGTTATGCAAAACATCAAGGAAAACATTAGGGGGTACCGGCTTACGCTGAGACCCCAGCCGGCTTAAAGCATCAGCAGCTTCATTTTTCCTGCGATCAACATGCTCCACCTGATACCCTTTGAAATGACCAGCAATAGTGTCAACCTCTCGGCGATAAGCCGCCATGAGTGGATCTTTTGAATCCCAAGTTCCTGACACTTGCTGAGCCACCAAATCTGAGTCACCAAAACACCTCACTCGGCTTAGATTCATCTCTTTAGCCATCCGAAGACCATGGAGCAAGGCTTCATACTCAGCTGCATTGTTAGTACAAGGGAACATCAACCTTAAAACATAACAAAATTTATCACCTCGTGGGGAAGTCAAAATAACTCCAGCCCCCGAGCCTTCCAACTGCCTGGACCCATCAAAATGAATAGTCCAATATGCATTGTCTGGCTTATCCTCAGGCATCTGCAGCTCTGTCCAATCATTGATGAAATCCACCAGTGCTTGAGATTTTATAGCCGTCCGAGGCACATACTTCAAGCCATGGGGCCCAAGCTCAATGGCCCACTTAGCTACCCGACCTGTGGCTTCTCTGTTTTGAATAATATCTCCCAAAGGAGCAGAACTAACCACAGTGATGGGATGACCCAGAAAATATTGCTTGAGTTTTCGACTAGCCATAAACACCCCATACACCAGCTTCTGCCAATGCGGATACCTCTGTTTGGACTCAATAAGTACCTCACTGATGTAATAAACTGGCCGCTGAACCGGATATTCCTTGCCTGATTCCTTCCTTTCCACCACAATTGCCACACTGACAGCCCGGCTATTGGCAGCCACATACAACAATAAGGGCTCTTTATCAATGGGAGCAGCAAGAACCGGCGGTTCAGCCAACTGTTTCTTCAAGGCTTCAAATGCTTGATCAGCAGCATCACTCCAGACAAAGCGATCTGTTTTCTTCATCATGTGGTATAAAGGGATAGCCTTTTCTCCCAACTGGCTTATAAATTGACTCAACGCCACGATACGACCCGCCAGACGCTGAACATCATTGATACACGCCGGTTTAGCCAAGGAAGTAATAGCCTTGATCTTTTCTGGGTTAGCCTCAATGCCTCTTTCAGAAACTAGAAAACCCAATAGTTTGCCTGCTGGTACGCCAAAGACACACTTGGCCGGGTTAAGCATCATCTTGTAGACCCGGAGATTATCAAAGGTTTCTTTCAAATCATCTATCAAGGTCTCTTTCTTTCTTGATTTCACAACAATATCGTCCACATACGCGTGAACATTGCGCCCAATCTGATCATGAAGGCAATTTTGCACACACCGCTGGTAAGTCGCCTGGGCACTCTTGAGGCCAAAAGGCATAGACACATAACAGAAGGCTCCAAAAGGAGTGATGAAAGCTGTTTTCTCCTGGTCCTTAACTGCCATTTTGATATGATGATACCCAGAATAAGCATCCAAGAAACTCAAGCGCTCACAACCCGCCATAGCATCAATAATTTGATCAATACGAGGGAGAGCGAAACGATCAGCTGGGCAGGCTTTGTTAAGGTTTGTATAATCCACGCACATGCGCCAAGTACCATTTTTCTTAAGTACCAGCACCGGGTTCGCTAACCATTCAGGATGAAAAACTTCAACAATGAAACCAGCTGCCAAGAGCCGGGCCACTTCTTCACCAATGGCCTTGCGCCTCTCTTCATTAAAGCGACGAAGGAATTGCTTGACCGGTTTAAACTTCGGATAACATTGAGAGTGTGCTCAGCGAGTTCCCTCGGTACACCTGGCATGTCTGAAGGTTTCCATGCAAAGATGTCCCAGTTCTCACGAACGAACTCGATGAGCGCGCTTTCCTATTTCGGATCCATTTTAGCACTAATGCTGAACTGCTTGGACGAGTCGCCAGGAACAAAATCAACCATCTTAGTGTCATCTGCCGATTTAAACTTTAACAGGGGGTCGTTTTCTGTAGTTGGCTTCTTGAAAGGCGTCATATCTGCCGGATCAACATTGTCTTTATAAAACTTCAATTCCTCAGTAGCACAGGCCGACTCAGCATACGCAGCATCCCCTTCTTCACATTCCAAAGCAATCTTCCTATTATCATGCACCGTAATGGTGCCCTTATGACCTGGCATCTTAAGCTGCAAATAAACATAACACGGCCGCGCCATAAACTTGGCGTAAGCCGGTCGCCCGAACAAAGCATGGTACGGGCTTTTGATCTTTACCACCTCAAAGGTCAACTTCTCGGCTCTGGAGTCATTGTCATCTCCAAAAGCCACCTCCAGTGTTATCTTACCCACCGGATATGCCGACTTACCAGGCACCACTCCGTGAAAAACAGTAGAAGACGTCTTAAGATCTTTGTCAGTCAAATTCATACGACAAAAAGTCTCATAGTAAAGGATATTAATACTGCTGATCCATGAGCACTTTCGTAAGCTTATATCCTCCTAACTGTGGAGCAACCACCAATGCCAACTGACCTGGATTGTCAACCCGGGGTGGGTGATCCTCACGGCTCCATACAATAGGCTGCTCAGACCACCTTAAATAGCGTGGCACTGCCGGCTCAACAGAGTTCACCGCCCGCTTATGGATTTTCTGATCTCGCTTGCACAGGCTTGTGGTGAACACATGATACTGACCGTCGTTCAGCTGTTTCGGATTACTCTGATAACCAGACTGCTGCTGTTGATTCCCTTGACCAGTTTGCTGATTGAAACCACCTTGATTCCCTTGACCAGAGCTTGAACCGCCGCCTCCAAACCCAGGTCCTTGAGAGCCGGACCCTGAACCGCCATGCGGGCCATGATTATTCTGGAGAAAGTTAGAGTTCCTATACTCCCGCATAATAAAACAATCCTTCCACAGATGACTGGCCGGCTTATCCGGGGTTCCATGTTTTGGGCAAGGCTGATTCATCATGGCCTCAAGGTTGAACTTTGGCCCTCCAAACAGTGGCGCTTGTGCTTTCCCCTTACGACGTTGGTTATTACTCTGCGTGTTGGTGTTAGCCACAAAGTCTAAACCGCCGTCCGCCTTACGTTTACCATTACCACCTTGACCCGCCGTGTTATGCTGTCCCTTTGCATTGCCACCCTTCTTCCCCTTCCCGGCCTTCTCTTCATCAGACTCAGGATCTTTAGTGCTATCAGAGTCGGCATACTTGACGAGAGCTGCCATGAGCTCCCCCATATCATTGCAATTACGCTTAAGCCGCCCCAATTTCTTCTTAAGGGGAAGGAAGCGACAATTCTTCTCTAACATCAGGACTGCTGAGTCGGCGTTAATACTGTCCGATGAGTGTATAATGGCTGAGATCCGGCATACCCAATTGGTTGTTGACTCACCTTCACCTTGGACACAAGATTCCAAATCCAGAATCGACATAGGCTGCTTGCACGTGTCTTTAAAATTTTGAATAAAACGCCTTTTCAACTCTGCCCATGATCCAATAGAGTTAGCGGGCAGGCTTTTCAACCAGGTACGAGCTGGCCCATCCAACATCATGGTGAAATACTTGGCACATGCAGCATCACTGACATCCAGCATCTCCATAGCCATCTCATAACTTTCAATCCAAGCCTCTGGGGGCTGGTCCGCCGTGTAGTTAGGCACCTTACGAGGGCCTTTGAAATCCTTAGGCAAGCGCTCATTGCATAGAGCCGGCACTAAACATGGCACGCCCAAAGTTCTAGAAGTTACCCCCGTCTCCACAGATGCTGACGGATAAACCTGAGGTTGCTGCTGAGCCGCCAACTGAGCCGCCAGCTCAGCCTCACGCCGCGCCCAGCCCTGGTCCACTAAAGCCTGAGCATCATTACCAGCACGCGGCGGGTCAGGCCTATGAGGCTGATTGCGGTGCCGCTCACTGCTCGATACAGCCGGTTCATCGATGTGTCTGCTATAACTCCGGTTTGGACGCGGGGTCGAGTGAATCCGCTCACGACTGTACGAATAAGCCGCCTGCTGAGCCACGGCCGTCTGAAGAAATTCTCCAGCTCGCCGTATTTCCATCGCCGCTGGCGACTCATCCTGAACTGGGAGAGCCGCCAATCGAGTAGCCGCAGATATCATGTTATCCAGAGGATTAGAATAATGACCCGAGGGCATCGGAACATGCTGAGGGGTCAAATTCAAACGTGGGGGGTCTGCAGCACGTGGCTGAACCGGTATTCCAGTCGCCGGCGTCTCAGCGGCCCTATCCACCACAGGCGGGCTACTGGTTCCTGCCCCAGGCGTGTTGAAAAGGTTTCTCGCATCATAAACCGGGGGTAGACGACTCGCATGCCTTCTGTTAAAGACAGCGTTTGATGCGCCCCGGTCCAAGCTCAAGCAAAAAAAATCTGCTTTAAGCCGTTCTGCCTCCCTCTCCAAGGTGGCTCGTTCCGTCACCATCCGGGTGTTTTCAGTGTTTAGATCCTCCTTTGCTTGAGCTATCTCATCACGTAACTTTGCAACGTCCACATTATGTTGCGTTTGGTTCGCCGGGGTCACCTCCGCTGTTAACAATGTTGCCAGGGCCTCCAACAGTTCAGATAAAACTTGAGCCAGCGGGCGCACAGGGCCTCCTGCCCCAGCTGCCGCTGCCGTCGCTGAACCGGAGATCATTGCCACCGCAGTTGAAGAATTTTGCCCTGGCTGTGTACCAGCCATGAAGATTGTAACCCGGTTTGGCGGTTGATAGGGGTCCGGAATACTGTCGCCATCGGAACAGCCCCCAAGCCCACCGTCCTGAACTTGATACATGGAATTGGTCTCACCGGTAGAAGACTCATCGCCTGAATAGACGGCCGTCTCACCACCGGACTCAGATCCTCCTTCCAGATCTACTCCTTGAGTAAAGCCAACAAAGACATGCTTCGGAGCGGCTTGAATCTTGGCGGGTTGCGCGCGCTGAGCCGTTTCGACGATGTCGGTGCAGATGTTCGGCTCAGCTTCCGACTCACCAATCTTGCCGATGAAGACATGAATTCCGCCGAAGGGAACCCGGTACCCGTACTTGATTGAGCCGGCCTCGGGGCCCCAGCCCGCGTCGTCGATGTAGAGCTTGCCGCGACGACTCTTAGTCATCCGACCCACAGCATATCCCTTGAGCCCTGCGAAGCTGCCCTTCAAGAACTCGAAACCACCGTGCGCTGGCCCCACGGTGGGCGCCAACTGTCGTGGAATTGTCACGGCAGATGTCCTAGTGGAAGGACTTAGGTGTGGAGCCATCGCTACGAGGTTAGCTTGAAGGGGTTAAACGAGACAAGGGACACAGGATTTACCCAGGTTCGGCCCCTCACAGCGAGGTAAAGGCCTACTCCTGCTTTAGGTTGTATTGCTTGGGTTTCGATTAACAGGGAGCGAATCCGCTTGACCTAGTTCTCGACTTGTTCTTTCTTGCCCTAACCCGCCGCCGGGTCACCCCTTTATATACACAGGCTGATGCCCGGCGGCTTACAGAGTCCCGGTCGGCTCATACACAACGTGTCCGGCTCGGTGACAGGACTACACTTTCCTTAACGTACAAGTTAAATACACGGCGGTTTACGCCCGCGGGCCTCAAGTCTCCTCCGGGTCTTGGGCCTTCAGTAAGCTTGCTTCGTAAACCGCCATCTCTTCTTGGGCCTCTTCTTTATGAGCCGCTGGTGGTATAACCCGGCCCCTCCTGGGCGGGTCATACTCAATAGTTATATCCCCAACAGTTCCTGACCACCGATAAATCCTGATGGATAACTACTTACACTTGTCATACATATATTCATTCCAGTTACTCTTTTGTTCCATCCGACGAAATACTATCCAACATTTCGAGAATTCTCTGAACCTACTGCCTTGCAATTCCTTTCCGCCTGAACATACTTATGAATAATTCCTCACATTTCCGGGGATCCATTCATCCCCAGTTGTTCTTGTGTTTCACGAAATACTTCGTATTGCTATCCGATCTCCCGAAGATCCTCTGTAGCCTAGTGCTCCCGAAAGTCTTGTCTGCCTGCATTATGGTTAAATCCATATGTCCGGCAATATTCATTAACATCCTTTGTCATTGTCATCCTAAGCCTATTGATTCATCATGTTGCGAATGCTCGCAATCATCAGTCGAACCCTGAAATTTGACCTTCCTGCTCAGACGTCATTCTGGACATGAGTTGGATCTCGGCCAATCATGTTGTAATTGATTGACCACCTAGTTCCCTTCAACTTGAACGCCGAAATATTCAGTTGTTTCTATAATCTGATGCCTTTGCATTCTTTCCTTCTTTCTGATTGAGTACTGATACTCACATCAGATCCATTGAGGACCGCTGAATCCTTTGTTGGATTATTATCCGGCAGTGTCCTTAACATCCAAAATCTTGTGAGTTTTTCCCCTGATACATAATGCCTTTGGTAAAATGTATCCTCTCCTTTTGTCAACCATGCTCTGCTGTCGAACTTGTATAATTTACTCCTGAAGTTTGCATTATATGTTCCTAAGATGCCCCAATGGGTTGAACCTACGCCTTCCCTAATCTGTGTGAGCTCGAAAATTGTGCGGGTTATACTCTACTGGCTTTTCGTCAGATAAAATTTCAACGCTACAACTTCTTCGAAAGCGTGAAGTGAATGAAAGGTTATGCATTGAAGAAGTGGGAGTCGACCTTGAACCTTGTGTTCATGCCCATGTACACGATGTGGAACTTATCATGAAAGCTTCTCGTAGCAAACAATTATTTCCTTGGTACAAATTCATCTTGTATCTGAGAATTGATACTTTGCTATGGTGGTTCCGGCCATATTTTCTTCTTGATTCCATTTCCCGGACAAGTTAAAATATTTGTCCTCTGCAGATCATTTCACCTGTCCAACCTCTATTCCGATCTAACTTCAAGTATTGCCCCATGTCATTCTGTCATTGCACTACCTCTTGTGAATTCTTATTGGAATGATACCCCATCACATCATTCCTAGCCGGATCAGCTATATAATTATCATGCTAATCTTATCCGTGCTACCTGGTCCTCCTTCCCGGTGCACTTCCGACAATGGGCTAAGCTTGTGTCAAACTGTCTTCATCATATTGTTTTGCTTACACCTTGTTTTCCCTGCTACTCTTGAAATTGTTCCTTTGCACTTCTGGTGATGTTCGAATGCAATCTTTGCTTGAAACACCATGTTACTGCTACCTCGAAGCATGCCTGTGGTACTCCGAATATCATTGAGAACAGTGGAAGCGCAATGCTACATGTTTCTTGCTCTTTTATCCAGACACCGTTGTATGGATAACATCATGAATTCCCTTGCCCCTTTATCCAAATGGTGATGTACTTGTTGATCTGACATGTATATCATGCTCTACTTTTCCTTGGGAAAAGTTACACTCCTAATTCTTGTGTATAAACACATTTTCCTTTCCATTGGTTTATTTAACCTTTCTTGTGATCTATATGATATAAGCAGAAATAATCCCGTGCTTATAAAACACCCCGATGTACAACCTTGTCAGTGAGACCCTGTTACTATTATTCATGACATTCCGGTAACCACCGATGGACGAGAACTTTGCCTAGTATTCCGCCTCGTTCTTACGAGCAGGAAAATGGTTCTCTTCATCCCCCGCCCTTGGTGCCGACGTTGTTGCCGACATAGTGACAGACTTCCCTCTGACATGCCTTGTTATCGAAATCGTGCAAGATATCACCGTCCTCCCTACTCTCGATCGACCCTCATCATAGTTCCACAGGATCGGAACCTGACTCCCCTCTACATCATTGATTTCGAAGTATTCTTTGCACCTGGCTTCGTATATAATTTACGAGCTAATTTCCTTACTATGTTTCGTTCCGGTATCATGTGCAATGTTATTCATCATTGCTCTGAAACCCCTTTATCATATGTCTTAGGCGTCAGCTGGATGCCTGCCTGACTGAAACTTGTTGTACCTCCTTATATCATTATTGTTATGTTTCCATATGCTGCTAAGCCTTCTTCCCTGAGACAAGTACCGGATGCCAATCCTTCCAGGCCTCCGTCCCTATACCCTTTTTTTTCTCCCCGCTTAAATCTCGGGACGAGATTTCTTGTAGTGGAGGAGATTTGTAACATCCCCAGATCTTAACCCTGTCATCAAGCTAATTAATTTGCCATGTCATCATATTTTACTAAGTCAAAATGCCACTTGTCTCAAATCAAATTCAAATTCAAATTCGAAATGCAAGTCAAATAGTTATTTCATCAAACAACAAAATAAAATAGTTCATAATTCTGCAAATAATCATTAAGTAATTGTAAAATAGAAACCAACATTTGTTGGATTATTAAAGTGCACCTAGAAACTAAAACATTACCAAAACAATATTATTTAAACCCATTTCATTTAATAAAAATCCAAATGATATCCATTTACCTCTAAACCTTTTTCTGGCAGTGAGGTATATTGCCTAGAACTTTTGTGGACAAGGCTCATAATCTACAAAATTGAAATAGTGCTAAAGGAATTACAAAACAGAAATAAAACAGAGATAAAAAAAGAAAACAGAAAAGTAAGAAATAATAAAAAGAAAAGGGCCACTGTTGGCTGGGCCTCAGTGCACAGTGTGCAGGCCCAGCCCACCAGCCGATCGTCGTCCTCCTTTCGCACGCGTCAGCGCGCGCGTGCATCTGAGCGCCGTCGCCGCGCTGTCGTTCATCCCACGGCTCCCCGGCGAGGATAAGGCCAGCCCCAGCCTCCTCTCTCTCCCCCGCAAACCCTAGACCACCCCAGATCCCTCGCTTCTTCCCCCCCCCCCCCCCCCCCCCGCTTCCTCTCTTCGATCCAGAGCAACCCCGACGCGGTCGCCGCCGTGCCTCGCTCGTCCTCGTGGCCACCAAGCCCCGAGCGCCACTCCGTCGTGTTCAGCATCACCGTCGTCCTCGGCTACGTCGCCTGCCTCGACTGGCTGGAGCTCGGAGCCGCCATCGCGTCCTTCCCGACCTCATCTTCCTCCTACGGCCGCCGTCGACCGCCGCTTCGATCCGCCGCCGTCGAGCCCTCCCCGAGCTCGCTGCCACTCCCTACGGCTTCGCTGTGAGCACCGCGTCCCTCTCCTTATCTCCCCGTGCTTTTCCGTGGCCGTAGGAGCCGTTCCCCAACGTGCCCGAGCTCGCTGCCGCACGAGCTCGTCGCCGGCGAGCCTCCGGCAAGCAAATGGCCACGCGCTCGTGCCCGTTAACTTCACCGCAACGTGTAGTTCCCCACTAGGTATTCCTTTTGCTCCCGCGTGAGCTCTTGCACTGTTTCCGCCCACCACCGAACTCCGGCGTCCGCCGATGAGCTCGCCGCCGTCGCTACACACCGTCCCCGGCCGCGCCACCACCACCGATGGACGCGCCGCGCTGCGGCCGATCCAACGCACCTAACCACGCGCGAAATGGTGGCCGGAGGACGAATCCCGACCACCTCCCGAGCCGCGCCGCCGCGAAACGCGCTCGCCGGCGTGATTCCGGCGAGTCGCCGGGCGCCATCCGACGTGGACCGACACGTGGGGTCCCCTGTGACACTGGCAGGTGGGCCCCATTGACTCGTTGACCATGGTCAACGCTGACTGGGCCGATTACTGTCGCTGACAGGTGGGCCCCGCTATCTAATTAACTCCGGATTATACTACAATTGATTAATTAGCTCAACAGCCACTGACACCTGGGGCCCACACCCTTAACTAGTTCTTTTTAGATAAAATAAACTACTGTTAGCCCTCTGTCTATGACAGGAGGGACCCACTGGTCAGGTTTGACCTGGTCAGTGCGGCTGCTAACCGCTGACATCATCCTCACGTCATGCTGACGTCATAAATAATTTTTGTTAAATTTGAATAATTTCTGAAAATGTTTAAATCTGTTAAAATTCATAGAAATTCATCCGTAGCTTAGATCGAAAAACTTTCTACATGAAAGTTGATCAGAACGACAAGACGAATCTGATCGAGTCGTCTGTTTCTATGTCGGGACCCTCTACGGAGGTGAACCCGCAACTTTTAGCCTGTTTCCGGTAGATGAATAGTGCCCAGCTACCGTTTAATAATTCCAACTTAAATCCTAAAATAACTAATATGACTTAGACATGCTTTTAGGCAACCCTGCACTGCACGTTAGCATAGCATGCTTTGCGTTGCATATGTTTGTTGTATATTTATCTGTTTCCTCCCCCTCTTCTCTCTCGATAGAGCCCGGTACCGACGCAGCTCCGGAGATCGACGACCCCTGACGACCTTGCCTTTGCCGCCGAGCAACCAGGCAAGCCCCCCCTTTGATCATCCCGATATCGCCCATTCTATTCTCTCATGCTTGCATTAGATTTTGCTACTATAATTGATTGCTCCTATTCTGTTGCATAGCCTATTTTTGTAACTACTGTTGATACCTGCCTGATATCCAAACTGCTTAGTATAGGCTGGTTAGTGACCCATCAGAGCCCCCACTTTGACCCAACTGCCCCGCTGGATTATCAGAAGACCCGATCAACGGGATCGAAGACCAGACCCCGGCACCGCACATCACCCCCTTAGTTGTACGACACTGCAGCGTTACTATCGAGTGCCGAGGGTGATACCTCGTATAGCACTTCTGATGTTAACTCTGTAGAGTAGATATTCGGTTGTGGTCATCGAGGGTGATTCCTCTTTCACCACTCCCGGTAACGACGTTGTCGCGCAACACCTCAAGTGTGATCCCATCGAGGGTGATTCCTCCGAGTTCACCTTGACGGTTACATCGAGTAGGAATCCAACAAGGGTGATACCTCGGATTCCCTTGATGTTATGAAAAAACTGATACTTGGACTTTACAACTGTTACTTGGAAAGGCGGGTCGACCCTGAGGGGTACCCGCGAGTGATGTGGAGACGGGTTGACCTGGAGGGTACCCGAGAGTGAAATACGAGGCGCGGGCGGGCATTCTTAGCCCTTGCAGCAAGTCCTCGAGACGGGGCGACGGGGTCACATCGATCGTGAGTCGCTGCTCGTTACCGCACTACCAACCCACTAACGATTTGGATATTTGATCCGAGTGGGCCTCTGGCCCGATAGCACTAACCATCACGCGGGAAAAGTTATGGGCACTCTACATCGTGGCATCAGCCGAAAGCTCTGTCAGACGTCCAGTTCAGCATTGTGGCACGGTCGGATCGTACCGGCCATCCGAGACGGTGCTGGTATCCACCCTGCACACAACGACCCGGAGTGCACAGGGCGATGGCCCAAGACCCCTGAGCGCTTAGGATGTAGACCGGCGGGGACCTCTCTGCTGAGCTCTAGGTAGGGCTGCGGTATGTCGTTTGGCCGAGGCCGGGCATGACCCAGAAAAGTGTGTCCGGCCGGAGTTAAGCGAGCGTGGTGGGTAAGTTGGTGCACCCCTGCAGGGAAGAACTAATCTATGCATAGCCGGATCCTCGGTAACGGACGCTCGGAGTTGTATCCCGATCGATACAACTAGAACATGATGTTGAGTTGAGAAATGGATAGTATGGCTCTGGTATTGCTTTCTCGCAGGGGTCGAGAAAGGATCTCTGGCCGAGGTTGATACTTGGATATTATGGCTCTGGGATTGCTTTCTCGCAGGGAGTCGAGAAAGGATCTCTGGGCGAGGATGATGACTACTACTACTTTATATTATGCTTTCTATACTCTTCTAAATGCTGCAAGATGGTTGAAGATGCTTGAAGATGCTAGTCTTCGATAGGACTAGGCCTTCCTCTCTATTCTGGCATTTCTGCAGCCCAGTCCACATATACAGCCTTTCTTTGATAATGTTGCATATGTAGTATAGATCATTGCTTGCTGAGTACTTTGGATGAGTACTCACGGTTGCTTTGCTTCCTCTTTTTCCCATATCCGTTTGATGCGATCAGATGACGGAGCCCCGGAGCCAGCTGCCCCTGTCGACGATCACTACTACTACCCCGAGGATGGCTTCTACTACGAGCTTGCCGACGACCAGGAGTAGGTTCGGAGGGTCCCAGGCAGGAGGCCTGCACCTTTTCGATCGTAGTGTTTTGTTTTGCCCCGCTGTTTCAAGGCCTTTATGTTTATCTTTTATATCTGTACTCAGATATCTAATGCTTCCGCTGACGCTTGTAAGCGAGCTTATGTATTCGAGCCCTCGAGGCCCCTGGCTTGTAATATAAAGCTTGTATTATTTTAATATGTGTCTAGAGTTGTGTTGTGATATCTTCAAGTGAGTCCTTAGGCTTGATCATGTGCATTTACGTGTATGATTAATGCACGATTAAGCCGGGGCGTCACACGCAGCCAACAAATGAGGAGGCAGGCACAACTCCAAGATGGAGGCGGACCCGGAGGAAAAAATGCATGAGTTGGACGCAGCCAACAAATGAGGAGGCAGGCACAACTCCGAGATGGAGGCGGACCCGGAGGAAAAAATGCATGAGTTGGATACTCGCCACCATGCCGACCAACCCAGCCACTATTAAGATTTCGCGTGTCAAATATGTCCAGTGAGAAGACCATAACTCCTTGCTCTGTGGCCTACCATTATGAAGACCCTTTTTTGATGACACATCAATTATCTTTTTCGTTGCTTCTCGAAAAAAAAATATCCCTCCCGTTGCACGGGCATATGTGCTAGTAAAGTAATAATATGACTATTGTACGTTGTACATGGTTATGCTTGTCCACGCTCCCTTAGGCAGGCAACACCTTCTTCCTGATACTCTAGCTTTGTGATCCAGAATTCCGACGTCCATCAAAGACAGCACAAACTTGCATAGCACATACATGATGGGAAAATATCTGGTGCACCGGAGCTTGTGGTGCTACCGGTGCACCGAACTCACATTATGCTTTTAAAATATTTAAAAAATTCTAAAAAAATTACCACACTCATACAACATCAATGTAGGTTGTCACAAAAATTCAAGTTAAAATTCAAAATATAAATCGAAAAACAAAAATGACAAATTCAACACTAAGTAATACTCACTTCTTTCCCAATATAGGGTGTATAGTTTTTGACACGGAAATTAAAAAACGCATGTGGAGGGAAAATTTCATAAGTTTTGGGCGAGATTACACGTGACTAATTGACATGAGAAAATAGAGGAGCTTGCCTGGTATAAGAAAATGTAATCAAATCCCAAAAAAATTATCCAAACGAGTGGTGCAACGTAATACACCTTATATTTCGGATTTTTTCTCAAACATCTATACACCTTATATCAAGGAACGGAGGGAGTACATAACATAACTTGGGCTTTAGATTTGACCCATTATCACACTGATGTCAAATTTGTTATTTTTGTAGCTCAAAAAATATTTCAATTTTTTGTACGAACTTTTGTGACATCATACATCTTTTGTGACATCATACATCGATGTTGCATTAACGTGCAAGAATTTTTTTTAGATTTTTTAAAACATTCTATGACATCCAGTTCACCGGTAGCACCACAAGTGCGGGTGCACCGGATACATTCCCCATACATGATAGCTTTTTACCAAAAAAGTTGTCAAAATATATCAACATACGATCTAGTTTCAAAGGTGTCAACAAAAAATTTATGTGAAAACAGTTTTGAATTGAACTGACCGCTTGAGCTACAAAACATTTTGAATTTGACATTTTGATAGAATCTTCGCTGACATCATCAATTTTTTTTTATATACATGCATGTCTAAAAATGCCTAAGAATAACACGTGCATGCAAGTCTCTCAGCCGCACTCGCATTCATTCGGTTTTGTTGCTAATCATCCGAACCTTTCCACATATCACATTCCTTCAACGTCAAGTATCCGGTAAAAAAATACCCCACAATAAAAAGTATCCAATAAAAAATTAACAAAATGTGCAGCAACTGAGATGTACCGTTCCTACTATTTATGCGGCAAGAATTATATGGTACACATTAATCACGAGGATCAAAAGGACAAACAACAAAACTTCCTTAGGCAAGGTAATTACTATTTGTCCTATTATTTCTACCAATTAAAGTAATAATATGCATTCGGTAATAACAAGGGTGGGACGGTTGTATATTGTACATGGTTATGCTTGTCCACACTTCCTTAGGCAGGCAACACCTTCTTCCTGATACTCTTGCTTTGTGATCCAGAATTCCGGCGCATCCTGTTTGTTCGAGACGTACAACGTCAGCAAAATATACCAGCAGACCCAAACATGATAACAAGCCCATGGTTTCTTTTTTATGCTAAGCTGCGGTTCAATATATTCCTCTTGTTAGTAGCTTCCATATTTGAATGCACCACCACGATTGGTTAGCGAAAAGAAAAACAGTGAACTAAGCATAGCTTACTCTTTTTCTTTCCCCGAATACGCAAGAGCTTGCCTATCATTTCATTGATAGAGAATGGAAAAACAGAATACAATTATACGGCTACAGCCCACGTACACGAAGCAGGCGAGGAAGCAACCGTGAACAGAACGGCTAGAGGGGTTGGTCAGCCCTCAACATCACGTAAGAGAATTACATCGGAAGGATTCTAAACAAGCATCACGAGGGAAATGTGACCCGCATCAAAAGTGTTACTCAGTCTCTCAAAAGTGCTCACAAGGGTACGGTGTGCAGTGGGCATGGGTGGGTGTGTTGTGAGACGCTACAGCTGTACTGTGTTCAATAGGGAGAGGGGGGGGGGGGGGGGGGGGTCTCTTGTTTTTTACGTGATCTTTACTATTGAAGGGGAGTCAGTAAGTTAGCCTCCATGGCTTCCACCCTCCCAACCGGTTTTCACAATTTTCTTCCTAAAAACCTCACACACCCAAGCCCCAACATGGTTAGTTGGTAAGTTCGCTTCCATGACCTCCACATTCCCCCTCTCGTCCTCTCCCACCCAACCCATCCTCCCACCCAATTTTCACGATTTCCTTCCTAAAAGCCGCACACACCACAACCCCCACCTCGTTTATCGTCTGAAAACTGCATGTAGCTCTTCTCCACTATCCACCGGTCCTATCTTTTCTCTCCTCTCCTCGTACATAGGGTTGCAAACGAATTGAGTTCAAGCGTATTTGACTAAGCTCAGCTCAACTCACACTAAAGTTGGAGAAAGCTCAGACTAAGTCGAGTTAAGGAAGTGTGGACAACAGCCGCTGGCCTCTCGGTCTGTGTCACCCGCGCCTCCCGCACGGTTTGTTCGGTCGCCGCACCTGTTTCAATTGGGCGTTGACTCAAGCCATTGCCTTCTAGATCGGCTTCCAAAAAAAGCAACAAAAAAATAGGTGATATGTCTCCATCGTCAGGCTGTGTCGTCATCCCTCTATGCCCGGTGATTTTTTATGGTACTAACTACACCGAGTTCATTGCCTTATGCGCATTCATATGTGTGGCATTTGTCTATGGGGCATTTATTCCGGCATGGTCCCTTGCCCGCCCCGGCCAGTTCCTCTTGTGGCTCCTACCCCGTCAACGCCACCGGCTCTTGCTGCGGATGCTTCTCAGGCTGCTAAGGATGCAACTAAGGTTGTTGATGATGTTGCGGTTCATGCTTATGACCAGTAGGTCTTGGCATATGAGGAGGCTCTTCCCACTTATATGATGTTATGTCTGCTTACACTCATTGGTTTAATGATGATGCTCGTGTTGCGGTTGTTCTTACTTCCAGTTTTCTGCCTCTGAGTTTATGGGCCTTACTACCGTCTTTGAGATGTGGACCTGTCTTCGCCAGCGCTATCAGCCCTCTAGTGATGCCTTATACCTGTCTATGGTCCGCCGGGAGCATGCTCTTCACCATGGTGACTCCAATGTTGACGATTTCTACGCACAGAGTACCAGGTCCAAGGGGAGTTGGTAAGTTAGCCTCCATGGCTTCCACCCTCCCAACCGGTTTTCACAATTTTCTTCCTAAAAACCTCACACACCCGAGCCCCAACATGGTTAGTTGGTAAGTTCACTTCCATGACCTCCACATTCCCCCTCTCGTCCTCTCCCACCCAACCCATCCTCCCACCCAATTTTCACGATTTCCTTCCTAAAAGCCGCACGCACCATAACCCCCACCTCGTTTATCGTCTGAAAACTGCATGTAGCTCTTCTCCACTATCCACCGGTCCTATCTTTTCTCTCCTCTCCTCGTACATAGGGTTGCAAACGAATTGAGTTCAAGCGTATTTGACTAAGCTCAGCTCAACTCACACTAAAGTTGGAGAGAGCTCAGACTAAGTCGAGTCAAGGAAGTGTGGACAACAGCCGCTGGCCTCTCGGTCTGTGTCGCCCGCGCCTCCCGCACGGTTTGTTCGGTCGCCGCACCCGTTTCAATTGGGTGTTGACTCAAGCCATTGCCTTCTAGATCGGCTTCCAAAAAAAGCAACAAAAAAATAGGTACTATGTCTCCATCGTCAGGCTGTGTCGTCATCCCTCTATGCCCGGTGATTTTTTATGGTACTAACTACACCGAGTTCGTTACCTTATCCGCATTCATATGTGTGGCATTCGTCTATGGGGCTTTTATTCCGGCATGGTCCCTTGCCCGCCCAGGCCAGTTCCTCATGTGGCTCCTACCCCGTCAACGCCACCGGCTCTTGCTGCGGATGCTTCTCAGGCTGCTAAGGATGCAACTAAGGTTGTTGATGATGTTGCGGTTCATGCTTATGACCAGTAGGTCTTGGCATATGAGGAGGCTCTTCCCACTTATATGATGTTATGTCTGCTTACACTCATTGGTTTAATGATGATGCTCGTGTTGCGGTTGTTCTTACTTCCAGTTTTCTGCCTCAGTTTGCCTCTGGGTTTATGGGCCTTACTACCGTCTTTGAGATGTGGACCTGTCTTCGCCAGCGCTATCAGCCCTCTAGTGATGCCTTATACCTGTCTGTGGTCCCCCAGGAGCATGCTCTTCACCATGGTGACTCCAATGTTGATGATTTCTACGCACAGAGTACCAGGTCCCCCAGCTATACTGTCTTCAATAGGGGGGGGGGGGGGGGGGTCTCTTGTCTTCTACGTGATCTTTACTATTGAAGGGGAGTTGGTAAGTTAGCCTCCATGGCTTCCACCCTCCCAACCGGTTTTCACAATTTTCTTCCTAAAAACCTCACACACCCGAGCCCCAACATGGTTAGTTGGTAAGTTCGCTTCCACGACCTCCACATTCCCCCTCTCGTCCTCTCCCACCCAGTTTTCACGATTTCCTTCCTAAAAGCCGCACGCACCCCAACCCCCACCTCGTTTATCATCTGAAAACTGCCTGTAGCTCTTCTCCACTATCCACCGATCCTATCTTTTCTCTCCTCTCCTCGTACATAGGGTTGCAAACAAATTGAGTTCAAGCGTATTTAACTAAGCTCAGCTCAACTCACACTAAAGTTGGATAGAGCTCAGACTAAGTCGAGTTAAGGAAGTGTGGACAACAGCCGCTGGCCTCTCAGTCTGTGTCGCCCGCGCCTCCCGCACGGTTTGTTCAGTCGCCGCACCTGTTTCAATTGGGCGTTGATCAAGCCATTGCCTTCTAGATCGGCTTCCAAAAAAAGCAACAAAAAATAGGTACTATGTCTCCATCGTCAGTCTATGTCATCATCCCTCTATGTCCGGTGATTTTTTATGGTACTAACTACACCGAGTTCGTTGCCTTATGCGCATTCATATGTGTGTCATTCGTCTATGGGGCTTTTATTCCGGCATGGTCCCTTGCCTGCCCCGGCCAATTCCGCTTGTGGCTCCTACCCCGTCAACGCCACCGGCTCTTGCTGCGGATGCTTCTCAGGCTACTAAGGATGCAACTAAGGTTGTTGATGATGTTGCGGTTCATGCTTATGACCAATAGGTCTTGGCATATGAGGAGGCTCTTCCCACTTATATGATGTTATGTCTGCTTACACTCATTGGTTTAATGATGATGCTCGTGTTGCGGTTGTTCTTACTTCCAGTTTTCTGCCTCAATTTGCCTCTAAGTTTATGGGCCTTACTACCGTCTTTGAGACGTGGACCTGTCTTCGCCAGCGCTATCAGCCCTCTAGTGATGCCTTATACCTGTCTGTGGTCCGCCAGGAGCATGCTCTTCACCAGGGTGACTCCAATGTTGATGATTTCTACGCACAGAGTAGTTTTTCTTTTTGGCACCAGCTTGACTCTCTTCGCACAGCTGGTTGTGGTACTTGCCAATGTTGCCAGGTTCTATTCACCAGGGTAACAAGGTGCACACATCTTCTGGAACCGTGCTTCCACTCTGACACCCTCAGCCATCGCCTTGACGGAGCAGGATATTGTGACTGTATCTGCTTACGCGTTAGGATCTTCAACGGGTACTACAGATTCGCGCCTGATGCTTCTAGCACTGAACGGCCACCACTTACGGACATCCCCATGGTTTCCAGATTCTACAGTTTCTTTTCATGTCTTATGATTCTTACACCTTGTTCTCTCTTAGATCTCTTGATTTTCCTGTTCGATGGTACTCCTCTTTCCGTTGCTAGTCTAGGCACTCTTGCCTCTTCTTTTATGTTCCTGATGTTACTAATGTTCCTCGAGTTACCATGAACATGTTTTCTGCTGGTCCGCTTACTGACTTTGGTTGTCGCATCATTCTTGACGTTGATTATTGTTCTGTTTAGGAGCATCGTATGCGTACCCTGGTTGGGGCCGGCCCTCGCCACCGTGACTCTCAAGGTCTTTGGGACTTAAGAGTGGCTTCACATTCCTTCGTTGCCACCACTATCGCCAGTCCCTCTGCTCCCGTCGCTCATATACCGGTTCCTACCAACAATGGCATCATCGAGGTCATCTTTTATGTCGTTAGTTTGTCGACGTCTTCTAGGGTTAGTCTCAAGCGATGTCTCTTTAGAGTGCCAGGGTTGTAGGCTCCGCAAATAGACTCACTTACCTTATCATACTAGTGAGTCAATATCTCAACGTCCCTTTGATTTAGTTCGCTCCAATGTACGGTCCAGCTCACTTTGCTTCAAAAGAGGGCCATCGATACTATATTATTTTTATAGATGATTTATCTCGCTATATTTAGCTTTATTTTATTCTTTTCGCAGTAAGGTTCTTGTTATGTATAAGTGTTTTGCTGCCATGGTCCACGCTCAGTTCACTACGCCTATTCATGTGTTCCATGTTGACTCTGCTGGAGATTATATCTCCAAGATGTTGTCTGGTGTCCTTGCTAAGCAGGGAACTCTTGCTCAGTTTTCTTGTCCTGGTGCTCACGCTCAAAATGGTGTGACTGAGCGTAACTGCGTAAGCATCGCCATCTTCTTGAGACGGCTCGTGCGTTGATGATTGCTACCTCTCTGTTATCTCACTTTTGGACTGAGGCTGTTTCCACTTCTACCTGTCTCAATCAGTATTCAACCATCCGCTGCTTTGCAGGGTGGCATTCCTTTCGAGCATCTTTTTGGTCATTCTCCTGATTATTTGGTGCTTCGTTTGTTTGATTGTGTTTTGTTATATTCTTTTGCCCCCTCCCCCCGAACACACCAAACTGACCGCTCAGTCTGTAGGCATTGGTCACTAGCTCCAGTTTGATACAATTTTTTTTGGAACTCGTGTCAAGTGTCTTCTTAGGATATAATGATGAGCATAAGGGCTATCGTTGTTGGGATCTTGTTGGTCGTCGGATGCGTATTATTCGGGATGTGACTTTTGGTGAGTCTTGTCCCTTCTATCCGCGTCCATCTTCCTCGACCTTTTTAGTGGAGGATATCTCTTTCCTCACTTTTCCCGACACGCCTATCACTCCTATTGAGCCCTTGTTCACGCATCCAACTGCTCCTACTTATTCGACTATTGCAAATCCGACGCCGCCATCTATGGTTTCCTCATCTCCCTTGACACAGGATTCTACCCTTTCATGCCCTGTGGCTTCCCCGTCCGTGTCCCCATCACCTGAGTCTATCCCGGTGATTCCTCCTAGTATTCTTCCCTCTTTTACTCACTATTATATTCATCATCCGCATGTTGTGGATGAGTCTACTACTGAGCCATCTACCTCTGATGTGCCATCCTCCTCGTCTCAGCCTACTTATGGCCTACGTCATCGCCCGCTTCTACCTATTGACCGCTATGGTTTTTATAGCGCTAGCCTGTTGTTCTTGAGTCTGACTTCTTATGGCGATGTTGTTGTTCATCCCGAATGGCAGCTTGCTATGGCAAAGGAGATTGCCTCTCTTGAGCGCACCAGCACGTGGGATCTTGTTTCTCTTCCTCCTCGTGTTCGTCCCATCACTTGTAAGTGGGTCTACAAGGTTAAGACTCACTCTGTTGGTTCTCCTGAGCGCTATAAAGCTCGTCTTGTGGCTCGTGGCTTTTAGCAGGAGCATGGTCGTGATTACGGTGAGACTTTTGCTCCTGTGGCCCATATGACCCCTGTCCGCACACTTCTTGTTGTGGCATCTGTTCGTCATTCATCCGTATCTCAGCTTGATGTTAAGAATGCCTTTCTTAATGGTGAGTTGTGTGAGGTTTACATGCCAGACACCACCTGGATATTCTGTTCCTGGTAGCATCGCATGCCATCTTTGTCGCTCTCTCTATGGCCTTAAGAAAGCCTTGCGTGCCTGGTTTGACAGTTTCGCTTGACAGTTTCGCCTCTTTGGTTACTGTCGTTGGATTTTTGGGGAGCGTTGATGATCCTACGTTGTTTGCCCACCTTTCACCTCGTGGTCGGACTCTTCTTCTATATGTTGATGACAATCATCACTAGCAACGATTCTGAGTACATTGCACGGTCGAGCTGCTGAAAAAGCAAAGCGAAGCTAGCCAAACGATGATCCTGGAGCTGCAGGGGCTTGCTCGGGCCAAAAAGGAGGCGCGGGACACCCTTAAGGCCAAGATCAAAGCACCGAATTGCGGATCGGATGGATCGACAGAATCTCCAGGCAGCCCAACTGGCCATGTCATGTAAGTGTTAAAGACTTTCCAAATTTATATTGTTTTGATTTTCTACCTCTGCTCGGCTCTTTTGCTTAGTAACCATTACTTAGCCTTGTACCTAGATATGGACGAGGCGGCGAGGCAAGCATCACTGCACTTTCAACACCTTCTGATCCGACTACCTCAATGAGGACATCGTCATGACGCTGCCAGATCGCCTGTGAAGGATCAACCAGATATACAAAAGCATCGGTTTGTTCTATTTTGGAACGACCGGGACTAGGTTACTAGACAACATCAGCTTGAGGTTGTCTAGGGCCGATCAGGCCTTCATTGGTCTCGACGAATTTGTCTGACTTCTTGAGGAGTCGATACAGCGGCAAAGCCTTCTCGTTGAGTCGGGAGATGAAAAGACTCAGGGTGGCGACGCAGCGCGCTAGCTTTTGGACCTCCTTCAGGTTCCCAGGCTTGCCGAGTTTGGAGATTGCGCTATCTTGTCGGGGTTGGACTCAATGCTGTGCTAAGAAACGATGAAGCCGAGCAGTTTTCCCGAGGGCCACAAACACACATTTGTCCGGGTTTAGCTTCATTTTGAATCGACGCGGGTTAGCAAACGTCTACACTAGATCTGCTAGGAGGTCATCCTGTTTCTTCGTGTTGACCACGACGTCGTCAACGTAGGCCTAGACATTGATGCCGATTTGGTCGTGGAGGCATTTCTGCATGGTGCGCTGATAGGTTGTGCCAGCATTCTTGAGCCAGAAGGGCATCATGATGTAACAAAAAGCTCTAGAAGGGGTGATGAAGGAGGTCATCTCCTGATCCGATCCCTTGATCCTGATCTGGTGACAGCGAGTAGGATGCAGGGAGTGGGAAAGGATCTTTGGGGCAGGCTTTGTCGAGACCGATGTAGCCAATGTACATGCGCCAGGTGTAGTTCTTCTCCATGGATGAACCCAGCCGCCAGAAGCCGGGCTAACTCTTCTTCGATAGCCTTACATCGTTCTTCATCGAATTGGCGTTGGGATTGCTTCACGGTCCGCATGCCCTTCATGACGTTTAGGGAGTGCTCGACGATGTACGCTGGTATACCAGGCATGTCATGTTGAAGATGTCCCAATTCTCACGGAGGAAATCTACAAGCGCGCTTTCCTATGCACTACAAGGTCGATGATGATCTCAGCGCTCGTCATGGTGTCGGTCAGGTGCACCTTAAGTTTCTTGGTGTCCGGGCCCGGCTGGAAAGCGAAGGCCAGCTTGGCCTTCTAGCTCAAAGAGTAGCCCTATGGATCCATCGTTTCTGGCTTTCGACACACTCGACGGCGGCGAGCTCAGATTTAGCTATGTCAACATTGGCCACCTCGCAATCATGCAAGTGTTTGAAGTCGCCGATGACCATGATTATCTTGTTGGGACGCAACATATCTTCAGTTTTAAGTACACGTAACATGGGATCGCCATGAACTTTGTGTACGCATGGCAACCGAGAAAAGCATGATAAGCGCCCTTGAAGGGACGACCTCGATGGGAAGCGTTTCAATTCGGAAGTTTCCAGGGGTGCTGAAAATAACATCTAAGGGGATCTGACCCAAGGTTGGGCATAATTCTCGTGCACAATGTCGTTTAAAGCAATGGAGTTTGGCCAAAGGTGTAAGAGCGAGATGCCCATCTTCTCCATCGTCTCGGCGTAGAGTATGTTTATGACGATGCCACCATCCATCCGGACTTTGGACAACTGGTAGCCCCCAATAATCGGGTCCAGAACCAAGGCGGATCTCCCTGGGTGGGGAATATAGTCTGGGTGAACAGCCCGGTCAAAAGAGATCACTGAGTCAGACCCGTCAAACCACTAGGGCATGTCGGTACCTGCGCCTTCTGAAAGTTTGAATCATATTGGGTTAGGCTTCCTTTATTCTCTCTTTTCTTGACCTCATGCAATGCGATCTTCCGGGCCCACTTGGACTCGAGGACACAGAAGACCACGTTCACATTCTTTACATTCTCGGGGAATGTTTAGTTCCTCATCACAACAGTCCTAGATTCAATCCTAACCTACTACCTCCGTCCGGTGAAAAGTGTACATTTGGCTTTAAAATTTGTCTACAAAAGAGTGTACTTCTATCTTCTCAATGCACTTTAAAGTAGAAAAAAATAGTTCTCTCTCATCACATGGTAATCAAGACCAATAACATTCTACACATGGCCTCCTTAGTTTCTACATGCACTTAGCTCATTGGAGGTTCGGTAATTAAAGAGGAGAGAGATGATGGCTTGCACCTTTCCAATGCATTTTTTACTCAACTCCATAATTTGTCCTAAAATTTCTATATGCACACTTTTCATCGGACGAAGGGAGTACATGTCAGTCTTCCTCATCCCCAAAAAGGTTCTCAAAACAATAGATGCAATTAGACGTGCCTTCTTTTGGACGGCAAAGGACACCTGTTCTGGTGCACAATGCCTGATCGCTTGGAACAACGTTTGTAAACCAAAAAAATACGGTGGCTTAGGCATTAGAAACCTGCACGTTCAGAACTCTTGCTTACTTATGAAGTTGTTGTGAAATCACTTCTCCCTGAAAATGCTCCCTGGCTAGACTGGTTAAGCTTGCAGCACCCCAACGCTTTTGTTAACCCTGCCTATACATCCTACCTATGCAAAACAATAAACCAACATATGCCTACCTTACAAAGTATAACCTTTGTGCTTACCAGCAATGGAACCTCAACCTACTTTTGGTATGATACCTGGCTCACCCCAAAACCACTAGCTACCACATTCCCCAACCTCTTCTGCCACTCACAGGTGCCCATGATTAGGGTTGCAAATATTGTGTGTTTCGGTTTAGAGGCTAACCTGCAAAATCGTTTAACCTTTGCCGCTTCGCAGGAGTTGGTTTCGCTTTTGGCTGTGTTGCGGGATTTTTTGCCATGATCAACGCTTTCTCATTTGGGGCCTTGCGTTCTCCACTAGGAGTGCCTATGACGTACTCGTCCGGACAACCGACGTCGATAGGAATGCACCACTTATTTGGCACTCCAAGGTACCTAACAAGATCAAGATCTTCCCTTGGATGCTCTTCCGCGACAGGCTCAACACACGCACCAATCTCGTCCACAAGCACATCATCTCCGATGATGCCTGCCCGCGGTGCCTGGCGCCCTTCGAAGACGCCTCCCACCTCTTCATCGCATGTCCCCTTGCCGCCCGCATTTGGCAACACCAGTTTCGGACTCCATCGACGACCTCTGGGATGCCTCGCCTCACCCACATGCGCCTGTCGGCGCCTGGTCTTCCGTATTACTCACAATCTTATGGAAAATTTGGGAAGCTCGTAACGACAAAGCCTTTAGGGCCATAGATAGGCGCACCACTTCCTCCTATAGACTCATCATCTCTGATCTAGACCTGTGGTCACATAGGCTCTCTAGGACATGTGACAAGGAAGCCGTCTCCTCGTGGCGGTTCTTCCTCTCTGCACGTTGTAATGTGCCCCTGTAATTCTGTCTTGCTGTGATTTAAAAAAAAACATTCTCGGGGAATTGCTTGTCGCCTCCACCCTTGAGAGCATCATTCTTGGCGTTCTCAGGAGCCAGTCTGGCATTGAAGTCGCACTCCCGGTTCCTGCGCATCGTCGGGCTGCCAGGTAATTGTGGTAGCTGCAAGGGCCGTCCATGATTTCCTCGTAGGTTTTCATCTGGGTTTTGCCCTTCTGTTGCCATGTGCTGCTGCTACTTGACGAAGCCGCCTCCTTTGCGCGGAGCGTTGTACTCGACCATGGCGACGAGGTCGGAATCTAGCTCATCATGCTTGCGCTTGCGGTTCCGGATGCACCGTGGGCGCCCGAACTCAGCCATGTCCTTGCTCTTATCGAATGTGCCCTTCCGACCAGCCTGCATGGCCTTCTCGCTGATGGCGTAGTCATTGGTGATGTCCATGAGCTCGCTCATGCTCCTAATCTTGGATCTAGCCAGCTTGTGCCGGAGGTGTTTGTCCTGCACTCCGAGCTGGAAAGCTTGGATGCTCTGCTCATGAGAGCCCTCTTTGAGAGAGTTGCTTTTGTTGAGCCACCGCGATAAGCACTGGTGGATCGTCTTCGTTTGCTTCCGGGATGCAATTACCGAGGTATAGCCGTTGCCCGCCTTCTGGTCAGTGCCCTCGAAGTTGGCCGTGAATGCATCCTCGAAGTCCTGCCACTGGTAGACCAAGTTGGGTGGTAGGTCGTCGTAGCGAAGCGCGTTTAACTCATCGCCCCCGGTCATGTTGACAATGATGAGGTAGTTGGCCAGCCAGTGATCCGTCTTGGCAACGCCAATGTACTTGTTGATATTCCGCACCCAGAATTTTTTTGGTACGGGCTGCTCTAGGACCTTGTAGCTGAAGCATGGCGAGCTGATGAATGCGGCTACGAGCAAGCCGGACTGAGGACCTCGGCATCCCTTCTGTACTAGGGCGCTTTGGCATCATGGAGAGCTCGGATGTCTCTTGCACGTCCGACTGGTTCCCAAGCCGGTCATAGACCACGCAAGGCCGGCGAGGGCGACAGTCGACTTCTGCCCGAAGCAATGCAAGCCTCGAGGCCTCCACACGATCCTCAAGGCCGAATCGCCAGCCTAGCGCGGTCAATTTGGCGGCTTGGAATGTGAGTAGGACATGAATATCCAACCACGTTGGTGTCGGTGCGCATCTGAGAGGTGGTTACCAACTGGTTGCACGATTGACTAGTCACGCCATGTTCCACAATCATCGCCTTGATCATGGCTTAGCGCGATTGAATTAGCCGTCGGGTGATCTGGCTTGAGCTGGATGTTGTCGGCCAGAGCCACGGCTACGAGGTTGGTCACCGGCTTTGATTGAGCTCTATGGTGGTTGCCCACCTGTCATGTCTAGTTGCAAGGGAGTTGTGCTCCTTCTGAAGGTGGAGCTGTGCCTGCGCAAGGGCCTTGTGTTGAGCTTCCAAGGCCTTCGCGGTCACATCCTCGCTAGGGATTGGCGTATCCAAAGTTTGTTGCTCGGATGTCGCCGCCTTGAGGTTGGCCTCATCCTCGACATCAACGTTGTTGCCGGTGCTGGCGGCCGCAGCTCAGTTGTCGATTGCCTGCAGCGGTGTTGGTGTTGCTAAGGATCAGCGTATGCAAAGCTAGTTGCTCGGCTGCCGCCGCCTCAGGGTCGGCCTCGTCCTCAACGTCGACGTTGTTGTCGATGCTGGCGGTCTGGCTCCATTGCCAATTGCAGCGTTTTGATGTTGGCCATGAGGACCTCTGCCATAGGGCAGCTGTCTGTGCTCGCATCCCCCATCGGACTTGGATTCATTCCAGATGGGGACAAGCGATTCCACCATTGCGACGAGCTAGGAAGCCTACTCCGCCTAGTGGACTGTTGCTTGTTGCTGGAGATCCCAGGGGTTGCCTGGATGCTCGCTCCTCTACTCGGCGAGGCGCCGGGTTTTGAAGACAGGTTCCGCTGAAATGAAGGGTAATGAATTCCAGGCTCCCAAAGGTGAGAACCTCGCCCTCAGATAGGATGGTGGTGAGGGCGAGGCGCGCCGCTGGCGATGAGGGCACCAAAAGTAAAAGTTTGGCTCGGAACGTAGATGCTGGCGATAACACGGGATCCCAGATGGATTTGATCTTTGGCCCATGCTTGGCGCGCCAACCGTCAGTTCATTATACCGGTTCTAATCTCACGGGTAGGATGTCACGCGTAGCAAGAAGACCAGACGGGATTGGCACAAGGCAATTACCCAGGTTCAGGCCCTCACTGTGGAGGTAAAACCCTACTCCTACTATGATTATATTTATGGTGGTGAGCCTCATGCGAGAGCTTGAATATGGTGTACAATGGAGATCGCTAGGATCACATAGGTGTGCGTGAGATTAGATGATCTATAGTCTAACCCTAGCCTTGCCTTATATAGGGGACAAGGCCTGGGTTTACAGGATGTCCGGCTCGGTTACGCACGGGTAGGATCCTCCGAGATACCCGAGATGCTCTACTTTGATCGGCAAGCTGATGGTGCGCCGGGTAGTGGCCTGGGTCGTACCGTGGCTGATGGGCCGCCCCCGCCTGCCGATGGCGCCCCCCCCCCCCCCCCCCCCCCCCCCCCCCCCCCCCTCCATGGCACTGTCACATGCTTTCTTTGGAAGTTAAGTGAAAACTTAAACCCGGGCTGAATATTTATTAGTTCAAAATTCAAATTTGGCCAGGACTTCCTGGGCAATACTTTCGGTAGTAAGTCATCTACTTAGGCTCTGCTGTGCTGAACTTATTTTATATTCTGCTACGAAAATATAGCCACAAAACGATAAAATAAGCAAAAGCTGGTTGGAAAAGCTGGATTATCATAAACTAACACAGTGTGAGCATAGCCTAGACTATATTCTGCTAGACTATATTGCAAGCTTAAGATTTGTGGATTTGGCACCCCCTAAACAGTCATTTCTCATGTTAAAACTAGGTAGTATTGGCGCTGCATCCTTATAATTTTCTCCTCTTGGTTTTCTGTCTAACTTCGCTGCTCTCAGATAAACATCAAAATATGTGTCATTTTGTATTTAGGATTTGCCAGCACAAACCATTTTAAATTTAAGAGGTGAACTAAACTACAATACTTCAGGCAAGTAAAGCTAAAAATTTCTAAAAGTTATTACCTTCATAATTCCAGCAAGTACTGCACCTCCTAGATAGACCATATGCTTTCTCCGTGGAGGATCCTCTATACGCAGACGTAATTTCTGTACATACTCGAGAACAGACAGGTTATGAAAGGAGAGCGGGAACAAACATTATTACTGAGTATAAAATGTGGTGTTCTGGTAAATGCATTCAGATTCTCCTTTGACTGTTACCAATTTTAATAAGCTAATGCGATCAGATTGCCTGTATTTGCAAAACCTAAGCTATATTCTCCTTGACGAAAAGGTGAGGCAACAAGACTTGATAGATAAGGGCTGAATGAGTTGTACCGCTCATTAGAGTTTGCCAGCTTAAAAGAAAAATGGTACAAATTGGAAATGTAGTTGTACAAAAATAATAATATCAACTGTGTAGTCCATCAGAGGAGAATTAAACAAAATTACCTTAAGTCCATCCTTGTTTCCCTTCAAAACCACGTCGAGGTAGCGATCAAGAATTTCCTTTTCCAGCCTTCAGAAAGGTGGCAGTTTGTTAGCCATACGAAACCTAGATCCTTGTATAGATCAACGTAAAAGAAAAACAATGACTGGTCAACAGGGAGAAAGAACAAGAACAACAGCAAACAGCCAAGAAGGGAGAAAAAAAACAGTGTGGTGTGTAAGTGTCTAAGTGATGATATTGGAAACAGGTGACTCGGAATGTACTGTAGTAAATAGCACAAAATGCAAGAATGAACTACAGAATTAACATCTCACCGACTTGGCAGACCAGGATACATGGTACTTCCTCCACTAAGGACGATATGTTGGTAAAGCTGCAAATATTATTGAACATCGAATAAAAAAAAAGCCAGCATGCAGTGATCTATCTAGGGAAGTAGACACTCTAAATGTATGAAGACTAAAACTTCAATATGTTCTCCAGTTCTTCTTTAGTTAATATATATCAAACTGAAAATTTAGTAACATTTGTTCCCTTACAAGGCATTAGCAGAATTCAAATTAAGAAAAAAAGGAGGTAGGTATATTCTAGTCTAAGGGGATAACGTACATACATAAAGCTTATAAAACTCAAGATGCAATGTCAGACACTCGATTAAGTCTCCGCCAATAGCAAGTGCACCTCGTGATGCATTTTCTATGAGTATGTTTACATAGATAATCACAAGTAATGCATATCTCTAGATAAATGTAGTCCGGAAGAACTGCAGTTGTACAATATAATCAATCAATTATTCGTATACTTGTTCCATCTAAATACTTCAAGCAATAAAAATAACAGAAAGAATGGACAGGCAAAATTTACTATATTGTACTGGGACTACTGTAAGGTTTGTATACCGTCATGCGGTTGTCAATGTCCATTTCCTGAATGCAATGGAATGCCATATCTGCCAACCCATCACCTTCAACATCTATGAGTTCCTGTTCAGTAAATATTTTTACCAAGATTACCACACTGTTGATACTTAATATTTTTGCAGAGAACTGCATAGCTATCTATCACCGGAAGACTTTCGGCAAGAATGGAAGGAAAACAAACTTACAGGAGTAAAAAGAGCCTCAGGAGCCTGAAACCGTTCAGTGCCCACTTTAATTACTCTTCCATCTGGAAGCTGATCACAAAGAATTTAGCTCAAAATAAAAATACAACAATAAAACAAAGTAGGATAATATACTTACAGTGTAACTTTTAACAAGAATTGTGGTTTCAAGTCCTAGCTGGTATTCACGTTTGTAGTCATAGCTGTACATCTTTTTATGTCATGCCTATGACATATAACAGCAATCTGTAGCCAAGAAATAAGAACAAAACAACTCACCTTATATAGCATAGCTTCTCTTTTATTTCTCTTACTGTCTCAAAATCAGCAGATTTGTTCATAGCATACCTTTTGAAATAGAACAATAAAGAGGATGAGGAAAATACAAGAAAGCTGAAGACTGCATCATCACAGCAACTTTAACATCTTAAGATGGTAACTGGTAAGGGAATACCCTCTTCTTGAGAGTAGATCAACAAGATAGGATGTGATATGCCTTCCAGCTACATTCATTCTTTTCGTTAGATGTGGATAAGAATATCCATCAACCACGGGCACCTGCGTGTGTAAATAAAACAACAGCAACAAAATGAAAGCTACGGACAGAAAGTAACTAGTAAAAACAAGGACAATTAGGAAATTCATAAGGGCTGTGAATCTGTGATCCCTACAAAGAAACAAGGAAACTTAAATGAAACAAGGGCTGTGAATCAAAATGAAAGCTACAGACAGCAACCAAATGGAAGCCCACACAAAAATTAGTGAAACAAATTGACATGCGTCATTGCTGAGGTGACATGATTGCATGGATAGATGAGTGCACAAATTGTAACTTATGACCACATGCATGACTTGATGACGTGGCATAGTTGCATGAAGAGGAAAAATAGGTAGTGGGTTGCAACTATTTAAGAATAGAGGATAAGGTTTATAAATTTAGATAATCTTATTCAAAATTATAAGACTTGCATGCAATTTTCATGAGATTTTCTCCATTTTGTTCTCATTTATCTTCCCTCTCTCTTCAATATCTATGACTGAACACCATGACTTTTCTTAATCCATGTTTGAAACAAAAATACAAATTTTAAATGGAGGAGTTTTAAGTAGTGATTTTAGTGTAGTTTTCTCACAGGACCTCCAAAAAGTCAGGTATATCCAGATCCCAAAATTAGAAGGGTAACTCCTTTGGTTGGCTCAATACAATTACAAGTACATCGGCAAACATTATACAAATGTGCTAGATAGTCAGATAGTATTTCTATAACTATCACAGAGAATGCTAGAGATAGAATCTGTTCATACCACATGGGTGACACCATCACCAGAATCTATGACAAGTCCAGTCAGCAAGCCTGGGAAGTAAACATACGTGTAAAATGAGTACTAGTACAATTTTGTGTGCATTTCTATGTCCTTGATTCTGTTTAAAGAGGTAAAGTAAGTACCTTGAGCATATAGCGAAAGAACTGCTTGGATCTGGATGAAGACCCCAGAAAAGTTGTATTTCTCAAACATTGTCTCGATCTGTTGATCGTGGAGTTCAATTTACTAGTCATTATGTAGAAGCTCAATTTGCAATATAAAATAGCCTGAGAAATTAAAATAACCTACCATTTGCTCACGGTTTTTCACAGGATTGAGTGGAGGATCTGTCAGTAAAATTTTACACTCAGATGGATCAACCTATATGAAAGAAGAGAAATGTAATGCTTTACATGGACCTAAGAGAATTAAGGATTATAATCAAAGGTATTGAGAAAGTATCTTTTAAAAGGATTCACACCACAAGCAAAGTAAAGAATATCAATATGCATACCTTCAGCTCGCTATAAAATGCATGATCCCATATATGGCCCATATCATCCCAATTTTGAACAATCCCATTTGTGACAGGATATGATACATCAAGCTGATGTCTCAAATCAGCGCAAGCAGCTCCAACCACAATATCCTGTGTTGAACATAAACACAAATTACGAGGTGTACTCAACATTAAGAGACAAAATAAATGATGGAATCCAAACTGTCAATTCTTGCTCCTGGAGTGACTCCTCGTAGCGAAGCAATGGCCTTCCAACGACACAAGGAAAGACAGATGTAGGGAAGTTTTCTCCCGCAAAGCCGCACTTTACATACTGCAACGTAGGTGCCAAATTAGAACAGCAAAACCACCCGACCATAACAGAGTATTTCACGTTTCTCTGTCATGGAAAAGATAATCAAGAAACTGGCAACAGGTCAGCTAGAGGTTTCATGAACACAGTTTACAATTTGAATATTATTTGTGCTCACTAAAAAATCAATAATAGCTCAGTGAGACCAAAGATGTGCCTACTGATTTCCACATAACAATTTAGCGCCCTATTATGTCATATCCGTTCAAAGCAGAAAAGGCTGATCTGAACTTAAAGATAAAATTGACATGCCAGATCCAAATGCAACTCGGAAAGCAATCCCAGCAGAAATACGATAAACAAAGGGGGCAGAACGTTCTCGAACATTTCTATTCCCCTACAGTTCTCAACTCGGCACCAACTCCGCACTCCACAGCGATGACTCGATACAGATTTGGAATACCCTCAGCTGATTCCGTCCGAACCTGGCTACCCTATTCCCCAAGCCTAACCATGACTCATCCGCCTCGATCAATCACCGGCGGCCGAAGGCCGGTGGGATTTCGTACGAAGGACATGGGGAGAGGCAGATCTACGGTGAGCATGCTCGAGAGAGGGGGGGGGGGGGGAGGGGGAGGGGGGGGGGGGGGGGGGGGCCGCGGGGGGGATGGAGTCTTACCCCGGTGCCGTTGTCGCACACCACCACCTTGTTGCTCTCCATTCTAGCCGCCCTCCCTCGCCAACCTCCGGACTCCGGAGGGTGTGTTCGGCTTTTGGTCGAGGCCTCTCGATTGGTGAATAAATTTTTTTTCGAAAATGATCCAACACCTATCCCATTGTTAGAGCGTGGAGCAAAATAAAGGCTTCTCATGGCACGTGATCTCTGGACCGTCGGATTGGCTATCCAAACAAATTCAGACGGCTGGATCTTTAGGTGAAACGATCCAGACCGTTGGATCGAGTATGATGTGACAACCAATAAATAGTGTCATTTTGTTTTGCACACATGCTACCGCCCTCACGCTTCATGGCAGGCGGGGCCCAGGCGGGGTGGATCTTTGCGTCAGTGACCGCGGAGGCGGGTGTGGCCAGTGCTGCTGTTGACACGCGTGGGGGTCGTGCCACCGCTTGTATTTTTTGGTGGCAAACGAGGGCACTTTCGTCATTTCACATGTAGGCTATAAGAAAGAAGCATCTCCCATGGACTGAACCTAGTCACCGCTCCTCCCGCACTCGCGCGTCTCACCTTCTCCTCTCTCGATCTCCTCTGCAAACCCTAACCACGCGCTCGTGCACTCCTGTCGCGCCGCCGCCTCCGCTCTTCCTCGCGCCGTCGCAGCCTTCAATCGCCTGTCAAGTAGGTGTCGAGCGGGCAGGCTGTTTGATGAGCTTTGTCTGGTCACGTGTCAGCTCACCGTCGAAGACACAACTTTAATGACACCCGTCCTAGAGGCATGTCAAGTTAACAAGAGGTAGCTGGCCGAACGGCACAGAAGGAGAGACAACCTTTGCCGGGAAGCATCACAGCGCGACACCTCACCGCTCATTTAATGCATTTGTCCTAACTTGTCAGAGTTAGGTATTTGGCACTATAGCCACTATTTACCTTGTGTAAAGACTGTTTTGCCACTGTGGTGACCCCTTCATCTATAAAAGAAGGCCCGTGGCTACCTTTACAAAGGTCGACTCTCTGTTCATTTACACGCGTAGCTGCACTTCCCGCGCACCTTGCCGGCAAGTAGCGCTCCTTGTACTTGAACTCAACACATCCAATACAAACAAAGTAGGAGTAGGGTTTTACGTTTCACAGCGGCCCGAACCTGGGTAAATCTCGCGTAGATTGTTGATTCTGCTCTTTGTGCTCGTTGATCTCCTCGGTCAAAGTCTCCTGTCAGAAAGTACTCACTTGTGTTCAACTTTCTTCTTTTGTTTGGTCGCGTTGATGGTGTAACAGATGGCTGAGTCAAATGAAGTACAAAAGTTTCTGGTTCCACAGGTAGCTTCTGGGCGACACGCTTTGACAGATCATCAGCAATGTTGTTTTCTGCACGAGGGATATGCTTTGTTTGTAATCCGTCAAAGTGCTCTTCTAACTTTCTCACTTCATCCACATAAGCTTTCATCAACGGGCTTTGGTAATCTTTGTTGACCTGCTTCACAACAAGTTGCGAGTCTCCTCTGATAATCAATTTTCTGATTCCAAGGCCCACTACGATCCTGAGGCTGGCAAACAGCCCTTTGTACTCAGCAGTGTTGTTTGTAGCTTTCTCCCTGGGAAAGTGCATTTGTACCACATACTTGAGGTGCTCTTCGGTGGGTGCGATAAGCAGCACGCCAGCACCGGTGCCTTGCAGCGAGAAGGCACCATCAAAGTACATGATCCAGTCTTGAGTTGTTTCTTTGCCGGGGGGAGAGCTCTCTTGAATTTCTTCGTCTTTCGTCGGTGTCCATTCTGCAATGAACTCCGCCAAAGCTCTGCTCTGAACAGTTGATGTACTTTCAAACTTGAGACCAAAACTTGACAGCTCCAACACCCACTCCACTATCCTGCCGGTGGCATCTGGATTTCTCAAAATGCGCTGCAATGGAAAGCGAGTGACGACGGTGATCTGATGTGCTTGGAAATAGTGGTGCAGCTTCCTTGAGGCCAGGCCAAAGAGCAACTTTTGCACACCAGAGTACCTTGACCTAGCCCCCTACAAAGGGAACTGACAAAGTAAACTGGGCGCCGCACCATTTTCTTCTTCGGCACTACCTGTTAACTTGCTTCATTTGCCTGCGCTGAATCTGACTTGTCGGCACCAGACCTTGCCGGAGAAGATTCAGGCTTGTTGCTTAACGGCTCTGTAGCTGTTGCTTCTTCTTCATCAGCTTCTCTCTCTGCCACTAATGCAACACTAACCACTTGATTTGTTGCTGCTAAGTATAGCAGCAATGGCTCTTGTGGCATAGACGCAACTAGTGTCGGCGAAGAGGAGAGGTACTTCTTCAAGTCTTGCAGCGCGGCTTCCGCTTTCGGAGTCCATTTCATTGGACCTGCCTTTTTCAAAATTTTGAAAAATGGCAGGGCGCGCTCAGCAGACTTGGAGATGAACCTGCTTAGTGCAGCCACGCAGCCGGCAAGACGTCGCACATCCTTGACGCGCTTGGGTGCTTCAATCTGCTCAATAGCTTTGATCTTGTCGGGATTGGCTTCAATTCCACGTTGAGAAACAAAGAACCCGAGAAGCTTGCCGGATGGAACGCCAAACACACACTTCTCAGGATTGAGCTTCAAGTTGATCTTGCGCAAATTTGCAAATGTCTTTTCTAAGTCTTGAATGAGGGTTGATTTGTCCTTGGTTTTGACCACTATATCATCCATATATCCTTCCACATTTTTGTGCAGCTGAGACTCAAAAACGATCTGGACTGCTCTTGCAAATCACATAAAGCATTGCACTCATAATGTTTTATCTTTATTTTAATGGTAGGTTCCCATTCATCATATAATTTCCTAGGTATTGAAACCTCCAATTCTAGCTTTTCTTCTAAAGCTTTCATCATAGCTTCTACAATATGTTTAGTAAAAGCCTTATTTTATTCACAAGCATTGGGTGAATTTATCATGGATTGCAACAAGGAAATACACTCAATTGAAGAACAACTATCATAATTAAAATCCTTGAAATCCAAAGTAGTAGGCACATCACTATTTAAAGTTTTTACTCTCCAAACCCACTTTTATCAAAAATTTCATTAAGATCATCACCCTCCGAATAATGGGGATGCCTTCTAGCTAAAGTTGACTCATCTTCAGTCCCCTTTTCATCAAGTTTTATATTGCTAAACAAAGATTCAATGGGTTAACACCAATCATTTTAATATCTTCATCGTGACAACGATAAAAACCGGGTGGAATCGCTTTTTCTAAGAATTCTCGCTTAGCCCTCAACCTAGCGGTTCTTTCTTTACTTTCATCAATGGAAACACAGAGAGCTTTAATGGACTCATTAATATCAAGCTTGGGTGGCAAAATTTTAGATTTGAGATTTTTCACATCATGCACAATTCTATCCATGTTCCTAGCCATGTCATCAACTTTACTCGATTTTCCCTCTATCATAGTATTGAAAATCTTTTGAGAATTAATAAATTCTTTAATATTAATTTCAAGATCAGAGGGCATCCTATTATTGTTATTATAATAATTACCATAGGAATTGTCATAGTTATAAGTGGAATTTTCAGGAAACGGTCTAGGATTAAAATTAGCTATATAAGCATTACTATTGAAATTGTTTCATAAGACAAAATTCACATCTACGGGATCATTATTTTGCTCAATCAAAGTAGACAATGGCACATCATTGGGATCAATATGAGCACTCTTACTAGCAACCATTTTCATAAGCGCATCTACTTTATCACTCAAAGTACTAATTTCTTCAACAAAATTCACTTTTTTACTAGTAGGTGTTCTTTCAGTGTGCCATTGTGAATAATTTGTCATAATATTATCAAGCAATTTTGTAGCTTCTCCTAGTGTGCTTTCCATAAAGGTACCACCTACGGCGAAATCTAAAAGATTTCTAGAAACAAAGTTCAATCCCGCATAAAAATTTTGTATGATCATCCATAAACTTAAACCATGAGTGGGGCAATTTCTTATCATTAATTTCATCCTCTCCCAAGATTGGGCAACATGTTCATGCTTAAGTTGCTTAAAATTCATAATTTGATTTCCAAGAGAAATAATTTTCGCGGGAGGAAAATACTTGGCAATAAAAGCATCCTTACACTTATCCCAAAAATCAATACTATTTCGTGGCAATGATGAAAACCAAGTTTTAGCACGATCTCGTAGTGAGAACGGAAATAATTTCAATTTGACAATATCATTATCCACATCTTTTTTCTTTTGCATATCACACAATTCAACGAAAGTGTTAAGATGGGATGCAGCATCTTCATTAGGACTACCATAAAATTGTTCTTTCATAACAAGATTTAGCAAAGCGGCATTAATATCACACGAATCCGCACTAGTGGCGGGAGGAGCAATTGGAGTACTAATAAAATCATTATTATTAGTATTGGAAAAATCACACAACTTTGTATTTTCTTGAGACATCGCGATAAGGCAAGCAAACAAGCAAAAAGGCAGACGAAAAATATTTTTGTGTTTTTGTAAAAACGTTTTAGAAGTGGAAGAGATGAAAACGAGAGGCAAATGAAAAATGAAAGTAAATGCAAGGAGATGAAAGTTTATGCGATGGCACTTGATAGGTTTTGGTGATGTCTCCCCGGCAACGGCACCAGAAATTCTTCCTGCTACTTGTGAGCTGCGTTAGGATTTCCCCGAAGAGGAGAGGATGATGCAGTACAGTAGAGATAAGTATTTCCCTTAGTTAAGAACCAAGGTTATCAATCCAGTAGGAAAACCACGCAAAACCTCGTGAACAGCACCTACACACAAAATAACAAATACTTGCACCCACGCAAACAAGGGCTTGTCAATCCCTTGGCGGTTAATTGCAAGGATCAAATCTCGTAGTGATAGATGGAAAAACAAAAACACAAAATAAAATAATGGTAGATAAATTGCAGCAAGGTATTTTTGGATTTTAATATATAATAAAGATAGACCTGGGGGCCATAGTTTTCACTAGAGGCTTCTCTCTCGAACAAAAAGCATACGGTGGGTAAACAAATTACTGTTGGACAATTGATAGAAAAGCGCATAGTTATGACGATATCCAAGGCAATGATCATGTATATAGGTATCACGTCTGAGACAAGTAGACTGACTCCTGCTTGCATCTACTACTATTACTCCACACATCGACCGCTATCCAGCATGCATCTAGAGTATTAAGTTCATAAAGAACGGAGTAACGCCTTAAGCAAGATGACATGATGTAGACAAAGTAAATCCAATCAATATTGTTAGGACCGGAGTATATCGACCAGAGGGGGGTGAATGGGAGATCCAAAAATTCTTGCAAATGTTTTGAATCGAACCCAAACACAGCAGCGAAAAAGGGTCCGGTAGAAACGAACTCAATCAAGCATACTATTGAGGAACAAAACTATCGATGTAGGATGCAATAATGGTTCGAGCATTTGATACAACAGGTGAGGGAGTTATGGACTAAGGGGTCCTCAGGGCGCCGGCCCATCGAATATGGGCCGGACTGGTGAAGCCGTATAGCGACAGGAGGTCTATGAAGCTGTGGTGTGCCCTCCAAATCAAGGATATGCAGGGTCTCTTTACCCCTTATTGTAATCTATCTCCGGTAACCCTAACCCTACCGGTGTCTATATAAACCAAGGGTTGTAGTCTTTAGGGCTAGAGCTACATTCATCACCTCATCGTCTTAGGGTTTAGCTCATGCTAATCTCGAGGTAGATCTACTCTGTAACCATATTATACATCCAATACAATCAAGCAGGATGTAGGGTATTACCTCTTCGAGAGGGCCCGAACCTGGGTAAACACCGTGTTCATCGTCCCTTGTTCCCCATCGATCTCAGATCCACGGCTCGGGACCCCTACCCCGAGGTCTGCCAGTTTTGACACCGACATTGGTGCTTTCATTTGAGAGTTCCGTTGTGGGGTCGCCCAAAGGATCGATGGCTCACCTGATCGTAGGAGAAGCCATCGGATCCGGGGACTTCTTTGTCTCGGGTCAACTCTTCGCATTCGGCAGCAGCGTGCTGCACGCCGACCCGACTAGTCGTTTGGATCAGATCGACAACTTCGCACCTGAACACCGAATTTGATTCGATAATCTGGAATACATTGCGGACACGCGGGGCGATCTGGTCTTCGCCGGATTCACTGCCCCCTCCCGCACCCTCGCAGGGCTCACCATGCCCACTTTGGAGTCCCCCTCCGATCCGATCTACACATCGGCCCCCGCCCTCCGAACAACTTTGAGCCAGGAGGGCTCCGCTTCAAGCGGGGGCCAGACTCCACCTTCAGCTGGATCTATCATGTCTGCGAAGGGCCTATCCTCGGCCTTCGAGGCAGAATCAGGAGGCGGAAGCCAAGAGTCAATCTTGGTCGAACCTTTTCGCCACAACGCTCCTCTAGCCTTGAGCCCTTACGATGAACCGGCAACCGATGGCCAGGGGTCACCCCCGGCCCGAAGCAGCTCAATCTTGAATCCCGGCATGGAAACCACACGCAAAAACCAAGGCCCGTCCTTAGTCTCCAGTGACAATCCATACCCCCTCAAGGATCCGACACCATACCCCGAGCTTAGCTCGGCCTGTGGAAACCAAGGACCGGCCAGGGCACTGACTGCCCCCTACCCCATTACAACGGAATTTGGCCTAGAGCCCTCGAATTCGGCGACCCTCGCTATGTTAAACAAGTCACTAGACCGAATCCAGAAAATGACCATTCAGGAGGACCTGCCCTCCGCCCATAATCATCAACCCTTCGAGGCATACCACAGGGAATTTTACGTCCCACCCACCACCCACTTGGTAGCCACTGTCGATGATTTAACCGATATGCTAGATTATAATTCGGAAAACGCCGAATACATGGATGAGGATAGCGGAGCCATGGCTAGCACCGATGTCGCCCCCCCCCCCCCCCGGTCATCGGCTGCTAGTCGGCCACATCCACCTACGATATTTACATGGTGGACACCCCCAAGGACGGCGATGGCACTCCCAATCAGGACCGAGACAAGCCCGAAGATGAGCCGCCCAAACGCCGAAGACAGCACCGTCGATCAAAGCCACGTCGAAGCCATGCGAGCAACATGGACTCTGCGGAGAACGGCACCGCGAATAATACGGATGACCTCGCCGGAGCTGCAGCTAACGAACATCATCAGGATGACCCCGCAGGACAGGAGGACCCGTCCAACCCAGAAAACCCCGATGACTCTGAAGACAGCAACTACCTCCCATCCTCCGAAGAGGAGGCCAGTCTCGAGGATGACTATTTCATCATCCCCGAAGACCCGCTGGAGCAGGAGCGGTCTAAATGGAGGCTTCTAGCCACCGCCCGTAGTCTGAAGAAACAAAAACGCAGAATCAAGGCCGAGCAGGACACCCTCAACGATCGATGGACCAAATTCCTAGCCGCCGAAGAAGGGTACGGCCGCGAACAGCCAATCAAAAGTTATCCCAAGCAAAGATTGCTGCCGCAATTCAATGATGAGGCCATAGAGCCCACACGTCCGACATACACACGCGTCGAACAGCCAGACCGCCCCTCTAGAGGGCGGGACAGAGAAGCTGACGAGGCCGAGCACCCCGCCGCCCCACCTCGCCGTTACGACAAGGATCAAGAGCGGCCCACCTACGAATACAACCTCCGCCATGACCTAGATGCTCGAGGAGGCCGTACCAGGTCCATCTATGGACCCAGAGAAGATCCGCCCACTCACCGGGAAGGATATTACGATTGGCTGAACCGAAACGATAGAGTTCGGGAGCAGCAGCGGACTCAGATGGCCGAAGACCTCCGACGCGATGTAGCCCGGGTTCAGGGCGCCGCACACCCCCTGTGCTTCATAGAGAGGGTAATGCAACACCAATTCCCAGAAGGCTTCAAGCCTGTGAACATCGAGCCATACGACGGAACCACAGACCCAGACGTATGGATAGAGGATTTTCTCCTCCACATTCACATGGCGCGAGGAGATGACCTCCACGCCATCAAATATATGCCACTAAAGCTTAAAGGACCAGCTCGACACTGGTTGAATAGCCTTCCCGAAGACTCTATAGGCTGTTGGGAAGAGCTTGAGGACGCTTTTCGAGCGAACTTTCAGGGCACCTATGTCCGGCCTCCGGACGCGGACGACCTAAACCGCATCACACAACAGCCCGGAGAATCTGCCCGGCAATTTTGGAACTGATTCCTGACCAATAAGAACCACATTATCGACTGTCCGGATGCCGAAGCCTTGGCCGCTTTCAAGCATAGTGTCAAGGACGAATGGCTCGTAAGATAGCTCGGCCAGGATAAACCAAGAACTATGGTAGCCCTTACTTCTCTCATGACCCGCTTTTGCGCGGGCGAAGACAGTTGGCTCGCTCATAAAAACACCAACCCTGACACACCCGGTACCTCCGAGGTTCGGGACGCTAATGGAAAGCCGCGATGTAGCAAGAGTAAACGTCGCCACAATGACGGCGAAGGAGAGGATACGGCAGTAAATGCCGGGTTCAGAAACCCGAAGTCCGGACCCCGAAAGAAAGCCCCTAAAGGCAACGGCGACGACCCATCCAGACTAGACGCAATTCTAGACAGGACTTGCCAGATCCATGGCACGCCAGAGAAGCCCGCCAACCACTCCAACCGTAACTGTTGGGTGATAAAGCAGGCCGGCAAGCTTACAGCCGAAGACTCGGGCAAAAGCCCATGAAGCGAGGACGATGATGAGCCCCGCAGGCCGAATAGTGGAGGCCAGAAACCCTTCCCTTTCAAGGTCAAGACGGTGAACATGATCTACGCAACCCACATACCAAAAAATAAGAGGAGGCGAGCATTGCGAAACGTATATTCCGTCGAGCCCGTAGCGCCGAAGTTCAATCCGTGGTCAGCCTACCCAATCACTTTCAATCGCAGGGATCACCCGACCAGCATACGCCACGGAGGATCCGGAACCTTAGTACTCGACCCCATCATCAATGGATTCCACCTCACTAGAGTCCTAATGGACGGGGGCAGTAGCCTCAATCTGATATACGAAGACACAGTGAGGAAGTTGGGGATCGATCCGTCAAGGATCAAACCCAGTAACACCACCTTCAAGGGGGTCATTCCGGAAGTGGAGGCCCGCTGCACAGGCACTGTGACGCTTGAAGTAGTGTTCGGCTCTCCGGACAACTTCTGAAGCGAGGACTTGATCTTCGACATTGCACCTTTTCGCAGCGGCTATCACGCCCTCCTCGGCCGAACGGCGTTCGCTAAATTCAATGCCGTCCCGCATTACGCGTACCTCAAGTTGAAGATGCCCGGTCCTTCGGGCGTCATAACTATCAATGGTAATACAGAATGCTCACTTCGGATCGAAGAGCACACTGCGGCCCTAGCGGCCGAAGACCAAACCGGCACATACGGGTCCCGTTACCGGCCCACCGTAAAGGCCGGCGACAACAGTAAACAGGCCCGAACCCGCTCCCCATCATGGGAACCCGCATGCGTTCACCGCAAATAGGGATGCGCGCCCCACGACACGCCCACATTCTTCGCGCTCCACGTGCCTCGTCAGCACAATTTCGCACTCAAAATATCATGGGCAGCCGTGAGGCATATATCAATAAATCTGAAGCATGTGTTCGGCTAACCCAAACTTCGGAATTACCTTGTCTTCGGAAGACCCGGGGGCCAATTCCGGACCCCCCCCAAGCATAAAGCTTCATCGACAGGATCCTCGCCCCTCAAGGTTTCATCAAAGGTCCCAACCCCCATCTCTCAGAAGCAAAGGCGCAGACATGCAGCAGGGCACAGTTGAGGCTTCGACTCACGCATCAAGGCCCTGCGTAAACCTTTACTCTGTAAAACTTTTTCCTTTTTACAAATAATGCCAGGGCGGTTCGAATTGTACGGTTAGACATCTTGAGCCTACGAGAAATAATAGAAACACCCTTTATGGTGTTCGGATATCCGCATCTTGCGATTGTCTCCTTTCCTTCCGATTCTCCCCTTGCTCTTCAAACAGCCCGGCATGAAAACATGATCGGTTAACTAACCTAGAGCTCGATTTAACCATCGACTCCGTACCCCAAGTCCGACGCCACTTTTCGCTGACTGTTCGACGGCTCGGATATTGCACTATATGCATCAGTCCCGAACTATGTTTTGGGTTAATAGTTTGGTTGCCCAGCTCCTGTGCTTGCCCCTTATGTTCCGCTCGTTCAGCTAAGAGGGCAAAGGGAGAACCCCTGTGATTGTACTTCTGGCTAGCCCGGTCAAGTACCTCAGGAGGAGAAAGCCAAAAACTGACCGTCATAGTAAGCGCGAACTAGTCAGCGATCCGATGACGAGGTTTGACTCTAAAAAAACATTGGCGATTTCACCGTGTCACACGAAGGATTCGTTTTAACGCAAACCAGATGATCGGAAAGGGCAGGTATTGACCCCCTCAGTACATCACAAAACTATGGGGGCTAGTCCCTAGCCCCCACCGTTAAGCTCCTAAGGCTAAGTGAAAGCAATAAAACTGAATAGTCTGATTACCTAGTTTCGCTCATGCACTACCGCCTCCGGGTACCAAGACGTTGTCTAAGGGTAACAGTGCGGAGACAAAACACCCCTCGTGATATTCACCTGGGGGCTGAAGCCGACGACTGGTAGCTTTCAAAATAAACATACGGCCGCACAGGAGTCAAAATTAAATCAGGACAAGACAAAATAAGTCGGGTGGACGCATCATAAAGCATAGGGTCCAAGTGATAAAAACTTAATATAATCATTCCAGCATTACATATTTCGAGCACTGGCCCTCTATCGCCCATGCTCCATTCATCACGTGCGCAAAGTACAGCTCAGGGTGGCGGTGCTCCTTCCCCTTGGGCGGAGGGCCAGTAGCCATGTCCATCGGATTAATCTTTGGCCAATGCACCATGGTCTTTGCAAACGCAAGCCTCACCCCCTCAAGGCACGCGGAGCGCTTCATGGCGTCAATCCGGAGCGGCGCCTCCCGCAACTTCTGCACAAGGCTAAAGTAGGTGTCCGGAATTGGCTCAGTGGGCCACAGATTGACACAGAGGTCCTTCACGGCCAGCTCAGACATCCGATGCATCTCCATCAGCTGCTTCGTTTGGTTGCTGAGGAGGGGAGGATGCTCGGCAGCCGAAAACTGTGACCAGAAGAGCCGTTGCAGGGAGTCCTCCTTGCGAGTGGCATAGTGCTCCGCTGCGGCCGCCGCACTCCTCGGAAGTTTGGCGAAGACGCCTCCGGAGCGCCAGACCCGCGTCAGCAAGGCGAACTTGTTGCCTCCGAACACACTCTGCAGTAAGTATTTCTTACCGTTTGCAATTTGCCTCACTTGGCGGAGCTCCTCTCGGACACCTCCCACTTTGGTCCTCATCTCCTGGAGTTCTTTCTCCACCTTGGACAGTGCGGAGGACTGCTTCTCCTTCTCCTTCTCAAGGCCCTCCAGCTTCGTGGCAGCATCCTTGAGCTCCACCTACACTTCGGCCACTCGAGCCTCGTGCTTTTGGCTCGAAAGCTTGGCTTCCTCAAGCTCGGCCATCGCCTTTTCGGCGGCCAATTTCTTGGCGGCCACCTCAGCTTAGGTTTTCTTTAGGGCCTCCTTCAAGCCCTCCACCTCAACAGCGGCAGCTGAAAAATCCGCACATAGAATGGTCAACATACAGTCCAGGCGTATAAGTACCCTATGACGAGTGATCACACACATTAACGAAAAGCTTACCTTGCGCTTCGTCAAGCTGTTTGTTGACAAGGTCAAGCTCCCCGTTGGAGCATTCGAGCTTCTGGTCCATCTCCTTTAGTGCCACGGCATTAGCACCCGCAGCCAAGGAAGATGCATGCGTCAGCAAAAGAAACATCGACATTATTAATCGGCCTACAGAGTTTGATCCTCTGCAAGCTTCTTCGAAGTCCTTGCAGAGTCTCGGGGGCTGCTATGTACACGGCCTACCCAAACTAAAGATTACAACCGCTTTACAGGATAAGAGCATTACTTGACTTACCTCAAAACCTGTTAGCAGGCCTTGAACAGCGTCGTTCAATCCAGAATGAATGGACCAAACACCCTGTACAACCGCACCCATAAGAGTACGGTGCTCATCGACGACGGCAGAGTTGCTCACCAACTCCACCAGCGTGTCCGGCCAGCCCGCCGCCGCCCGAATAAAGGTGTTCGGCGCGGGCGTCGGGCCCTCAGCACCTTCCCCACCGAAAGGAGGAATTGGCTCCCTCGAGGGCCTCGGGGGCTCGGGAGCCAGATGCTGTAGGGGTTCGGATGATTCGGATCCCCTCCGCGCGTTAGCCAGGAGGGATGCATCCCCCTAGTCTTCAATGACCGAGGCGTCGGCCTCGGCCATGGTGGCGTCGACCTCCTCCCCTGAGTTCGGAGGAGGAGAGGTCTTTCGCGATAGCACCTCCCCAACCTCTTCGAGGATTAGAGGAGGTGCGAAATGTGAGCCACTATCTGCCAGTTCGGCGGGCGGGGACGTCCCCTCCGTGGTCTCCTTGGCGGGGTGGCCACGCGGAGGGCTGCACCTCTAAAAAACAATCAATCTACGTTCTGCCAGGGACTACTAAAGAATAAGGCAATTGAAAATGCCGCGATATGTACCTGGTTGCATGGGGCTTGACCCTGGGTTCCCTCTCCGGAACCTTTTCGGATGCTTCAAACTCCTCGTAGGAGTCCGAGCTGTCGGACAGGACCAGCTTAGGCCGGCATTGTCTCTTCGGGGCCTAAGAAGGTTGAACCTCCTCGATGTCGCTAGACGCCGCCCTCTTCTTAGGGTGCAAGGAGGCGCTTTCCTCCTCGTCCTCATCCTCGTCCCCCTCCTGTGCAGATAGGGCCGCAGTGTCTCCGGACCAGCTGTCCGGACGAGCCCTGCGACGGAGGCCCTCCCTGGCTTCCGGCACCTCCGTCTTCTTGCCCTTCTTGTCGGGCGCCTTGTACGGCACCACGACTAATAGCTTCTCTAGCTATTCGAATTGGGGCCCTTCTGGCAGCGGTGCCAGGCCGCTGATCTTCTCAGCCTTGGCGAGCCAGCCCTGCAAAATCCACATGAAGAGGTTCGGATCAAATCATACGGTGCGAATATTCGAACTCATGTTAAGACAAATGCCGCTCACCTTCTTCGGAGGGTTCGCAACGTCAAGGCCGATGTCCTCCCCCTCGATCGGCCAGTCCTTCTGCGGCTTGAATAGCAGACCCCACATTTCTTGTGGGTCGTGCCGAAAAGATGTTGCATGGTGGCCGGATCTTCGGGGTCATATAACCCCACATTGGCATGGCCCTCTCCTGACAGGGGAGGAGTCGACGCTTGAGCATGATCTGGACCATGTTAACCAGCTTCGCATCGGTCCCCATTAAGATGACGACGCGCTTCTGCAGCACCTTGATGTTGGCTTGAACTACGTCGGTATTTCCCCAAAGAGGAAGGGATGATGCAGCACAGCAACGGTAGGTATTTCCCTCAGTGATGAGACCAAGGTTATCGAACCAGTAGGAAAACCAAGCAACACTACGTAAACAACACCTGCACACAAAGAACAAATACTTGCAACCCGGCGTGTTAAAGGGGTTGTCAATCCCTTTCGTGTAACGGCGCCAGAAATTGGCAAACGGACATGAGATAAATTGTAGTAGATTGGATAAATAGATCGCGAATAAAATAAAGTGAAGCAAAATATTTTTGGGTTTTTAGAAATATAGATCTGAAAATAAAAGTGGCAAATAAATAAAAAGGCAAATAGCAAAATAGATCTGAAAATATATGATGAGAAAATAGACCCGGGGGCCGTAGATTTCACTAGTGGCTTCTCTCGAGAAAAATAGCATACGGTGGGTAAACAAATTGCGTTGGGCAATTGAGAAGAACTTCAAATAATTATGACGATATCCAGGCAATGATCATTTATAGGCATCACGTCCAAGATTAGTAGACGACTCCTGCCTGCATCTACTACTATTACTCCACACATCGACCGCTATCCAGCATGCATCTAGTGTATTAAGTTCATGGAGAAACGAAAGAAGAAGTAATGCAATAAGAATGATGACAATGATGAGGACCAAGAGTCTATTAGTAGAAATAGACCCCATCTTGTTGTCCTTAATAGCAACGATACATACGTGTCGGTTCCCCTTCTGTCACTGGGATCAAGCACCGTAAGATCGAACCCATCACAAAGCACCTCTTCCCATGGCAAGAAAAATCGATCTAGTTGGCCTAACTAAACCAAAGATTCGAAGAAGAAATACGAGGCTATAAGTAATCATGCATATAAGAGATCAAAAGACTCAAATAACTTTCATGGATAAAAACTTAGATCTGATCATAAACTCAAAGTTCATCGGATCCCAACAAACACACCGCAAAAAGAGTTACATCAAATAGATCTCCAAGAGACCATTGTATCGAGAATCAAAAGAGAGAGAGGAAGCCATCTAGCTACTAACTACGGACACGTAGGTCTACAATGGACTACTCACACATCATCGGAGAGGCACCAATGAGGATGATGAACCCCTCCATGATGGTGTCTAGATTGGATCTGTGGTTTCTGGAACTTGCGGCGGCTGGAATTGATTTTCGTCGACTCCCCTAGGGTTTCTGGAACATTGGGGTATTTATAGAGCAAAGGGGCGGTGCGGGAGGTGGCCGAGGTGGGCACAACCCACCTGGGCGCGCCTGGGCCCCCAGGCGTGCCCTGGTGGGTTGTGCTTCCCTCGGAGCCCCCCTCAGGTACTTTCTTGGCCCAACTTGTGTCTTCTGGTCCAGAAAAAATCACCAAAAAGTTTCGTTGTGTTTGGTATTGATTTCCTGCGAAGTAAAAAACAAGCAAAAAACAGCAACTGACACTGGGCACTATGTCAATAGTTAGTCCCAAAAAAATGATATAAAGTTGCTATAAAATGATTGTAAAACATCCAAGAATGATAATATAACAGCATGGAACAATCAAAAATTATAGATACGTTGGAGACGTATCAGCATCCCCAAGCTTAATTCCTGCTCGTCCTCGAGTAGGTAAATGATAAAAACAGAATTTTTGATGTGGAATGCTGCCTAACATGTTCATCACATATTCTTTTCTTTGTAGCATGGACATTTGGACTTTTATATGATTCAAAGCAATAGTCTAGTTTTGACATGAAGATTTCAATACTCAAGCATATCAACAAGCAACCATGTCTTTCAAAATATCAACACTAAAGCAAGTTATCCCTAGCCCATTATGCTCAATCATTGATCCATTCATGAAACACACTCGCATATTAGCTACACCCAATGCAAGTACGATCATAGTGCCCCTTAGTTGGTGCTTTATAAGAGAAGATGGAGACTCAAAATAAAAATTGCATAAAGTAAAAGAAAGGCCCTTCGCAGAGGGAAGTAGGGATTTGTAGAGGTGCCAGAGCTCAAAGCAAAAAAAGTAGAGATAAAACATTTTGAGTGGCATGCTTTTCGTGTCAACAAAAATGATCGAGTAGTTCCCAATACTTTCCATGCTAAATATATCATAGGCGGTTCCCAAATAGAAAATAAAGTTTATTCCTTTTTCCACCATTCTTTCACATTCCACGGCTAGCCGAATCCACGGGTGCCGTCCATACCAACACTTTCCAAGGAATTACCATTTCATGAGCGGCATGAGCACGCAAAAGAGAAATTTATTTTGAAATTAGAGATGGCACATACAAATTTGCTTAGAACAGCACGGAAGTACCGCATATAGGTAGGTATAGTGGACTCATATGGCAAAAACTGGTTTAAGGATTTTGGATGCACAAGTAGTGATTATACTTAGTGCAAATGAAGGCTAGCAAAAGATTGAGAATCATCCAACCAAGAAACGAAAAATCTCATAAGCGAGCATTAAGCATAACTAACACCGAATAATGCACCACAAGTAGGATGTAATTTCATTGCATAACTATTGACTTTTGTGCTTGCATAGGGAATCACAAACCTTAACACCAATATTCTTACTAAGCCATAATTACTCATTAACATGACTCACATATTATATCATCATATCGCAAAACTATTACAAGGAATCAAGTTTATTTTGTCCAATGATCTTCATGAAAGTTTTTATTATATCCCTCTTGGATATCTATCACTTTGGGACTAATTTTATATGTTGCTTTTGATAGCTCAAACAAATCTAAGTGAAGAACATGAGCATAAAATTTTCTTCTCTCAAAATAATTTAAGTGAAGCAAGAGAGAATTTCTAAAAAAAATATTTACTAACTCTCAAATAAATCTAAGTGAAGCATGAGAGCATTTCTTCAAAAATTCTAAAGCACACCATGCTCAAAAAGATATAAGTGAAGCACTAGAGCAAATTCCATAGCTCATAAAGATTTAAGTGAAGCATAAAGAGCAATTCTAACAAGTCATAGCATAATTTTGGCTCTCTCAAATAGGTGTGTCCAGCAAGGATTCATGACTTAAAATAAAAAGCAAAACAAGCAAAGACTCATATCATACAAGACGCTCCAAGCAAAACTCATGATATGTGACAAATAAAAATATAGCTCCGAGTAAAATACCGATGGTCGTTAGAAGAAAGAGGGGATGCCACTCGGGCATCCCCAAGCTTAGTTGCTTGCTTCTCTTTGGATAATGGCTTGGGGTGCCATGGGGCATCCCCAAGCTTAGGCTCTTCTTTCTCCTTATTCCTTCATCCATCGTAATCTCACCCAAAACTTGAAAACTTCAATCACACAAAACTCAACAAAACCTTCATGAGATCCGTTAGTATAAGAAAACCAATCTTTACTTTAAGTACTGTAGAAAGCCCTTTCAAATTTTGTTCTTGCATTATATCTACTGTATTCTAACTTTACCATGGCTTATAATCTCCAATACAAACCATAGATTCATCAAAATAAGCACACAATGCAAAGAAAACAGAATCTGTCAAAAATAGAACAGTCTGCAAAGATACGAATTGTTCTGATACTTATGTAACTTCAAAAATTCTGAAAAATTAGGACAACAGAGGAAATTTGTATATCAATCTTGTGTAAAAAACTCAGAATGTTTCGTCACTTATGTGAATTTTCAAAATTGTTTTACTGGACGCAAAAGTTTCTGTTTGCCAACAAGATCAAATCAACTATCACCAAAGCTATCCCAAAGGCTTTGCTTGGCACAAACACTAATTAAAACACAAAAAACACAATCATAACAGTAGCATAATTATGCAAACACTCAAGAATAGAAAGAAAAATACAAAAATAAATTTTATTCATTGGGTTGCCTCCCAACAAGCGCTATCGTTTTACGCCCTTAGCTAGGCATAATGCAAAGATCTAAGTATTGTCATCTTTAGCTTCCAACTCTTCAATCACACAATCAGATTTCTTTGAGGATTTAGCAAGTAAAATAGCAAAATTTCTAGGCATAAAATTGAGGAAATCATTCTTATTAATAGGGTCTCTTATAACTTCGACAAAATCCGGGTGAATACTAATCATTTTAAGATCTTCTTTACTACTAGAAGTTGCACCATTGTTCTTAGTGGTTTGAGTACTCTTACTAATTTTAACGGGGGTTTTTTCAATAGTTTTAGTAGAAGCAAAAGCCGTGCTTAAATTGCTAAAAATTTCTTCCAACTTATCGATTCGAGAAGGGCTTTCTTCAATTCTTTCGTGAATTATGGTTCCCTTTTCTTTTAACAACTTAAAAACTTCTCCCGTTTTGACCCAAATTTAGTAGCAAAATTATGCATCTTTTTATCCAAGTTCTCAATGTGTTCTTCAGTAAGCATTTTCTTTTCAATAGCATCTAGCCTTTCCATAACATGCTCGAGAGTTAAATTTGTTTCATTAATCATGAGAGGTGGTGATCCCACTAAGTTTCCCATAGCATTAAAAGCATCAAGAGAGGGACACATCAAGAAATTTCCACCGGTAATCGTATCAAGGGCGAATCTATACCAAGTGGTGATGCCCACATAAAGAGCGAAGAAGAACAACGGTAGATTGCTTACGGATAGATCTATTATGAGCATTGCAAATCCTATACCAAGCATCTTTTAAATTCTCCCCTCCCCTTTGTTTGAAATTAAGAACCTCGTTCTCGAGAGTACACGCAATAGAGGAGGAACTATCCATAACAGCAAAAGTGACGAAAAAAATTGCACACGAAAAACAGATTGACGAGAAAACGGCGAACGAAAAAGAGGGCGAATAAATGGCAAATTTTTGTGAAGTGGGGGAGAGGAAAATGAGAGGCAAATGGCAAATAATGTAAATTGCAAGGAGATGAGATTTGTGATTAGGAACCTGGTAGATGTTGATGATGTCTCCCCGGCAACGGCGCCAGAAATTCCTTTTGATATTGGCTTGAACTACGTCGGTATTTCCCCAAAGAGGAAGGGATGATGCAGCACAACAACGGTAGGTATTTCCCTCAGTGATGAGACCAAGGTTATCGAACCAGTAGGAGAATCAAGCAACACTACGTAAACAGCACCTGCACACAAAGAACAAATACTTGCAACCCGACGTGTTAAAGGGGTTGTCAATCCCTTTCGTGTAACGGCGCCAGAAATTGGCAAACGGACGTGAGATAAATTGTAGTAGATTGGATAAATAGATCACGAATAAAATAAAGTGAAGCAAAATATTTTTGGGTTTTTAGAAATATAGATCTGAAAATAAAAGTGGCAAATAAATAAAAAGGCAAATAGCAAAATAGATCTGAAAATATATGATGAGAAAATAGACCCGGGGGCCGTAGATTTCACTAGTGGCTTCTCTCGAGAAAAATAGCATACGGTGGGTAAACAAATTGCTGTTGGGCAATTGATAGAACTTCAAATAATTATGACGATATCCAGGCAATGATCATTATATAGGCATCACGTCCAAGATTAGTAGACCGACTACTGCCTGCATCTACTACTATTACTCCACACATCGACCGCTATCCAGCATGCATCTAGTGTATTAAGTTCATGGAGAAACGAAGTAATGCAATAAGAATGATGACATGATGTAGACAAGATCTATTTATGTAGAAATAGACCCCATCTTGTTGTCCTTAATAGCAACGATACATACGTGTCGGTTCCCCTTCTGTCACTGGGATCAAGCACCGTAAGATCGAACCCATCACAAAGCACCTCTTCCCATGGCAAGAAAAATCGATCTAGTTGGCCTAACTAAACCAAAGATTCGAAGAAGAAATAGGAGGCTATAAGTAATCATGCATATAAGAGATCAAAAGACTCAAATAACTTTCATGGATAAAAACTTAGATCTGATCATAAACTCAAAGTTCATCGGATCCCAACAAACACACCGCAAAAAGAGTTACATCAAATAGATCTCCAAGAGACCATTGTATTGAGAATCAAAAGAGAGAGAGGAAGCCATCTAGCTACTAACTATGGACCCGTAGGTCTACAATGGACTACTCACACATCATCAGAGAGGCACCAATGAGGATGATGAACCCCTCCATGATGGTGTCTAGATTGGATCTGTGGTTTCTGGAACTTGCGGCGGCTGGAATTGATTTTCGTCGACTCCCCTAGGGTTTCTGGAACATTGGGGTATTTATAGAGCAAAGAGGCGGTGCGGGAGGTGGCCGAGGTGGGCACAACCCACCGAGGCGCGCCTGGGCCCCCAGGCGCGCCCTGGTGGGTTGTTCTCCCCTCGGAGCCCCCCTCAGGTACTTTCTTGGCCAAACTTGTGTCTTCTGGTCCAGAAAAAATCACCAAAAAGTTTCATTGCGTTTGGACTCCGTTTGTTATTGATTTCCTGCGAAGTAAAAAACAAGCAAAAAACAGCAACTGGCACTGGGCACTATGTCAATAGGTTAGTCCCAAAAAATAATATAAAGTTGCTATAAAATGATTGTAACACATCCAAGAATGATAATATAACAGCATGGAACAATAAAAAATTATAGATACGTTGGAGACGTATCACACCTTCAAGTCGTCAGCGGACCCCCAGTCCAGGCTCTTGGTGGTCCACGAGGCCAGCCTGGTAGGGGGTCCGGATCTGAATGCGGGAGCTGCCGCCCAGGCGGCTCCCCTTGGCTCGGTGATGTAGAACCATTCCTTTTGCCACACCTTAACGGTGTCGATGAACTTGCCCTCCGGCCACGGGACCCGCGTCAGTTTGCTGATCATGGCCCTGCCGCAGTCCGTATGTTCGCCACCGGCCACCTTGGGCTTGACGTTGAATATCTTTAGCCATAGGCCGAAGTGTGGTCAGACCCGGAGGAGAGCCTCGCAAAAGGTAATAAAGGACAAGATGTGGAGGAGGGAGTTGGGGGCTAGATCGTGAAAATCTAGCCCTTAAAAGAATATCAACCCCCTCACGAAGGGGTGCAGGGGAAATCCAAGCCCCCTAAGGAAATGGGGGAGGAATATGACCCTTTCGCCCGGCCTGGGCGTAGGAACGATCTGGCCTACTTCAGGGGCCCGATGGGCGACGTCGGCCGACAAGTAGCCGGCCTGCTTTAGCTTCGGGATGTCGCTATCGGTGACAATGGAGACGTCCCACTTCCCGTTGGCGCCGGATCCGGCCATGGCTGAAGGAGACGGGGTGGGATTTGCTGTGGAAGCAGAGAAAAGGGGCCCTGGAGCTCTGAACATCTGCATGAGCAGAAGGTGGAAGAAGGTGTGGGATGCTGACTGTTGTAGCTCCCCCTTTATAGGCTGTTGATAAGCCAGGAGTTCCTTTTTTCATGCCGTTGGCTCCTCCACTTCCCGATACGCTCGCAACATTATGTGCGGGGTGGGGAATCGAAATCATTGATCATATCCCCTGAAAGGCGGGGCACGATCTCCACCTTGAGGAGACATGCCAAACGTGGCGTCAGCCTTGAGACGCGCTTCGAGAAATACTAACCGCTCGGCATTATGGCCGGATGCGATTCTTCGAGAAAAAGTTGTCAGATGAAGGCACTGTTTACAATTGAACGATTTTTTGCCTTCGTGGCTAAGTAAAGCGGTCGTTTCGAATTCCGGACATCACTTGACTCCGAACATGAACGAAGCACACTAGAGAACTCGCCTCGCAAGCTGAATACTGTTGGGTGAGCGGATGCCGGATACAAGCCTTGGCGTTGGAGGCAAGTTCGGGGGCTACTGAGGGAGTTATGGACTAAGGGGTCCTCGAGGCGCCGGCCCATCGAATATGGGCCGGACTGGTGAAGCCGTATAGCGATAGGAGGTCTATGAAGCCGTGGTGTGCCCTCCAAGTCAAAGATAGGCAGGATCTCTTTACCCCTTATTGTAATCTATCTCCGGTAACCCTAACCCTACCGGTGTCTATATAAACCAAGGGTTGTAGTCTTTAGGGCTAGAGCTACATTCATCACCTCATCGTCTTAGGGTTTAGCTCATGCTGATCTCGAGGTAGATCTACTCTGTAACCATATTATACATCCAATACAATCAAGCAGGACGTAGGGTATTACCTCTTCGAGAGGGCCCGAACCTGGGTAAACACCGTGTTCATCGTCCCTTGTTCCCCATCGATCTCAGATCCACAGCTCGGGACCCCTACCCCGAGGTCTGCCAGTTTTGACACCGACAACATGCTTGATGATAACGATGGTAAAGCAATATGCAACCAGATATAATATCATGACAGATAGCTAGAAATGAACTGCGATGTATAACTTCGAGAGATAGCTAATATGAAGTAAAAGATCACAACTCAAAATGGTGACCAGGACTAAGACATCATAACAAAATGACAAGAGAGCAACTATGTGGGCAGCGAATGATAACTGATAGAAATAATAGAAGTAATGGACTCGAATGGTATGCAATAGTGAATGAATGATCAGATAAACTATCGTCATAGAGCATGAATGTAAACTGCTGAAGGTAATGCAGTGAAGTAAATTAAACCAGTGGTGCTCGATGGCGACAGAGAGATTTGGTAGACCAGCTCACCCTTCTGCCAAAGGACTACGTCTGGTTGGAGGGGTTGTGACTGAACACGGAAGATAAACTCTCTTCACCCTATTCTCCTTCAACTCAGAGCTGATCAGACTCTAGTTGATTTCACTCATAGTAGATACTTGTCGGCGATCTCCAAACCTTTAGTCGACCTTCACGAACCACAATCACTCTTGGTTGCTGAAGATCTAGCTCGGTGAAGACAACAAATCTTCAACACTCGAGCCGATACCTATCCATCTAGAGAGTGCGTAGCTCTCAAGAGTAATAGGTACAAGAACTCTAACTCAGAACTACTGTGATGCTCAACCATTGTCTAAGTTTGGGCTCTTGATTTTTCTCTCGGTGGATCTTAAACTCAAATCACTCGGAGAGGGGATGCTCAGTCAATATTCTCAAAAATCTTAAGCGGAGCAGCCAACGAACAACGTTGGAGCGGGGTGGCTATTTATAGCCGCAGCCTTCCCTAGTGGGAAATGACCAAATTGGACATGTGGACCAGCCAATGGCCCAACGGCACGAGTCCAACGGTCGAATTTTTTAGCACAACAGTAACATTACTTGCGGAGCAAGTAATGCTAACTCCTCAGTTCAAAAGATATCTCGTGCAGCACGAAGAACAACGTCTACTGCTGCCAGGTAATCATTCGAAGCATAAAGAGATTTCTCTCGCATCTTTCATAGGATTCAGGCTAAGCATCATAGCGGATCTAAGCTTCGAGAACCTATACCCCTCTTAATAGTACGGAGGTCCTATGACTTAAGTAAATGAAAGAAGAACTACAAAATAAATACTACGTCTTCACTTTGTCTTCGACTTCCATTCGCTGCAGTCGTTTTCCTTCGGACAAACTCTCCGAACCAATTGCTTTACGTCAGCAATAATTTTCGAGGGGCTAACTTCTTCACATCAATCATCTCGCCTACATGACTTGAACAGATCTAGCTCATTCTTCTCTGCACCGCAAATATTCTTCGGTGAAGTTCCTCGAACTTGACATCGGAGACAACATTCTCTTCGGTTCTGCATGGACTATTTCTCTCTGTATGCACTAGCAAACAAATTAGTCCGTACCTGTTTCTGTCAACAATCTCCAAAACACAGGAGGGCAAATATTGCACCAACAATCTCCCCCTTTTTGGACGATTGTTGACAAAACAGAACACATCGAAGGATAGATAAATGAATGGAATGGGATGCGAAGGGTAATGAAAGACGAGAGATAATTAAGAAGATAAAACTCGCTCCCCCTGAAGGTATGCATCAGAGCATGAAATAAACCGGAAGGAAGCGATGTAAATCTTCGTACGAGTGATATTGACATATGATCTCATTCGTGGTCTCTTCCAATACACTCGATAATGTCTGAGGTGTTTCCTGTCACACACAATCTTGAAGAAGATTTGTTAGATAAAGTGATACTTTGAAATGATTTGTGACGAAGGATAAGAGATGTCTATTACGCAACTTTATTCTTGTAGACTCGTGTTGGGCCTCCAAGCGAAGAGTTTTGTAGGACAGTAGCAATTTTCCCTTAAGTGGATGACCTAAGGTTTATCAATTTGTGGGAGGCATAGGATGAAGATGGTCTCTCTCAAACAACCCTGCAACCAAATAACAAAGAGTCTCTTGTGTCCCCAACACACCAAATACAATAGTAAATTGCATAGGTGCACTAGTTCGGCGAATAGATGGTGATACAAGTGTAGTAATGATAGTATATATTGATTTTTGTAATAGTAACAATAAAAAACAGCAAGGTAGCAAGTAACAACAGTGAGCACAAACGGTATTGCAATGCTTGAAAATGAGGCCTAGGGTCCGTACTTTCGCTAGTGCAATCTCTCAACAATGCTAATATAATTGGATCGTACAACCATCCCTCAATGTGCGATGAAGAATCACTCCAAAGTTCCTATCTAGCAGAGAACATAAGACGAAATTGTTTGTAGGGTACGAAACCACCTCAGAGTTATCCTTTCTGATCGATCTATCCAAGAGTTCGTACTAAAATAACACAAAGTTATCCTTTCCGATCGATCTATCTAAGAGTTTGTACTAAAATAACACCATATGATACACATCAACCAACTCTAATGTCACCTAGATACTCCAATGTCACCGCGAGTATCCATGAGTTGATTATACGATATGCATCAAACAATTTCAGATTCGTAATACTCAATCCAACACAAAGAACCTCAAAGAGTGCCCCAAGATTTCTACTAGAGAAACAAAGACAAGAACGTGCATCAACCCCTATGCATAGATTACCCCAATGTCACCTCGAGAATCCGTGAGTTGAGTGCCAAAACACACATCAAGTGAATCAATATGATACCCCATTGTCACCACGGGTATTCATAGCAAGACATACATCAAGTGTTCTCAAATCCATAAAAGTATTCAATCCGATAAGAATGAAATCTCAAAGGGAAAACTCAATTCATCACAACAAGATAGAGAGGGGAAAACACCATATGATCCAACTATATTAACAAAGCTCGCGATACATCAAGATCGTGTCAAATCAAGAACACGAGAGAGAGAGAGAGAGAGAGATAAAACACATAGCTACTAGTACAAACACTCAGCCCCGAGGGTGGACTACTCCGTCCTCATCATGGTGGCCACCGGGATGATGAAGATGGCCTCCGGTGATGATTTCCCCCTCCGACAGGGTGCCAGAATAGGGTCTAGGTTGGGTTTTCGTGGCTACAGAGGCTTGCGGCGGTGGAACTTCTGATCTAGGGTTATTTCTGGGGGTTTCTGTATTTATAGGAGTTTTTGGCATCGGTCTCACGCTAAGATGGGCCTTGAGGTGACCACAACCCACCAAGATGAGCCAGGCCCCCCTGGCGTGCTCTGGTGTCTTGTGGGGCCCTCGTAGCTCTTTTGTCCCTCCCACGAAGCTTCTAGTGCCTCCTTTCTTCCAAAAAAATCATCAAAAAGTTTCGTTGCATTTGGAGAACTTTGATTTCTGCACAAAAAACAACACCACGGTAGTTCTGCTGAAAACATCGTCAGTCCGGGTTAGTTCCATTCAAATCATACCAAAACCATATAAAATTGTTGTAAACATGGCATGAATACTTCATACATTATAGATACGTTGGAGACATATCAGCATCTCCAAGCTTAATTCCTGCTCGTCCTCGAGTAGGTAAATGATAAAAGAAATAATTTATGAAGTGTGAATACTAGCATAGTGCATAAGTTTGATCGATGATAATTTCAATCACTTTTCCTAGCATAATAACAACTACTCTTTCTTATAAAAATCATCATGATAAATTAGCAATCAATTCACATGTTACGGTTCAAACAATGCCTTCTCTTGAAACTTAACGACCTATATTCTTAGTACCAAACAATTGCAATTCAACTGATTCAACAAAGTCTAAGTAAGAGCTCCACATACTCAATCATCATATAGTCTTCTATGATTGCTAGTACTCAAAGCATATTTTTAGAACAAATGGCATCCATCGAACATAGAGAAAGATAGGGGCTTAATGTTTCGCCTCCCAACTCATTTATCATAGAGATAATTGTCAACAATAATAAATCATGATCAAATATATTTGACTGGCCATATGTGCCTAGATCTTTCCCCACCACATGATGCATGCCAACTAGAGAATAATTGAGGTTGAAATGAGAATATATACTATTGACTCTTGCATAAAAGTAAATACTGAAAAGTAAAAGATAGGCCCTTCGCAGAGGGAAGCAGAGGTTGTCATGCGCTTTTAATTTTTGGATGTCCAAGCTCTTAATGCAAAGGAACGTCACGTTATATTGCCCCTTATGATAGAAACCTTTATTATGCAGTCCGTCACTTTTATTACTTTGCCATCACAAGTTTGTACAATGCTTATTTTCCCTTACAATAAAAGATCAAACATATTTAGGAGCAATTTTTATTGCTTTATGCACCGATGACAACTTACTTGAAGGAACTTATTCAATCCATAGGTAGGTATGGTGGACACTCATGGCAATAAACTGGGTTTAAGGGTTTTTGGATGCACAAGTAGTATCTCTACTTAGTACGAATTTTTGGCTAGCAAAAGATCCTAAGCAAACACCACATGTTGGAGGATCCATAACAATATAACTTCTATGCAAATATACACAACCATAACTCATTACATTGTCTTCCTTGTCCAACTTCAACTAATTTGCTCAAGTTTGAAAATAATTAATGGGTATTCACAATCATGGAAGATGTCCAAGATAATATATTTGTATGTGGAAGTTCTCTTCCTTATACTAATCATCCATGAATTGCTTGTATGACCAATATTGTGATTGTCAAGCTTCAAAAGATTTCACTTTCTAAACCCAATGTGAAGCTACTACTAGGCATGATATGAACATATAATTTCAACTTCATGATATTCAATTCATTCAACAATTTACTCATAGGATATAAGTGAAGAACGAGAGTAAATGACAAACTACTCCAAAAAGATATAAGTGAAGATCAAGCGAGTAGTTAAGTAAATGGGTAGCTATTTGAGGACTCTCTCTCATTTAAAAACTTTTAGATCTAAGTATTATTTTAAAATAGCAAGCAAAACAAAATAAAATGACATTCCAAAAATAGCACATATCATGTGAAGAAGCAAAAACTTAGGCTCAACCGATACTAACCGATAATTGTTGATGAAGAAAGGTGGGATGCCTACCGGGGCATCCCCAAGCTTAGATGCTTGAGACTTCTTGGAATATTATCTTGGGATGCCTTGGGCATCCCCAAGCTTGATATTTTGTGTCTCCTTAATTCCTTTTATATCACGGTTTCCCTAAATCTAAAAAAACTTCATCCACACAAAGCTCAACAAGAACTCATGAGATAAGTTAGTATAAATCAATGCAAAACCTTATCATTCTCTACTGTAGCAAATCACTAAAATTATTATTTAACATTGCATACTAAATGCCTCTGTATATTTAATACTCCTATCCTCAAATAGAATCATTAAACAAGCAAACATATGCAAAACAATGCAAACATAACAGCAGTCTGTCAAAACAGGACAGTCTGTAAAGGATGCAAGAAGATTCATACTTCTTTAACTCCAAAAATTCTAAAAATTTACTACACTGTAGGAAATTTGTCGTAACTTATTGTGACAAATATTCAACATTTTATCACATTCTGACTTTTCTCAAGAATTCACGCACTAGCGTGCAACTTTCTGCTTTCAAACAGTCACATATAGACTTGCAAAATAAGCATGGTAAAGGCTATACTTGACATTTTTATTGAAATTAAAGATGAAAAACATTATTATAAATAACAATAATAAAATCCTAACAAAATAAAATGACGGTCCAAGCAAAACACATATCATGTGACGAGTGAAAATATAGCTCCAAGTGAGGTTACCGATAATGTTGGAGACGAAAGAGGAGATGCCTTCCGGGGCATCCCCAAGCTTAGTTGCTTGGATCTTCCTTGAATATTACCTTGGGAGTGCCTTGGGAATCCCCAGGCTTAGGTTCTTGTCACTTATTATTCTCCTCATATGGACATCTCACCCAAAACTTGAAAACTTCAATCACACAAAACTTAACGGAACTTCGTGAGATAGGTTAGTATGATAAAAAGCAAACCATTCACTTTGGTACTGTCAAAGACAAGATTAATAATTATTCTCACACAATGCATACTGTGCCTTATCATTTCCACAATTTATATTGAGCAATATAAGCCATAGAAACTAGAAAACAAGCAAACTATGCATTGAAAACAGAATCTGTCAAAAACAGAACAGTCTGTAGTAATCTGAACAATGACCATATTTTTGTAAGTTCAAAATTTCTGAAAAATTAGGACAACGTAAAATATTTGTATATCAATGATGTGTAAAAAAATTCAGAATTTTATCACATTCCAGTGAATTTAAACAATTCTGTTACTGGAAGCAAAAGTTTCTGTTTTTGCACAGAATCAAGTCAACTATCATTCACACTATCCCAAAGGCTTTAATTGGCACTTTATTGAAACAAAATCTATAAAACATGATTAATATAGTATCATAATCATGTGAACACGCAAAAACATTAGGTAAGAGTGTTGGGTTGTCTCCCAACAAGCGCTTCTCTTTAATGCCTTTTTAGCTAGGCATGATGATTTCAATGATGCTCACATAAAAGTACAGAATTGAAACATAACAGGAGCATCATGAAGCATATAACTAGAACATTTAAGTCTAACCCACTTCCTATGCATAGGTATTTCTTGATCAAACAAATTATGGGAGCAAGAATCAACTAGCATAGGAAGGCAAAACAAGCATGACTTTAAAACTTTCAGCACATAGAGAGGAAACTTGATATTAGTGAGATATGTAAATGCATATGTTCCTCTCTCATAATAATTTCAGTAGCACCATGAATGAATTAAACAATATAACTATCACATAAAGCATTCTTTTCATGATCCACGTGCATAGAAATTTTATTACTCTCGACGTAAGCAAATTTATTCTTATCAATAATCGTGGGAGCAAAATCAATTAAATAACTATCATATGACACTTGATTCACATAATCAATTTGAGAACTAAAATCATGATGACAAGTTTCATGGATATCATTTTTCTTTATAGCATAGATGTCATCACCATAATCATCATAGATAGCAACTTTTTTATCATAGTCAATTGGAACCTCTTCGAAAATAGTGGATTCATCATTAAATAAAGTCACGACCTCACCAAATCCACTTTTATCAGTATAATCACCATAAATAGGAGGCATGCTATCATCATAATAAATTTTCTCATCAAAACTTGGGGGACTAAAAATATCATCTTCATCAAACATAGCATCCCCAAGCTTATGGCTTTCCATATCATTAGCATCATGGATATTCAAAGAATTCATACTAGCAACATTGCAATCATGCTCATCATTTATGCCAAATATTTTATTGAATTCTTCTTCTATCAATTGAGCACAATTTTCCTTTCCATCATTTTCAATAAAGACATGATAAAGACAAATAATATGAGGCCACCTCAACTCCATTTTTTTGTAGTTTTATTTTATAAACCAAGCTAGTGATAAAACAAGAAACTAAAAGATTCAATTGCAAGATCCAAAGATATACCTTCAAGCACTCACCTCCTCGGCAATGGTGCCAAAAAAAGAGCTTGATATCTACTTCGCAACTTTATTCTTGTAGACTCCTGTTGGGCCTCCAAGCGCAGAGTTTTGTAGGACAGTAGCAATTTTCCCTCAAGTGGATGACCTAAGGTTTATCAATTTATGGGAGGCGTAGGATGAAGATGGTCTCTCTCAAACAACCCTGCAACCAAATAACAAAGAGTCACTTGTGTCCCCAACACACCAAATACAATAGTAAATTGCATAGGTGCACTAGTTCGGCGAAGAGATGGTGATACAAGTGTAGTAATGATAGTATATATTGATTTTTGTAATAGTAACAATAAAAAACAACAAGGTAGCAAGTAACAATAGTGAGCACAAACGGTATTGCAATACTTGAAAATGAGGCCTAGGGTCCGTACTTTCGCTAGTGCAATCTCTCAACAATGCTAATATAATTGGATCGTATAACCATCCCTCAACGTGCGATGAAGAATCACTCCAAAGTTCCTATCTAGCAGAGAACATAAGACGAAATTGTTTGTAGGGTATTAAACCACCTCAAAGTTATCCTTTCTGATCGATCTATCCAAGAGTTCGTACTAAAATAACACAAAGTTATCCTTTCCGATCGATCTATCTAAGAGTTCGTACTAAAATAACACCATATGATACCCATCAACCAACTCTAATGTCACCTAGATACTCCAATGTCACCGCGAGTATCCATGAGTTGATTATACGATATGCATCAAACAATTTTAGATTCGTAATACTCAATCCAACACAAAGAACCTCAAAGAGTGCCCCAAGATTTCTACTAGAGAAACAAAGACGAGAACGTGCATCAACCCCTATGCATAGATTACCCCAATGTCACCTCGGGAATCCGCGAGTTGAGTGCCAAAACACACATCAAGTGAATCAATATGATACCCCATTGTCACCACGGGTATTCATAGCAAGACATACATCAAGTGTTCTCAAATCCATAAAAGTATTCAATCCGATAAGAACGAAATCTCAAAGGGAAAACTCAATTCATCACAACAAGATAGAGAGGAGAAAACACCATATGATCCAACTATATTAACAAAGCTCGCGATACATCAAGATCGTGCCAAATCAAGAACACGAGAGAGAGAGAGATAAAATACATAGCTACTAGTACAAACCCTCAGCCCCGAGGGTGGACTACTCCCTCCTCATCATGGTGGGCGCCGGGATGATGAAGATGGCCTCCGGTGATGATTTCCCCCTCCGGCAGGGTGTCGAAACTGGGTCTAGATTGGATTTTAATGGCTACAAAGGCTTGCGGCGGCGGAACTTCTGATCTAGGGTTATTTCTGGGGGTTTCTGTATTTATAGGATTTTTTGGCGTCGGTCTCACGCTAAGATGGGACTCGAGGTGACCACAACCCACCAGGACGAGCCAGGCCCCCCTGGCGCTCTGGTGTCTTGTGGGGCCCTCATAGCTCTTCTGTCCCTCCCACGAAGCTTCTAGTGCCTCTTTTCTTCCAAAAAAATTGTCAAAAAGTTTCACTGCATTTGGAGAACTTTGATTTCTGCACAAGAAACAACACCACGGTAGTTCTGCTGAAAACAACGTCAGTCCGGGTTAGTTCCATTCAAATCATACCAAAACCATATAAAATTGTTGTAAACATGGCATGAATACTTCATAAATTATAGATACGTTGGAGACGTATCGATAAGCCATGAAGATTTTCTCAGAACACAATTTGAATCTAGAATCCACTCGAGATATAGGTTCCCTGCAAGTTAGATATACGAGGGAAATAGAGCAGAGGAGTTATAGATATATTGCTCATTGTAGATAAACTTTAGACGAAGTTTTCCTGCAATAAAGATGTTACAAAGTAGAAGTGCGAGGAAAAACATTTCTAAAAAATTAATCTGAAGCATCTTTCTTCTTCTGCAGGGTTAGATAGCGAAGGATAATCATTGTAAATTATCTAACCAACAGACATATATAAAATCAAGGAGTAAGATATCTCGTCAAGAGATGCATGATTTTCAATCCTCCTTGAAGTGCTTTTACTTCCCTGCACGAGAGGTAAATATCGAGGATAATCATTGCTAGGGAGTAAACTTTCGATAGCACCTGCAAACATATAGTTGGAAGCAGATACCATTGCAGCGGGGTTTATTAACATTACATGACGACCGAGTATACCAACACCACATGCGGTGCATTAAGTTTCAGAAGCAAACTATTCGACGAAACCAAGTTGTTCGAAAGAAAGGCAAATGGTGAATAAAAACACCCTGCAAATAGCCCACTGATCTATCACTCGTTGTACCACTCCCCCTTTTTGTCAACAAGTGTCAAATAGGAAAGAGAATGCATATGAGGAACTCTCGTCCGAAGAACCCTCAGAACCAGAACTCGAACTGTTCGGAGATGTGGAGCGAGCAATGGTTGAGGCCAAAGCAGGAGTTGGTGATGCAGCACGGGCTTCGGGATTCACTTCGAGAGTAGCAGTGTGAGGTGCTTTAGGCTTGTAAATGAAAGTACCAGCAGTGTCTTCAAGAACATCATCATGTTCAACAAATAGCAAATCTGTGGAGTCAGAACACTGAGGAAGCACTGGTGTTTGCCTTCGAGTCTGAGTACATCAAACTGTTCCAGGAAATCATATTCCTTTTCGATGCCCTTGGCTGAAAGTTGCTTGTGACTGTAATGCTTGTGAAGAAGATTCCAGGAGCTCTTCTTCTGTTCTTTCTCATACAAGAGAGCTTGCCGAGAATAATTATGAAGCAGATTCAATTCAATCATCATCTCCAGCTTTTCTTTTCTATTGAGTTTAATGTGGCTCTCCAATGCTTGCTGGGTGCAAAGACAAATCTCATATAATGAAGGATTTTCTTCATGAGGAATATCAACTCTTGCTTTCTTGACTTTCGGGGCTCTGGCAGAGGCAGGCTGAGAAGCAGAAGTAGTGGCATCCACTGGCATCTTTCCTTTGCCGATATCTTTCACAATTCTGAGCGTGTTGCGGACTGGAGGCATGAAAACTTTCGAAACATATGGGCAGAAAAAGTGTTCTCCAGTAAACTGCTCGATTGCATACATGATCCATGGTGCATAAGGCTTCAAGGCTTGAGGGCTGTCAGCTGCACAGGCCAAGTTGCGAATGAAAAGATCTAGGATGTCGAAGCGAACACCCTGAGACATGGCAAGCAGTGCATTTCCCATGATGCCATTGATGGTTTCTGGCCTGTTAGTAGGAGTGAGGGAGTTGCATAGGATAAAGAATAAAACTTTATTCTCATAGGCCAACTTCTTCGGATTTACTTCAACGCATTCATCACCAACAAGAGCTGGATCCATCAGCATGTGCAGTTGTGCCTCGGAAACTTCCCAGTAGTGCAGCCTGTGTTCACTATTTGCATCAAATTCACATTGAGGCAGATTCAACAAAGCCAAAAACTGATCTGCCGAGCATTTAATCTTTTCCTCTCCAGTCATTCATTCGAGGATCCATGTAGAACTATCTCCAAGTTCTCCTGAGATATACAGAGTGGCATAGAATTGGTGAATTACTTCACAATTCCAGCCATGATTGAATCGGAGAAAACCCTTCAGGAGAGCATGCTCAATATGCTTGATTGCGTGATGGAAGCAAGGTAATTCTTCGAGCACAGCAAAGTTCAAAATCTGGTGCTTGAAGATGCGATTCTTTTCGTATAGAATTCGAGCATAATACACAACCTGTTCCTTTGTCCAGAACCTAGGTGACAGGGAAGTTATCTCTCCTTCATATGGGATGGTCCCAAAGAATGCAAGTTTCGAGAGGTGAAACTGCTCATTAAACGCAGGACCATTTGGGCCATCTTCAGCTGGGAACAACGAAAATGTTTCCAAAGGATTTTTTTAGTTGTTCTTCGCTCACCTTCCGTGTCCGAATGTCATCCGATGCTTGCACACTTTCATCGATCGGCTTCAGTGGAGCATGAAGTTTTCTTGATTTCTCTTTGGCTGATTTCTTTGATGAACTGGAACCATTATCATTTTTCTTTGCTAGAACTCCTTCAGCGACTTTCTCACTTTCAGTCACTAGGGCCTTTTCTTTCTCTTTATTCTCTTCGACTGGGGGCACAACAGTTTTTTTCTTGGATGCCTTGGGGTCAACTGGTGGGACATTTTCGTCGTGAGCCATGGGCTCTTCAGATTTCTTTTCTTCCTCTTCCACTACTGGAGTAGTGGAACGAGGAGCAGGATCAACATCCATCTGGGTAGTTGTACCAGATGATGTGACCGGGGTAATTTTCTCTCGGGAAGCATTAAGCTCCCCCTCAATCTTTTCACTCTCCTCCTTAGATCCGGAGGGCTCAGCTTGCATTTCCTTCGAAGGTGATGGGTCTGCCTTCTCAACCTCATTCTCTTCGTCAGTTCTATCATATTTGGCTTGCTGCTTGGGTGAGGCATTTCCGTCATCATTCTTCTCGAGGAAGATATCAACAACTTTTTGCTCGTGTGCTGCTGGAGTAGGAATGAAAACTTCCACATGGCCAGCCTGACACATTTGTTCATCCTCATGGGGAGGTGAAGGTGGAATCTGCTGCAGAGGAGTGCTTGAGTCAATTGGAGCATCAGCAGCAGTCTGAGGGTGGTGATTCTTAATTCCCTTCGGCTTGCTGGCTCTTGCCTTGGCCTTCTGACATTTTTCCTCTTTGATTCTCCTTTGAGCCAGATCAGCCTTGCGCTCAATCTCATCATTTCTTTGGTCACACAGCTGGGATACTTCCATTTTCAGACATGAGATCCACTCAATTTTATCATTTCTCATCACACTGAGGGCCTTGGTGAGCTCAACTATCTCTTTGTTCAACCTTTTCTCTTTAGATGTAGTGCTGGCATCTCTCCTCAATTGTTCAAGAGTTTGCTTGTCCTTGACTGCCTGATTCAGCTTCTTCGTCATTTTCCTCAGCTCAGCGAAATGTTTCGTTACCATTTTGGTAACATCTTCAAGAAGTCCCAGAGTGCTCAAATCAACATATTTTGCATTGTAGGCAGCACTCTCAATTACATCAATCATAAGATTGAAGTCATATTTTTGTTCCTCTGTGGGAGCAGGAACATTTGGTTTGGCTTTCTTGGCAGATGCTTCAGCTTTCTCTTTGGACAGCAGCTTTCTCTTCGCAGAAGGAGCAGCAGAACCCGAAGGTTTGACAGTGACTGGAGTGGGTGCATGCCTTGGCGATTTCCTTGTTGGATGTGAAACCTTCGCTAGTGAGGGAGTCTGATATGGCTTGTTCAGCAGAGCACATTGATCATACATGGGTATTTCTCAGGAGCATCTTCATCAGAGGACTCATCAGACGAGTCACGTGCGACCTTCTTGGATTTCTTGGCCACATATTTCTTTCGGGAAGCACGATCCTTCTTCTTTTGCACATCTTGTTGAGTCAGTGCAACATTTCTTGCTTCAACTTGATTTTTCTTCACAGCCCTAGCTTCGCGCTTGGCTTTGGCCTTCTGCCTCTATTCCACTTCCTCGGGAAAATCCACGATTGTTTTGAGTGTGTCAGGGTGAGCAGTTGATGGTTAAGGGGGCCTGACTTTTTCATCGTCTGGGCCGAGGCTGTTCTAAGCAATGCAGTCATTCCATGGAGGAGTGAAAGCAAAAAGAATTTGATATTTCCTGCGAACGTTTTCATAGTTGAACCATTTCTTCGCCCAATGACGGCGAATCCTTTGCAGCCTATTATTCCGTTCGGTTATTGTTTCAACTCCAGGTGGAGTTTTATACCCTTCTGGTTCAGACATTTCTGCTGTGGTATTTTTCTCTCGGCCACGACCACCCTTCTTGGGATTTCCATCGGAGAACATGGTAAGGGCGTCAGTGACTAACTCATCCTCAGGCTGACTATGAGCAGAGGGAACATCTTCTTCTCCTTCGGATTCTGACTCAGATTTCTTCTTCGGTGACTTGGGTGGCTTCGATGATTTTCCTCCATCAGTCAATCTCATTCGGTATGTCCTTGGTGGCTGAGGCATTTCCCCATCAGAATCCATGTACTCATCAGAACTTTGTGCCATGACCAACCTGTGAAACAGAGTAGATACGAGGGAAAACAAGACAGGGTCATAAACATGCACATAGTCATTTTTGATAGAAAATGTTTTTCGGAAGGAACATGGGAATTCATGGAATGCTTTGGAGAAGATATCATCGATAGATTTGCAACATGCCACAGATTACTCCAGGCAGAGTAAGAACTATCTAATCTTTCGAAAAAGTACCCATGAACCCTAGATCCAAGGAAAACTAGTACGAGGGAAAAGCTACAAACCGTACCAGTCATAACCTAGAGAAGCCTAAAGATCTACCGCTGAGATTAAATCAAGATAAAATGCATCAGTAAGAACTGCTCTACGAACAGAGAATGGAGCAGGAGCAGATTCGGATCTAGGCGCCCTAACTTGGCAGCAAAGATCAACTACGGCAATGCGGTGAGGAAGATTACCGCACTGCCATGACCAATGATGACGAGGTTTCACCGGAGTTGCACGGCGGAGCTCCTCGACGGAGTTGCTTCGAGCGCGGGCTCAGATGAAGAAGAGTAAGGGTTTGAGGCACAGGAGGGAAGAAGTGAGGAAGAAGGACCCGGAAGGGGTATTTATACCCAGAAGGCAAAACCACCTCATCGAAATCTACGGCCTACAGACGCGGGACGTTCCACATTCAACGGACACGATAACGATCATGGAGATCGTGGGCACGTGGCAACCGTTTCCTGCGAAAATCTCGGAAACTGAGCAGAAGACCGAAAGGTTTGAGGAGGGCAAACGCCAAAAGAAACAGATTAAGGTTTGAAGTTGATTTCTTTCATGACCAAGGATGCCGAAAAGAAACTTTCTTCAGATCAAATTGCATGTTTATGATGGACAACATAGATTGGATGAGAAAGAATAGAAGGACAAAAGGGACCGAAACAAATCACTCAGCCAAACGAGAGAAAACACAAAACACGGAGCTATGAGCGAGATATTCATCGGACAAAACACAAACACAACAAAACGAAAACAAACGAATGAAATCACAGAGAACAAAGCACCAACAATATAGATCTCAGGGCCAAGGATAATCGAGTAGAATTCCTGAGATAATTCTTGCAAGAAGGATTAGTTCTTCTTTGCAACCCACACTTGTGTGGGCAACAAGACTTTCATTTGTCTTGATTGAGCAGGAACATTCCTTTGGCGAGATCTATAGTTAATCATATGAATATGCATTGAAGTTATTTCCAGATACATGAGTATAATGATTTGAGGAGGTACGCATGTACTCCTTCTGTTGAATGTTTGATTGATATCCTCTCGAGGAAGTTTTAGTGCCAATCTATGAATAATAACCATTTCCTCGAATAGATTCATTCTGCAAGTTCAAGTTAGCAGAGACAGACGTATTTTCAATAATGCACTTTTTCACCCAGATTTGCTTCTTGGGTGAACTAGACCTGCAGTTAGTTCCAACATATGGAGCAAATACCTTACCATTATGTTGTTTGAAGAGTTTGTAGTTTGAGTCATCAGACTCGTCAGAAACAACAAAAATGGGTGAGTCATATCCATATAGGGTTGCAGGTTTGAGAGTTTTACTTTTGGCAAGAACCCAACTCGTTCGTGGATATTGCTCGGGAGTCCAGTAGGTTCCATCAACATTGAGTTTCCTTTCGAAACCCAATCCTTCCTTTCGAGGATTTTTGTGCAGAATGAACTTCTTGAGTACATCACAAAGAATTCGATGCCCTTTGAGGCTCTTTAGCATTCCTGTCTCAAGCAAGTTCTTTAATCTGCAATTTTCATCAGAGAGAGCAACAAATTCCTCGGGAGAGGGGTTAGAAATATCATTCATAGTAGTTGCAATATACTCGATGATAGCATTAGAAGATTCAGCATTAGAGTCAGCATTGCATCATTCTAGACATTGCAAACATGGAGGCACAAAGTCATCAGGAAGCTGATTGGATTGCTCGGCGAAGAGAGAAGCATTTTCTTTCGCTAGCACGTTATGAGACTCTTTCAGTGACTCGGGTTCTTGATTCCTTTTAAGGAGTTCATCTGATAAACTCTCGTAGTCAATAGTAAGGGAATCATATCGGTTGGAAAGATCATCAATAGTTGAAGAAAAAGCTTCATGCTTTTCGATCAACTTTTGATTCTTCTCCATCTCTTCGACCAGTAATCCTTCGGTTTTCCTGAGATTATTCTCAAGTCTTTCAAGTTCATCTTGTTGAGATTTAGCAATCTTCATCAGTTTAGCATAGGCAATGTACTCGGGAGAATATTCATTCATGTTTTTTCGGTGTTTTGCTGATACCTGATCCTTTGAGGTTTTTGCCATGAGAGAGAATGCGATAGGTTCATCATCACTTGAAGCATCATCATCAGTGTCAGATTCGAATGATTTCTCAGATGATCCATAAGCAATGATGGCACTGCTTCTTCCTATCCTTCCATGAAGCTCTTCATCTTCCGATTCTGATTCGGTCGACTCCTCTTCAGATTCCAGGGTCATATCAGCACATGCTCTATTCAGCTGTGATATTCTCTTCATATTTGACTCGATGGTTGCTGTTGCTTTTACGTCAGTGACTGGTGATAACCTACAAGTATAGGGATCAATTGTATCCTTTCTCGATAAGTAAGAGTGTCGAACCCAACAAGGAGCTAAAGGTAGAACAAATATTCCCTCAAGTTCTATCAACCACCGATACAACTCTACGCACGCTTTACGTTTGCTTTACCTAGAACAAGTATGAAACTAGAAGTACTTTGTAGGTGTGAAGGGATAGGTTTGCAAGGTAAAACTAGATGTACTTAGCGAGAATAAAACTATGAGTAAATTGCAAGATAATAAAGTTATTTGTTTAGTAGAAAGGTTTTGTAACACAAGAAAGTTATTTGTCCCTAGGCAATCGATAACTATACCGGTAATCATTATTGCAATTTTATATGAGGGAGAGGCATGAGCTAACATACTTTCTCTACTTGGATCATATACACTTATGATTGGAACTCTAGCAAGCATCCGCAACTACTAAAGATCATTAAGGTAAAACCCAACCATAGCATTATAAGGTATCAAGTCCTCTTTACTCCCATATGCAACAACCCCTTACTAGGGTTTAAGCTTCTGTCACTCTAGCAACCCACCATAAGCGAATCATCAACATATTGCAACACCCTACAGCGAGGATCCCTCACGCTTGCGCGTCACAAAGAGCACCATAGGACAGCACCAATAATAAAACATACAACTCAAACCAATCACGATCATCAATTAACCCATAGGACAAAATGAATCTACTCAAACATCATAGGATAGCCCTACATCATTGGGAAATAATATATAGCATTGAGCACCATGTTTAAGTAGAGATTACAGCGGGGAGAAGAGGTGTTACACCGCTGCATAGAGGGGGAGAGAGTTGGTGATGACGGCGGCGAAGTTGTTGGTGTAGATCACCGTCACAATGGCCCCGGCGGTGTTCCGGCGCCACCGGGAGAGAGGGGGAGAGAGCCCCCCTACTTCTTCTTCTTCCTTGACATCCCCCCTAGATGGGAGGAGGGTCTCCCCTCTGGTTAGCCTCCATGGCGGCGGAGGGGTGAGAGCCCCTCCGAGATTGGATCTCTCTCTCTCTCTATTTCCTTTTGTTTCTGTGTTTCTGTTTTCTGGCCTTTCACCGTTTCTTAAATTCCCGGAAATCCGTAACTTTGATTGGACTGAAATTTTAACACAATTTTTATCCGGATATAAGCTTCCTTGCTGCCGAAGGACACCTCCAATCGACCTACGGGGTGGCCACAGCCTGCCAGGCGTGCCTTGGGTAGGGGCGCCCCCCTAGGGCTTGTGGGGCCCTCGGGCATCGTCTCGCGTTGATTCTGCTTCCCAAAAATCACATATATTTCAAAATAAATCTCCGTAAATTTTTATCGCGTTTGGACTTCGTTTGATATGGGTATTCTGCGAAACAAAAAATATGCAACAAACAGGAACTGGCACTGGGCACTGGATCAATATGTTAGTCCCAAAAAATAATATAAAATGTTGCCAAAAGTATATGAAAGTTGTAGAATATTGGCATGAAACAATCAAAATTTATATATACGACGGAGACGTATCAGCATCCCCAAGCTTAATTCCTGCTTGTCCTCGAGTAGGTAAATGATAAAAAAGATAAATTTTGTTGTGGAATGCTACCTAGAATAATCTTGATCATATAATCTAATCATGGCATGAATATTAAGACACGAAAAGCAATAGTCTATCATTTGACATAAAGACATCAATACTCAGGCATCCCAACAAACAACCATGTCTTTCAAAATATCAATGCTAAAGAACGTTATCCCAACAAAATCATATAGTCTTGTCATGCTCTATCTTCATCACACAAAGTATTTATCATGCACAACCCCGATGACAAGCCAAGCAATTGTTTCATACTTTTATTGTTCTCAAGCTTTTTCAATCCTCACGCAATACATGCGCGTGAGCCATGGATATAACACTATAGGTGGAATAGAATATGATGGTGGAGGTTGTGAGAAGACAAAAAGGAGAAAGTCTCACATCAACTAGGCAAATTAATAGGCTATGGAGATGCCCATGAATCGATATCGATGCAAGTGAGTAGGGATTGCCATGCAACGGATGCACTAGAGCTATAAGTGTATGAAAGCTCAAACTGAAAACTAAGTGGGTGTGCATCCAACTTGCTTGCTCATGAAGACCTCGGGCATTTGAGGAAGCCCATCATCGGAATATACAAGCCAAGTTCTATAATGAAAATTCCCACTAGTATATGAAAGTGATAACTCAAGAGACTCTCTATATGAAGAACATGGTGCTACTCTGAAGCACAAGTGTGGTAAAAAGGATAGTAACATTGCCCGTTCTCTCTTTTTCTCTCATTTTTTTATTTTCTCTTTTTTTCTTTTTGGGCTCTTTGGGCTCTTTTTTATTTTTTATTTTGGGCTCTTTGGCCTCTTTTTTTATTTTAAGTCCGGAGTCTCATCCCGACTTGTGGGGGAATCATAGTCTCCATCATCCTTTCCTCACTGGGGCAATGCTCTAATAATGATGATCATCACAGTTTTATTTACTTACAACTCGATATTACAACTCGATACAACTAATACATGATGACTCTATATGAATGCCTCTGGCAGTGTACCAGGACGTGCAATGATCTAGCATAGCAAAGATATCAAAAAATGGACAAGCCATGAAAATATCATGCTAGCTATCTTACGATCATGCAAAGCAATATGACAATGAATACTCAAGTCGTGTATATGATGATGATGGAAGTTGCATGGCAATATATCTCGGAATGGCTATGGAAAAGCCATAATAGGTAGGTATGGTGGCTGTTTTGAGGAAGATATAGGGAGGCTTATGTGTGATAGAGCGTATCATATCACGGGGTTTGGATCCACCGGCGAAGTTTGCACCGACTCTCGAGGTGAGAAAGGGCAATGCACGGTACCGAAGAGGCTAGCAAAGGTGGAAGGGTGAGAGTGCGTATAATCCATGGACTCAACATTAGTCATAAAGAACTCACATACTTATTGCAAAAGTTTATTAACCATCAAAGCAAAGTACTAATACGCATGCTCCTAGGGGGGTAGATTGGTAGGAAAAGACCATCGCTCGTGCCCGACCGCCACTCATAAGGAAGACAATCAATAATAAATCATGCTCCAATATCATCGCATAACGAGAGACTATACATGCATGCTTCGGGAATCACAAACCTTAACACCAATATTCTTACTAAACCACAATCATTCACTAGTACCTCCCACATATTATCATCTCTATATTGCAAAACTATTGCCAGGAATCAAACATATCATATTCAGTGATCTACAATTTGTATGTAGGATTTTATGACTAACCATGTGAATGACCAATTTATGTCGACTCTCTAAATATATATAAGTGAAGCAAGAGAGTTTAATTCTTTCTACAAAAGATTTGCCCATGCTCTAACAAATATAAGTGAAGCAAAAGAGCATTCTACAAATGGCAGTTTTCTATGCATAGAGAAATAGGCAATCCAAACTTTAAATGATATAAGTGAAGCACATGAAGCATTCTAAAAAGGCATACTCAAAAGATATAAGTGAAGTGCGTAGAGCATTCTATAAATCAACCAAGGACTATCTCATACCAGCATGGTGCATAAAAGAAAAAGGAAAAATAAAAACAAAAGATGCTCCAAGAATTTGCACATATCATGTGACGAATAAAAATATAGCTCCAAGTAAAATTACCGATGATCGTTAGAAGAAAGAGGGGATGCCTTCTGAAGCATCCCCAAGCTTAGTTGCTTGGGAGTCCTTGAATATTACCTTAGGGTGCCTCGGGCATCCCCAAGCTTAGGCTCTTGCCACTCCTTATTCCTTCATCCATTGTGATCTTACCCAAAACTTGAAAACTTCAATCACACAAAACTTAACAAAACCCTCGTGAGATCCGTCAGTATAATAAAGCAAATCACTACTTTTAAGTACTGTTGCAAACCCATTCATATTTTATTTTTGCATTATAAATACTGTACTCTAACTTCACCATGGTTTATATCACCGATACAATCCATAGATTCATCAAAACACGCAAAACAATGCATCAAAAACAGAATCTGTCAAAAACAAGACAGTCTGTATCAATCTGAACATTGACCATACTTATGTAACTCCAAAAATTCTGAAAAATTAGAAAAAAAATTGCATAGCAGTACTGTGTAAAAATTTCAGAAACTTTTGACGTTCCAGTAAAAAATGTAAATTCACGCACCACAGCCAAAGTTTCTGTTTTTGGACTGCACATACCAAACAAGCAATCTAATCATCCTAAAGGCAAATCTTGGCACATTATTTTTATAATACAATGGATTTGTACAAGGGAATAATTATTTTTGTTGAAAAGTTTTTGTAATTCAAGATTTGCAAAGTTTCCATGGGCATGAACAAAGTTCATGGAGCTCCCCCACTTCAACGGTGCTCGTCTTTCTTACTTTCACTTTTCTTTTTGAAAAGTTTTAGGTTCCCCTCTATATTTTTTTGTTTTTAATCTTTTTAAAAGCACACAATAGAATAAAATGACTCTCAAAAACTTCCGGGTTGTCTCCCTGGCAGCGCTTTCTTTAAAGCCATTAAGCTAGGCATATAGTGCTCAAGTAATTGATCCACCCGGATCCCAAGGTATATCAAAGCCAATTTTAATTAACAATGATTTGTTATTTAGTAGTGAGCACCAAGCAACATATATCACATAATGACAAAGTCTAACTCTCTTCCTATGCATCGGCATGTCATAAAAGAACAATTCATGCACACAAAGTAAAGGCCGATACATAGCATAACCAGTTTCTTGCAATTTTATTGTGTTGTAAACATACTCTCAAAATAATTGCAAGTAGGAGCAGCAAGCACATGCATATTATATTCATCAAAATCATCATGTGTAATGGTAAAACGCAACCCATCAATATAATCCTTAATAAGCGCAAACTTCTTCGATATAGTGTAGTTGGGAGAATTCAAAAAGATAATAGGACTATCATCTATGGGTGCAATAGCAACAATTTCGTTCTTAACATAAGGAACTATAGCAAGTTCATCTCCATAAGCATAATTCATATTGGCATCATGGCCACAAGCATAGCAAGCATCAATTTCATCAAAAAGGGATATTTCAAACGAATCAATGAGATCATAGCATTCATCCTTCGATAAGCATGAAGGGAAATTAAACAATGTATGAGTTGAAGAGTTACTGTCATTAGAAGGTGGGCACAGGTAGCTAATCCGCTCTTCCTCCTTTTGTTCTTCGCTCTCCTCGTCATCTTTTTCATCTAAAGAGCTCATAGTGTCATCAATTTCTTCTTCCATAGTTTCCTGCAAAATATTAGTCCCTTCTTGGACAGCGGAGACTTTCTCAATAAACTCATTAATATCGGCATTATATTCATAATTCTCATAGCAATATTTAAGTATAGCATAATTTTCAGGTCTGTAAACAACATCATCATAATTTTCACACTTTCCAAACAAATATTCAATTTCATAAGCACCCTTAAAAGCAACAAATTCTTCTATTTGTTCCACATCATAGTAATCATATATACCATTAGCATAAGAAGCCTAGGTTTCATTATCATTAAATTTACATGAAAAGGGAAGGTGTGGAGCCTTCATCCTAGAGCAACAAGTATAATCATATCTCAAGCATAAATTCCAAGAATACCAATGCAACATATGAATTTGATCCCATAAGAGTTTCCCTTTTTGAGTCAAGCGATAATCCCTAAAGTATTCACGTTGATCCAACATGTCTCCCATTATCAAGTTGAATGGGGTTTTCTCAGGATTATCAAAGTAGTGTTTAATATTTTTCACATAACAAGCATCGAGGGTTTTAGGAGGTTCCCCATCTCCATGAGTAGCAAGTACACCTAATTTTTTTGGTATTTCGTGTTCCATATCCATAACTAAAGATAAATAACAACTTAGAACAGAAAATAGAATCTACTTAGTGATAAAGCAAACAAGCACACACGAGAATATTCACCCCATGCTATTGCTCCCCGGCAACGGCGCCAGAAAAAGGTCTTGATAACCCACAAGTATAGGGGATCAATTGTAGCCTTTCTCGATAAGTAAGAGTGTCGAACCCAACGAGGAGCTAAAGGTAGAACAAATACTCCCTCAAGTTCTATCGACCACCGATACAACTCTACGCACGCTTTACATTTGCTTTACCTAGAACAAGTATGAAACTAGAAGTGCTTTGTACGTGTGAAGAGATAGGTTTGCAAGATAAAACTAGATGTACTTAGTGAGAATAAAACTATGAGTAAATTGCAAGATAATAAAGTTAGTTGTTTAGTAGAAAACTTTTGTAACACAAGAAAGTTATTTGTCCCTAGGCAATCGATAACTAGACCAGTAATCATTATTGCAATTTTATATGAGGGAGAGGCATGAGCTAACATACTTTCTCTACTTGAATCATATGCACTTATGATAGGAACTCTAGCAAGCATCCGCAACTACTAAAGATCATTAAGGTAAAAGCCAACTATAGCATTATAAGGTATCAAGTCCTCTTTACTCTCATACGCAACAACCCCCTTACTCGGGTTTAAGCTTCTGTCACTCTAGCAACCCACCATAAGCGGATCATGAACATATTGCAACACCCTACAGCGGGGATCCCTCACACTTGCGTGACACGGAGAGCACCATAGGACAACACCAATAATAAAACATACAACTCAAACCAATCACGACCATCAATTAACCCATAGGACAAAACGGATCTACTCAAACATCATAGGATAGCCATAAATCATTGGGAAATAATATATAGCATTGAGCACCATGTTTAAGTAGAGATTACAACGGGGAGAAGAGGTGTTACACCGCTGCATATAGGGGAAGAGAGTTGGTGATAACGGCGGTGAAGTTGTTGGTGTAGATCACCGTCATGATGATGACCCCGACGGTGTTCCAGCGCCACCGGGAGAGAGGGGGAGAGAGCCCCCTACTTCTTCTTCTTCCTTGACCTCCCCCTAGATGGGAGGAGGGTTTCCCCTCTGGTCCATAGCCTCCATGGCGGCGGAGGGGCGAGAGCCCCTCCCAGATTGGATCTCTCTCTCTGTTTCCTTCCGTTTCTGCGTTTCTGTTGTCTGGCCTTTCACCGTTTCTTAGGTTCCCGGAGATCCGTAACTCCGATTGGGCAGACATTTTAACATGATTTTTATCCAGATATAAGCTTCCTTGCGGCCGAAGGACACCCCCAACCGACCTACAGGGTGGCTACACGGCTGCCAGGCGCGTCCTGGGTAGGGGGGCACGCCCCTAGGGCTTGTGGGCCCCTCGGGCATCGTCTCGCGTTGATTCCGCTTCCCAAAAATCACATATATTCCAAAATAATTCTCCATAAATTTTTATCGCGTTTGGACTTCGTTTGATATGGGTATTCTGCGAAACAAAAAACTTTCAACAAACAGGAACTGGCATCAGGCACTGGATCAATATGTTAGTCCCAAAAAATAATATAAAATGTTGCCAAAATTATATGAAAGTTGTAGAATATTGGCATGAAACAATAAAAATTTATAGATACGACGGAGACGTATCAACTGGTCTCCTCGAAGAGGATGATGAAGATTCATTTTTCTTCGAGAGCTTAGTATGACGATCCATTCGTGTGAATCCACTGCAGTGAAGATATTTCCATCTGTTACTGGGTTTTCCTTCCCAGCTAGGACAGTCTGCTATGAGATGACCGAATTGTTTGCACGTGAAGCACTTCATTTCTTTTGGAGGTAACTTCCTTGATGATTCAGGCAAATCAAAATCGTCATCATTCGTGAGGCATAAGTTCTGTCTTCTGAGATCACTTAACCTTTCTGTGAGCATTTCCAGTTCCCATGTGATAGTCTGTTGATTCTCGACATCTTCTTCTTGTGAGCTGCCATAATGTGAGAGAATTTCTCCTTAACTTTCCGAAGAAGATTCTTGATCTGCATTTTCTAATTCCGTCTTTTCTTCGTGAATTGACAACATCGTCATGACCTCTACATAGTGAAGTTCTTCATAGTGTGGTCTTTGCTTGATTTCAGCTACGATGGGATCGAAGGTTGAGTCAAGAGCGCTGAGAAGCTTGTTGACCACATCTCTATTAGTGATATCAGTTACTCCTTGTTGATGAAGTCTTTCAACAATGTTGGTCAATCGATCAGTGAGTTCCATAGCGCTTTCCTTGTGAAGGCTTCTGAAACCAGCAAACATAGCACGAAGCATTTGAGTGTGCGGGTCTGTTCTGGCAATGAACACTTCATGAGCATTTTTTATGGCATCCCAGAGTTGTTTTGTAGTATCAAGTGTTCGAAACTGAATGAAAATGTCCTTTGAGATACTTGCACGGATGATATCTTTTGCTTGTGCATTCAACCACAGTATAGCTTGGTCATCAGAAGTTGGAGCACCAGGTTGTTGAATGGTGTATCCATCTTCAACAATCTGCCACAGTTCTAAGTTGATGGCTTGAAGTATGATTCTCATTCTCTCTCTCCAGTAGAGATAGTCATTTCCATCGAAGATAGGAAATCTTCCAGAGTGCGAGGATCTACCTACATACGACATACTCAAAACTCCAAGGCTGTTAGACCTTTAATAGACAGAGACAAGGAGTACCTGCTCTGATACCAATTGTTAGGACCGAGAGTATATCGACCAAAGGGGGGTGAATGGGAGATTCAAAAATTCTTGCAAATGTTTTGAATCGAGCCCAAACACAGCAGTGGAAAAGGGTTCGGTAGAAACGAACTCAATCAAGCATACTATTGAGGATCAAAACTATCGATGTAGGATGCAATAATGGTTCGAGCATAGGATACAACAGGCTTGATGATAATGATGGTAAAGCAATATGCAACCAGATATAATATCATGACAAATTGCTAGAAATGAAGTGCGATGGATAACTTCAAGAGATAGCTAATATGAAGTAAAAGATCACAACACAGAATGGTGACCAGGACTAAGACAACATACCAAAATGACAAGAGAGCAACTATGTGGGCAGCGAATGATAACTGATAGAAATAACAGAAGTAATGGACTCGAATGATATGCAATAGTGAATGAATGATCAGATAAACTATCGTCACAGAGCACAAATGTAAACTGCTGAAGGTAATACAGTGAAGTAAATTAAACTAGTGGTGCTCGATGGCGACAGAGAGATTTGGTAGACCGGTTCGCCCTTCTGCCAAAGGACTACGTCTGGTTGGAGGGGCTGTGACTGAACACGGAAGATAAACTCTCTTCACCCTATTCTCCTTCAACTCAAAGCTGATCAAACTCTAGTTGATTTCACTCGTGGTAGATACTTGTCGGCGATCTCCAAACCTTCGGTCGACCTTCGCGAACCACAATCACTCTTGGTTGCTGAAGATCTAGCTTGGTGAAGACAACAACTCTTCAACACTCGAGCCGACACCTATCTGTCTAGAGAGTGCGCAGCTCTCAAGAGTAATAGGTACAAGAACTCTAACTCAGAACTACTGTGATGCTCAACCACCGTCTAAGTTTGGGCTCTTGATTTTTCTCTCGGCGGATCTTAAACTCAAATCACTCGGAGAGGGGATGCTCAGTCAATCTTCTCAGAAATCTTAAGTGGAGCAGCCAACGAACAACGTTGGAGCGGGGTGGCTATTTATAGACGCAGCCTTCCCTGGTGGGAAATGACCAAATTGGACATGTGGACCAGCCAATGGCCGAATGGCACGAGTCCAATGGTTGGATTTTGGGCACAACGGTAACATTACTTGCGGAGCAAGTAATGCTAACTCCTCAGTTCGAAAGATATCTCTTGCAGCACGAAGAACAACTTCTACTGCTGCCAGATAATCATTCGAAGCATAAAAAGATTTCTCTCGCATCTTTCATAGGATTCAGGCTAAGCATCATAGCGGATCTAAGCTTCGAGAACCTATACCCCTCTTAATAGTACAGAGGTCCTATGACTTAAATAAATGAAAGAAGAACTACGAAATGAATACTATGTCTTCACTTCGTCTTCGGCATCCATTCGCTGCAGTCATTTTCCTTCGGACAAACTCTCCGAACCAATTGCTTTACGTCAGCAATAATTTTCGAGGGGCTAACTTCTTCACATCAATCATCTCGCCTACATGACTTCAACAGATGTAGCTCATTCTTCTCTGCAACACAGATATTCTTCGGTGAAGTTCCTCAAACTTGTAACTGGAGACAACATTCTCTTCGGTTCTGCATGGACTATTTCTCTCTGTACGCACTAGCAAACAAATCAGTCCATACCTGTTTCTGTCAACAATCTCCAAAACACGGGAGGGCAAATATTGCACCAACAAATATGAATAAACCCCATCATTTTATCCTTACTTAAAGGCAATACAAATACTTGTCTTGTCCCTTTCTATCACTGGAATATAGAGCACCGCAAGATTGAACCCATCACAAAGCACCTCTCCCATTGCAAGATAAATCAATCTACTTGGCCAAACCAAACAGATAGATCGGAGAGAAATACAAAGCTATAATAATCATGAATAAAAGAGTTCAGAGAAGACTCAAATAATATCCATGGATAATCTGATCATAAACCCACAATTCATCGGATCCCAACAAACACACCGCAAAAGAAGATTACATCGAATAGTTCTCCAAGAACATCGAGGAGAACATTGTATTGAAGATCAAAGAGAGAGAAGAAGCCATCTAGCTACTAGCTATGGACCCGTAGGTCTGTGGTAAACTACTCACACATCATCAGAAGGGTAGCAAGGTTGATGTAGAGGCCCTTCGTGGTTGATTCCCCCTCTGGCAGAGTACCGAAAAAGGCCTCCAGATGGGATCTTGCAAGAACAAAGGCTTGTGGCGCGGAAAAAGTATTTTGGGTGGCTCCTGCTACTTGTGAGCTGTGTTGGGATTTCCTCAAAGAGGAGAGTATGATGCAGTACAGTAGAGATAAGTATTTCGCTCAGTTTATGAAATCAAGGTTATCAATCCAGTAGGAGAACCAAGCAATGACTAGTGAACAACACCTGCACACAAACAACAAATACTTGCAACCCAACGCGAACAAGGGGTTGTCAATCCCTTGATGGTTACGAGCAAGATTAAATTGTATAGTTTTTGATAAATAGACCGAACAAAAATAAAAAATAAAATAGAGGAAAGAAAATTGCAACAAAATAATTTTTGGTTTTAATATATATTAAAAGATAGACCAGGGGGGCATAGTTTTCACTAGAGGCTTCTCTCTTGAAAATAGCATACGGTGGGTAAACAAATCACTGTTGGGCAATTGATAGAAAAGCAAATAATTATGACAATATCCAAGGCAATGATCATGTATATAGGCATCACGTCCGAGACAAGTAGACCGAAACGATTCTGCATCTACTACTATTACTCCACACATCGACCACTATCTGGCATGCATCTAGTGTTTTAAGTTCATGGAAAAATGGAGTAACGCCTTAAGCAAGATGACATGATGTAGACAAGATAAACTCACGTATGAAGTAAATCCCATCTTTTTACCCTTAATATCAATGATACATACGTGTCATGTCCCTTTCTGTCACTGGGATTGAGCACCATAAGATCGAACCCATTACAAAGCACCACTTCCCATGGCAAGATAAATCAATCTAGTTGGCCAAACCAAACCAATAAATCAGAGAAAAAATATGAGGCTATAACCATTATGCATAAAAGAGTTCAGAGAAAACTCAAATAATATTCATGGATAGATCTGATCATAAACTCACAATTCATCGGATCCCAACAAACACATCGCAAAAAGTCATTACATTAAATAGATCTCCAAGAACACCGAGGAGAACATTATATTGAAAATCAAATGGAGAGAAGAAGCCATCTAGCTACTAACTATGGACCCATAGTTCCGTGGTAAACTACACACGCATCATCAGAGGGCAGCAAGGATGATGTAGACCCCCCCCCCCATGATCGAGTCCCCCTCTGGCAGAGTGCCAGAAAAGGCCTCTAGATGGGATCTCGTGGTTCTGGAACTTGCGGCGACGGAAAAAGTATTTCGTGGACTCCTTTGTTGGTTTCATGATTTTTGAGAATTTATAGAGGCGGAGTTAGGTCAAATGGAGCCATGTGGGCCCCACCACCCACTGTCGGGCCCGTGGGACTAGGGGTACCCAGGCCCGTCTGCCTGCGGCCCACCACGTGGCATCTTCAAAGGCCCGGCGCGGCCTAGCATCAAGACTTCACAAGCAAGACCCTCGCGAGGGCCCTTGCCTCGCGAGGTGAGCATCATCAAGGATCACCAAGGCTCCCGAGGGCCTCTCGAGGGGTGGCCTCCTGAGCCTGCCTCCCGAGGCCCCTCACGAGCGGACATCTCTGGGCTCGCCACCCCGCCTCGCGACGCACGTGGGTGACGCGAGCCACGATGAGCAGAGCCAGGAGGGCGCCAGCAGGCGCAGACAAGGATGTTTTCCTCTTTGGTGCCAAGGGAACAAGGATGACACGCGGGTTCCCAAAGCGATCCCCAAAGGTTGCCATTCCGGTGCTAGAAGACCAAGACCGCGGGCTCGCCAAGACGGAGGTCATCACCAAGCCCACTGACGCGTCATGCTCAAAAGCTTTAGCAGGCGGAGACTGCTTTTGCCATGATAAGATGTACTATTGTCCCCCTTCAAAATTAGCCGTTGTGGCATCCCTTCCCACCTAGAGTCTTCAGGGGAAGATGACCAAGGCCAATATAAGTATAGGCTAGTCTCCACCATAGAGAGGGGGCGAATCAGAGAGAGACCTGAGCCCTCACGAGGCAGTTCATCCTTGTACTAGTTCAAACCCATCCTCCTCACGAGGCAATCCACCACAAAGCAGGAGTAGGGTCTTACACCACAAGGTGGCCCGAACCTGGGTAAATCATCGTGTTCCGCCCTTTCTTTCCTCTCGCTCGAGCACGTCGGAGCATCACCGTGAGGCAGTGAGCAGCGAGTCGTGGCTAGTGGAGTTCTTCGAACACACCCTAGAGTTCGAACCTTTCTTGGGTCCCCGGAGCCATGATTCCGAAATTTTGGCGCGCTAGGTAGGGGTGTGCCGAAGTTCCTTCGCTTTGTTCCGCTTCCGCTCCACCATCCCCATAGCCGACGCTTGTCGTGTTCGTGCTGAGTGCCGCACAGCTCGCATCGCTCAGACAGAGCCGGTGGGCCGCGGAGCCCGTTGCCACTCCGCCTCGGCCACGGCCAACGCTGCCACCGACCCTGCCACTCATGAGCAGTAGGACTCTTCGCTGCCACCCTCCGTGCAGCACGACAGCCGCACCGCCACGCCTTCTCTCACTCTGGCCACTACTTCGTCTTCCCATGCTCGCCGCGGGCCGGCAAACGCGTAGGCTGCGCTGCTCATGGCGCGTGAACTGATGCGCTACCGCCCCGCCAATGAAGGCTACGACGCCTAGCTTGGCTGCATCACCGAGCTTGTCAATGCCGCAGGCGAGGCCTCGAAGCCCTCCCACTCGCTCCGTCCTCCGCCGTCTCGTGCGGGTGATGTGGCGCATGGCGCACCACCGCCTCCTCCCCTGCGCGGCAACGACGCCGAGCCCAGGCATGACGCACAGTCGCGCGGCCCGCCGCGTGGAGCACCGGTGCCGGCTCGAGACAAGGCCAGCTGCCAGATTGTGCATCAGACGATGCACGACGCGCGCGCGCCTCCCGCGCTGCCACGTCAGCACCAAGACCAGGCTGTCCAAGAAGCCGTGGTGCATGGGCGCCAGGACTGCGCTGCTCCCGTGCGAGGTGCGCCTGTGAGTGCCGCGGGCTGCCGCGCCTTCACCCGAGGGCTGCGCCGGGTGGTCTGGCTGGTCAAGTTCATGCCGGAGCTGCACCCGCGCTACGACGGCATCCCCGACCCCACGGAGTTCCTCCAGCTCTACGCGCTGAGCATCGAGGCGGCGAATGGCGATGACCAAGTCATGGCGAACTGGTTCCCCATGGACCTCAAGGATGGAGCGCGCTCCTGGCTCATGAACCTGCCTGAGGGATCGATTTCCTCGTGGGACGAGCTCCACGAGCGGTTCATTGCCAACTTCCAAGGCACCCGCGACCGAGCCCTCACCATCAACGACCTGCGACGCGTGAAGCAGTGCCCTGGTGAGACCCTCCGCAAGTACATTCAACGTTTCACCCAGGTTCGCCACAAGATCACGAAGGCCTTGGACGAAGCCACCATCTCGGCGTTCACCGACGGCGTCACATACGTCAGGATGAGCGAGAAGCTCGCCATCAACGATGACCTGTGCACGGTGCTAGAGTTGTTCAACCTGGCTGACAAGTGCGCGAGGGTGCAGGAAGGCCGCCTCTCCCTCCTCAGCAACCCCGATGGCGAGCCCGAGGATAAGAAGGCCAAGGCCAAGGAAGAGAAGTGCAAGGGCCCCACTGTGCTGGCGGCCGAGCCAGATCTGAAGCGTGGCTACGACCATGACGAGCCCTGCAAGGACGGTCGCCTGTTTTGCGTCTACCACAATGTGCGCACCCACAACACCGATGACTGTCAAGAGCTTAGGGCGCTCCGTGACGAGCGCTTGGGCCGCCACCCCGACCATAACGACCATGGCTTCGGCCACGGAGGAGGCTGCGGTGGAGGCCGATGGGACAACCGCAACCCCCGTCAAGGCTGGCATGGCCAGCCTCGCGAGGGTGGCTGGCGCGATCAGCCTCGCGACTGCGCCTGGTGTGATCAGCCTCGCGAGGCCCGTCCTTAGAGCAACGCAGGCCTTCCGCCACTCCTGCCGCCGCCCAGAAGGAACGGCATCAACCGGCAGGACGAGGGGACTGGGGGCTACCAGGAGCCTCGCGCCATAGCCCGCATCCTCGGTGGAGCTCAGGCCCCTGCGTCGAACCGTCTCTTCAAGTAGTTCTCCCGTGAGGTGAACGCTGCCCTCCCCAGGCTTGAGGCTGTGCGTCCCCTCAAGTGGTCGCAATACGCCATCACGTTTGACTCCAAGGACCACCTCAGGTGTTCAGCCACCGCTGGCGCGCTCCCCATACTGTGCACGCCCACCATCAGCAACGTCTCTGTCACCAAGACCCTCATTGATGGCGGCGCTGGCCTCAATGTCCTCTCTGTCATAACTTTCGAGATGCTCCAGGTGCCTTATGATCAGCTCATGCCCACCAGGCCATTCTCTGGGGTGACCGATGGCTCCACCACTCCCCGGAGACAGATGTGCTTGCCAGTTACCTTCGTATAAGTGCATCTAGTGCCCCTTAGTGATTTTGGTGTATTGAATACTTATAGGTTAAGGGACTAATGCGTTTGTGAGTGTACACAGGTCTATAAGTCTATGAGGAGTTTGATATTTACGATGAATGTCGACCCCTAAAAATGAATGTCTTCAGTTGAAGACTTTGGTTTTCTTGAAGACTTTGAAAGTGAAGAAATTGGTGTGACCTTGAAGACTTGATATTCATGCGAGGATTATGAAGCATGAAGACTTTTGTTTTCGTAGTTTCATTTTCTTCTTCTTGAGTCATAGGAAACACCGTACTGTTAAAGGGGGTCGAGGTAAAACTAAGGAAAAGTTTCCAAGTGATGCTCATCTCAAAATCCTACACCTACCCAATCCTTTCGAGTGAAGCCATTGGAAATCTCATACAGTTCAGTCAATTTCTTCAGTGACAGAGATGAAGTTCTTCTGTTCTCTGAGGAATTTGTTCTGACTGAGGAGTTAGGAATTTGCCAGTGCGGATTGCCTACAAGTGAGGAACATGATAGCCCTGAGGAATTTGAGAGCTCAAATTTCCGACCGTTGCTGTGCTACGCGCCAGCTGTCCAAATATCCTACCCACCTAACGGTCATATCATTGAAGGGCATTTATGTCTTATCATGTCAGGCTGCTCCCTAGGCTATAAATAGCCGCCCCCTACAACCACTAGCTGGTTGGCTGCTCTGGGAGATAGATTGACACTTGTCATTTAGAGCATCCCATCCTCCGAGGACTTTGAGCGAAAATCATCAAGTGAGGAAAAACCCAAAAACCCAAACACCTACAAACCCAAAGTGATTGAGCATCACTGAACAGATAGTTCCTGTGTGGAACCGACGTTTGTTACCTTTGAGGACTATGCATCCTCCAGACGGTTAGGCGTCATGGTCTAGAGCATCCAAGAGGAATTGTGGATCGCCGAGTGACCGAGTCTATGAAGGTTTGGAAGTCACCTGTGAAGACTTACCACGAGTGATTGGGTGAGGTCTGTGTGACCTTAGCTCAAGGAGAATACGGTGAGGACTGTGTGTCCTCAGGTTTAAATACCTAGCCGCTCTAACCAGACGTACAACTGTCACAGCAGTTGGAACTGGTCTACCAAATCATTGTCTTCACCGAGCTACTGGTTCTATTTCCTCAACCCTTTCATTTCCTCATTCATGTGTTGATTTACTTGATCATTACTGTGTGAAGACTTTGACTGAAGACTTTCTCAATTTCCTCAATCCTATTTCTTCAGTCACATAGTCTTCAGCCTGCTTATCCTGTGTTTCACGCTACCTGTACTCTGTGCCTATTTCATTTCATCATGATGACTGTACTTATGCCATATTATGTTTGCATCTGAGTACTTATTCCACTGCTAAGTAGTTCGTTACTTAGGAATTTCCTCACCGTGAAATTCCTCAGTGATGAATTTGTAAAAATCGCCTATTCACCCCCCCTCTAGTCGATATAACGCACTTTCAATTGGTATCAGAGCAAGGTACTCCCTTGTTCTGTGTGGTTTTGGTTTAACCACCTGGAGTTTTAGTTATGTCGACTGCAGGCGTGATCAAGGTCTCGGTTGGGTGTCCTACCTTTGATGGGACGGACTACCCCTACTGGAAGAATAAGATGCACATGCATCTTGAGGCAATTGACAACGATCTCTGGTACGTTGTGGAAAATGGTGTTCCCTCTGTCACTCCTTCCGTGAACGCTACTGATGTGAAGAGATTCAAGCAACTCGACTCTCAAGCGAAGAATATCATATGTGGCCATCCGAGCAAAGGACAGTACGGCAGAGTGAGTGCTTTGGAGTCTGCAAAGCTTATCTGGGACAGGCTGTCCAAGGTCAACGAAGGAATCTCAACTCAACGTGATTCTCGAGTTGACGTTCTTCGCAATCTCTTCAACCGCTTCAAAAGATTCGACAATGAGAATGTCCAGCAAACCTTTGATCGCCTCACTGACATTTCAAACGAGCTTCAAGCACTGGGTGCCACTGACATCACAGACTATGAGGTGGTGAAGAAATTGCTGAGGTCACTCGATTCTTCATCCGATACACTGGCACTGATGATTCAAGAACGTGGAGACTACAAGTCACTTGATCCTGTTGATATTCTTGAGAGGTTGAACACTCATGAATTCCAACGAGCTAAAAAGAGAGATCTCTACGGGCCAAGCTATGGAAGATCACGCGCACTGAAGGCCAATGCAGTTTCGTCATCTGAAGGAGAAGATTCTGATAGCAGCCTTGGTGACCCTGAAGAACTAAGCCAGGAGCTAGCAATGCTCGTGAAGAAATTCCAGAAGTTCTCAAGGCGTGGTCGCTTTGTAAAATCTTCAAAAGGTGATGACACAAGACCAGATTCCTCATCCCGTGATTACAAAAAGAGGACTTGCCACAAATGCAAGAAACCTGGTCACTACATAACTGATTGTCCTCAGTGGGCAAAGGAATCAAAGAAGAAGTAATACAAGGATGATAGTTCAGATGACTCAAAGAAGAAGAAGAAATCTTCAAAGTCCTCATCATCAAAATCTTCAAAGTCTTCATCTCACAAGAAGAGCAGTTCCAAGAAGGCTCGGGCATTCATTGGCAAGGAAATGGACTCTGAAGCTGAATCTGAGGAACATGAGGAAGAGGAGGCACCTGAGGAGTCAGACTTTGGTGTGGCGAGCCTAGCCCTCACTACTGCTTACGTCAGCAAGTCCATCTTCAACACTGAGGAAAATGGCTTCCCCAACACTGCTGATGACGGCAACGATGACTATGCTCCCACCTATTGCTTCATGGCAAAAGGTGCCAAGGTATTCAAATATCCCTCCTCTGAATCAAGTGAGGATGAATCTGATGATAACCTCAAACCCAACTATTCCAAACTTGCTAATATTGCTGTTAAACAACAAAAGGCTTTGGAAAGGTTCAAAATATGCTAGACAAAAGCGATGACCTGTTAGGTGAGGAAATGGATCAAACTCAAACACTGACTGATAATCTTCAGCAACTACAGTCTAAGTTTGACAACCTTCAAAGTCGTCATGAAACTCTCTTAGCCAATCATGAGAAGCTTTCTTATGAATTTCTTTAAAGAAAGCAAGATCTTGAAAAGCTAAGGGTGAGTCATGAAGATCTTTAGAAGGAAAATGATTCATTACTTGCCCAACAGATCAGTTCCGCTCAGGAAGAATTTATTCCACCATGCTTGAAATGCATTAAACGTGAAACTGCCAATTCTTCACCTGAAAGTTCAAATGCTTCTATTGCTGCAAATTCTTCAACTATCTCTGTGGTCACAAATTCCTCATCTGAGGATACCACTAGTATCACTGACAAAAATGCAGGGTTGAAGGAATTGTATGTGACAGGCATGTACAAAAGCCTCAAAGGGCATCAGACTCTTTGTGATGTGCTCAAAAAGCAGATCTTGAACAGGAACCCTAGGAAAGAGGGTATTGCCTTTGAGAGGAAACTCAATGCTGATGGATCCTACTGGAAACCTGAGCAGTATCCCAAAACCTCATGGGTTGCTGCAAAGGGACCTCCCGTAGATCCATCCACTTTATCTGGCTTTACTTGTGAATCCTCATATTCATCTGATGAGTCATTTGACTCCAACTATAAACTATTCAAAAATCAGAATGATGAAGTATTTGCTAGATATGTTGGAACTAACTACAGGAATGGTCCCCCTATGAAGAAAATCTGGGTTCCCAAAAGGTGCCTTGAAAGTCTTCAGGTGAATGTCCTCATGACACCACCTGTGAAGAATAAGAACCCCAGATCAAATTCTTCATACGGACCAAAGTCTTCATATGGATCCAAGTCCTCTTATGGATCAAATTCCTCACGTGGATCCAAGTCCTCATATGATCATCATCATGCTAACGCTTCTGTTTCGCAGGGAAAATCTAAGAGTTCTGATTATGTGCATTATTCTTCAAATCATTATGTTCATAAGTCCTCAAAGAATTTCTCTGCTTACTCATATTCCTATACTAATCCCTCTTCTGTGAAACGAAGCGCTTTGGCTTCAATGCCACCTTTCTCTTGTGGAGCTCGCAGGATGATGAACTCTTTGCCACCCCTCCAGATGTGGGTGGTGAAGAAAAAGAACTAACCTCTTATGCAGGGTCAGGTCTCCAGACGAACTAAATCGTCTGAAGAATTTTCTGGAGACCTGAAATGCTTGAAAGGATGCAAGCTAATCATGAAGAAATGATTCATTCATTTCTCACAACCTCATATTGCTATATATACATATGTTGCATTAACTGATGAATTTCTGTCTGATGAAATTGATGTCATATTCTTCACTCTGAAGATATGTGTTCGTAAGATGCACTAATTCATCTGCAGGATGATTTACCCAAAGCTACTGAGTGGGTCCTCGACAGTGGATGTACTGATCACATGAATGGTGACAAGAGCTTACTGATGAACACTCCTTTATCTCCATCACATTTGAAGCATATCACCTACGCAGACAAAGGCAAAAGCAAGGTATTGGGTCTAGGTAGGGTTGCAATCTCAAAGGATCGACACATGGACAAAGTCATGCTTGTCGAGTCCCTCGGATTCAACCTCATGTCTGTCTCAATGCTTTGTGATCTTGATATGGTTGTTGTCTTTGGCAAATATCGTTGCTTAGTGCTCATGGAATCTGACAATTCCAAAGTCTTCGAAGGCTTTAGGAGAGGAGACTTGTATATTGTTGATTTCTCTGCAGGATCACAACCTGCCACTTGTCTACTTGCAAAAGCTTCTGAAGGCTGGCTATGGCATCGACGACTAGGTCATGCTGGCATGAGGAACTTACACACGCTCGTGAAGAAGAAGCACGTCATTGGCATTGAGGGTGTCAAATTTCTCAAAGATCATCTTTGTGGGGCTTGTGAGGCTGGAAAGATGACCCGAGCCAAGCACCCCTCGAAGACTATCATGACCACCTCTCGTCCTTTTGAATTGCTTCATATGGATCTCTTTGGCCCTACTCATTATGCCACACTAACAAATGCAGCATCTCTATATGGCTTTGTCATTGTTGATGATTATTCTCGTTACACCTGGGTGCATGTCATTACTTACAAAAATGAAGTGCAGGAAGTCTTCAGACGATTTTCCTCAAGGGCTTCGACGAACTTCGGTGTGAAGATCAAGCATATACGTAGTGACAATGGGACCGAGTTCAAGAATACTGGTCTTGATGACTATCTTGATGAACTTGGTATTACTCATGAGTTATCTGCCCCATACCCTCCTCAGCAGAATGGCGTCGTGGAGCGCAAGAACAGGACTCTTGTTGAGATGGCTCGCACTATGCTTGATGAATACAAGACACCTCGTCGCTTTTGGCCTGAGGCAATTGATACTGCATGCCACATTATCAACAGGGTATATCTTCACAAATTCATCAAGAAGACCTCATATGAACTCCTCACTGACAAGAAACCCAATGTGAGTTATTTCAAAGTCTTCGGTGCTAAATGTTGGATTAGAGATCCCCATCACATTTCTAAATTTGCACCAAAAGCACATGAAGGTTTTATGCTTGGTTACGGAAAGGACTCGCACACCTACAGGGTCTTCAACACCTATCACAACAAGGTTGTTGAAACTGTAGATGTGCGGTTCGATGAAACTAATGGCTCGCAAAGAGAGCACCTATCTCCTGTGCTAGATGAAATGACTCCTGAGGAATCCATCAAGCTAAAGGCTACTGAGGATGTCATACCTACTGAGGAATCTGCTGAAGAAGTCATTCCAGATCGTGAAGAAAATCATGCTAATGCTTCTGAAGAAAATGGCTCTGAAGAAAATGCTGAGCCAAATCAAAGTCGCCAACCTGCTCATCCTCGCGTTGCAAATGAAGTACAGATTGAGAGAATCATCAACGACATCAACGCACCAGGTCCTCTTACTCGCTCAAAAGCTTCACATTTGTCTAACTTTTGTGGGCATTTTTCTTTCGTCTCTATCACAGAGCCCACCAAAGTTGATGAGGCATTTCTGGAGCCTGAATGGATTCAAGCGATGCAAGAGGAATTACATCAATTCGAGCTGAACAATGTGTGGGAGCTTGTCAAGCGACGAGACCCACGCAAGCACAATATCATCGGCACCAAATGGATCTACCGCAACAAACAAGATAAAAATGGCCTAGTGGTGAGGAACAAGGCTCGTCTTGTAGCTCAAGGCTACACACAGGTTGAAGGAATTGATTTCGATGAAACTTTTGCACCTGTTGCTAGACTTGAGGCTATTCGCATATTGCTTGCTTATGCTAACCATCATAATATCATCTTATATCAAATGGATGTGAAAAGTGCATTCCTTAGTGGTAAGCTTGAGGAAGAAGTATATGTTGCTCAACCCCCAGGTTTTGAAGATCCTAAGCATCCTGATCAAGTCTTCAGACTCAATAAGGCCCTCTATGGCCTCAAGCAGGCCCCTCGGGCGTGGTATGATACTCTGAAGGAATTCCTCATGAAGAAAGGCTTCAAACCCAGTTCACTTGACCCAACTCTTTTCACCAAAACATATGATGATGAATTATTCGTGTGCCAAATATATGTTGATGATATTATCTTTGGCTGTACAAACCAACGTTACACTGACGAATTTGCTTATATGATGAGTTAGGAATATCAAATGTCCATGATGGGAGAATTGAAATTCTTCTTAGGTCTTCAAATTCGTCAACAACGCAATGGCATCTTCATTTCTCAAGAGAAATACCTCAAGGACGTTCTGAGGAAATTCGGTATGCAAGAATGCAAAGGCATCAAAATCCCTATGCCCACAAATGGCCACCTATGCACTGATGAAAATGGTATAGACTTCGATCAAAAGGTATACCGCTCCATGATTGGCTCTTTACTGTATCTATGTGCATCTAGGCCAGATATTATGCTTAGTGTTTGCATGTGTGCCCGTTTTCAAGCTACACCGAAGGAATCACACCATAAGGCTGTGAAGCATATTCTTCGATATCTAGCTCACACTCCAACACTTGGATTATGGTATCCCAAGGGCTCGGCTTTTGATCTCATTGGATATTCTGACTCTGACTATGCTGGTGATCGTGTGGACCGCAAGTCAACATCAAGCACATGCCATTTCCTCGGACGATCCTTAGTATGTTGGTCCTCGAAGAAGCAGAACTGTGTATCACTCTCTACTGCTGAAGCTGAGTATATTGCTGCTGGTTCTTGATGTGCTCAATTGCTATGGATGAAGCAAACCCTCAAGGACTACGGCATCTATGTGAAGAATGTGCCACTCTACTGCGATAACGAGAGTGCCATCAAAATTGCTCATAACCCAGTTCAGCACTCAAAGACAAAGCACATCCAGATTCGTCATCACTTTCTTCGTGATCATGTGTTGAAGGGCGACATCTCAATCGAGCACGTGAAGACTGAAGAACAGCTAGCCGATATCTTCACAAAGCCCTTGGATGAGAATAGATTTAGCAAGTTGCGGTGTGAGCTAAATATCTTAGAATCTTTGAATGTTCTTTGAAAAGGACACACATCCTAACACTTATGCCAATTGATGACTTAGATGTGCAACACACGAAGAAACGTTTTTCTTCAATCAATGAAGACTAACCCTCTAAGTGTGAAGAAATTAACGAAGAATTTGATTCTCAGAGCCCTACGACAATTGCACGCGGCGTCTGAAATTACCATTCTTACACGGTGGGTCACGCCACCACAAAAAGTTGAAAATCTTCAAAATTGAGTTTTTCTTCATTTTGCAAATTCTTCAAACTTTCAAATTCTTCAACTTTGCAAAGTCTTCACTCTTTCCGACTGTGTTCTTCATTGACTATATATATAATTGAGTTTTTCATGTCCTCAACAGCATTCACTTATTGCTAATTCTTCAAGTTGATTTTCTTCTAAGTGAATGTGATCGGACCCGTTCCCCCTCTATGCTAAACTCAACCCAGTCTGTTCACAAATTCTTCATGTGCGTTCTATTTGAAACCCGTTCAAAGTCTTCACTGTGTCCTTGACAGCTGAAGAATTTGTGAAAGAAATATTAAAATATTCTTATCTGGATTTTCGGCTTTTGCCGCACAAACCGTTCCATATCCCTCGATAAGATTTATCTATTCACCCACGATCTAACACGATCTCCACTTCACAGTACGTGGGTGACACATGTTGTTAGGATGAGAAGGGTCAGGGGCACGTTCGTCCATTTTCTTCGGACGAGCGGTTTTTCACCTCAGCTATAAATATCCCTTGCCCTCCTCAGATCTCATTTACCCCGCTCGACCTTACTCCCCTCGCTCGAGCTCTCAGACCTAGCGCCGCCGCTACACTCCATCGTCGCTGGTAAGGAAGAGCTTCACTGCCTCGACCTCGTCACCGTCGTACTCACGCCGGCCGCGGAAATCTTCACTCCGCTGCCGCCGTAGCTGTTTTCCATCGCCAAGTTAGGGCGTGGAAGATCTGAACGGATGAGCTTCTCCACTGCAACAAATTCCTCAATCCCCTGCTCAAACTGAAGAAGTTCCAGCCACTAGTGCTGATGTACATGTTTCTGAAGAAATGGAAGCCAAGGCTGCTGCTGATGCCTTTGCTACTGAAATTCCTTAGCCTGTGGCTATACCTCAAGAGGCTGTGAAGACTTCAACTGTTAATCTTCAGCCCAAGCCACAGAACCCTCACTCCAAGAAGCAGAAGTCCAATGCTGTAAATTTCTTCAATGAGCACATATTCTTCACTGACTACAATCCCTATGACTCTGCTCGACTTCGTCGCAAGCGCTTCTGGACTGCTAGCCAGATGAACTTCTATTCCTCACTGTTGTTTGATAAGGATAAGATCTTTGACCATGAGCAAATTCCTCATGTGGATACGGAATCGCTGCCATGCTTCACCCTAGTCCTCAGTGTTCTTCATGACGCTGGGTTACTCAACTTCTGCACCGACATCTGCGATTGGAATGAATAACTCATTCTTCAATTCTTCGCCACGCTGCATATTACTAGAAATGTTGATGATGTCAATTCATGGGTATTGGACTGGATGACCGATAATACTCATTTCAAAGCACCGGCCTCTGAATTGCTTCATGCCATCCCAGTCAGTCCTCCCACTGAAGGTGCAAGGCTTCTCTATGTTGAACCTGAACTATCCGATCATCTAATGCAAGTGCGGATGAAGCCTTTGAAGCCAGGCCAAGCTCCAAGGACCAAATTCCTTGTCAAGGAATTGCTCTATGTGCCAAGGACAGTTTATCGCATATTGACCAAAACCCTCAGTCCAATCAAGGGCCACAACTCTGATGACGAAGAGGTTGTTGGCATTATGAAGAATCTGCTGTTCAATATCATTCATGGTATTCCTATCAACTACCACGATTTCTTCATGAGGACTTTGGCCAATGCTGCTCTGTCACCTTTTGAGTTGAAGCCTTATGCTCCCTGGATCATGAAGTTCATCAGATCAAGGTCTTCAATTCATTATAAGGCTGACTTTGAAAATCATCTCAGCTATTTGCCCCCTATTGAAGTCCTCAAATGGACTATTTCCTCAGCTGACGAGAAGGGCAAGGCTGCAGTTATTGATGAGGGAACTCGTCCATTGGATGGACAGTTTCGCAAAGCTACTTCATATTCCACTAAGGATGACTCTGCAACACAAGATTCTGCCGCCAAAGCTTCAAAACATAATCCTCAAGCCACAGCTCCGCGTGTGATGACTGATCGTGAACTTCTCCTTAGTCTTCATCAGAAAGTTGATCGAAATCACAAGTGGGTCAAGCGTCAGTTTGGTGCAATTCTTCAGAACATGACAGTCACTCAAAATACTGTGAAGAAGAATCACTACTACTTGCATGAAGTCTTTGACCGCACTTGGGCTATTATGTCAAATCTTCATAGTGCTGAAGATCTCAAGGAGATGGGCTTCCAACAGGACTTTGACTGGTCTCAGCCACCTTCGAAGAAATTCAAGAAGGTCAAAGTTCCTCAGCTTGTTGCCAGTTCATATTCTTCATCGCGCGAGACGGATGAAGCTGAAGACTTGAACGACACCGCGGTAGGCCCTACCTCAACGGACGACCCCAACAACGCTGGCGCTCCTCCATCGACATCATGATGATATTCTTCAGGGGCGTTAGTGTCGGTGTCAAAACCGGCGGATCTCGGGTAGGGGGTCCCGAACTGTGCGTCTAAGGTCGATGGTAATAGGAGACGGGGGACACGATGTTTACCCAGGTTCGGGCCCTCTCTATGGAGGTAATACCCTACGTCCTGCTTGATTGATCTTGATGAATATGAGAATTACAAGAGTTGATCTACCACGAGATCGTGATGGCTAAAACCCTAGAAGTCTAGCCTGTCTGATTATGATTGTCCCTATGGACTAAACCCTCCGGTTTATATAGACACCGGAGGGGACTAGGGTTGTACAAAGTCGGTTACAGAGAAAGGAATCTTCATATCTGAACGCCAAGCTTGTCGTCCACGCCAGGGAGAGTCCCATCCGGACACGAGAGAGAGTCTTCTATCTTGTATCTTCATGGCCCATCAGTCCGGCCCACGTTACGTAGCCTGGACGCCCGAGGACCCCTTAATCCAGGACTCCCTCAGTAGCCCCTGAACTAGGCTTCAATGATGATGTGTCCAGCACGCAGATTGTCTTCGGCATTGCTAGGCGGGTTCCTCCTCCGAATACTCCAGAACAGACTTCAAGCACAGAAACCGTGTCCGGCTCTGCAAAACAAAGTACCACACACAACCGCAGAGAGTATAATATTTCACGAGTCCAATCTGCTGACAACTTTTTGTAACGCGACACCATGTTCCTGCACGGTAATTATTTCGAACCGTTCTTTAGTCTCCCGCTCCACGCTTTAAGATGCGGTTTCCGGTGGCACGTCTTGTCACAACAGAGATCGTGTCCCTTCATTACGGGATCCTCGTCAATACGGGCGTGGGTAATCCAACAGTGCCGTTTGCACGGCCCGTGGGAATAGGCGAGTGGGGAGGCGCTTGATATTCACTGCCTTTATAAGGAGATAAGGATTCACCCCTTTCACCCACGCCTTCTCTTTCTCTGCCTCTCCATTCCTGAGCTCCAGCACCCAAGTTCTCATCTTTTCCGCCTCAAAGAAGCACTTCGACCAAGTCCGGATCCAGAGCGCAAGGCAAGTGGATGGCCTCCTCCGTCAAGGAGAAGGACATCACGAAGCTCCGGGAGGCGGGGTATTTGGCCAAGGAAATCGCCCACCGGCTTCCGGCCAAGGGACAGATCGTCCCCACCCCCGAGCCTCATGAGAGGGTGGTGTTCATCCCCCACTTCGTCCGCGGGTTAGGGTTTCCTCTCCACCCTTTCGTCCGCGGACTCATGTTTTACTACGGGCTAGATTTCCATGATCTAGCCCCAAATTCTTTCCTCAACATCTCGGCATTTATTGTCGTGTGCGAGGCCTTCCTCCGCATCCCACCCCACTTCGGACTGTGGCTCAAGATTTTCAATGTGAAGCCGAAGGTGGTGGATGACCAACACGCAAAGTGCGGAGGCGCCATGGTGAGCAAGATGCCCAACGTCACATGGCCTAAAGGTACCTTTGTGGAGACCGTCAAAGGGTGGCAGCAACTGTGGTTCTATGTCACAGAGCCCCGCGACGCCACCTGGGCCGCGGCTCCTGAATTCAAGTCCGGAGCCCCAATGCGGCTCACCTCCTGGCTAGAGAAGGGCCTGAACTGGGCGTCGTCGGAGGAGCTGGCAGTGCTGCAGGAGTGTATCCAGAGTATGGTGGACAAGAACATCAAGCTTGTCAATGTGATCCAGGTGATGCTAGTTCGCCGGATCCTTCCGTGCCAAAGCCGAACTTGCCATTTGTGGGAGTTCGATCCGGCCGAGCACCAGACCTTGCAACAGTTCTTCGGAACTACGCACGAAGACATCTGGAAGGTGCTTTTTAAGGCCAACGAGAAACGACCGGAGACGACCGAGGACCGTGGGCACGACCTGGCCCATCCTGCTAGTCCGGTAAGTCTTTCGTGCTTCAAGGTGTATCCTTTACTTGCTTACTCAGGGAAAATGCCTGAGCCTCCCTATTTATTTTTTCAGGGCTGGACGAAGAAGGCAGAGCGGATTAAGTGTCCGGTTCCGCGGCCCGAGGATCAAGCCATCCCGCTTCTGACGAAGATGCTGGTTCCGGTGCCCTACCGGGCGCCAGAGAAGAAGGCCAAGAAAAAGGCCAAGGAGACCAGAAGTGGCCTCCGTCGCAAGGGAACTTCGGACGCGATGTTCGAAGAGGCCGAGACTCACTCCACCGCCGCAGAGGACGACGAGGAGGAGGAGGAAAGCAACTCTCTCCTTGAGGGGGGAAGGAAGAAAAGGGCGGTCCCCATAAATCTGGAGGCAGAGGCGTCCAAGAAGGGGAAGGTCTCCCTCGCGGATAACTCCGCGTGGGACGTCGACAGCAGCCCAGAGCGGCGCCCCCGAGATAAGCCCCTGGCCGAGTCGTGAGTACTCAAAGACCCTGACGCATTCATATATCCAGCCACTTTTCTCCATAGCGTTAACATGTTGAATCATGTACTTGCAGTCCGGCTTGTTCCGACCTCAAGCGATCCTCATCTTCGGGGAATTCGCTGGACCCGAAGGTGATGGACAGCGGGTCCCTTCCGACGGCCTCCTCTCCCAAGGTCATGGATGACACCGAGGCATTGTCCCGAAGGATCCCAGGCTAGGGAAAGACACAGGAGGCCGTCAGTGTGGCGCCAGAGGGCGAAACCTCGGCCACCGGACACATGGGGGAGCAAATCCCCATGGAGACTAGCAATGGGGGCCAGGTCCAATTCGGCCCCCAGCCGAATACGGTCTCGGAGACCTATACGGCTCCGGAATCCGGCAAGCAACCTCCTTCGAAAGAAGGGGGTGTGCCTATTTCGCCGGCGACCTCTGTCCAACCAGAGACACCGAACACCCTACTGGAAGCGCTGCAAAGTGCTTCCATTGTAGAGGAACACCGTGCCCTCATGGGTACGGTGATTGAGAAGATTCAGTCCGCGAAGAGCGGATTGACCGAAGCCTGCACAAGCCTTCTAACAGGTTTTGAGGTATGAAACGCAATTATGTAAAAAGAATATCACAGTATAGACAGTAGCCCCTGAGACACTGTCCGGTTGTCGAAAAGAAAAGCCGGACAGAGGATCAAACAATTTTCGCAGGAGACTAACCATACATGTCTATGTGAAAAAGCAGGCGTCGCTGCTGGCTGCGACCTCCCATGCTGCCGAAGTCTCCGGACTGAAGCAGAGTCTGGAGCGGGCCGAGGAAGAACTCGACCGTGTGAAAAAGCAGCTGGAGGACAAGCAAGGTATGCCATGACCTTCTGTATATCAGAAAGGATAGATGATTTGTATTGGCCAGAGTGCCATGATATTTGTAGGAGCGGCGACTGAGGTGGAGGCCCTTAAAAAGGCGCTGGCCGAGGTCCAGAAGAGAGCGGCGGAGGAACAATCCATCCGCGAAAAGCACGAGGCCAGGGTCGGTGAGGTCCAACAAGAGCTCCAGGACGCTGTAAAGAAATGTGAGTCCTTGGAGCGCAAGATTACGGATCAAGAGTCCGAGCTTGCTAAGGCCCACCAAAGCACACAAGAGGCCCGGGTCGAAGCCCAGGGCGCCCTCCAGGAAATCCAAGAGGCCAGGAAAATCACGGCGGGTAAGGCCTTTATAATGCAAAGCAAATTTGTGAAGAAAAGGTACCTCTTACTGACCCGGATTTGGAGTTCTCCAGGAGCGTTTGCGGATCTGCCGCACAGCATTGCTGATGCCGCGGATTTCTTCCGAGCCGAAGAGGGGAGCTCAACGAAGAAGCTGTTCTGGTCGCAATACCTTGCGCCAGAGCATCCAGTGCCCTCCAGTGATTAGCTGAAATAGCTGACCGAACTACATAGGGCGGCTGAATTGGCCATGAAGGATTTGATAATCCGTCTATGGCCTGCCGAAGCCATACCCAACAGCTACTTCGGGCTCGTGAAGCGACTGGTTGCTGCCTACCCTCGGCTTGATGCCATCAAGCGGTCGGCCTGCATTGAAGGTGCGCGGATGGCCTTCGCCCGTGTCAAGATACAGTGGGCGAAGATGAACGCCGTCAAGCTCGCGACCGAGGGACCGCCCGCGGGCAAGGAGCACCGCACGCCCGAGCGATATTTTGACGATGTCCTGGAGGGATCCCGCATTGTAGCGGAGTAGTGTGCGAAAGACATTATCTTTGAATGAATATATTCATGTTATCCTGTCCTGTATAATGGAGCAAAAATAATAATAATATAATATTAGTTGTTTATATCAAGATTTTTCCTCCTGTGTGGCCGTTTTATAAAATCTGAGAGTTGGCCAGTCGTTGGCTTCAGCCCCCACGTAGGTAGTACGGGGGTGTTCGGGATAAAATCTAAACACTCTTGATCCAAAGTTTGGTCCTTGAAGGAGGTGTTTAGCGCAACGAACCAAGCAATCGGACTATGTGGCTTTATCACCCTCACTTAGCCATAGGAGTTTTATAATAGAAATTTAGGCACAACCCCTAGTATTCGTGAGTCCGAACGAGGGTGCTATAAACACCTGATCGGGTAGAGACCGATTCGTCGCATAATGCGGAAAAAATCGCAAAAGATTTATAACCTCCGAAGAGCTGACCGGCTCACGCCGCATCATGACAGTCAGTTTTCGGCTTTCTCTACTGAGGTGCTCATCCGGACGAACCCGGGCACAATCGCAGTAGTTCTCCCTTTATTACCCTAGCCGATATAGCGGAACGTAAGGTAGTAAGCACAGGAGCCGGGCAACCCAACTATTGACCAAAGACATGATTCGGAGCCAATGCATATAATGCTAAATTCGGGGTGCCGAACTATACTGTAAAAAGTGTTCGGACTTTGTTGCCATAATGTGGGGCGCAATAAAGCCCCTGGCGAACTTAAGCCGTACCAAAGTGTACGGGTGCAATTGATAAGATTATCAAGAAAAAATGAAGTAGTAAGCTAGTGCCGCAGAAGTTGGGCCGCGAACTGTTTCCATTATAATTTTATTGATACGTCAAAGTGTATAAGTAGTGCGATAAGCAACAGGGCTATTTAACATGCCATGACCAAGGGAGAGCTGTGTGCGGGTCCTGAGAATGGGTGGAGTGCTCGTCAAAAAGACCTCCTAAAGATTCCCGTATACCTCAATGCTTCTTGCTGTCTTGGTGTACCTATCCTTCGAAGGACCGATGATCAGGCCGTCTTGAGGGGCCTGTGGAAAAGAAACCTGAAAAGGATAAAAAAGAAAAAGTGAAAGTATGTGTGTCCAGGGGAGGTCGAGCCGTATTATGGACCACAATCTGGTTATGCCTCCGTCTATGCCCATGGTATTTTAAGTGCGTAGTTATGTACGCGTGGTACGTATGCCGCCATTTGGCCGGGACGGAGACGGAGGCCGGATTGCTAGTCTAACTCCTGACGAGCCGGACTGTTATGCTACGGAGTAGTCCGGATCCGCTTGACAGTGTCCGGGAGCTTGGCCGCTGAATTAAGATTCTGTTTGGCAAGGCCGCTCTGTACTTCCGCTGCCAAGGCCGCGGTGTGCTCCTCGGTACGGAGGGAGCGCTCCGTGTTTCCGTTAACTGTTATGATGCCTCATGGTCCCGGCATCTTGAGCTTGAGATAAGCATAGTGTGGCACCGCATTGAATCGAGCAAATGCGGTTTGTCCGAGCAGTGCGTGATAGCCGCTGCGGAAGGGGACGATATCGAAGATCAACTCTTCGCTTCTGAAGTTGTCCGGGGATCCGAAGACAACCTCCAGTGTGATTGAGCCCGTACAGCGGGCCTCTACACTTGGTATGACTCCTTTAAAGGTAGTTTTTGTGGGTTTGATCCTTGAGGGATCGATGCCCACTTTACGCACTGTATCCTGATAGAGCAGGTTCAGGCTGCTACTGCCGTCCATGAGGACGCGTGTGAGATGGAATCCATCAACAGTTGGATCGAGGACCAGTGCGGCTGAACCGCCATGACGGATACTGGTCGAATGGTCCCTACGATCGAAGGTGATCGGGCAGGACGACCATGGGTTGAACTTTGGGGCGACTGGCTCTATCGCATAGACGTCCCTGAGCGCTCGTTTACGCTCCCTTTTGGGGATATGAGTGGCATATATCATGTTCACCGTTTTGACCTAGGGAGGGAACTTCTTCTGTCCTCCTGTGTTCGGCGGACGGGACTCCTCGTCGTCGTCCTCGCTTTGCGACCCCTTCTCCTTGTTTTTGGCATTTAACTTGCCGGCCTGTTTAAAAACCCAACAGTCTCTATTGGTATGATTGGCTGGTTTATCAGGGGTGCCGTGGATCTGACATGGACGATCCAGTATGCGGTCCAAGCTGGATGAGCCCGGATTGTTTCTTTTGTATGGCTTCCTCCGCTGGCCGTACTTGGAGCCGCTGAAACCGGCGTTGACCGCCGTGTCATCGGTAGTGCCACCATTGCTTCGGTGCTTGTGCCTGTTGCGTCGGGGCTTGTCATTGCTATTCTTGGCTTCAGAGGTACCGGCATCGCTTGCAGTGTTATTGCTACGGGCTAGCGAACTATCCTCGCTCGCACAAAAGCAGGTCATGAGTGTCGTGAGGGCTGCCATGGACTTCGGCTTTTCTTGGTCGAGGTGACGAGCGAGCCATTCGTCGCGGATGCTATGCTTAAAGGCCGCTAGGGCTTCGGCATCTGGGCAGTCGACGATCTGGTTCTTTTTAGTTAGGAACCTAGTCCAGAATTTCCTGGCCGACTCTCCAGGCTGTTGAACTATGTGACTTAAGTCATCGGCATCCGGAGGTCGTACATATGTGCCTTGGAAGTTGTCGCGGAAGGCGTCTTCCAAGTCCTCCCAGCTGCCAATAGAGTTTTCAGGCAGACTGTTTAACCAGTGCCGAGCTGGCCCCTTGAGTTTTAGCGGGAGGTATTTGATGGCGTGAAGGTCATCACCGTGGGCCATATGAATATGGAGAAGAAAATCCTCAATCCATACCGTGGGATCTGTTGTTCCATCATATGATTCGATATTTACGGGTTTAAACCCTTTTGGGAATTCATGCTCCATTACTTCATCAGTGAAGCAGAGGGGATGTGCGGCGCCTCTGTATTGGGCCAAGTCGCGACGTAGTGCGGATGTAGTCCGTCTGCGGTTTTCGGCCCGAACGTGGTTATGCTCGGTACGTCTGGCTTGATAGCCGTCGTCGCGCGCGAGGGCATCCCCCCGTGATCCGTAGATCAATCTGGACTGACCTGCTCTGTTCTCCAGTTTTTGCCGCATGTCATATGTGTGTTCCCGAGCTGTGGTGTCTTTGCCTTTACGGCGAGGTAGTATGGGCAGGTGTTCGGCTTGAGTTGCCTCTTTGTCCCGGCCACGTGGTGGTCGGTCAGCCGCATTACGTGTTGATGGCATGGGCTCAAGTGCCTCGTCGTCGAATTGGGGTAGCAATTTGCGCTTCGGGTAACTTTTAATGGGGCGCTCGAGTCCGTATTCCTCGGCTGCCAGGACATCAGTCCATCTGTCGTTGAGCAGATCTTGATCAGCTTGAAGCTGCTGCTATTTCTTTTTCAGGCTCCTCGCAGTGGCTATTAGCCGGCGCTTAAAGCGCTCCTGCTCGATGGGTTCCTCAGGCACGATAAAGTCTTCATCGCCGAGGCTCACCTCATCTTCGGAGAGTGGAAGATAGTTGCTGTCCTCCGAGTCTTCGTTTATGGCCTGTTCATCAGGGCTGACTTGCCCATCTTCCCTACCGTCCTGTTCGGAAGTCGGCTCGGCGGGATCTTCTTTGTCTTCGGCATCGTCCGGAGTATTGTTTTCTCTGGTGCCGGTATTGCTGTCTTTTCCACGGCGTGATTTAGAGCGGTGCCGCTGACGTCGGCGCTTTGGCTGTGTCTCAGGAGGTTTATTCTCGACTGGATCTTTCTCGTTATCGCCGTTATTCTCTTTGGGAGTATCCACCGTGTACACGTCATACGAGGAGGTGGCTGTCCAGCGCCCAGTAAACGGCGGGTTTTGGGCCTGCTCCTCTCCGGCATCGTCGTCCATACCGTCGATGTCTTCGGAGTCGTAATCGAGCATGTCGGTTAAGTCTTCGATAGTGGCAATGAAGTGGGCGGTGGGTGGGAAGCGAAATTCTCCGTCATCAGCCTCCAGTTCAAACCGGATATAATTCAGCTGTGAGTCCCCCACTAAGGAGAGGGTTTTTAATGATTTTAACACATCACCCAAAGGTGAGTGTCGGAAGATGTCCGCGGAGCTGAACTCGACGATCGGCGCCCGATCGAGCTCGATGGGCGCGGACGCATGCGGTTCGGAACCCATGGCCAGAGACGAATTCGAGGTTCCGGTGACACAGATCCCGTTCGAAGTTGGGTCTGTGTGCGGCTCCAACGCCGCTTAGTCTGCGGCTTCCGTGGCGGGGTTGAGCTTCCCGTCCTCGAATGGCGCAATCTGCTCCGGATCTAAGGCCAGGGCAGTTACAGGCGCTATCTCCCGGGTATGGTCCGATGACAGATTTAGGTCATGTCCATCGTGGTGGTAGGGAGCGGCTGCCATGGGCTCGAATCCGTCGAAGATCAAGTCTCCGCGGATATCAGCAACGTAGTTCAAGCTTCCAAACCTGACCTGATGGCCAGAGGCGTAGCTGTCGATCTGCTCTAGATGGCCAAGCGAGTTGGCCCGCAGTATGAAGCCGCCGAATACGAAGATCTGGCCAGGGAGAAAAACCTCCCTCAAGGCCGCATCATTGTGGATGATTGATGGAGCCATCGAGTTTTCTAGCGATGACACAGCGGAACTCTCAATGAAAGCACCAATGTTGGTGTCAAAACCGGCGGATCTCGGGTAGGGGGTCCCGAACTGTGCGTCTAAGGTCGATGGTAACAGGAGACGGGGGACACGATGTTTACCCAGGTTCGGGCCCTCTCTATGGAGGTAATACCCTACGTCCTGCTTGATTGATCTTGATGAATATGAGAATTACAAGAGTTGATCTACCACAAGATCATGATGGCTAAAACCCTAGAAGTCTAGACTATCTGATTATGATTGTCCCTATGGACTAAACCCTTCGGTTTATATAGACACCGGAGGGGACTAGGGTTGTACAAAGTCGGTTACAGAGAAAGGAATCTTCATATCCGAACGCCAAGCTTGCCGTCCACGCCAGGGAGAGTCCCATCCGGACACGGGAGAGAGTCTTCTGTCTTGTATCTTCATGGCCCATCAGTCCGGCCCACGTTACGTAGCCTGGACGCCCGAGGACCCCTTAATCCAGGACTCCCTTAGTTAGTCCTCATTTTTCGTCCCTTTTGGTCATTCGATGACAAAGGGGGAGAAATTTGAGTTAGTCTTCAAGTGGGTCTTATATATGGGCTATATTTCTGTTAAGTTACAACTCTTGCTTTTCTGAGGTGTTTGCTCTCATGAGTTGTAAACTTAAGTCCTATGGTGGTCTGATACTTTTGAACTACTTTCTGCATGCTTATTTCCTCAAGTACCTTAATGCACGCATGCTGAATTTTGTTAGACACCATATTTCATCATGCATTTCAAATTCTTCATATCATATGTTAAATGCGTGTATGAATTACAAGATATAGGAGGAGATCTCCATGATATTACTCTACAATGTGCATTTGCTATTCAAAGCAAATTACTCAAATATGCGCATCTTCAGGGGGAGTTCTTCTATATCTTGCAATCAAATTCCTCATTATCAGTATTTACACTTCATATGTTTATCCCCATTGAAAACTTAACCTATATTGTCATCAATCACCAAAAAGGGGGAGATTGTAAGTGCATCTAGTGCCCCCTAGTGATTTTGGTGTATTGAAGACTTATAGGTTAAGGGACTAATGCGTTTGTGAGTGTACACAGGTCTATAAGTCTATGAGGAGTTTGATATTTACGATGAATGTCGACCCCTAAAAATGAATGTCTTCAGTTGAAGACTTTGGTTTTCTTGAAGACTTTGAAAGTGAAGAAATTGGTGTGACCTTGAAGACTTGATATTCATGCGAGGATTATGAAGCGTGAAGACTTTTGTTTTCGTAGTTTCATTTTCTTCTTCTTGAGTCATAGGAAACACCGTACTGTTAAAGGGGGTCGAGGTAAAACTAAGGAAAAGTTTCCAAGTGATGCTCATCTCAAAATCCTACACCTATCCAATCCTTTCGAGTGAAGCCATTGGAAATCTCATACAGTTCAGTCAATTTCTTCAGTGACAGAGACGAAGTTCTTCTATTCTCTGAGGAATTTGTTCTGACTAAGGAGTTAGGAATTCGCCAGTGCGGATTGCCTACAAGTGAGGAACATGATAGCCTTGAGGAATTTGAGAGCTCAAATTTCCGACCGTTGCTGTGCTACGCGCCAGCTGTCCAAATATCCTACCCACCTAACGGTCATATCATTGAAGGGCATTTATGTCTTATCATGTCGGGCTGCTCCCTAGGCTATAAATAGCCGCCCCCCTACAACCACTAGCTGGTTGGCTGCTCCGAGAGATAGATTGACACTTGTCATTTAGAGCATCCCATCCTCCGAGGACTTTGAGCGAAAATCATCAAGTGAGGAAAAACCCAAAAACCTACAAACCCAAAGTGATTGAGCATCACTGAAGAGATAGTTCCTGTGTGGAACCGATGCTTGTTACCTTTGAGGACTGTGCATCCTCCAGACAGTTAGGCGTCATGGTCTAGAGCATCCAAGAGGAATTGTGGATTGCCGAGTGGCCGAGTCTGTGAAGGTTTGGAAGTCACCTGTGAAGACTTACCACGAGTGATTGGGCGAGGTCTGTGTGACCTTAGCTCAAGGATAATACGGTGAGGACTGTGTGTCCTCAGGTTTAAATACCTAGCCGCTCTAACCAGACGTACAACTGTCACAGCAGTTGGAACTGGTCTACCAAATCATTGTCTTCACCGAGCTACTGGTTCTATTTCCTCAACCCTTTCATTTCCTCATTCATGTGTTGATTTACTTGATCGTTACTGTGTGAAGACTTTGACTGAAGACTTTCTCAATTTCCTCAATCCTATTTCTTTAGTCACATAGTCTTCAGCGTGCTTATCCTGTGTTTCACGCTACCTGTACTCTGTGCCTATTTCATTTCATCATGATGACTGTACTTATGCCATGTTATGTTTGCATCTGAGTACTTATTCCGCTGCTAAGTAGTTCGTTACTTAGGAATTTCCTCACCGTGAAATTCCTCAGTGACGAATTTGTAAAAATCACCTATTCACCCCCCTCTAGTCGATATAACACACTTTCACTTCGGTACCCACGACAACTACCACACCAAGCTCATCGACTTCGATGTGGCCCACATTAGCCTCCCGTACAACGCCATCCTGGGGTACCCGGCCCTCGCCAAGTTCATGGTGGCAACCCACCATGGCTACAATGTCCTCAAGATGCCAGGGTGCAGCGGTGTCATCACTGTCGCTTGCGATGAAAAGGATGCGGTTTGCTCCCTCGAGCGCGCCTACTGGGCTGTAGCGACCGAGAATTCTGACGGCAAGGGTGATGTCGTGCCCCCTGAGGCTGTCCCCATGAAGAAGAAGCAGCTCCTCCCCAAGAACCATCCCGAGGCAAAGAAGGCACCCGTCGGCGACGCCTCAGGTGCCACGCCTGGCACCAAGGCGTGCCTTCCTCCCGCATAGGAAGGTGCGTCCGGTGCCTCCCTCAGGGCAGGCTCAGGGGCTTCCACCTAGAGAGCATCTGACCTGACCAGTGCGACGAGGGAGGTGCTCGGGCACCACTTGGAGGCGTGCTTTGACGCTGATACGTCTCCAACATATCTATAATTTTTTATTGTTCCATGCTGTTATATTATCATTCTTGGATGTTTTACAATCATTTTAGAGCAACTTTATATCATTTTTGGGGACTAACCTGTTGACATAGTGCCCAGTGCCAGTTGCTATTTTTTTTGCTTGTTTTTTACTTCGCAGAATATTAGTACCAAATGAAGTCCAAATGCCACGAAACTTGTTGGAGATTTTTTTCTGCCCAAAAGAAAACTTGGGAGCCAAGGAAGTGCCAGAGGGGAGGCCTATGGGGCCCACAACCCACCAGGGCGCGCCAGAGGCTCCTGGCGCACCCAAGTGGGTGGTGGGGCCCATGGGAGTCCTTTCCACCGCCTCTCAGCTCTATAAATACCCAAATATTCCAGAAACCCTAGGGGAGTTGGCGAAACACAATTCGAGCCGCCGCAAGTTTCAGAAACACGAGATCCAATCTAGAGCCCTTTTCCGGCACCTTGCCGGAGGGGAACACGATCACGAAGGGGTTCACCATCCTCATTGGTGCTCCTCTGATGATGCGTGAGTAGTTTACCATAGACCTACGGGTCCGTAGGCAGTAGGTAAATGGCTTCTTCTCTCTTTTTGATTCTCAATACAATGTTCTCCTCGATGTTCTTGGAGATCTATTTGATGTAATGACTTTTTGTGGTGTGTTTGTTGGGATCCGATGAATTGTGAGTTTATGATTAGTTCTATCCCTGAATATTATTTGAGTCTTCTTTGATCTCTTTGCATGATTATTATAGCCTTGTATTTCTTCTCCGACACTTTGGTTTGGTTTGGCCAACTAGATTGATTTTTCCTACAATGGGAAGAGGTGCATTGTGATTGGTTCGATCCTGCGGTGCTCAATCTCAGTGACAGGAGGAGAACTGACACGCATGTATCGTTGCTATTAAGGATAAAAAGATGGGGTCTAATTCCAACATGAATAGATCTTGTCTACATCATGTCATCGTTCTTATTGCATTACTCTGTTTCTCCATGAACTTAATACACTAGATGCATGCTGGATAGCGGTCGATGTGTGGAGTAATAGTAGTAGATGCAGAATCGTTCCGGTCTACTAATCTTGGACGTGATGCCTATATACATGATCATTGCCTTGGATATCGTCATAATTATTTGCTCTTCTATCAATTGGCGAACAGTAATTTGTTTACCCACCGTATGCTACTTTCTCGAGAGAAGCCACTAGTGAAATCTACAGCCCCCGGGTCTATTTCCTATCATATTGTTTTCACATCTATTATTCCAAAACCCAAAAATACCTTGCTGCACTTTTTCTTTCTTTATTTTATTTTGTGTTTTTGTCAGATCTATTTATCCAATCTCATACAATTTAATCTATCTCAATACCGAGGAGGGATTGACAACCCCTTTTACGCGTTGGGTTGCAAGTATTTGTTCTTTATGTGAAGGTACCGTTTACATAGTGTTGCTTGGTTCTCCTACTGGATTGATAACCTTGGTTTCATAACTGAGGGAAATACTTACCGTTGTTGTGCTGTATCATCATCTCCTCTTCGGGGAAATACCAACGCAGATACAAGCAATCAGACGCACGCCCCCGCAAGCAAGGAACACGGTGTGAGGGTGCCAGGAGCACGAGAGTTCATCACCAAGGCGATCTGCGAGCTTCAAGAAGCACGAGCCATGCGCGGCGATCGCCGCCCTGCACGCCCCACCAACTCAGCCACCGCGCCTGACGCGGACAGCGAGCTGCGCATCTGCATCAACATCCTGGGCCTCAATAAGGCCGCTTCTCAGGACCTCTTCTGGCCGTTGCGCATTGGCCGGACCAGGGGTGTCCCTTGCAACTACATCCGCATGCCCTTCGGCCTGCTGAATGCGGGCGCCATGTACCAGCAGTTCGTGTAGCTCACGTTGGCGTCTCACGAGGCCCGGCACTTGGCACTGGCGCCTCATGAGGCCCCAACCCCTCGCGAGCCTCCCGAGCCTTAGGAGCCGCCCGGCTCATGAAGGGTGAACCTTCGTGACGCGCTTCATCGGCTACCTCGACGCTTCCGCAGCAACATTGGTGGGTGACTTTTTTCGTTTGTTCAATTGAGGGCGCCCCGCGGTCTGCATCATCCTCGGGCTGTTTGGGGCCAGCCCCCGCAGCTGTCTTATCTTTTGGTTATGTATTAGAACTGGCCATGCTTTTGTGAATTGCTATGACTATTAACCTTGCGCTCGATACCGCATCGCCTCCGGAGGCATCGCCCCTCCGGCCCCTCGTGCTAGCAGCTCTCCTCCTGAACGTCCCATGAGAGGGGGCTATTGGCACGGTGTCTGTGCTCGGGCCTGTCCCTGCAGCGCTGATAAACCTAAGCGGGCGAGCTCTGGCTCACGGGCCGGCCCCGTGCACGTCACCTCATCGGGTCCTTAGTGCCTTGTCTTCTCATGGAACAGTCACGAGCAGATCGGCAAGCGTGTGTTTCCCTATGTACCCTGTGATCTGTCAGCATGCAGAAGTTCCAGGAGCTAGGCATTTAGCGGTGCTTCGACAATGCCTCGTCACCTCAGGAGGACCGGCCTTGGTCGGGCGATGGTCTGATCCGCATCACCAGCGGCAAAAAGCTAAGTATAGCCATCTCATACGCTGCGCCGTTGCCGGACGGGATCCCTTCCCCTACGACCTCGCGGAGCACGTCCCATGTTTTCCGTGCAAGTCGCTTGCACGTTAAAAGGGGAGCTCTTGAGCATCGCGCCTCAGGAGCTCTTACTGGCTCTCGAGCCCTCAACCCCTGGCCTTGTCCCAGGCATCATGACCTGACATACCACCGGCGGCTGAGCTTTGCTCGAGGGCCGGGTCCTGAGGATGTAGAGCACTTTGACGAGCAAGGAAAAGAGAGGCAGGCCTCGCGAGGAGATTTGGGATGGAGGGTTGCAGTGCAGCTGCGTTCATATCGATTAGGACGCAAAGGACATCGATTTTTCACGCACCCCTCGCGAGACTTGTGTTAATTTGCCACAGAACAGAAGGTGGACAGGAAGCCAAACTCTAAGTAAGCGCGCCCGCACGTTGCAAGGATTCCCAACGGGCTGCGGATCCCATACATTGCACCATAAGCTAAGTTGGCCGCCTCTCATGGCGCGTCAGTTTCACTAGTAAATGTTCCTTCCTTTTGCAATCTCATTGGGGCAAAAGCCTTTTCTCTCTCATGAGCCGCTTGCGCATCAAGGGGGGACTCTTGAGCATCGCGACTCAGGAGCTCTTACAGAATCTCGGGCCCCTCACCTCCTGGCCTTGTCCTAGGCATCGTGACCTGGCATACCAGCGACGACTGAGGCTTGCTCGGGGGCTGGGTCCCGACGATGAAGAGCACTAAGCAATCATGAAGAAAAGGCTAAGCCCAAGCGAGAAGTGCCACGATAACTTAAACACAAGCTAGAAGCATTTAAGATAAAGGCGCAAGCGCCGAAGTTTCTTACACGCCCCCACGTGGACCATGTCGTCCAAGTGCAGGAAAAGGAAAAACAAAGAGACTTCCTCCAGGCAGCCGCCGCTCCCAAGGCCTGGGCTTCGGCATTGCTAGCGCCTAGTCGGAGTCCTCCTCCGTCTTGATGCGGCGGCGTGGGGGCTCGTCGGAGTCGTCGTCGCTCCCGCTTCCCCAGGGGAGGCACTGCCGCCATTGCTGCTATCATCGCCGGAGGAGTGGCCGCTGCTGCTGCTGTCGCTCTTCATGTAGCACTCCAGGCGACCACCAGCCTCCCTGAAGATCTTCACGAAGAGCGTTGTGACCTTGTCGAACTTGAAGTGAAGGGTGTGCCCCTCCTTCAGGCCGCGGGCGCGGGCGAACGACTTCCACCCCCGCGTCAGGTACATGTAGCCGGATGCAGTGAACTCCGCCGCCACCGAGGAGGACTTGTTGCAGCAGCCGTCTGGCTGCAACCACAACCCTAAGGGTGTGTCAGCCGCCAGCTCCTCCCCGAAGGAGTCTGGGTGCTCAAGCCAGGTGCAGGGCGGGTTGTCCATCCATACGACGAACGCGTGGGCTGAGTCGGCGGAGTGGGTCCCTGCCCGAGGGGGCCAGGCGGCTGCGCCACTTCTTCCTCCTCGGCCGCGGCCACCTCGACCCCCGCGGCTGTGCCCGCGGGTGGGGTTCGTCCCGCGACTGCCTGAGCTGGTGCAAACCACCAATGGAGGATGCCCACGTCCTCGGGGAGGCGCCCCGGGTGTGGCGGCGGACTTTCGAGGGCGGCCTCGCCCCCTCGCCGGCTGCGGCGGCTCCGATTCCTCCAGCGTTGCCTTGCCCTTCTCGGCGGTGGAAAACCTCCTCAAGGGAGTGGTGGTTGAAGATGGAAAGGCGAGAAGCCGGAGATGGGCCAGGGGGTCCGACCCCTCGCCCTTTTATAGCGATCGGAGGACACCGGTCCATGCCCCCTCGCCTTCGAAGTAATGATGGCCCCACGATACTGCCGGGTCTTTTGTCAGCCTGGGCGGTTGCCGAGGCGTCGTGGGGAAGTGGGGGTGTCTCACACCCCGTCGTGCGCCACGCGTCGAGCTTGGCCCGCAGGCAGTTGGGGCCCGCGTCCCTTCGCCCCCTCTTCTCTTCGCCTCCGCCTCCAAGCAAGGTTGTGCGCGCCACGGGCCGGGGGCTACTATCGGGCCTGTGGGACTGGGGGTACTTAGGCCCGTCTGCCTGCGGCCCACCACGTGGCATCGTCAAAGGCCCGGCGCGGCCTAGCGTCAAGACTTCACGAGCAAGACCCTCGCGAGGGCTCCTGCCTCGCGAGGCGAGCATCATCAAGGATCACCAAGGCTCCCGAGGGCCTCTCGAGGGGCGGCCTCCCGAGCCTGCCTCCCGAGGCCCCTCGCGGGCGGACATATCGGGGCTCACCACCCTGCCTCGCGACGCACGTGGGTGACACGAGTCACGACGAGCGGAGCCAGGAGGGCGCCAGCGAGCGCAGACAAGGACGTTTTCCTCTTTGGTGCTAAGGGAGCAAGGACGACATGTGGGTTCCCGAAGCGATCCCCAAAGGTTGCCGTTCCGGTGCTAGAAGACCGAGACCGCGGGCTTGCCAAGACGGAGGTCATCGCCGAGCCCACCGACGCATCATACCCAGAAGCTTTAGCAGGCGGAGACTACTTTTGCCAGGATAAGATGTACTACTGTCCCCCTTCAAAACTGGCCGTTGTGGCATCCCTTCCCACCTAGAGTCTTTGGGGGAAGAGGACCAAGGCTAGTATAAGTATAGGCTAGTCTCCACCGTAGAGAGGGGTCGAATCGGAGAGAGCCCTGAGCCCTCACGAGGCAGTTCATCCTTGTACTAGTTCATACCCATCCTCCCTCGCGAGGCAATCCACCACAAAGCAGGAGTAGGGTCTTACATCGCAAGGTGGCCTGAACTCGGGTATATCATCGTGTTCCGCCTTTCTTTCCTCTTGCTCGAGCACGCCGGAGCATCACCGTGAGGCAGTGAGCAGCGAGTCATGGATAGTGGAGTTCTTCACGCACACCCCATAGTTTGAACCTTTCTTTGGGTCCCCGAAGCCCCGATTCCGACACCCACCAGGGCGCGCCTACCCCCCTAGACGCGCCCTGGTGCCTTGTGGGCCCATGGTTCATCATCTAGTCTTCTCCCGAAGCTTCTTGTGTCTCTTTTGTCCAGAAAAAAAATCTCCAAAAAGTTTCATGGCATTTGGACTTCGTTTGGTACTGATATTCCGCGAAACCAAAAACAGCAACTGGCACTGGCACTAAGTTAATAGGATAGTCCCAAAAAATGATATATAATTGCTTGAAAGTGTATATAAAACATCCAAGATTGATAATATAATAGCATGGAACAATAAAAAATTATAGATACATTTGAGACATATCAAGCATCCCCAAGCTTAATTCCTGCTCGTCCTCGAGTAGGTAAATGATAAAAACAGATTTTTTGATGTGGAATGCTACCTAACATATTCATCATATATTCTTTTCTTTTGTAGCATGGATATTTCGACTTGAATGATTCAAAGCAATAGTCTATAATTTGACATGAAGACATCAATACTCAAGTATACTAACAAGCAACCAAGTCTTTCAAAATATCAACGCTAAAGAAAGTTATCCCTAGCCCATTATGCTTAATCATTGATCCATTCATGAAACACATTCAACATTAGCTACATCCAATGCAAAAGTATGAAAATAGTGCTCTCTAGTTGGTGCTTTATAAGAGAAGATGGAGACTCAAATTAAAATTAAAATTTGCATAAAAGTAAATAGATAGGCCCTTCGTAGAGGGAAGCGGAGATTTGCAGAGGTGCCAGAGCTCAAGGCTTAAATTAGAGATAAAATTATTTTGAGAGGCATGCTTTTCCTGTCAATGAAAACGGCCAAGAATTCCCAATATCTTCCATGCTAGACAAATTATAGGCGGTTCCCAAACAGAAAATAAAGTTTATTTCCTTTCCACCATTCTTTCACAATCCATGGCTAGCCGTATCCACGGGTGCCTTCCATACCAACACTTTCCAAGGAATTTATTATAATAGTATCTTTTACATTTTGGGACTGGGCATCCCTATTACCTGCCACACTCTCGTGCAACTACGAGTGAATAATCACTCATCGTGAGAATAAAATACCTAGCACGGAAAAAATAGGCCACCCCGTGCCGCTTCATGAGCGGTACGGGCACACAAAATGGAAATCCATTTTAAAAAATTAGAGTTGGCACATGCAAATTTACTTGGAACGGCATGGAAATACCGCATATAGGTAGGTATGGTGGACTCATTTGGCACAACTTTGGGTTTCAGGAGTTGGATGCACAAGCAGCATTCCCGCTTAGTACAAATGAAGGCTAGCAAATAGATTGAGAAGCGACCAACCAAAAAGCAAAAACGGTCATAAGCATGCATTCAAAATAACTAACACTGAATAATGCATCATAAGTAGGATATAACTTCGTTGCATAACTATTGACTTTATGTGCATGCATAGGGAATGACAAACCTTAACACCAATATTCTTACTAAAGCATAATTACTCACCAATATGACTCATATATTACTATCTCCATATCGCAAAACTATTTCAAGGAATCAAAATTATCATATCCAGTGATCTATATGAAAGTTTTTATTATATCCTTCTTGGATATCCATCACTTTGGGACCAAATTCATATCTTGTGCAAATTACCATTGCTATTATCAACTCTCAAAAAGATATAAGTGAAGCACAAGAGTGCAAATATTTCTTCAAAATTTAATCTTATCAGCTCTCAAAATAATATAAGTGAACGGCATGGAAATACCACATGCAAAAGTTTCTGTTAATGCACCGAATCAAAGCAACTATCACCAAATCATACCAAAGGCTTTGCTTGGCAAAAACACTAATTTAAACACTAAAACACAATCATAACAGTAGCATAATTGTGTGCTCACATAAAAACAGAAAAGAAAATATATTGGGTTGTCTCCCAACAAGCGCTTTTCTTTAAAGCCTCTTAGCTAGGCATTGATAATTTTAATGATGCTCGCATGAAAGACAAGAATTGAAGTTGAAAGGATCGAGAAGCGGGGTCTAGAGGGGGGGGGGGGGTGATTAGACCCTTAACAAGTAAAAGTAGAAGTTTTTAATTTCCTTAAGTTAAGGTGGAGTTTTAGCACAAGTTTAAGCATTCACAATACATTTCAAGCAAGCATGGCAAGAGTATAGGCGTCGGAAAGAGTAAAGCATGCTAATTGCAAGAAAGTAAGGGATGGGATTGGAGTGAGCAAACGCAATATAGACACGGAGATTTTTGGCGTGGTTCCGATAGGTGGTGCTATCGTACATCCACGTTGATGGAGACTTCAACCCACGAGGGGTAACGGCTGCGCGAGTCCACGGAGGGCTCCACCCACGAAGGGTCCACGAAGAAGCAACCTTGTCTATCCCACCATGGCCATCGCCCACGAAGGACTTGCCTCACTCGGGTAGATCTTCACGAAGTAGGCAATCTCCTTGCCCTTACAGACTTCTTGGTTCAACTCCACAATCTTGTCGGAGGCTCCCAAGCGACACCTAACCAATCTAGGAGACACCACTCTCCAAAAGGTAATAATTGGTGTGTTGATGATGAACTCCTTGCTCTTGTGCTTCAAATGATAGCCTCCCCAACACTCAACTCTCTCTCACAGATTTGGCTATGGTGGAAAGATGATTTGAGTGGAAAGCAACTTGGGGAAGGCTAGAGATCAAGATTCTTGTGGTAGGATTGGAATATATTGGTCTCAACACATGAGTAGGTGGTCCTCTGTCAGAAAATGAGTGGTGGAAGTGTAGGCACGTTCTGATGGCTCTCTCTCAAATGGATAAGGGGGTGGAGGGGTATATATAGCCTCCACACAAAATCCAACCGTTACACACATTTGACCCAACTAGGTCAGACCGAATAGAAGAACTCGGTGAGACCGATTCAGTTCAAAATGTGAACGTTAGGAATCTCGGTGGGATCGACTGGAACAACTCAGTGGGACCAATGTGCTAGGGCTAGGGCAAAAGTCATCTCGGTGAGACCGATTTCAGCAAAGAGCAAACAGAGAGTTGGTCAAGCAAACTCGATGGGACCGATTGCACATTTCGGTGAGACCGAAATAATTACAACAGGCAACAGAGAGTTTGTAGGGCCATCTCGGTGAGACCGAGATCTGTATCGGTGTGACCGAATTGCTAGGGTTTCTGGTAGTGGCTATGTCAACTGAACTCGGTGGCGCCGGATAGAATGGTTCGGTGGGGCCGAGTTTGACTTTGAGTTTTGGACATATTTGGAAATGAGAAAGTGGCTGAGGGTTTTGGAGCAATATCACTAAGCACTTTGAGCAGGTAGATCATTAAGCAACACCTCATCCCCTTTTAATAGTATTGGCTTTCCTATGGACTCAATGTGATCTTGGATCACTAAAATAGAAATGAAGAGTCTTGAGCTTTTGCCAATCTTTGTCCTTAGCATTTTGAAGGGGTTCCACATCCTCTTGTCCTTGCCACGCCATTGTTGAACTTATCTGAAATACACTAGGTAGAGGTATTAGTCCAACCAGAGATATGTTGACATTAATTACCAAAATCACCCAGGGAGCACTTGTGCTTTCAATCTCCCCCTTTTTGGTAATTGATGACAACATACATCAAAGCTTTATATAAAGATATGAAGAGTAACAAGTAAAGCTTTGGAAAGACATGTAACATGCACAGGCTCCCCCTACATGTATGCAATCATGTGAAGATAGAATATAAGAACATGTGAATGCATAAGCATGACAGAGAAAGCAATGAGTTACATGTATCTTGGCTATATGCATCAGAGCAAATGATGTAGATAAAAGGAAGTGTACCTTCATGTTCATGAATCCTTCTTGCAATCAATATGTACATCAGCAAGAGATCATCATGCACATCAGTGTGATGCAGATACTTACCTTGTGGTCTTGAGCTGGCTTTGGAAGAGCTGAACTTGAGAAAACAGGGTTAGATAACACAAGAACACTCTAATTAAAGCAATTTAAGGAAACCACAAGAGTACCAAGACTGGGATGACATGTAATGGGTGAGTACTCAGTACTTCATTTGGATATAGACATGTCCCCAAAGCTTTTAAAGATATGCAATGAATTCCAAAGATTTTCTTCCCTAGATATGGTCTCTTTCTCCCCCTGAATCTGATATTGGATAATGGGAGAAGGTGGGGCGAGAGAAAATCAGAGCAAGAAAAATCAAAGCAGGAAATGGTGCAATCAACCAAAATTAACCAAAATTCAGAGCAACAAGAATGTTTGCAATAGCTAAGATCAAACATATATTGACATGTCTTTCCCCTCTTAAAGACATGTGACTTCTCTCCTCTTTTGTCAACAAGCATCTGGAAGAGCTTAGATGTGCTCATATGATAAGCTTTGATGTGCTCTCTCTCCCCCTTTGACATCAATTTCCAAGAAGGGTACTTCTGGAGTATGAGTCAGGTAGGTGTGGTCCTTGAGACACACTACAAAGCAGCATGTAGTTTAATATGCGGGTAGAGGATAAGAATCATTGAGTGGAGCTGAAAGAAAAGGTGCAGAAAACAATGGCAACAAGTTTTCTCGGCAGTGAAATCGGTAACGCCGACCTATTTCCATCGGTGACACCGAGTTGGCAGTGTCATGGATGATGCATGTCGATCAGACCGGGTAGTCCATGTCGGTTGTACCGATGAACTGTCTACAAGATATTCTCGTAGTTCGGTCTAGCCGATAGGCTTGGATCGGTGAGTCCGAGTTCAATGTAGAGGAATTATTTTTGTCAACTCAGCTCACTTGGCAAATTAAATCTCACAAGGATTTGCAAGGAATTAACTGAAGGATTTGCAATGAATTAGCAACAGAATAAAAGCAGAAAAGAGATCTAGATGAAGTTTTTTTTATAAAGAGAAACACAATAGAAAGAAACATATGCAAGAACATGAATAAGCACTAGAGAACTTCATCTAGAAGGGGTCGGCGACAAAGTCACCTATGTTAGAGTATATTGGCTGAGGAGTCAAGTGATAACACTTGATCGTAGGTCATACTCATCGTTTAAGCTCAAAATGGGGTTACCATTTTTCGTTTAAGAATTTTGATGTGTTCACATCTTGTTGAGTTGCTTTGACTCATGACTTGGGTCAAAGCTTCTCTAAGATGGAGTGACATACCTTGGGTTGTGGTGTTGATCTTGATCATGTAGTCGAACTTGTGTTGGATGCTCAAGGTTGATGTAGTTCATCAAGAGTTGGGAGCACCACTTGTAGTTTGAGTTCATCTTCCTACATGGGTTAGTCTTTCAAGGAAGAGCACTTGTGTATCCAAGATGACAATCATGAGACTTGATGCCAAATGAAATTTGATATATAGAAATTGTCAAAGGATATGTTGAGTGGATTCATGCTTCCTTGTATTCAACAACCATATAGTAGGAACTTGATGATGTAGAGATTGCTCAAAATGTGAGTGGCTTGCAATCTCATAGATATGGGCTTATCCAAGTACCTACAAGGGTTAGATAGCATGCAAGGGTACAAATATAGATCCAAGACATATGATCATCATCATAAGAGAAGTATCAAGGATTAGTCATAAAAGGCTCATGCCTTGCATGTATCCAAATGGAGTTTCTACTCCAAGTTTGAGGCATCAATGATATTCAATTCACCTCTCAAACGACAAAATACTTTCTCATCAAGCGGTTTGGTGAATATATCCGCCAATTGCTTATCAGTACGAACATGCTTAAGATTGATGTCTCCTTTAGCAACATGATCTCGAATGAAATGATGATGAACTTCAATATGCTTAGTTCGAGAGTGTTGCACGGGATTGTGAGCAATCTTAATAGCACTCTCATAATCACAAAGCAATGGAACATGTTTCACATGTATCCCATGATCCTTAAGGGTTTGGGTCATCCAAAGTAATTGAGCACAACATGATCCGGCGGTAATGTATTCCGCTTCGGCGGTGGATAAGGATACCGAGTTTTGTTTCTTGGAGGACCAAGACACAAGGGATCTACCAAGAAATTGACAAGTACCCGAAGTGGACTTTCTATCAACCTTGTCACCGGGATAGTCCGAATCGGAGTAGCCAACAAGTTCAAAAGATGACCTCTTAGGATACCAAATGCCAAAGTTTGGTGTATGAATTAAATATCTCACTATCCTTTTCACGGCCTTAAGATGACATTCTTTGGGGGCCGCTTGATATCGTGCACACATGCACACACTTAGCATAATATCGGGACGGGAGGCACATAGATATAACAATGAACCAATCATAGAGCGGTAAACCTTTTGGTCAACCGGTTTGCCATCCTTAGTCAAGTCAAGATGTCCACTAGTAGGCATGGGTGTTTTCATACCTTTGCTTTCTTGCATGTTGAACTTCTTGAAAAGATCCTTGGTATACTTTGTTTGAGAGACAAAGGTACCTTCCTTAGTTTTCTTGATTTGCAAACCAAGAAAGAATTTGAGTTCACTCATCATAGACATCTCAAACTTCTCCGACATTAGCCTTCCAAACTTTTCACTAAAATGGGGGTTAGTAGAACCAAATATGATATCATCCACATAAATTTGGCACACAAATAATTCACCATTAACCCTTTTAGTAAAAAGTGTAGAATCAATCTTCCCAATTTCAAAGCCTTTTTCAATAAGAAACTTGGTCAAGCATTTATACCATGCTCTAGGAGCTTGTTTAAGACCATAAAGAGCTTTGTGAAGTTTGTAAACATGATCGGGTTTCTTAGGATTAACAAAGCTGGGAGGTTGTTTAACATAAACTTCCTCCTCAATTTCACCATTTAGAAAAGCACTTTTAATGTCCATTTGGTATAAAGTGATATCATGGTGATTGGCATAAGAAAGTAAGATGTGTATGGACTCAAGTCTAGCAACGGGGGCATATATCTCACCATAGTCCATACCTTCGACTTGAGTGTAGCCTTGGGCGACGAGACGGGCCTTGTTGTGTACAACTTGTCCATCCTCATCTTGCTTATTCCGAAACACCCACTTGGTTCCAATGACATTGTGGTTGTCTTCCGGCTTTTCAACCAATGTCCATACTTGATTCCTCTCGAAATTGTGTAGTTCTTCATGCATAGCGTTCACCCAATCCAGATCATCAAGAGCTTCTTCAACCTTCATAGGTTCAATACTAGAAATGAATGAGTAATGTTCACAAAAGTTAGCCAAATGAGTTTTAGAGCGAGTAATTCTCCCGGTTTGAATATCATCAAAGATTTGTTCAACGGGATGATCTCTTGAGACTCTTGCTCTAACTCGTGAGAGCTTTTGTTTGGGTCGGGGTGGAACATCCTCTTCATTGTCTTCTTCTTCTTCTTCTTGTCCTTCTTCGTTGTTGTTGGCGTTGTTGTTCTCTTGTGGAGGTGGAGAAGGAGGTCGATGAGGTTCATCTTGTTGTACTTCCTCGTTTCCTTCATCTTGACGTGTTTCACTTGTGGATGCCTCCAAGTCAACTTGTGGTTCACCTTGTCGTGAAGTTGAGGCTTCCACTTGAATGGACGAAGTACTCTCCTTCACCTCCGTTGGACGAATTTTGCCAATGGACAAATCTTGTAGGCGTTGGGACCAAAAAAATCATCAACAATGACCAATCGGAACGAGTTACCACCAAGACTCTTGTAGGCGTTGGGACCAAAAAAATCCATATGAAGTAGCTCAAGAGGTCTTCTCATGGTCATGATGTTCTTCACGGGATGACTTCCTCCAACTTGTTTTCCTGCTTGACAAGCACTGCAAAGTCTATCCTTGTCAAATATGGCATCTTTAACACCAAGGATATGATCACCTTTAATAAGCTTATCAAGATTTCGCAAGCCCACGTGACCTAACCTTCTATGCCATAACCAACCTTTAGAAGATTTAGCAATTAAGCAAGTTCGAGGTTGAGCTCTTTTAGTGAAATCAACGATGTATAGATCACCTCTACGTATACCGGTAAATACCATATTATGATTATCTCTATGAAACACTTGGCAATCTACTTCAGTGAATAGAACATTAAAACCAAAATCGGCTAGTCTAGATACGGAAAGTAGATTGTAGCCAAGAGATTCAACGAGCATAACATTTTGGATAGAGCTATCGTGGGAGATGGCCACCTTACCAAGGCCAACTACCTTACCCTTTGAGTTATCACCAAAAGTGGCATACTTTTGGGGACCATCATTTTCAGCAAGCTCACGAAACATGTCCTTGTCTCCGGTCATGTGATCGGTACATCCACTATCAAGAACCCATTCCTTTCCTCCGGCCATGTAACCACGAAGGTTAGCCATAAGACCAAAGTGTCTCATTGACTCATCAAGATCAAAGTCACTATCATCATCCTCATCATAATATCCATGTTCAACATCATCATGTGATTGATCATCACCTAGAGATAGTGATTCATTAGATTTATGACCATGACAATGTGCATCTTTATGAATTCTAATGACTTGTGAAATGATGCTACTAATGACTCCAACATCTCCTTTGGCACGGATAAGGTCACGAAGCTCAAATAGACAATCAACAAATTTAGGATCACTAGGTTTCATTTTATGAAAAGCAATGGACTTTTGAAGAATCTCATCTAGATTTTTCAAGGAATAGTTTGGAAAGCGCTCCTCAAGGTATCTCCATATAGTATAAGCACATTCAAATGTAGGCAAGCATACAAGCAAATTTCTAGGCAATCCTCTAATGATAAGATCAATAGCTCTAAGATTGCGGGTCATGTCAAGATACTCATCGGGGGTAGGATGCAAGGGATCAATAGGAGGCGCACAAGGGCTAGTAATATACTTGTTCAAATTATATTCATCGAAAATCTCAAGCATCTGATTTTTTCAAGCACTATAGAACTCTCCGTCAAGCATAGGCACTCTATGTCTAATACTCCCAATCGTAGATTCATCCATCTTCCTCCAATGGTGATTAAACCAAAGCAATGAAGACCAAAGCTCTGATACCAATTGAAAGGATCGAGAAGAGGGGTCTAGAGGGGGTGATTAGACCCTCAACAAGTAAAAGTAGCAGTTTTTAATTTGCTTAAGTTAAGGTGGAGTTTTAGCACAAGTTTAAGCATTCACAATACATTTCAAGCAAGCATGGCAAGAGTATAGGTAGCAGAAAGAGTAAAGCATGCTAATTGCAAGAAAGTAAGGGATGGGATTGGAGTGAGCAAATGCAATGTAGACACGGAGATTTTTGGCGTGGTTCCAATAGGTGGTGCTATCATACATCCACGTTGATGGAGACTTCAACCCACGAAGGGTACCGGCTGAGCGAGTCCACGGAGGGCTCCACCCACGAAGGGTCCACGAAGAGGCAACCTTGTCTATCCCACCATGGCCATGGCCCATGAAGGACTTGCCTCACTCGGGTAGATCTTCACGAAGTAGGCGATCTCCTTGCCCTTACAAACTTCTTGGTTCAACTCCACATCTTGACGGAGGCTCCCAAGCGACACCTAACCAATCTAGGACACACCACTTTCCAAAAGGTAATAGACAGTGTGTTGATGATGAACTCCTTGCTCTTGTGCTTCAAATGATAGTCTCCCCAACACTCAACTCTCTCTCTCAGATTTGGCTATGGTGGAAAGATGATTTGAGTGGAAGCAACTTGGGGAAGGCTAGAAATCAAGATTCTTGTGGTAGGATTGGAATGTTTTATGTGCATTAATATGCTATTTTATATTATTTTTGGGACTAACCTATTAACGTAGAGCCCACTGCCAGTTTCTGTTTTTTCCTTGTTTTTGACTTTTACAGAAAAGGAATATCAAACGGAGTCCAAACGGAATAAAACTTTATGATGATTTTTCTTGGACCAGATGACACCCAGAAGACTTGGAGAGAGGGCCAGAAGAGTCCAAGGAGGCCGCAAGCCCTCAGGGCGCGCCCCTGGCTTGTGGGCCCCTCGGGAGTCCCCTAACCCTAACTCCACCTCTATATATTCTCAAATATTCCCCAAACATCAGAAGCGTCCACCAAAATACTTTTCCGCCGCCACAAGCCTCTGTTCCCGTGAGATCCCATCTTGGGACCTTTTCCGGCACTCTGCCGGAGGGGGATTCGATCATGGAGGGCCTTTACATCAACCTTGTTGCCCTTTCGATGAAGCATGAGTAGTTTACCATAGACCTAAGGGTCCATAGCTAGTAGCTAGATGGCTTCTTCTCTCTCTTTGATCCTCAATACAATGTTCTCCTCGATGTTCTTGGAGTTCTATCCGATGTAATCTTCTTTTGCAGTGCGTTTGTTGAGATCCGATGAATTGTGGATTTATGATTATCTATGAATATTATTTAAGTCTTCTCTGAACTCTTTTATGCATGATTAAGATATCTTTGTATTTCTCTTCGAACTATCGGTTTGGTTTGGCCAACTAGATTGGTTTTTCTTGCAATAGGAGAGGTGCTTAGTTTTGGGTTCAATCTTGCGGTATCCTCACCCAGTGACAGAAGGGGTAGCAAGGCACGTATTGCATTGTCGCCATCAAGGATAACAAGATGGGGTTTATGTCATATTGCGTGAGTTTATCCCTCTACATCATGTCATCTTACTTAAAGCGTTGCTTTGTTCTTATGAACTTAATACTCTAGATGCAGGCAAGAGTCGGTCGATGTGTGGAGTAATAGTAGTAGATGTAGAATCATTTTGGTCTACTTGTCACGGACATGATGCCTATATTCATGATCATTACCTTAGATATCGTCATAACTATGCGCTTTTCTATCAATTGCCCAACAGTTATTTGTTTACCCACTGTATATTTTCTTTCAAGAGAGAAGCCTCTAGTGAAACCTATGGCCCACGGGTCTATTTTCCATCATATATTTTCAGATCTATAAACCAAAAAACCCAAAAATACCTTGCTGCAATTTATTTATATTTACTTTAGTTTGCTCTTTTATTTATCTTTTATACCTACCTCTATTAGATCTCACTCTTGTTCGTGACCGTGAAGGGATTGACACCCCCTTTTTCGCGCTGCATGCAAGTGTTTGTTAGTTTGATCAGGTGCATATATTGGAGACTTGCTTGTGCCTCCTACTGGATTGATACCTTGGTTCTTAACTGAGGGAAATACTTATCTCTACTTTGCTGCATCACCCTTTCCTCTTCAAGGAAAAAATCAACGCAAGCTCAAGAAGTAGCAGGAAGAATTTCTAGCTCTGTTGCCGGGGAGGTTCTACGTCAACCCTACCAAGTACCCATCATAAACTCTCATCTCTTGCACTTACATTATTTGCCATTTGCCTCTCATTTTCCTCTCCCCCACTTCTAAAATGTTTTCAGAAAAAACAAAAATATTTACCTTTTTATTTGCCTTTATGTCTTACTTGGTTTGTTTGCTCATTTGCTTGGTATAATTGTGTGTTTATTGAAAATCAGAAAGCAAAAGGTTTATGGATCCACTTAAAGTTTTCTACTTGGATCATCTTCGATCCATATGTGCTTGGATCATCTCAACACACACACATCCCTTTACCTAGGGTTAGCGCCGACTCTAATCCAACCCCGCCCCTAGGCTCATCAGCCCCCACTCACCATCCTCGGCACCACCTCGTCGCTGCGCTCTCCCACGCATGCTCATCCAACAGCCGCTGCAGCCCCTATACGTCGCCCCGAAGACCTCCTCCGTGGCCCTCCCCAACGCCGACCATGGGCTGCCTCCGTCGTTGTCGTCCGGATCCGTGACCCTGATGACCGACCCCTCCCCTTCCTCCTCTGCCCCCTGGCTGCTCCATCGCCGCCGGCGACGGTGCTTCTGCGGTTGATTCACGGTGAAGAAGAAGGTGTCCTGGTGTCATGGGAAACCACGACCACCTATGGGGCCATGAGCCCCTTTTGGTTCGGCGGGGGGATGTGCACGTTGCACAAAGAGCGGAGAAGCGTCGCGCAGCATGGTAGAGATCACACGGGCAGTCTTTACCCAGGTTCGGGCCACCATGAGGCGTAAAACCCTACTTCTGCTTTGGTGGATTGATGGTGGATAATGGTGGTGAACGTAGCACACTTGCCCAGCAAGGTCGCTCTGGGGGTGAGAGTGGCTACGCCCGTATGGATATGCGAGGGTCCAACCCTTTCTACGGTCGCCATGGGCCTCCTTTTATAGATTAAGGGGTTACCACAGTGGCAAATCAGTCTTTGCGAACTGATTAGATAGCTAACAGTGATATCATATCTAACTCTGCAGGCTGACAGAGCACATTAAATGCGCCGCTTAGTGTCACATCATAGTTCGCCCGGCAGGCCCTGCCGGGTTGTTTTGCCAGCTTCACGCCTGCTCACTTGACACGTCTCAGGACGGGTGTCATATGGAGGTGTTTGCTGTAGGAAGTGGCTGCCATGTGGCAGAAAGCAGCCACTTAGTCACCTTGGAGCTCGACACCGCTTCGATTACTGACTTGTGTTGCTTGTGAGGTGGAGCGGTGGAGTGGCTTGCCTCCGCCAGCCCCGGCAGGCTTGCCAGGATGATCTGGAGCTTGCTTCCGGGGCAAAACCCAATCCTGCCAGGCTCGCCTGCCCGGCAAGATAGGTCCTTCCCTTGGCGATGCCTCGTTCCTCTGGCTCACCTTAGCCTTCTCGACTTGCACTTGGATCCTTCAAAGGAATTGATCCTCCTTGTTTGGTCTGATCTTGGTCTTGTAATCTTGTCTCTGGCCTGTGAATAGTCCGTGCAATGGACCCAGGGTCTGTTGCATTGACAGGAGCCCCCGGGCCTGGCACGGACGCGCCGCTGGGCGTCGTCGGGGTAGGCCCTAACTAGTGCACAGGCAGAAATGTAAGTACGGCTCCGCCCTTTGAGATCTTCTTTGCTTCTTCATTAACCTGAGCTTGGGCCAGTTTTCGGTTTTCCCGCGCATCGTGCAGCGCCAATTGTGGTGGGGCCATTGTTGTAATGGCCCGTGAATGACTTTAACGCACGGGCGGGTAACTGCCAATTCACTCTTCCCACCACGCCCTTATCCTTAGCCATGTATGCCGCATGCATTGAGTGGGGTAGGTAAATGGAGGCACGTGGTGCGGGAGAGCATCAAGGCAGGGGCCCGATCTTCTTGGATTGGTGGAGGAGGACGGCGGGTACTTGCCGAGGAATCAGCCCCCACCCCCAGCTTGCCTATAAAAGGAGGAGTGGGGGAGGAGCGGAGGCATTCATCCACATTCCTCTCCTTCTCCGCCTTCTGCTTCTTCTGGGTATGCTGAAAGGGAGAGCCCGGGGCCAGGTCCCGGGCCCTAGCTTGGAGTTTCGTGTGAGCCCCATGGGGGCGCTCGGGCAGCGCGGCGGTAGCACCGGAGGTGGCGACTCCGGTGTGCTCGTCGCCGGGTCGCCCGTGGCTTCAACTTTAATGAGAGGCGACGCAAATGACACCATGCCGAGGCCCATAATGGGCAGAAGGTGTGGTAGTCGATTGTGGCCTATCCCCCCTTTTCCTGCGGCGTTGGAGGGAGGTTGCAAAAATGGTTCGCCATTGGTGAGGGCGGACCCTATCTCCCCGTACTCTGCCCGTCCGGTGCATGGGAGAGCCTCTAGTCCTTGTGCACGCTTCCTTAACGGGCGGGGTCTTCGTGTCGCCGAGCCATCGGGGACGCCCATGCTCTCTGTGGGGGTCTCCTGGGGCGCGCGGCGTTCGCATCGAAGGTGGCGGCAACCCACGACGTGTCAAGAACGGGGGCGACCGTTCCGACGAGTCGTGTTTGTCTGTGACTCCGTCTGGGTTCCTGGCAGTGCCACCACCCGCGCCTGCCCTCCGGTTTCTTCCTCTTAGCCCGTCGACGGTGTTCTCCTGATCCTGGGAGGCGCCGAATCCAGGCCCGCCTTCCGCCTTTTCCGTTCCTTCCTGCGATTTCCTGAAGGAGATGGACAAGGGCAAAGGCATCATGGGGCACTTATCTTTTTTTAGTCTTAAATCTATAGGCACTTGCCAAATTTTAGTTCAAATAATGTAATCTCTTGTATCCATGTTTATGTTCCGTGAGATTTGTACTTGTTGATCAGCATATTAATGAAAAAGATAAGCTTTGACGTGCACTTGTGCATGTATGATATCCATGCGGAGGTGAAACGCCTCCATACTTTCACGTAAACAAGTTGATCCCGGTAAGCTACCCTGCCGGTACCCCATAGGATTGTTGCCGTGAGGCTGAGCCTGCCGGGCGCAGAACCCATTTGGGAGAGACCAGCCCCCCGCCAACCCCTTTCAACTAAAGGCCACTACGACCATCCTGACCGAAGCAGCGTTCGTGTCAGTAGATGGGAGCACCTTTGTTTCCGAGGCGGCGAGGTTTTCATATGCACAAGTTCTACTCATGGAACATGTATGGATAACCTAGCATGCAGACCCTGAGCAACAGAGAAACATGCATGCAACTTGTCGGGGGCCCCCAGCGCTTCATTTATTTCTCTGTTGCTCAGGGTCTTCGCCTGGCTTTGTACAAGGGGTTACATGCAGCTAAGGCAAGGCCTGTACAAAAGGGTGGCTGCCGGGCAGGGCCCGACAGCCGTGCCTTACGGGTAGAACTTGCGGAGATGCTCAATATTCCATGAGTTTTGCAATTGAATGCCATCTCCAGTCTCCAGACGGACTGCGCCAGGTCTGGTGACTCGTACTACCCGGTAAGGGCCTTCCCACTTTGGCGACAGCTTGTTTGTACCCTTGGCGGACTGAACGCACCTAAGGACAAGGTCGCCTTCCTCAAAACACCGGGCATGAACCCTGCGGCTATGATAGCGACGCAGGGCTTGCTGATAGCGTGCAGCACGCGTAGCAGCCCGGAGACGGTTCTCCTCAAGAAGCACGGCGTCGTCACGCATGTGCTGTTCCTGCGCTACTTTATCGTAGGCAAGCACTCGAGGTGACCCTTAAATGAGTTCTGTGGGGATAACAGCTTCTGCCCCATAGACTAGGGAGAAGGGAGTCTGCCCGGTAGCTCGGTTTGGTGTCGTTCTGAGGGACCAAAGAACCACCGGCAGCTCATTGATCCATTGCCTGCCGTGCTTCCGCAGCTTATCAAACGTTCTTGTCTTGAGTCCCCGCAGCACTTCAGCGTTCGCCCTCTCAGCTTGTCCATTGCTTCTGGGATGTGCAACAGAGGCAAATGAGATCTTGCTTTTGAGGGCATGAACATATTGCATGAAGGCGCGGCTCGTGAACTGGGTGCCGTTGTCGGTGATGATCCGGGCAGGGATCACGAAGCGGCACACCAATCCTTTCAAGAACTTGATAGCTGACTGAGCAGTCACCTTTCTCACGACATCTACTTCTGGCCACTTTGTAAACTTGTCGATTGCAACGAACAAGAATTCAAAGCCCCCGGCAGCTCGGGGGAAAGGGCCGAGGATATCGAGCCCCCAGATCAAAAACGGCCATGAAAAAGGGATTGTCTGGAGTGCTTGGGCAGGCAGATGGATATTTTTGGAATGGAACTGACAGGCTTCACACTTGGTGACGAGCTCAACCGCATCTTGGAGGGCTGTGGGCCAATAGAATCCTTGCCGGAATGCTTTCCCAACCAAAGCCCTTGATCCAATGTGGGAGCCACACATGCCTTTGTGTATCTCTGCCAGCAGTTCCTTTCCTCCTTCCCGGCAAATGCACTTCAATTTCACACCGTTGGGCCTTCTTCTGTATAGTGTGTCATCGACAAACTAATACATACTGGCCCTCCGGGCTACTCTTTCAGCTTCTTCTTGCTCTTCGGGAAGTTCTCCGGTTTGGAGGAAATGTACTATGTGCCTTGCCCAAGTTGGAGCCTGAGGCTCGGCAACGAGGACTAGTGGCACCTCCTCATTCGTGGGGGCGCATCCCTTGACTGCGAGGACCAGTGGCCCAGTAGGAGGGTGCAGCTCGGCAAGCGAAGGGGAGTTGTTCCCGGCAGGGTCCCTGCCAGGAGCCCCGAAAGGCTCTACCGGGAGAGGCTTACCGGAGTCCAATTTCCTCCTCTTTCGGGCCATTGTTGTCGGGGATACGGAGGGCTGAGTAAGATGGAGAACAAAAGTCCCTGGTTCCACAGGAAGCTTCTGCGCAGTGCACTTTACAGGTGATCAGCAATGCTATTTTTCGCATGGGGTACGTGCTCTGTTTGCAACCCGTCAAAGCGCTCCTCCAATCTTCTCACTTCCTTGACGTATGCCTCCATCAATGGGCTTTGGTAATCCTTGTTGACTTGTCTCACCACCAGTTGTGAATCTCCTCGAATGATCAGCTTCTTGATTCCCAATTCTGTGGCAATCCTGAGACCGGCAAGAAGCCCTTCATATTCTGCTGTATTGTTGGTTGCCTCCTCCCGGGGAAAGTGCATCTGGACGACGAACCTCAGGTGCTCTCCAGTGGGAGCTACGAGAAGCACGCCAGCCCCTACACCTTGTAGGGAGAAGGCACCATCGAAATACATGATCCATTCTTGGGGTGCTTCCTTAACGGGGATAACTGTTTCCTGTACTTCTTCATCAGGGGTTGGCGTCCATTCTGCAATAAACTCTGCCAACACCCTGCTCTGGATTGTTGACGTGCTTTCAAACTTTAGGCCAAAGTTGGATAACTCCAATGCCCACTCCACTATCCTGCCGGTGGCCTCTGGGTTTTGAAGTATCCTTTGCAACAGGAAGCGGGTGACAACCGTGATCTCATGGGCTTGGAAGTAGTGGCGCAGTTTCCTTGAGGCCATGACAAGGCCAAAGATCAACTTTTGCATGCCAGAATACATGGATCTAGCCCCCTGCAACAGGGAGCTGACGAAGTATACTGGGCGCTGCACCACCTTCTTCCTTGTCGTGTCCTTGGGGTTGCTTCCGCTGCCGTGCTCTTCTTTGTCCTGATCCATATCTGGCCTTGCCGGGCGACTCTCTTCCTCTTCCCCGGGCGGGACACTTGCTGAGGTGGTTGCTTCTTCCACTTCTTGCTGCACTACTAGGGCCGCACTAACCACTTGATTAGTTGCTGCCAGATATAGCAGTAATAGCTCTTGTGGTTTGGGTGCGACCAAAGTAGGCACAGAAGACAAGTAGGCCTTCAAATCCTGCAGTGTTGCATCTGCTTTCGGGGTCCACTTCATGGGTCCTGCCCTCTTCAAAATCTTGAAGAACGGCAAGGCGCACTCCGCAGACTTGGAGATGAATCTGCTAAGCACGGTAACGCATCCTGTCAAATGCCTCACATCATTAACTGTCTTGGGTGCCTGTATCTGCTCAATAGCCTTGATCTTATCGGGGTTGGCCTCTGTCCCACGGTGGGACACAAAGAAACCAAGTAGCTTGCCGGAGGGAACGCCAAACACGCACTTCTCCGGATTCAGCTTCAAGTTGATCTTGCGCAGATTAGCAAATGTCTCTTCTAAATCCTGGATGAGGGTTTGAAAGTACATGTAGTCCCCATGTGTGGTTTTGGTAATTAAATGACAATCCTTATGGACTAATGTTTACATTGAGATATACATTTGAAGGTTAGTCACATTAGAAAATGATTGAAGAATATTGGAAGACAACTCCTTTGAAGCAACAATTACATCAAGATGATGAAAATGGAGTTCATTGGAGTATCTGAAGGATTACATGCTTAGAACTATGGTTTGAGCCATAATGGATCATGATCTCGAGAGAATGATTAAAGAGAAGAATTTTACATATGGCTTGAAGATAGGATCATGATGAGCTCATATGTTGAGTCATGGATGATTATGTCTTGAAGCAAGTAATTCATGTGAAGAATTCATTGTGCCTCTCAAGAGATTGTGATGGAGCATGAAGAAGAACAAATGATGACCAATATGGTATTCATGGATAAACTCTATATGGTCATATGATAATTGAGATATTGGTAATCATGTCTTGAAGAAATGAAGCATAGTGAAGAATTCAATATGTCCTTCAAGACGTCAAGATTAAACATGGAGTAGAGATATCGGTTGACCAAGATGAAGCTCGAAGATTGAAGTGCAAATAATGTACCACACATGATCTTGTGGTATGGTAAGAAAGTGTCAATTGCACTTTGTGTACTAACCCATACTATGTCTTGTTTATGTTTATGAGGGTTAGGTTATTCTCATGGGCTCGCATCGAGAGAAAGATTCCAAGTGTCCATGAGAGGATGACATCAAGTGTTCATGATCATGGCTGACAAGGGCAAGTTCAAGATAACCATCCCGAAGGATTACATGCTTGAAGCGTGTGGATGATCACATGATGGACAAGTGAAGATGAATACAAAGCAAAGCTTCCCACATTATGTATGGGGGAGCTACTTGAAGACTTCACCAATGTCTTGCCTTCAACTTGATCCAAGAAGAAACATCAACATCAAGCTCAAGTGAAAGGCTCGAGTCAAAGGTATTAATTCCTTTGGCGTTAGTGTTGTGGAGTGATGACCACCGAAGAAACATATACACTCAAGTATGGATTCTCGATAGCTATGTAGTGTAGCTCTTTTATGATTCTTGAGTTATAGGGATCCCGCACTATTAAGAGGGGATCAAAGGGGTTAGTGATAGATTTGCTCAAGTCAACATCTTCTATTTCTACTTCCTCACATCATATTCCAACATAGGCATATTTCACTCCTATCCAATACAAATACAAAATGCCTATACATCTACCAAAGAAAATCCAAAGCCAAATAGGTTCCCAAATACATGATAAAACCTTTGCATAATTTGCATCCACCATTTTCATTGATATTGGGTGGTTTTCTATGTGAGGACCTGGGCTTTTTCCATAGCTTCAAAACGAGCCCAAGATCATCAAAATCGGAGTCCGGATGTGAAAGTTATGCATGTTTCAGCTTTGGGGTTCCTGTTGTTTTTCTATTGGTCGGACAGCCGGGGTTGCCGGGTCGCCCCGGATATCTCCGGCCGTAGATGTCCAGAAACGGTGTTGATTTGCTGGTTGTGTCCGCCGGATGTCCGGCCCTTGGCCAGATGTCCGTGGCCTGAAAGTTGGCCGGATGTCCGGGCCTTCCCGGGACATCCGGGCCCCCTGTTTTTCTACTACGCATGTGTACTTTGTGTGGTTTTTCTTCAGCCGCCGGATGTCCGGCCCTTGCCCGGATGTCTGGCCCGTCTCAGCCACTTACACTAAAACGGCTAGATTTCTTGGCTTGATATATATACCCCTCTACCAATCTGGTAGAGGGTTTACCACCACATTCAAAATATCCCAAGAACACCTAGTGGCTCCCTCTCACTTCTCCTACACCAAATCTTAGATCCCGGAGAGATTCGTGAGAGTTCTCTAGAGATTTTCCAATCAAGTGATAGATACACTCCCTCTCCCTCTCTTTACCAAAGGAATTTGTGATTTGAGCAAGTATTGAGCATTTCCCCCTTGATCTTGTTACTCTTGGAGGTTGAAGACTCCTAGGCGGTAGGAGTGCTCCGGTGAGGAATCAACTTGTGATTTGTCCCCCGAAAAGTTTGTGAAGGTTTGGAGGCCGCCTCAAGGTCTACCACTAGTGGTTGGGAACCCCTTCGTGGTGATATCTCAAGGAGAATAGGGTGAGCCTTCATGGTGTTGGTGTGCCTTCGTGGTAACACCCATCCCTCCAACGGTGACTAGCTTCCCTCCAAGGAAGTGAACATCGGGATACATCCTCGTCTCCGTGACTTTGGTTATCCCTAACCCTAACTCCTTACTTGTGGTTTACTTTGGTCTCTTGACCTTGCATTCACTATATCTTGTTGTCCTCATTATATTGTGTTGGTTACCATATCATAGAGATTATTTAGGCCAACACTTTATAGTCCGCAATTCATACTTGCCACTATTGATATATCTTGTGCTTAGTGTGAATTGCTAGCTTGTAACATTCATTTCCATATCTTGTGACATAACTTGTGTAAGCTTGTAGTGCTTACTTGAGTTTGCTTGTATCATTCAATTCCATATATTGTGATACAATTTGTGTAAGCTTGTATTGCTTACTTGTGGTTATGTGTATTATTCATTTCCATATCTTGTGATATACATTGAGTAAGTTTGTGTAACTTACTTGTGCTTACTCATATCCTCATTGTTCTCATCTTGTTTATCCTAAGTTGTTGGTGCACTTAGTGAGCTTAGTATATTTAGGATTTGTGCTTGAAAAGTATCCGCTTAGTTTATTTTCGCATTAGGATATAGCCAAATCCGTAAAAGATTTTAAAACGCCTATTCACCCCCCTCTAGGCGACATCATGGTCCTTTCAATTGGTATCAGAGCCTTGGTCTCTCTTTAGGGCTTAACCGCCTAGAGAGTAACAATGTTGACTAAAGGATTAGTGAACGACGACACCTTTGTTTTTGACGGCACAAATTATCACCTGTGGAGAATTCGCATGCTTTGTCGCTTTCGGGCCATGGGTCCAAATGCTTGGCGAATTGTTCTTATAGGAATTTCTATTGCAAAGGATGGTCCTTCTCCATCGTTTGAGGATATGTATCTTGATTGTGATACTTCTCTTGCCATTCATCAAACTATAGCCGTTGAAGTGTTTAAGGAAATCTCGACTTGCAAGTCGGCTCATGAGGCTTGGACCAAACTTGAAGATATATATGGTGGGTCCAATCTTGATGAAGACCATATTCTTTTCGGGGAGTTAATGGAGGAGTTCTCCACATTTTTAAATCATGAAGAGCTCTTTATTGCTTCCACCCCCAATTACTTGCACACTTCAACATCTTCCACTTCACCAACATGTGGCATACCACAAGGTAATGACATGGTGAGTGAAGAAATATCTTGTGATGATGGTGTTAAGATCATTATTGATGATCTTGCTTGTGTAGATGCTAGTGATGTATCCTCTATGGACTTGAGCATATCTAGCACCACAAATAGTATAAATTATTGTGTTGATAGTCCATGCATATCACCTAAGAATTCCATGACAAATGTTTGTGATGATATGCTTGCTCTCCCGTATTGCCATGATCGAAATACTTTGGTTTCCTCTAGTTGTTCTATGACTAACCATGTAGAGGAAATCAAGAAAAATGAGGCACACTTGATTGATGAAGAACCCTCTTCTCCAAAAGAATCATCATCAACCCCTTTTGTTCACATGTGCCTCATGGCAAGAGGTAATGACGAGGTATCATCTTCTCTTAGTGATAATGATGATAGTTGTAATGAGGAAGATGATGAAGTCTTGACTCAAAAACTCTATGAGATTGGGAAAACTCTTCGTAGAGCTAAAAATAACACTTATAAAAGGTTCCAAGATGTTCTTGCTTGCTTTCAAAAACATAATGACTTATTTCTTTACGAGCAAGCAAAAAGTGAACAACTTGAACATGAACTTGCTATGGCTCATCAATGTCTTAGTGACTTGAGGTCTTTAAAAGAAGAGATTGAAGTTACTCATTGTAAACTTAAAGAGGATTTTGAGCACCTTGACCTTGACTACAAGAAGGTCAAAGGAGAGCTCACCAAACTCTCTAAGTCTCATGAGGAACATCAAGCTACTCATGCGGAGTCTCTAGCTTCTACATGCTCCTCTCATATTGATAATGATGCTTGTGCTACTAACTCTATCTTGTGTGAAGCATCGATATTAAAAGAAAATGTTGAGCTGAGGACTCAACTTGATTTGCTAACTAGCAATTATGGGAAATTGGAAGAAATTCATAAAAAGCTCTCAGGCACTCATGAGGATCTTCTAATCTCTCATGATGGGTTAAAGTTAGCTCATGAGGCTATGGTCACCAAGATAAAATCATGTGAGTCTCATGTGGATATTAGCACATCTTCTACTCGAAATGCCTTATTGCCATGTGCTAGTCCTTGCAATTCCTCTCTACATGATATTGGTACATCTTGTGATGAATTGCTCACCATGCCTTGTTGCTCTAACAATGAAGTTTCTACTTCCTCTAGTTCTTTTCTTAATACTAACCTTGTAGAGGAAAATAAAGAGCTCAAGGCCCAAGTCACTAGTTTGAAGAAAGACTTGGAAAAATATTGTGATAATATCTTGAGTGTGCAAAAGGACCCTCAAGACAAAATAGGACTTGATTTCATCTCCAACAAGAAGAAGTCCAAGAACAAGAAAAAGGGACTAGGTCAAGTCAAGAATTCGGCCAACATTATTTGCTTCAAGTGTAAGAATGTTGGACACCATGTGAGATCTTGTCCATTGAAGAAGAAGGCTTCAAGTGTGAAGCATCAAGGGAAGTGGCCTCAAGTTCAATCTCAAGATAATGAAAGGCCTCTTCCCATGCCTAACCATGATAATATTCTCCAAGTTGAGAAGGTAAAGAAGAAGAGAAAGGGGAGCACGTGTTGCTATATTTGCCGTGAGAAGGGACACATATCTTCATCATGTCCCAACGATAATGTCTCTAAGCCTCCAATTATCAATGATCATTATTCACTTAGAAAGGATAATGTTGGCAATTTGTTTGCCAAGTTTGTTGGTGCCCAAAGTGGTTTGAAAGTTGACAAGACCATTTGGGTTGCCAAACCTATTGTGACTAACTTCTTAGGACCCAACTTGGTTGGGGACCATCAAGCTCAAACTTGATCAATGGGTGTGTGGAGGACATTGGAGACTTGGCTAGTTCATGTAGAAAAATGATTTTCACCATGTATTATGGTTCAAGCCAAGTCAAGTGGATTATCATCATATTTGCCATTCCAATGCTCCTCGTGGTGGTAACTTGTATTTATATTGTCTACATTGAAAGTTACTAGTCCCTCTCATGTTTAGGTTTTGTACCTAGCCTGTGTTTGTATATGTTGTGCCTCCTATTATGCTTGATTTGAGTTATCTAGCATGTGTACATCGCAATGCACTTCATATATTTGTGTGTGTGGTTCCGAGCCTTTATTGCTTCATTAGTTGAATCTTATTGGGCTCTTGTGAGATATTAATGGATCATCACATTATGGGGGAGTGTTATGTTTATGCATATCACAAACCTTAAATGTGTATATATGTGGGATACCACCTAGTATTGTTAAGTACAATATTATCTAGTTACCATGTGGTATGTTAAGCTCATTTGAAATTCAAATTCTCATTCATTAATTATCTTTGGTTGGATTTCACTTGCCTCTTGTTGATAATATATGAGGAATGCTACTTAGCATTTATATTTGAGATTATCTTATATCTATGTGGCATGCAATGCCTTGTTTACATATGGCATTCTTGTGCGGTTTTGCCCATGGTTATCTTAAAAATCGTATTTGGAAAATCATTTGATTAAAGCCATTCCAATTGTTGCTTTGCATGATGATCTATCTAATTGGAATGTTAATAATATGCTATCCAAGCATTGTGTTTATTTCTAAACTCTCATGTTATGCTTGTGTTAGCATAGATGATCTTGTACTTATTTGGTTTCTACACCGAATGATAACTCAAAACACCATTTTGTTCGAGTTCATCTTATTGGTTTGTATGGAGTTATGGTAGTTTGTTATCTCATTGTTTATAGTGTCCTATATCTACTTGAGTGAGATATTCCCATGAGTATGTGTGCAATGCATATCTTATATGCTCATTTGGTTTTCCTTGGTTCATATGTTAAACTTTGTGTGCTATCATATGTTGATTTGTCACTTTGAGTCATTTTGGACAAACATGAATGACTAGTGATGTTATTGGAAGTATTAACGGTTATGTGTTCTTTTGTCCAATTTGTATCTCCCTGGATTTTGGTAGGCTTGTGCATGCCTATTTACTGTGTGTAAATTCGCATGCCTTGTTTGCTTTATTTGATCCAATATATATATGGTAAATCCATCAAATTCTTAATAGCTAAGATGTGCATGAAATTCAAATTCATATCAATATGCACATATTTAAGTGGTTTTACCCTATGTTTTGTAGTTATGCTAACTACTTTGGACCCAATAAGTTTGGGGACCATATTGTACTTAAATTGTTTTAGGTACATTTGAGAAGCATTGGGTGCTTGGCTTATTCATGAGGGTGGTGGCACTATGAGGAAATTAGAGCCAAGCTTGGACATTTTATTTATCTACTACATCATTCCAATGCTATCTCGGTAACAAGTATCTACTTCATGCATACATTTCTTGCATTCAACCTTGTGTAGGTTGCATCATGGCATGAATTTCTTGACTCGTTCTTGTGATACTTGTTTCCCTTCTCAAAGAATCCCAACAATGATCTCTTGTTGCTAGTTGTGATGTCCTTGATGGTTGTGTGTTTGGAGTTCATTAATATACAATAAGATAATATTAAGCCATGTGATATGCTTTCAAGCAAAGATCTCATTGGTATATTTTATGACTCCCACTTGGATATCTTATTCTTTCCTTTTGTAACTATTTCATATGTACATCCTTCTTTGTGGATATATATCATCATGATTGTCATCTACCTAGAATCTTATACATATGAGAGAAGTTACATCTCTAGTTGATATCCCTATTCTTTCATGTCCACCGTTTCATTCTCTTTTTATATCTTTGGTGGCTCCATGGAAGCATTTGTCGTATGAGTGCGTGTCCTACCTCTTTGCATCTTAGTGCACTCATGTTTGGTGAAGATTATTGTCCTCGTGCGTGCTTGCAATTGTTTTGTGTTCCTATTGATTTTGGGGGAGTGATGATCCTAATTTGTGCACTTGTATCCAAATACAAAAATTCTAAATAGTGCACAAATCATGGGGAGCTTCTCTATTTTCCTTTAGAGCACTCCTTTTCCCAAATCATAATATTCTTTTATCCTTTTGACTCGTCGGATCTTTTGATTGCTTGCTTCACTTTGTGATATGCAAATGAGATCAATTTGTGCCATGTGCTTTGTGCCATGTGCCTTGCTCTTATGCTAGGGTCACAGTTGTATAATAATTGATTCGCTTGTGGATATCATGTTCTTATCTATTGCAACAATTTTGTGTATGCGAGTTTCTTTGTGGATGCATATCATGCTGACTATTGGCCACTTAGAACCTTTTATACACAAGAAAGTTCATATCCTTCTGTGGTATCATTTATTCCTTGCCGACCACTTGGTTTGGTTCTTTTTGACTCTTTGGTGGTTTTGGTAAGAGATTGAAAGTGAGTGCTTGTATGCATTGCATATATCCTTGCGCACTCATGTGTTTTGGATGAATTTTGGATTCATACTTGACATGATGATCACATTGGATATTCCTATTCTATCTTGTCCAAAATATGTTCTTTGGATCTTTTGAATGTTTTCCTCCCATGTCTAATCTTATTTTCATATCATAGTATCTTGTTGCATTCTCTAGATCCAAAATATGGTTTGAGCTCCTCAAAATTTTCCTCATTAACTATGTGCATTTGATTTCACTCACATTTTTGTGATATGCACACATTAAGGAGGAACTCGTACTATATTGGTCTTCTAGATTTTTTCGTCCATTTTGGCATTTGTTGCCAATGGGGGAGAAGTTTAGAGGGTTTAACATAAGTATTTTTGAAGTGCTTATTGTCACTCATGCATATCTACCCTTGTTATATATTCTTGTTGCATGGATGAGTATTGTATATAGAGAAAACTCTCCTAATTTATGTCAACCAACATATGCAATGACATTCAAAGTTCATTTACGCATGCATATATTGTGGGGGAGTTTGCTCTATATACTATGGGTGTACTATCATCAAATGCTTGCGTAGTGTCTTGATGCTAGTACAACCATCCCAAGTATACAATTTATCCTCGGATAAGTTGCATGCTTGTTTAAAATCCATTATACAAACCCTCTTGTTGAGATTATCATCAATTTCCAAAATGGGGGAGATTGAAAGTACATGTAGTCCCCATGTGTGGTTTTGGTAATTAAATGACAATCCTTATGGACTAATGTTTACATTGAGATATACATTTGAAGGTTAGTCACATTAGAAAATGATTGAAGAATATTGGAAGACAACTCCTTTGAAGCAACAATTACATCGAGATGATGAAAATGGAGTTCATTGGAGTATCTGAAGGATTACATGCTTAGAGCTATGGTTTGAGCCATAATGGATCATAATCTCGATAGAATGATTAAAGAGAAGAATTTTACATATGGCTTGAAGATAGGATCATGATGAGCTCATATGTTGAGTCATGGATGATTATGTCTTGAAGCAAGTAATTCATGTGAAGAATTCGTTGTGCCTCTCAAGAGATTGTGATGGAGCATGAAGAAGAACAAATGATGACCAATATGGTATTCATGGATAAACTCTATATGGTCATATGATAATTGAGATATTGGTAATCATGTCTTGAAGAAATGAAGCATAGTGAAGAATTCAATATGTCCTTCAAGACGTCAAGATTAAACATGGAGTAGAGATATCGGTTGACCAAGATGAAGCTCGAAGATTGAAGTGCAAATAATGTACCACACATGATCTTGTGGTATGGTAAGAAAGTGTCAATTGCACTTTGTGTACTAACCCATACTATGTCTTGTTTATGTTTATGAGGGTTAGGTTATTCTCATGGGCTCGCATCGAGAGAAAGATTCCAAGTATCCATGAGAGGATGACATCAAGTGTTCATGATCATGGCTGACAAGGGCAAGTTCAAGATAACCATCCCGAAGGATTACATGCTTGAAGCGTGTGGATGATCACATGATGGACAAGTGAAGATGAATACAAAGCAAAGCTTCCCACATTATGTATGGGGGAGCTACTTGAAGACTTCACCAATGTCTTGCCTTCAACTTGATCCAAGAAGAAACATCAACATCAAGCTCAAGTGAAAGGCTCGAGTCAAAGGTATTAGTTCCTTTGGCGTTAGTGTTGGGGAGTGATGACCACCGAAGAAACATATACACTCAAGTATGGATTCTCGATAGCTATGTAGTGTAGCTCTTTTATGATTCTTGAGTTATAGGGATCCCGCACTATTAAGAGAGGATCAAAGGGGTTAGTGATAGATTTGCTCAAGTCAACATCTTCTATTTCTACTTCCTCACATCATATTCCAACATAGGCATATTTCACTCCTATCCAATACAAATACAAAATGCCTATACATCTACCAAAGAAAATCCAAAGCCAAATAGGTTCCCAAATACATGATAAAACCTTTGCATAATTTGCATCCTCCATTTTCGTTGATCTTGGGTGGTTCCCTATGTGAGGACCTGGGCTTTTTCCATAGCTTCAAAACGAGCCCAAGATCATCAAAATCGGAGTCCGGATGTGAAAGTTATGCATGTTTCAGTTTTGGGGTTCCTGCTATTTTTCTATTGGCTGGACATCCGGGACTTGGCCGGATGTCCGGGCTGCCGGGTCGCCCCGGATATCGGGGATCCTCCCGGATATCCGGCCGTAGATGTCCAGAAACTGTGTTGATTTGCTGGTTGTGTCCGGCGGATGTCCGGCCCTTGGCCAGATGTTCGGGGCCTGAAAGTTGGCCAGATGTCCGGGCCTTCCCCAGACATCCGGCCCCCCTGTTTTTCTACTAAGCCTGTGTACTTTGTGTGGTTTTTCTTCAGCCGCCCGATGTCCGGCCCTTGCGCGGATGTCCGGCCCGTCTCAGCCACTTACACTAAAACGGCTAGATTTCTTGGCTTGCTATATATATACCCCTCTACCAATCTGGTAGAGGGTTTACCACCACATTCAAAATATCCCAAGAACACCTAGTGGCTCCCTCTCACTTCTCCTACACCAAATCTTAGATCCCGGAGAGATTCGTGAGAGTTCTTGAGAGATTTTCCAATCAAGTGATAGATACACTCCCTCTCCCTCTCTTTACCAAAGGAATTCGTGATTTGAGCAAGTCTTGAGCATTTCCCCCTTTATCTTGTTACTCTTGGAGGTTGGAGACTCCTAGGCGGTAGGAGTGCTCCGGTGAGGAATCAACTTGTGATTTGTCCCCCGGAAAGTTTGTGAAGGTTTGGAGGCCGCCTCAAGGTCTACCACTAGTGGTTGGGAACCCCTTCATGGTGATATCTCAAGGAGAATAGGGTGAGCCTTCGTGGTGTTGGTGTGCCTTCGTGGTAACACCCATCCCTCCAACGGTGACTAGCTTCCCTCCAAGGAAGTGAACATCGGGATACATCCTCGTCTTCGTGTCTTTGGTTATCCCTAACCCTAACTCCTTACTTGTGGTTTACTTTGGTCTCTTGACCTTGCATTCACTATATCTTGTTGTCCTCATTATATTGTGTTGGTTACCATATCATAGAGATTATTTAGGCCAACACTTTATAGTCCGCAATTCATACTTGCCACTATTGATATATCTTGTGCTTAGTGTGAATTCTAGCTTGTAACATTCATTTCCATATCTTGTGACATAACTTGTGTAAGCTTGTAGTGCTTACTTGAGTTTGCTTGTATCATTCAATTCCATATATTTTGATACAATTTGTGTAAGCTTGTATTGCTTACTTGTGGTTATGTGTATTATTCATTTCCATATCTTGTGATATACATTGAGTAAGTTTGTGTAACTTACTTGTGCTTACTCATATCCTCATTGTTCTCATCTTGTTTATCCTAAGTTGTTGGTGCACTTAGTGAGCTTAGTATATTTAGGATTTGTGCTTGAAAAGTATCCGCTTAGTTTATTTCCGCATTAGGATATAGCCAAATCCGTAAAAGATTTTAAAACGCCTATTCACCCCCCTCTAGGCGACATCGTGGTCCTTTCAGGGTTGATCTGTCCTTGGTCTTGACCACAATATCATCCATATAGGCTTCAATGTTCCTGTGCAACTGTGGTTCAAAGCCAATCTGGACTGCTCTTGCAAAAGTGGACCTAGCACTCTTCAACCCGAAAGGCATGCACACGAAGCAGTACGTGCCGCATGGGGTGATGAATGAGGTCTTTTCTTCGTCTTCCTTGGACATAAAAATCTGATGGTATCCGGAATATGCGTCCAGAAAAGAGAGCAACTCACATCCTGAAGTAGAATCCACTATCTGGTCGATGCACGGCAAGGGAAATGGGTCCTTTGGGCATGCCTTGTTTAGATCCGTAAAATCTATGCAAGGCCTCCATTTTCCATTAGCCTTGCGCACAACCACTGGGTTTGCTAACCATGTTGGATGCAGTACTCCTCTGACCAAACCAGCTTCTTCAAGTTTCTTGATTTCCTCGGCAATAAACTATTGCCGCTCCAAGGCCTGCTTCCGAACCTTCTGCTTGACGGGCCGGGCATGTGGGCAGACAGCAAGGTGGTGCTCGATTACCTCCCTGGGAACACCAGCGATATCAGATGGTTGCCAGGCAAACACATCGATATTCACCCGCAGGAAGGCAACAAGCGCGCTTTCCTATTTGTCATCAAGGGTGGCGCTGATAGTGAAAGTACCCTCAGCGCCAGCCAGCCCTGCCGCGACCTTTTTCACTTGGGGTGGAGTAGCCTTGGATGTCTTGCTGTTGGAACTATCTGGCATGTCATCAACGGGCGCGGCACATTCCACAGAGGTACGCTTCCCGGATTCCTTGCCAGTGCCTCTGCTATGCTTTTCCTTGGCGGGAACTGTGGCTTCCGCGACCTCTACCACGACCGTGTCCCGATACATCTTATCCACGCAAATAATCGCGTCTTTCTTGTCCGACGGAATGGAAATGACGCCCATCGGCCCTGGCATCTTCAAGGTGTTGTAGGCATAGTGGGATGCTGCCATGAATTTGGCCAGGGCCGGGCGCCCAAGGATCCCATTGTACGGCAGAGGGAGGTCAACCACATCAAACACAACTTTCTCAGTCCTGTACTTCAACTCTCCTCCAAATGTCACTGGCAACGTAACCTTTCCCTTAAGACGGCTCCTGCCAGGATTGACTCCTTGAAACGTGCCTGTGGCCTTAAGTTCTTCCTCTGCTATCTGGAGTTTGCTGATAACCTTTGAGGAAATCAGATTCAACCCGGCCCCGCCGTCAACCAGCATCTTTGTGACCTTGAGGTTGCGAATTGTTGGTGAGACCAACAACGGCAAACACCCAACCGTAGTAATGCGGTCGGGGTGGTCATCTTTATCAAAGATGATGGGCGTGCGTGACCACTTGAGTGGCTTCTGAGAATCTACCGCTGGCTCCATGGCGTTGACTTCACGCGCCCACTGTTTAAGTTGGCGGTGAGAGGAGTGCAAAGATGCACCCACGTCAATGCACAGGGCGTCAGTGGCCTTCTGGAATTCGTGCTCGCTGGTTTCCTCTTCATTCCCTCCATCACTCTCATTACTGCAATCCTCCTTCTCTCGGCCCTTGGCTGGTTTCCCTTGGTTCCGAGGAGCCTTGCCGGGGCGATTTGCTTCACCACCCCGGCCCTTCCCGCCACCGCCATTCTGACCTTTTTCCTTATCGCACTTCTCATACTCAGCCTTCTGTCGCTTGACGAGCTGCTCAACCTGATGACACTCCTGGAGATCATGGCCCTTGGTCCGATGAATTTTACAGTACGACCCATCACTTTTCCCTGCCTTCTCGGTAGCCGCCGCCTCCCGGCAGTCAGCGCATGCGGTAGCCTCCTTGCCGGGGGCTTCAGCCTTGGCCTTCTTGCCGGTACTAGGCATGCCTGACCCCTCAACAGCCATCACTGTCTTATCCTTGCGCTTCTTGTTGTGCTTCTTGTTGTTCTTCTTCTTACTGATGGTTTCGTCGTCATCTTCTGAGTCGATGTCGATGCAATCTTCCTCTCCAGGAAGTTCCCTCCCCTCCTCCACCCGAGCACATTTGTCCACCAAAGTGTAGAGCTCCTTCACAGTCTTGGGCAACCGAACATTCATCTTGGAACGTATCCTGCGGTTGCGCACGTTGGATTGGAAGGCAGCTATCACGGCAGCTGGGTGGATATCTAGGATATATCTATGGACTCGACTGAATCTCTGCAAGTACTTCCGCAGAGCTTCTCCTTCTTTCTGCCGGAGAAGCTGCAAGTCGCTGGCCGCCCTGGTTCTTGATGGCCGCCCGTGAAGGCACCAATGAACTCGTGGCACAGGTCAGCCCAGGTCGAAATGGAGTTCTCCGGTAGGTGCATCAGCCAAGACCTCACATTTGACTTGAGGGCCAAAGGGAAGTAGTTGGCGAACACCTTCTCATCTCTTCCCTCGGCAGCTTGAATAGCGATGGTGTAGATGCTCAAGAACTCTGCCGGGTTTAGTCTCCCATCATACTTCTCGGGTATCTCTGGCTTGAATGTGCGAGTGGATGGCCAACGGACTTGCCGCAGCTCACGGGTGAAGGCAGGGCACCCAACCTCGAAAGGCAGGCACCCGCCATCTCCGAGCACGGGCTCGTCGACGTCGGGGCCATCACACCCATTGGACCGGCGGGGGTCATCGCGGCGCCGCTCGTCGATGACGCACGCGCCTTCCCCTTGCCTGCCCTCCGGGGCACGCTGTCGGCCTTGACGTGCTCGAGGATCTGACGAGGCCATCAAGACATCATCAGGCGCTTGGTTCTGCGACTCCCGGGCGGCTTGCCGTGGTGGGGATTGCACCGTGAGGGTGGCCCCTCCCGCACGACCCACCGCACGAGCCGTCGTTGCTGCCTGGGAAGGCCGTGGCGGCCCGGCCCGCTGTGATCCTTCCGCCTCGGCAAAACCAATCAAACTTTGTATGGTGGCTCGCCACTCATCCATCTGGTCTGCCGCTGGTGGAAATCTCAACAGCAGTTGGGCTCGCGCCATGGCCTCTGAGGCAGTGCTTGGCATAGGTGATGACGATGTAGATCGTAGTGTTGCTCGGCTCCTGACGTTGCCGGTGGCGACCGCACCGCGCTCTTGCTGCTGTGAACCAGCCGTTTGGACGGCACGGTGACGCGGCGGAGGCGCCTGAGGGCCAGCGGCTCTGTTGGGCACAGTAGCTGGGTCAGCCCACCCCGGGGGTGGCGTGTGCCCTGCGGTCGCGCCCGCAGCGGGGGCGGCCGGAGGGTTGCGATTCGCACTAGAACGAGCATCATCACTGCGGCTGTGCCCGTTGGCGAGGAGAAGGGGTTCAGGCGAAACGATCCCTCCATCCGTACCTCGTGGAGCATGGCCGTCGGGATGTTGCTGATACGGTCCTTCCCCGGTACCTCCCGTTCCTGCTTCGTCCGTGGGGGAGGTGGTGACGGCGCCGCCTGCGCCGACCACGTCCCCCGCAGCATCCACACCCCCACATGCCCCGCGACGTCCGCAGTCGCGGGCGGCGGAGCCTTCGAGGTGGACGGGTGATTTGCAGCCCCGGGCTTCCGCTTGGGCGCCATAGTCGATGACGCCATCGACGATGAAAATGTCGATGAAGATGACACGCGGCGTATGCTCTCGGTTTCGCGCAAGTGATCCCCCTACTTGGCGCGCCAAAGATGTCGTGGGAAACCACGGCCACCTATGGGGCCATTAGCCCCTTTTGGTTCGGCGGGGGAATGGGCACGTTGCACAAAGAGCGGAGAAGCGTCGCACAGCATGACAGAGATCACACGGGCAGTCTTTACCCAGGTTCGGGTCGCCGTGAGGCGTAAAACCCTACTCTTGGTTAGGTGGATTGATGGTGGATAATGGTGGTGAACGTAGCACACTCGCCCGGCAAGGTCGCTCTGGGGGCGAGAGTGGCTATGCCCGTATGGACATGCGAGGGTCCAACCCTTTCTACGGTTGCCATGGGCCTCCTTTTATAGATTAAGGGGTCACCACAGTGGCAAATCAGTCTTTGCGTACTGGTTAGATAGCTAATAGTGCTATCATATCTAACTCTGCAGGCTAACAGAGCACATTAAATGCGTCGCTCAGTGTCACATCACAGCTCGCCCGGCAGGCCTTGCCGGGTTGTTTTGCCAGCTTCGCGCCTGCTCGCTTGACACGTCTCAGGACGGGTGTCATATGGAGGTGTTTGCTGTAGGAAGTGGCCGCCATGTGGCAGAAAGCAGCCACTTAGTCACCTTGGAGCTCGACACCGCTTCGATTACTGTCTTGTGTTGCTTGTGAGGTGGAGCGGTGGAGTGGCTTGCCTCCGCCAGCCCCGGCAGGCTTGCCGGGACGATCTGGAGCTTGCTTCCGGGGCAAAACCCAACCCTGCCAGGCTCGCCTGCCCGGCAAGGTAGGTCCTTCCCTGGGCGATGCCTCGTTCCTCTGGCTCACCTTAGCCTTCTCGACTTGCACTTGGATCCTTCAAAGGAATTGATCTTCCTTATTTGGTCTTGTAATCTTGTCTTTAGCCTGTGCACAGTCCGTGCAATGGACCCAGGGTCTGTTGCACCGACACCTGGAAGGAGGGGATCGTCGACAAGGAGTTCCTCGGCCGCAAGAGCTCCAAAAAGTGTTGCATCTTCCACAAGGAGATGCCCTTCGAAGAGGAGTGCAGCGATGACGAGGCGGAAGCGGGCCGCCGGAATCCACCCAAGGACGGCGGCGAGGGGACCAGTGCGGCAAGGGCGGCTGGTTGGATAGGTATGATTTGGGGGTCGTTGATGGCTTGATGCTTGTTGGTCTATTTATTGTGGTAGATTTTGAGATTATTAGATATTTGGGAGTTACATTCTATGATCAGTCTCGAAGATTACTGTTGCAGGGTAGTATAATCAACAGGCAAATTGGAGGATCCGTTATGGCATTCATTTATAGGAAATAAAAATCCTAAGGTAGTAAGGCTCCTCTTTATTTTGTGTCTAATTTACAGAAGTATTTATTTTTTATCCGAGGTTTTGTAGAGTTGTAAGAATCATTGTCCATAATAGAAAGCTAAAGCACACCGCTCTTGTGTGTACTAATATAGAGTATGCATAGCTTCCGTGATCATAATCTTGTAAACTGATTAGGTTGTGTCTGGTGTTATCTGCAGGCAACTTATGGGCCTCCTTGTCTACTCTTGATGGTGTCAAGGGAAACATTGCTTCTGCATGTCTAATAAGATCAATGAAGAAAAGGAAACTGTAGTTGGAAGGATGTGCTGGTGAAGATGTTGAGCATGAGTTTACAGAAAATCTATCTCGTATGAACTAAACAAGGTTAGAGAAGATATTTCAGATATCAACACTGAACTCAGAAAGGTTCAGTCATATACATAATCATTTTCACTCTCGAGCAACATTAGATACTACACACAATGCAAAAGATTATAATTTTGAAATTGACATTATATGTTTTAAGATATTTCTTGATATGGGTGGTGCTGGTAGACAAAATCACAACAAAGTACATGGGGCAATTGAGTGAGAGGCCATTCCTATTGGCATGCCCTTGAAAGTTTGTCCGCAAAGAAGCTGAGTAGGAGCTTCTCAGCTATGCACATTTTGGGAGGAGCTCCTCATGAATCCAAAGTGGTATCCCTTCAAGACTTACATAGCTGGAGGCATCTCTGAGGTTTGTGGAGTTCTTTTACAGACCATAGCTTATGTTCCATCGATTCCTGGAGGTGATAACTGATAATTTATATGCTATACTACTACTTGTGTGATCTGGGGACTATTAATGACGATGACATTAAGCTGCAAGGACTGTGGACTGAATGGAGGAATAGGTACAGACTTTGCTGAATGGTTTCATGGAATTAAAAGAATGTGGCAGGCTTAGTGATGTCAAAGAGGACCTAAGGTGACTCTCAGTGAGAGTATTGTGTACATGCTCAACCAAGTGAAGAGCCACAGCAACGAAAATGGTAGGACGACTCGCCGGCATGTATGATCGTAATGTTAAGTTTGTCAACTGTGTCTTTCCTAGAATCATACAATAGACCCACCAGTATTGATTGTATTGGAGGATTGAAATGTAGTTGTAGGTTTGTGTATCTATAATCAGCTAAATGAAACAAGCATCCTACTGGTTCAGTGTTTTAGAGGCATGGTACATTACATGCCATGGTTTAGAGTAGAATTGTATCTAATTATATTGCCAAGAAAATAAAAAGACTTGTTTGGGTGTATATATACAAAGTTACAATTTCAATGCATTGTCTATATTTTGTGGTAAATAGAAGATATGTGTATAATTAAGCATGTCTAATGTATGGATTAGGCCACTTAAGGAGATTTTCGCCAAAAATTGTAGCATGATATTATAGTATACTTTGGTCTCAGTATGTGAGAAGATTGGAGATTGTCATTTGCTATCAATTTCATTGCAACAATGTTACCATCATTAATGTTCTGGTGGCATTTTTGTAGTCCCCAAGGCATTATTTATAGTTCATGATTTTTAGATAAATCGTAAGTCTGGAATGTTCAAGCAAAATCATAAGACCTCTTTAGCTCGAAAATTAGGAGCTGCAGGTAACTGAACTCTTCCAGGTCTGAGACATTTCTTTTGAGTTCAGTTTTCTCCAACATCTTATTTTTAGGAATGTCTAAACTGGTAGCGAGCAATGGACACCTGAACTTGTCTGAAGAACCTTGAAACCTGAATGTGAGTGAGTTTTGGATGGAGCCAAATCATCAGCAATAATGGCTCAGGATTTGGTCTCTTCCAATAGCTCACTCTCGGCCATATCTCAGACACCAGAGCCATCCATACGAACTGTATAGGATCATGTCTTCACTACTCCCGCTTGGTCTAGAGTTATGCTGATTTCCCGTACAATGGATTTAAGATCAACTTATAACTTTTTTTTGAATGGAAGCCACTTGAACTTAGTTTGAGCTCTCATGTAGTTGGTATACCTTCAACTCATATGTAAGACAGACTGAAATTATTTCCTAACATGACGATATAAACCTCCAACTCTGAGTATGTTTTCATAACTGTAGGTGGTGTAGCAAGTGTTGTTAAAAGTACTTGAGTCCATTGATATAAAGAAGATTCTTAATTGAATGAATTCTAAGAAGGTAGGCGTGCTTTTCCATGACTAAATTCACTTTGATTAATTATCCAACACGGGTAAGTTCTTTAGAGAACATCAGGTGGAGAAGCAATAATAACTAATTGCTACTTTTTGTATAATATTGGTGAACTGCTCGGTTCATCGTGGCTACATGATAAAATTCTAAAGGAATATTTGCACAACAAAGAAAGATTAATGGTTGAAAATGATATACGAGAATAAAAAGAATAACATGTCTACATTTTGGGACATAATGGATACATGCTCATCGTATTTATGGATTCTCCCCAGTTGAGAATTTTTTGTTTTCTTTGGGTTGATTTATCATTTTTTGTTTTAATTGTTATTCATACAATAGCAACTATCTCACCTAAACCCAGTTGTGACCGAACTGTGGATTTGTTTGTAATATTTTTTGGTTGATCTCAACAATTTCATCTCTACCCGCTAATGAGTATGTTCTACCTTTCATGTTCTTATGACCTGCAACTTCATCCTCGAGGAGGGCGGTGAGGTGCTGGTCCGACCGCGACCACTATGTTGATATATTTTGTACCGTTGCAACACATGTATATATGTATTCGACATTTTTTAAGATCAATTATTTCCTTTGTTTGACTAGAAGAAGGCTCCAAGAGCTCACATTCTTGCATGTAAATATTGTTGTACAACTTATGCTGGTTTGTAGAGTATAATTATCAGAAGTTAATACCAGCAGCCAAATTTTCTCGGTCAACTTCGATGTCGTCATATGTGTTGAAGCAAATCCTGCCTACCTTATTCCTCAAGAGGTGAAGATGATGGGAAGACACACATGCTAAAGCAAACTTTCAGTATATTCAGAATCTACCCAATGGCTTATCTTAATTTACAAGAAGTTTGAGCCTGATTCAGTTAATCTCAGGATAGCAAGAAACCTATTATTTTACTCTGCCACAATGGAGTATCTGAAAAAGGGTTTCTGCCCGCTTTGTATTCCAAAGCAACCAACACCGATCATAGAGCAAACGCTGGGGCGAGCAGCACATCAGGCCCAAAAGAAAAAAGAAGAAGAAACAATGCCAACACCGGCAGCTCAACAAAGCGCGGATGACCCTTATACGTCTCCAACATATCTATAATTTTTGATTGTTCCATGCTATTATATTATTTGTTTTGGATGTTTTATATGCATTAATATGCTATTTTATATTATTTTTGGGACTAACCTATTAACCTGGAGCCTAGTGCCAGTTTCTGTTTTTTTCTTGTTTTTTACTTTTACAGAAAAGGAATATCAAACGGAGTCCAAACGGAATAAAACTTTACGATGATTTTTCTTGGACCAGAAGACACCCAGAAGACTTGGAGAGAGGGCCAGAAGAGTCCGAGGAGGCCACAAGCCCTCAGGGCGCACCCCAGGGGGGCGCCCCCTGGCTTGTGGGCCCCTCGGGAGTCCCCTAACCCTAACTCCACCTCTATATGTTCTCAAATATTCCCCAAACATCAGAAGTGTCCACCAAAATACTTTTCCGCCGCCACAAGTCTCTGTTCCCGTGCGATCCCATCTTGGGGCCTTTTCCGGCACTCTGTCGGAGAGGGATTCGATCATGGAGGGCCTCTACATCAACCTTGCTGCCCTTCCGATGAAGCGTGAGTAGTTTACCACTGACCTAAGGGTCCATAGCTAGTAGCTAGATGGCTTCTTCTCTCTCTTTGATCCTCAATACAATGTTCTCCTCAATGTTCTTGGAGTTCTATCCGATGTAATCTTCTTTTGTGGTGCGTTTGTTGAGATACGATGAATTGTCAATTTATGATCAGATTATCTATGAATATTATTTGAGTCTTCTCTGAACTCTTTTATGCATGATTAAAATATCTTTGTATTTCTCTTCAAACTATCAATTTGGTTTGGCCAACTAGATTGGTTTTTCTTGCAATGGGAGAGGTGCTTAGTTTTGGGTTCAATCTTGCGGTGTCCTCACCCAGTGACAGAAGTGGTAGCAAGGCACGTATTGCATTATTGCCATCAAGGATAACAAGATGGGGTTTATGTCATATTGCGTGAGTTTATCCCTCTACATCATGTCATCTTACTTAAAGCGTTGCTTTGTTCTTATGAACTTAATACTCTAGATGCAGGCAGGAGTCGGTCGATGTGTGGAGTAATAGTAGTAGATGCAGAATCATTTCGGTCTACTTGTCACGGACGTGATGCCTATATTCATGATCATTGCCTTAGATATCGTCATAACTATGCGCTTTTCTATCAATTGCTCAACTGTAATTTGTTTACCCACCTTATGTTTTCTTTCAAGAGAGAAGCCTCTAGTGAAACCTATGGCCCCCAGGTCAATTTTCCATCATATATTTTCAGATCTATAAACCAAAAAACCCAAAAATACCTTGCTGCAATTTATTTATATTTACTTTAGTTTGCTCTTTTATTTATCTTTTATACCTATCTCTATTAGATCTCACTCTTGTTCGTGACCATGAAGGAATTGACACCCCCTTTTTCGCGCTGCGTGCAAGTGTTTGTTAGTTTGTGCAGGTGCATATATTGGAGACTTGCTTGTGCCTCCTACTAGATTGATACCTTGTTTCTTAACTGAGGGAAATACTTATCTCTACTTTGCTGCATCACCCTTTCCTCTTCAAGGAAAAAATCAACGCAAGCTCAAGAAGTAGCAGGAAGAATTTATGGCTCCATTGCTGGGGAGGTTCTACATTAAGCCTACCAAGTACCCATCATAAACTCTCATCTCTTGCACTTACATTATTTGCCATTTGACTCTCGTTTTCCTCTCCACCACTTCTAAAACGTTTTCAGAAAAAACAAAAATATTTGCCTTCTTTTTGTTTGCCTTTATGTCTTACTTGGTTTGTTTGCTCATTTGCTTGGTATAATTGTGTGCTTATTGAAAATCAGAAAGCAAAAGGTTTATGAATCCACTTAAAGTTTTCTACTTGGATCATCTTCGATCCATATGTTTTCGTGCTGAAACCCCAACTAGTTTAGTTGAGGGAAAATCATTAGATGAGAATGCCCATTTTGTGCATCATCGTTTGTCCCAAAAGGGGGGCTCTTATGGAATCAAATAAATTGTTTGCTCTGCTATGCTATGCTTTGAATCTATGTGAAATTTATGATTTTACTTGTTGCTCGGAGAACCCTAAAAAACACCTTCCCTACCTATGTGAGTTTAATGATAATGAAATATTATCTTCTTATGCCAAAGGTGTTTATAGTTACTATGATATTGAACAAATTGAAGAATTTGTTGCTTTTAAGGGTGCTTATGAAGTTGCTTCTTTGATTGAAAAGTATGATATTACTCTCTACAAATCTGAAATTTTTGACATACTTAAATATTGCTATGAAAACTATGCTCATAATGCCTATGTTAAGGAATTTATTGAGAGAGTGTCTGTTGCTTTGGAAGAAAATAATGATATGCATGAACCTATAGAGAATTATGATTCCGTTGATTTGATTGAGATATCCTACCTTGATGAACATGATGCTTGCTATTCTTATGGCCATGATGCCAATATTAGTTGTGCTTATGGAGATGAACTTGCTATAGTTCCTTATGTTAAACATGAAATTATTACTATTGCACCCACACTTGATAGCCCCTTGAAGGAAAAGCATGATTGCAATGATGTTACTATAAATTTTATTAATGTCAATTGTGCTAATAATATGCAAAACCCCAAGCTTGGGGATGCTAATTTTGATATGTCCACTACTTATTGCAATGATCATGATTGGGGTGATTCTTCTTATGATCTTGAAAATTTATTTAAGCCTCATGATGAATATGTTTGCAATAATATTGAAAGTGGGTTTGGAAGAGTGTCAACTTTAGGTAAAAATAATCCCACTACTTTGGAGATTGATCAATCTTATGAAATTCTTGAAAAAATGGGCTTGGAGAAGTCATGACTTTATTTTATGATAATCCCACTATTTTCGAAGAGTGTCAACTTTGCATGCATGAGCAACGATTAGAGAATATGTTATGTGATAGTTATATTGTTAAGTTTGAATATGATCCCGCATGTAATTATTATGAGAGAGGAAAATATGGTTGTAGAAATTTTCATGTCACTAAATTACCTCTCGTTATGTTGAGATTGCTATTGTTTCTTTCTTCTTCCTTGCATATGCTAGTTTTTGCTTGTCTTGATAATTTGTTTGCGTATAAAATGCCTATGCATAGGAAGTATGTTAGACTTAAACTTGTTTTTTTTTCACATGCTATATGATGTTCTCTTCATGTTTCCGTTGCTATCTTTCATGTGAGCATCATTAAAATTATCAATGCCTAGCTAAAAGGCTTTAAAGAAAAGCGCTTGTTGGGAGACAACCCAATATTTTTATTTTATGTTTTGATGTGTATACACATTATTACTTCTGTAGCAATTGTGTTTTAATATTTTAATTAGTGTTTGAGCCAAGTAAGACCTTTGGGATGGTCTATGGTGATAGTTGATTTGATCTTGCTGAAAAAAAATAAACTTTTGCGCTCATTGCCAGAATTGTTTAAATTCACATAAGCGTGATAAAATTCTGAATGTTTTACACAAGATTGATATACAAATTTCCCAGGTTTACCTAATTTTTCAGAATTTTTGGAGTTACAGAAGTATACGAAATTTCCATATTACTACAGACTGTTCTGTTTTTGGCAGATTCTGTTTTCTATGTGTTGTTTGCTTATTTTGATGAATCTATGGGTAGTATTGGGGGGTATGAACCATGGAGAAGTTGGAATGCAGTAGATATTATACCAATATAAATTTAGAATGAGTTCACAACAGTACCTAAAGTGGTGATTTGCTTTATTATACTAACGGAGCTTACGAGTTTTCTGTTGATTTTTGTGTTGTGAAGTTTTCAAGTTTTGGGTAAAGTTTTGATGGACTACGGAATAAGGAGTGGCAAGAGCCTAAGCTTGGGGATGCCCAAGGCACCCCAAGGTAATATTAAAGTACAACCAAGCATCTAAGCTTGGGGATGCCCCGGATGGCATCCCCTCTTTCGTCTTCAATCCATCGGTAAATTTACGTGAGGCTATATTTTTATTCACCACATGATATGTGTTTTGCTTGGAGCGTCTTGTATGATACGAGTCTTTGATTTTTAGTTGGCCACAATCATCCTTGCTGTACACACCTTTTGAGAGGGACATGCATTAATCGTGAATTTATTAGAATACTCTATGTGCTTCACTTATATCTTTTGAGCTAGGCAGTTTGCTCTGGTGCTTCACTTATATCTTTTTAGAGCACGACGGTGGCTTTATTTTATAGAAATTTATGAACTCTCATGCTTCACTTATATTATTTTGAGAGTCTTAAACAGCATGGTAATTTGCTTAGGTTATGAATTTAGCCCTAATATGATGGGCATCCAAGAGGGATATCATAAAAACTTTCATATAAAGAGCATTGAATATATGAGAAGTTAGATTCCTTGCATTTGTTTTGAGATATAAAGATGGTGATATTAGAGTCATGCTAGTGAGTAATTGTGGATTGGTAGAAATACTTGTGTTAGAGTTTGTGATTCCCATAACATGCATGTATGGTGAACCGTTATGTGATGAAGTCGGAGCATGATTTATTTTTTGATTGTCTTCCTTATGAGTGGCGGTCGGGGACGAGCGATGGTCTTTTCCTACCAATCTATCCCCCTAGGAGCATGTGTGTAGTACTTTGTTTCGATGGCTAATAAATTTTTGCAATAAGTATGTGAGTTCTTTATGACTAATGTTGAGTCCATGGATTCACTACTACAGGATGCTGCTAACGCGACACTACGATCAGAGACCCTTTGACGAAACCATGTGCGATGCATTAATCGCAAACGGTGATGTAAAAAAACCATCAAAAAAGATGCAAAACGTTTGCGATGGCGGATACATCAAACACGGTTCAGATTTTAGTTGCGTGTGCGATGCTGGGCATACGGTTGATCCATACGAACTATTTGCGATTAGACAGAACAACATAAACGGGCAGCCATATCAATGTGTGTGCGATATACGGCATACAGTTCGCTCTGATGAACTGTTTGCTATTAGGGAAAGCAACAGAAATGGTCAACCAGATCAAGGTGTGTGTGATATACCGCATACGGTTCACTCGAATGAACTGTTTTCGATTAGGGAAGAGAACAGAAACGGTTCAACTTAACAAGATGTGTGTGATACGCGGCAAACAGGTCTGTAATCGGAAATGTGTGGGAAGACCGATAACAACACAGACGATTCCTGTTAACAAGCCATGTGTGTTGTGAGCAAACAATTGCTGGTATACAATTGTCAGTGATTGATGAAATCATCACCGACGGGTTCCATTGTTTAGTCCATGTGCGATGTGATTTGCTCTGTCTGCACAACATCTACGCTCTGTCTACAGAGCATCAACATATATACTTAAAAATACAGCATTGCAAAACCAAATTAAGCATACAATTACACAAGTGACTACACACATAAGATTTCCACACACCAATGTAAGCAATTACATGCATACTAAACTAGGAGAAACGAGCATCTAATCATCTACTTCTTGTTGTGACGACGATTGCCATTGCTCCGCTTCCTGCTGGATCCCTGGTCGTTTTGGGGAAGGAGGCACTTCCTCATGTCAACGATCCGCCTGTACATCTCGTAGCTCGTGTACGCCTCCTTGGCCGCATACACGACGTGAGCTTTGTCGAGTTTCTCCATCCAGGCCGAGTGCCAGGCACGCTTGTCCTTGTTGCAGGAATCCTTCATGTCTCTGTAGTAGGGATCGATGATGGCCTCGGCGAGGTGAACCAGTGAGTCCTTCTCATGCTCATTGCTGCCCCAGATCTGGTATTGGCCCTGGATGTCAACAAGATTCTGGCAGGCGATGCCCGAATTCTTGAGCACCTTTACATCGTTGGTGATGTCCACTGTAGCAAACATGTAGTGGGGGCTATTGACAAACCTGGCGAAACGCTCGCAAGGCCTTGTGGCCAGGCAGTAGTGGTAGACGAGGACGTGATCGCGCACGCACATCTGGGTGACAGCGACCTTGGGACGAGACCCGGCACGAGCGCGGGTGTACTCGAGGTCGAACCCGACCACCTTGTACTTCTTCTCAGCAAGCAACAGCTCCATGATGTGGATGGAGTGCTCCACCCAGACCGGGTTGTTGGTGTATACCACCGAGAGCTCCGTGAACCTTCTGTGGGTGTCCACCACGGCATGCATGGTGAACTACTGCTCGTCGTCGGCAGCCGCTCGGAGCATCATTGGAGCCGCGTAGGATACCCTCTAAGAATTTGCCGTGGTGGGTGTGCTTCTTGCAATGGTGGGGCGCGATCGAAAGGTTGAAGAGACACAAGGGTTAAATGGCCGACTGGGGGCCGGCCAGCCTGTAATCGTCACGTCTTGTCACCGCGTTCATAGCGGAGGATTCCAGTGCACGCTTGACAACACCGCACCACACGCGTTTCGTTTGACCACGCATGGGCTCGAAGAGGCGCCAAATGTATCGTCGGTGAGCCTGTTCCCGCGGTACCGTGCAGTTTACCGAGCAAGCTTCCCGCCCGGCTAGTTTGGCCACGCGTCGGCTAGAAGAGGGACAAGTCGTGGGTGTTTATTGGCAAAAAGCTTTGTAAAAATGAAGTGTGTGGAATGACTTCGATCATAAGTTCACCCGTGGGTGATGAGGTCAAAGTTACACAGACGGGTGATGATGGACACTCGAGTGCGATAATTAATTCTGCGCTCTACAGGGCACACGGTTGAAGAAACCAACTGTGTCCAATAATGTTGAAGATCGCAGTTGAGTTAGCTATACAGATAGTGTGCTATGAGATCGACATGGTAAACAGATTCGAGAATGGTTAATAAAATCTAAGTCCATTGCATATTAAGGTCAAAATAGTGCTACCAATATACGAGTCTCATACGATGCCATTTCAACGATTGTACCACAAAAGCTCGAAATATTACAAGGTTCAAATTCAAGAGTTATATGGCTCAAATTCAAAGATTACAAGGTTCAAACTGATATTAGAAATGAAATTCAGCTCATCAGCTGCAAACGCTCGTGCTGATCCGCTGAACATGGATATCAGAGAGGTTCAAACTAATATTACCAAGTCTGGTTTCGAAACCTCATAATTTTTCCAAAGGGGTCAGCCACTGAGAAGTCATGTATGGGGTTGACACGATGACTTCCGATTACTCTGTCATCTGAAGTTCCAAAATGAAATTCAACATTTTTGGAGCCTATTCCATTCTGCCGCAGCCGCCGGCGCTGATCAACAAACCATTTATTTTTGCAAAATAAATGTAGGGAAAACCTCATTACCTTCAGCACCCTTGCTCTGACAACAAAGAACCTGGCGAATATAATCTCCGGTAAGGTCCCTCGGTAGGAGTTCAAAGTAATTTCTGAGAGATGCAGATCTAGGCATTCGATGTGATTGTTATATTGTATAACATTATCCACCACCGGGCCTAATCTTATCTGCAAAAGAAGAAAACGTGTTAGTGCCTACATGTAGTTTTGAACACTACTACATGCCTATTTGGTTTGCAGGATTTGTAAAATGCACTAACATGCCATCTTCGATCCGACATGATTAACATGAGCATTTGATTACAATCTAGAAAAATATAGCCTTCTTCACAAGAGGTTGGAGTGGATGAAAAGTTCCCTAAGAAAACTAGTACAGATGAATCCAAAGGAGAAATGCTTATGGATTGTAACCATATGGATCAAGCAACCAATATGGGGGGAAAACATGTATGTACTGAAATCCTCCAAAAAATCCTTCAGAAATCGTAGTACATTGTCATTGTAAACTTGGAAAAAGGTGTCACAAATTGAACTCCCTTATGGTTAACATTTAACAGGAAAGGAACATCACCTCGATATATAGCTTCTCCAAGCACGGAAAGCATCTCAGGAAACTGACAACTTGCTCCAGGTTGGGGCCGATAGATTCTAGTGCCAAGACCTTCACTGTGCGCAATTTTGGGGTCAAGCTTGTCGGGATCATTTTCTGGATGACAGACAAACATACATCTTCAAAATTAGAAATAATGTTAATTTCTAGAAGGAGAGGTAGAAGGCGGCTGTTTTACCTGAACGGGTGTGGATCCAATAACAAGTTCGGAGTATTTGTCAGATGAGTAGCCCACCACTGTCAATTTCGGCGCAGAAATGACATTGATTCTTGCTGGACCTTCTTGATCAACTACAAGTAATCTCTCATGTGAAGGTGTGTCCTCAATGACCATACAGTGGTACACATCTTGTGATGTCTTCTTGCAGCACCAGCAACACACATAAATAGTCCGGAGAGTCATGGCGGTGATGTGGAAGCTACTCAACCCATTGATCACCTGAAGATGAAGGTACTCGAGTGCAGTATAGCCATGGAGCAGGCGCTCCATGTCACCGTTTGGGAGGCAGACGGTGACGAGCTCGAGGTGCTTCAGTCATGGTAGAATAAGAGCGGGCGCGTCATTAAGGGGGGATGGCAGTTCCTGAACTTGGCGACGCGCCGCATGGGCGCGAGGCAGAGCGCGGACGTTGGCAGCGAGCGCATATGCCCATCATCAAAAGTGAGCTCCTCAAGCTGATCTAGGGTGGTGGATCGAAACCAGTCGTCAAGCTTGGCTCGGTCCTTGCCGTTGGAACAGAACTTGCCCATGCTAAGGCCTCTGGTTGGGCCAAGGTGACTGCCGAGGATCTTGGAGAACGCATCCAAGCTTTTGCGATAGCCATGGCAGAGCTCGTGGGTGTCGATGAGGTCGAGAGGTGTGGATTTCCATAGGGGGCGCCACCGCTGGGAAAGGACGGTTGTCCGCGCCCCATATTTGATTGGGAGGAGGGAGATGATGACTGTCAACATATCATCGGGGAGGCTGTTGATGAAGTCTAGGCCTGCTGGAGTCGCTTGCGGTTCTTGCTCGACCCACCTCCGCTTGTTGGCAGCCCCGTTCTCCACCTCCGGAGTCTCCTTGTCAGCGGCGCTTTCTGATAGAAGTGGGAGTACAGGGAATATTTAGTTAAAACAGGGCAATAGAAAGTGTATTGGTAACTAGAAGTTAGTAGGTAGGAATAGAGTAAGAAAATGGAATAACAATTGGTTGCTTAAATACTACACAATTCATTTGATATTGCTGGTTAAGTCAACATGCAGATACTTGAAAAGAACACTTACTTTGAACAAAGTCTGGACGGATGATATCGTCGGGGAATTAGCATATATCTCATGACCAGGCTCTTTTATGTACAGTGCAATTTTAGTGCCAGCTTTCAGTACATAAAACTTAGAAATTTCTTTCCAAAGGCCAGTGCCAAAATAGGAGTCACCACGTTCATCAAGTCTTACAGTAGCAACGATTGTAAATCCATGGTTTGTGTTCAGTATGACATCCCTGCAGTCTTGATTTATGTAAAGGGAAAGATTGTGTACTACAGATTCCGTTGCATAGCAAGGGACGCGCTGCAGAAAATGGAAGGATTGTTAAAGAAAATAAGGTAACATGCAAATATGGACCCAAATTAAAAGAATTGTACAACAGTTGAAATCGAAGGACAAAAAACTATAATTAAACAGATAGGGTAAACATGATGTCATGGAAATATGAGAGTAATCAAAAGAACAATACATCATTAATTTGCCTAATATAGAAAGAAGAGGGAAAAAATCCCCTTTGACGTATATGGTGCATGTGGCACCATTTATCCAAATGTAGCAATATTTAGTATATGTTCAGGAAAGTAGGCCATGCCAACCGATTTAGGGTGAGATTGAACATACCGCGCGCATCCTCAAGTCATCTGGTACGGTGAGATGGAACTCCATGGATGTCTGGTGGAGGCCGCAAAGTCCTGATGTGTCCGCGCACTGTACACTCTATGAATGAAAGAAAACCCTCAAATCAGCTCGAACAAAAATGAATTCACGGCGATTTCGGCCGGGTGATTAAAGGAGGCAGATTAACTGGGATAAGAGATGAGATAATATCTCATTAAATTAGTTACCTTGTTGTCCATGAGAAAAAACCCTCAATACGGCGGATTCCCCAACCAGGCGGAGCTGAGTCGACCGCGAGCAGCGTCGAGAAAGTCAATGGCGATAGGCGGCGGCAAGCGGAAGTGGTGAAATGCGGTGGGGTTTGCCGGCAGCCTGGCGGCGGCAGGCGTCAAGCTAAGTGGTTGCCTCTGCGATAGGCGGTGCCATGCATAGACGCGGAGGAGCTTGTGCAGGTGTGAATGGGGACTGGAGGGGGTGGCGGGCGGGGTGAGGGTTTTTGTGACGTGGGGATGGTGAGGGTTTTCTTTTTTCTTTTTTGAATTGGGTGGTGAGGGTTTTCTGTCCCACAAAGAGTTTCGGAGGCAACGGTTTGCTAGAGCCAACCGTGTGTGATTGATGTAACAGGGAAAATGAAAGTCATTGCACACGGTTCCAATTTTGGGAACCGTGTGTGATTGACGTACTACCTCCGTCCTGGTTTATTGGTCCCCTTTGTAATTTGTACCAAATTTTGACCAAATATTTAACTAAAAAATGTTTATGCATGTCACCAAAAATTATATCATTGAACACTATGTTCAAATATGCATCCAAGGATATAATTTTTGCTGACCTGCACTAACAGTTTGTCAGTTAAATCTTTGGTCAAAATTTAACACAAATTACAAAGGGGACCAATAAACCAGGACGGAGGTAGATTCCATCAACCGAACTGATTGCATCCATATCCCACATTTAGACATAAGTAAACATAGATTAAACATACTCAGACATAGATAATAATCGTACACAAGCATAGTTCAACCATAAGTACATAGTTCAACCGTCATTAAGCATACTCAAGCGTACATAGTTCGATCCCACATCTCATCTCATCTGTCGGCACGATCCCGAAGCTTCTCCAGGTACTCGGCGTACGCGGCATGCGCCACCCTACGAGAATACTTCTGCTTGAAGGAGCCAACGGCTCGTCCTCTTGCATGCGCCAGAACACTTTCATACGCATCATGAAGCTTTTGGTTACAAAATGGGCATCGATAGCCGCCGTCCCAGGTCCTAATACGCCTGTTATGCATTCCTGCATAAAGCTCCCTCAGGATTTGCCTCTTGTACCTCCTCTGGCCATCTTCATCCTCGCTGTCCACATCGTCAGACATCACCTATACAAATAGTAAAAAAAATGTGGCGTCAAATTAATGTTTACAAACTAATCTCTAGCGAACATTTGGCAGTTGCCAAAATTTGGCATCAAATCAATGTTTACATGCCGTGAAGTAGGATTAGGAATTTATGGCTATTTTTTATACATATCCAGAGATTATGGCTCAATTTTTAAGCACAATTGTCTATGTATAGACCAATCTTGAAGAAAATAATGGCACAAACATATATGTAGGTCATTCAAAATCAATTGTCAAGTCCTGGCTAGGAATTATTAGCATGAACACTAACCCTAGTCGGATTACTAGAGGAAATCATTTGCACAGATGAAACAACTAATCACTTGTACCATTCAAACAATCAATACACTACACAGATCTAACGAAACTTACTCAGATTTCATGGATTGGGAGAACATAACCATAGGATTTCTATTCCAAAAAGGGGGAGGCAGGAGTAACCAGAGAAACCCTAGGATATATTTGACACATAAATGGTTATAGATGACTAACCGGTTGTCCGTCGTCGTCGTTGTCGGAGTCGTCGCCGGAGTGGTAGTCGGAGTCGTCGCCGGGGTCGTCGCCCGAGTCGTCACCGGAGTCGGTGTGGACCTCCGCCTCCGGCTGTGGAAGCACGACACCATCGACGACGTCAGGGTGCAGCGATACCTCACCGGCGGTGACGGCAAGCTCTGTCTCCATCTCCACGCCGTGCTCCGGTGCTTCAGCAGCCCCGGCATCGCCACTCCCTCCGATGGGGCACTTCGGCGGCATCCTCATACACTGACGGCTTTGAGGACTGAGAGCGGCGTCGAGGATGCAAGCGGAGAGAGAGGATTGTGTGTGTGGCGAGGATGGGGGGTGCGGCCGCTCGGGCGCGCCATTAATATGGAGTAGTGGGAGAGAGGCGGGCGGCAGTCAAACCGCTGGCTCGCCTCCCGGTGAGCCTGCGCACCAGACTGCTGGCATGCCTACCGTGGTTTCACACAGCTACTCGCACGCCTCCCGATGACACTGCGCAGCGAGCACGCCTCCCGTCAATTCACACACCTGCATGCACGCCTCCTGGTCTGCCTGCGTGGCGAATTGCTCGCATGCGTCCCATCAACTCACGCCTGCTCGCATGGCACACGGGTTGCGTGGCGGCACGTATATTGTTTTTCTATTTGGATGATTAATGCTGCCGCTCTATTGCTTAACCGAAGCATGGCACATATCCATTGTTGGTCTAACGCTCACGGTTCGAATAAATAATCCGTTTGCGATATTGGTTCCCAATTATTAATAATCTCCCATTTGTAAGAAGATAAAGATTACATCAAAACTGGTCTCAAATTTGACAAAAAAAGTACAATGCCACTTTGTATTGGTGTCCATACGACAACACGATAAGTTTCATGAATTTCAAATAAGTTTTGGATGTACTAGAATTTAAAAATCAAGATTCTCAATGTTTGAAATTTCTTGCACAGGGAGTAAACATGCACCCAGTGAGACACATGTGTTTTTGCAATCCATTTAGGTGCACTGTCACGTGTGCATGTAGCTCAAATTTGATTTTTTCACATTATACCCCTAGAAAATCAATCAATATACTAAAACATCTTAATGATCTTTGTTTTTTTTTCAAAATTAAAACGTCCCTCCTTTGGTAACATATGTTCACCGCGGGATAATTTAACATGCATCGTAATTGCGGTGGATGCGCGGTGTGTGTGTGTGTGTGCGTCTGGGGGTGGGGGTGGCTGGCAGTACACTACGAGTCATGAGCCACCGTGTGGGTTGGCCGTTTTGTGAGGCAGGTGCCACATCAGAGTCATGAATTCGTTATTTAAAACATTACACAACCCTTTCATACATACATGTTTTGGCCACATGCAGTCGATGGTTGTCCTACACGACACTCGATACTCGCGTGTGATGCTTTCTGTGGGCCCGCGAGGTCGTCATCCATCTCTTTGACCAACAGTCGGCAGAGAGGTTAATTTGACCAGCAAGGTAGAATCTTTTTTGTTTGTGTTATGGTGGGAGTATATAGTACGCGTCGAAGAGGTGGGAGGGGACTAGCATATATACTATACGTACGCGTCCGTGAACAAGTACACCTCACTCAGTGTCGGGACTTTTCGGTTTTCGAGGCACGTGCCACATCAAAGTTGTGAAATTGGCTATTCAAACATCACACAACACCTCTTTGGGCACATGCATGCAGGCGGTGGTTATCCTAGGACACTCACGTGTGACACTTCCATCTGTGGGCCCGCGAGGCCATCGTCGATGCATGCATCATTTTGACCTACATCGGGAGAGGTTAATTAACTTCACCATCAAGGAGGATTCTTTTTGGGTTGTATTACGGTAGGAGCATATGTCGAAGAGGGGGAAGGGGACCATCATATGTAGTACGCTTAATGAACCTCGCTCTGTGTGGGGACTTTATGGTTTTTTAGGCATGTGCCACATCAAAGTTGTGCATTTTGGGTATTCAACATATGTTTGGCCCACATGCAAAGTGATGGTGGTTGTCCTCTCGCACCCACTTAAGCGGATATCAGCGATATCGATGCTTTCCATCTGTGGGCCCGCTTGGTCCATCACTACTTTGCCTGACAATGAGAGAGGTTAATTTGACTTAGAAGGGGATTATTTTTTGTTTGTAATACGGTATATATATAGGTCATGCTCTGGGATGACATGATACAGTTTGAGCACACACATACATGTGTACGCATGAATCCCTCCCATCGAGTCGAAGTGGCTAGTACCACGGCACGTCATGAACCGATCTCACTCTGTGTGGGGACTGTACGATTTTCGACACACGCGCCACATCAATGTTGTGAAAATGGTATTCAAACATGCATGCACGTATCACCTCCATACATATGCATGTAGTGGTTGTCTTCGAATGGTACACTCCCTCGCATGGTTATCGGTGACAAGCCTATATATTCGTGGGCCCGCGTGGACATCCATGATCACCTTGACCGACAACAAGATAGGTTACCATGGCGGATTCTTCCTTTGGTTCGTGTTATCGTAGCATAGGTCATGGTGAGATTCAGACCTAATTAAGTTTGAGCGCATACTATGCATGCATGCATGCATGAATCCCCATCATCGGCTTGAAGTGTGGTGTGACATACATATGCATCGTCAACTAACCCTCGCTAAGTGTGGGGATTTCTGGTTCGAAAGCACGGTGCCACATCAAAGTTGTTCCATTGTGTATTCAAACACACCTCTCCATACATATGTTTGGGCCACACGCAAGCAGTGGTTGTCTTCGGGGACTAGCTACTTGTGTGATTATTGGCAAGCTAGCCCATCTCCGGGGTCGCATGGACGGCCATCACTTTGACCAACAACAAGAGAGAGGTTGTACGACCAAGGTGGATTATTCTTGGTACGTTTTACGATCCATCTTGGTGAGATGCCCTCTCTGGCCCGCCGACTGAAAGTGTGTGTGTGTGGGGGGGGGGGGGTTGCTACTTCACACTTTGCTAGGTGAACCTCTGTGGGGGGGGGGGGCATGCATTCATAGCTTAGGATTCCCTTCCTGCCGACACGAGGTGGGGCAAGCAATACCATGCGCTTTGCGAGATAGGTGCCACATCGAAGTTGCATTTGGTATTTGAACATCAAACCACCCTTTTCATACATATATTTGGTCCATATGCAAGTGTGTTCGTGTTCTGACCCTCTCCCGCGTCATTTTTCTTCAAATTTATGAACATTAGACAAGTCGGATGACGCAACAGACACGGTTCACTCACACTAACCATGTGCCACGCCGGTGCCCCTGTCATGCACATCCGCACAGTACATTGGGCTCCATGAGGCTTCCCCTCTCAAAAATATCTACCCGCCTGCAGGTTTTTCTGTTTGATAACACACGGTTATTATGTTTCGACCGTGTGTGATGTTTCTTGTTCCCGCTCCCGCCTGCATCCCTCAAAAATACCTGCCCGCCTCGAGGGTTTTTTTGTTTCATAACACACGGTTGTTATTTCCGGACTGTGTGTGATGCACCATCATCCAAATTTTCAATAGCCCCGGCATTTCACTCCCGCGTTTAACTCCCGCATAGTAAAAAATTTAGTAGCCGCGTCATTTCCTCAAACACACCCCCCGACCCCCCCTCCACACACACACACAGACCAAAACCTCCTCGGGCGCGCGCGCGCGCACACACACACACACACACCCTCCCTCGCTCGAAACCCTAACAAGGTTGCCGCCGCCGCCGCAAGGCCTCCATTGTCAACATCTGCCAGTTTGCCCGTGCAGCTTACCCACCGATCTCCATACCCAGGCCGCCCTGAGTTTCTTAGATGACGCCTGCCAAACGCCCCCTTTCCCACAGATCCCCATCCCCATCCCCCACTCCAGAGCGTCGCAGCCTAAGCCCGGCTACGCTTCCCGTGGAGCTTGAGGAGCGACTGGCCCAAAAGAGGTGTATCGCGGTCTCTTCGCCCTACATCGCCGAGGAAGCTGACGGCCATTACTAGCCGCAGGCACTCAATCAGCGGGCTAGAGTATTCTGGTATGTCACAGACGCTGGCTATGACATCGAGGTCGTCGACAGCGATGGCTTGACGCGGGCTATGCCACAGGTTAAGTGGCCCACCCCAACCCCTCGGGTTCAACCGCCGTCGATCTCATCCATGGCCCCGCCGCTGATCTCCTCTGGCTCGCTGTCAAGAATTTTCCATCCTACATCACCATCGAGCCCCTTTTGTCATTTCTGAAGGACACGTTCTGCGACACTGGCTTGGGATCCACAGCTTCCAAGTCAGACCTCATCGACGGCGACCACGAGGAGGGCACCCTCTCCGGCTCTTCCAAGGGGAAAGAGCCCATCTGCTCTTCCAAGGGGAAAGAGCCCGTCTGTGACATCAGGGGGGGCATCCTACAGTCGTGCTCTTCCAAGGGGAAGGAGCCCATCTGCGACAACATGGAGTGCATCCAGGGTCCGTGCTCTTCCCACGGGAACGAGCCCATCTGTGACAAGTGAGGAAACCCATGATTTGTTTTGCCATGCCTCTTCACAGGGGGGAACCCATGATTTGTTTTGTCGAGTCCCTTTTGTAGTGTAGTGAGAATATGTCCAGTTTTAATTGCTATATTTGGTTGTTTGCAGTATGCCTTGTTTATTTCAGTTGTTCACAATGTGATGCTCTATATGTGCAACTATTTTCTGTGTAGTACATTTCATCAATCCAGTTTTAAACATACCAATAGGAATGCATATATTTGCTTGCTGTTAAGCCTGTTATAGCTAGCATATGCCTCTTTTAAAGTTTTTTGAATGTTCGGTTGTTTGTAGTTAGCATATGTCCAGTTTCAAATGCTATCTTTGGTTGTTCGTAGTATGCCTTGTTTATTCCAGTTATTCACAACGTGATGTTCTATATGTGCAAGTATGAACTGTGCAGTTCAATTTCATCAATACCAGTTTCAACAATACCACTATGAATGACTACATTTGGTTGCTGCATCTTGTAGTTAACACGCCTTTCCATTTTTATTTAACAATAACCAGTGTACTTAGACCAGCACAATACCAGTTTGAATGACTATGTTTGCTTGTTGTTAAATGTTAGGCCTGTTGCAGTTAACACACCTTTCCACTTGTTTTGCTTTACTAGCGTGCTTAAACCTGCACACTGAAGCTATCTTTTGGAGATTATTTTGTCTGCCATGGATATATTTGGTTGATGTTTAGCGAGTTGTGCTTAACATGCCTCTTGATGTACCTACACAGGACAATTTTGGGAACGACTGCTGTTTTCCATCGAGGTTAATTTCATCCCATGGCTTATATATACTCACTGTTCAGGATATCGGTAGCTGGTATCATATAGGCCGGGGGCTGATAAGGGACTAATCGGTGAATTGGACTTTTAACTGAATATATCTGTAACCCATTTATCGTTAGGTTAACTAGGGCCATATGTAATATATCTAAGGCTACATAGCAACATGCACTATACTTAATGTCTAAATATGCAATCCTAGGCTACATAGCAACAAGGAAGAGTATTACCTTAATGTTCTGATGATGTCTAGATATACCTAGAAGAGCAGCAGCAACAACAACAACACAGCCCTGTTTGGATACTCAACTTAGCTAGAGGTTAGAGTTAGTTTCTAGCTCATGACTAATCCTGAACTAACTCCATCCAAAGAGGTGTTTGGATGACAGGGTTAGATTGACAATAAATGCACTAGGAGAACTAGCTCCAATTAGCACCTCTTGGGTGGGATAGTTTTTTTGGGTGGGTTAGATGTAACTAGCTCAAACTAGCCCTCGTGTTTGGATATACTTTAGGGCTATTTGACCTCGAACTAGCTCAAACTAACTCTAACCCATGGATACAGCAGCAGTTAATCAGCCGATAATTTGTAAAAATGCAATAAACTCCTTTCGGCCCATAATATAAGTGTTAATTCATCTAATATGTGAGTATATTGGATGTTATAAGATATTATAAAAGAGTGTTATACTACATCATTGTGCAATTGCTGTTTAGCTTCTAATATTAACTTGGTGCTTTTAGGTACATATGTCATTGGTAAAGATCCGCGCTTCGACCCTTTCTGCGTATGGGGCAATGAGATATCGATGAACCAGCATCAAGTGAGGAAGCTGATAAAGATTGTTAGTAAAATGGGTTAAAAGATGGCAATTAAACTATTTGTTTACACTTTATCCAAGACAACAGCGAACTGCAGGATGGTAAGTAAGAACTCTGCAGCCTTCTTTTTACTGCCCATAATGAGTTGTGTTAGATGACAATGTCTGAATCTTTTTCCTTTGCAGTGGTTCCCAAAGCAGTTTACTCAAGATTACCTCTCAAACTACATGATTGGTGGGCATGCAAAAGTTAAAGTATTTCTACTAGAACACGATGATTATCTAGATGTTTTCATGAAGACCGTGAAGGATGGGCGGTCGGCCATCACAAGGGGTTGGACTAGAGTCGTGCGTGCCTTCTGCATGGAGGAGGGCACAATATGGGCATTCCGCTTCACCTTGTTCAGCAACCAGAATGTATTTCGCCTCTTTCTTTACCGTCTTTAATAGTACAAGTATACAACTGCGGTTCATCATTCTTTATTTGGTTCTTATGTAATTCTTGAACATATGTACCTATGAATCAAATAATGCATTGGTTGTTTGAACCTGATGGATATGAATAGAGCTATAGCATACATTCAAATTCAAATCCGGTACAATTTGAAATAGCAGCAATTAAATTACGGTGAAATTATGCTCTCCAGGTCGTTACGGCACACATGGTTGGTAAAACACAAATGTTTGCGATATACACCATAATCCGACACGATTCACAGAGAGAAAATGTGTGCAAGCATGCACACAGTTGCCTTTTGCAAAGCGTGTGCGATGTCAAACAATATCACAAACGGTGTGGGTAAACTAAACATTTGTGATAGTTGCCTTATCGTACATGATTCGCAACCATGAACTGTTTCTGATGTGGTATGCATTGTAAACGTTGCACCACAGAATAGCGTGTGCGATAGTAGCCATGTACGACGATGTTACGATGGTTCGACGTTTCGTAATCCTGTCCGACACTCGTACGACGATTAGCTAATCTTCTTAATTAGTTATCGCATATGATTTGGGAAAAGTGAATGTGTGTGATTGTCTGCTTATCATACACGTTCTATAATCATGAACCGTTTGTGATGGGTCACGCATTGTAAACGTAGCACCACAGAATACCGACTGCGATGGCAAGGCGAGCACAAACGAGTTGCAAGGATGCAGCGTCTGGGTGGCTCCCTATCCCCGATGGTTTCTGGGTCGTGTGGGAAGGACCCCCCTATCACAGTCACTCACTTGGTGACGGTTCCAAATGCCATCGCGGAAAGGGGTTAAAAACCGTTTGTATGGCACCTCGTTGTACCAGTGATTATACGCACTCTCACCCTACCACCATTACTAGCCTCTCTAGTACCGCGCAACTTTCGCCGGTGCATTAAACCCACCATATACCCTTCCTCAAAACAGTCACCACACCTACCTATTATGGCATTTCCATAGCCATTCCGAGATATATTGCCATGCAACTTCCACCGTTCTGTTTATTATGACACATACCATCATTGTGATATTGCTTTGCATGATCATGTAGTTGGCATAGTATTTGTGGCAAGGCCACCGTTCATATTTTTTATACATGTCACTCTTGATCATTGCACATCCCGGTACACCACCGGAGGCATTCATATAGAGTCATATCTTGTTCTAGTATCGAGTTATAATTCTTGAGTTGTAAGTAAATAAAAGTGTGATCATCATCATTATTAGAACAATGTCCCATATGAGGAAAGGATGGTGGAAGCTATGATTCCCTCACAAGTTGGGATGTGTCTCCGGACTTTATAAAAAATAAAAGAGGCCAAAGAAGCCCAAATAAAAAAAGAGAGGCCAAAGAAGCCCAAACAAAAAAATGAGAGAAAAAGAGAGAAGGGACAATGTTACTATCCTTTTTCCACACTTGTGCTTTGAAATAACACCATGATATTCATGATAGAGAGTCTCCTATTTTGTCATTTTCATATACTAGTGGGAATTTTTCATTATAGAACCTGGCTTGTATATTCCAATGATGGGCTTCCTCAAATTGCCCTAGGTCTTCGTGAGTAAGCAAGTTGGATGCACACCCACTTAGTTTCTTTTTGAGCTTTCATACACTTATAGCTCTAGTGCATCTGTTGCATGGCAATCCCTACTCACTTGCATCAATATCAATTGATGGGCATCTTCATAGCCCATTAATTTGCCCAGTTGATGTTCTTCTTTTTGTCTTCTCCACAACCACCATATTCTATTCCACCTATAGTGCTATATCCATGGCTCACGCTCATTTATTGTGTGAAAGTTGAAAAAGTTTGAGAACACCAAAAGTATGAAACAATTGCTTGGCTTGTCATCGGGGTTGTGCATGATGAAATACTTTGTGTGATGAAGATGGATCATAGCCAGACTATATGATTTTGTAGGGATAACTTTCTTTATCCATGTTATTTTGAGAAGACATGATTGCTTTATTAGTATGGTTGAAGTATTATTGTTTTCATGTCAATATTAAACTTTGGTTTTGAATCTTATGGATCAGAATATTCTTGCCACAATAAAGAAAATTGCATTGATAAATATGTTAGGTAGCATTCCACATCAAAAATTCTATTTTTATCATTTACCTACTCGAGGACGAGCAGGAATTAAGCTTGGGGATGCATGATACGTCTCCAACGTATCTATAATTTTTTATTGTTCCATGCTATTATATTATCTGTTTTGGATGTTTTACATGCATTAATATGCTATTTTATATTATTTTTGGGACTAACCTATTAACCTAAAGCCCAGTGCAGTTTCTATTTTTTATTTGTTTTTGACTTTTACAGAAAAGGAATATCAAACGGAGTCCAAACGGAATAAAACTTTACGATGGTTTTTCTTGGACCAGAAGACACCCAGAAGACTTGGAGAGAGGGCCAGAAGAGTCCCGAGGAGGCCACAAGCCCTCAGGGCGCGCCCTAGGGGTGGTGCGCCCCCTGGCTTGTGGGCCCTGCGGGAGTCCCCTAACCCTAACTCCACCTCTATATATTCTCAAATATTCCCCAAACATCAGAAGCGTCCACCAAAATACTTTTCCGCCGCCGCAAGCCTCTGTTCCCATGAGATCCCATCTTGGGGTCTTTTCCGGCACTCTGTCGGAGGGGGATTTGATCACGGAGGGCCTCTACATCAACCTTGCTACCCTTCCGATGAAGCGTGAGTAGTTTACCACAGACCTAAGTGTCCATAGCTAGTAGCTAGATGGCTTCTTCTCTCTCTTTTATCTTCAATACAATGTTCTCCTCGATGTTCTTGGAGTTCTATCCGATGTAATCTTCTTTTGCAGTGCGTTTGTTGAGATCCGATGAATTGTTGATTTATGATCAGATTATCTATGAATATTATTTGAGTCTTCTCTGAACTCTTTTATACATGATTAAGATATCTTTGTATTTTTCTTTGAACTATCTGTTTGGTTTGGCCTACTAGATTTGTTTTTCTTGCAATGGGAGAAGTGCTTAGTTTTGGGTTCAATCTTGCGGTGTCCTCACCCAGTGACAGAAGGGGTAGCGAGGCACATATTGCATTGTTGCCATCAAGGATAACAAGATGGGGTTTATGTCATATTGCTTGAGTTTATCCCTCTACATCATGTCATCTTACTTAAAGCGTTGCTCTGTTCTTATGAACTTAATACTCTAGATGTAGGCAGGCGTCGGTCGATGTGTGGAGTAATAGTAGTAGATGCAGAATCATTTCGGTCTACTTGTCAGGGACGTGATGCCTATATTCATGATCATTGCCTTAGATATTGTCATAACTATGCGCTTTTCTATCAATTACTCAACAGTAATTTGTTTACCCATCGTATGTTTTCTTTCAAGAGAGAAGCCTCTAGTGAAACCTATGGCCCCTGGGTCTATTTTCCATCATATATTTTCAGATCTATAAACCAAAAAACCCAAAAATACCTTGTTGTAATTTATTTATATTTACTTTAGTTTGCTCTTTTATTTATCTTTTATACCTATCTCTATTAGATCTCACTCTTGTTCGTGACCGTGAAGGGATTGACAACCCCTTTTTCGCATTGTGTGCAAGTGTTTGTTAGTTTGTGCAGGTGCATATATTGGAGACTTGCTTGTGCCTCCTATTGGATTGATACATTGGTTCTTAACTAAGGGAAATACTTATCTCTACTTTGCTGCATCACCCTTTCCTCTTCAAGTGAAAAATTAACACAAGGTCAAGAAGTAGCAGACCCGCTACCACTGCGCCCTCCGGAAACGACCCACCATGATCCAAGACTCCAATCCTCCGTGTACCAAGCAGCACCTCCAAGAAGGAATGCGACGCCGACGACGCTACTATCCGGATGTGTCCTAGGGTTTCCCCCTGCACGCGGAGGAGAGTGGGGTATGGAGACCACCGACACCCTCCAGGAAGGAATGGTGGCACCCGTAGGCGTCACCGCATTGGAGCCGGAAGAACCGACAAGGATTTCTCCCGCCCTCCATACCCCACCGCCCAACCGGACCGGAGCCAACCAGCCAACTCGCCGCCCACCAGCATGCGCCACCGCGGTCGCGACGTCACCCATGCCACCTCACTGAGATCACCACCACGAGGCCCAAGAAGACGAGGAGAGGAGCGTTGGGCGACGGGTGATAAACCACCAATATAGGGGATCGCAACAGTTTTCAAAGGTAGAGTATTCAACCCAAATTTATTGATTCGACACAAGGGGAGGCAAAGAATATTCACGAGTATTAGCAGTTGAGTTGTCAATTCAACCACACCTGAAAGACTTAATATCTGCAGCAAAGTATTTAGTAGCAAAGTAGTATGGAAGTAACGGTAACAGTGGCAAAAGTAATAGTAGCAGTTTTGTAGCGATTGTAACAGTAGCAACGGCAAAGTAACTTAGCAAAGATCAATATGTGAAAAGCTCGTAGGCAATGGATCGGCAATGATAATTGTGTCGGATGATATGCATCATGTAGCAGTTATAACCTAGGGTGACACGGAACTAGCTCCAATTCATCAATATAATGTAGGCATGTATTCTGTATATAGTCATACGTTCTTATGGAAAAGAACTTGCATGACATCTTTTGTCCTACCCTCCCGTGGCAGCGGGGTCCTAATGGAAACTAAGGGATATTAAGGCCTCCTTTTAATAGTGAACCAGAGCAAAGCATTAACACTTAGTGAATACATGAACTCCTCAAACTATGGTAATCACCGGAAAGAATCCCAATTATTGTCACCTTGGGGTATGCGGATCATAACTCGTAATAGGTGTCTACAACATGCAAGATAGGATCAAGAACTCACATATATTCATGAAAACATAATAGGTTCAGATATGAAATCATGGCACTCGGGCCCTAGTGACAAGCATTAAGCATAGCAAAGTCATAGAAAATTCAATCTCAGAACATAGTGGATACTAGGGATCAAACCCTAACAAAACTAACTTGATTACATGATAAATCTCATCCAACCCATCACCGTCCAGCAAGCCTACGATGGAATTACTCACTCCCGGTGGTGAGCATCATGAAATTGGTGATGGAGGAAGGTTGGTGATGATGATGGTGACGAATCCCCCTCTCTGAAGCCCCGAACGGACTCCAGATTAACCCTCCCAATGAAGAACAGGAGGCGGTGGCGGCTCCGTATCGTAAAATGCGATGAATCCTTCTCCTTGATTTTTTCTCCCCTAATATGGTTATATAGAGTTGGAGTTGAGGTCGGAGGAGGTCCAGGGGGCCCACAAGCCCTCTAGGCGTGCCCCAGGGGGGGGCCCAGGCTTGTGGCCTCTGGGTGGACCCCCTCTGGTTAATTCTTGCGCCAGTATTTTTTATATATTCCACAAAAAAAAATCGTAAATTTTCAGGTCAATCCGAGAACTTTGATTTATGCACAAAAATAACACCATGGCAATTCTGCTGAAAACAACGTCAGTCCGGGTTAGTTCCATTCAAATCATGCAAATTAGAGTCCAAAACAAGGGCAAAAGAGTTTGGAAAAGTAGATACGATGGAGACGTATCAACTCCCCCAAGCTTAACCCATTGCTTGTCCTCAAGCAATTCAGTTGACAAACTGAAAGTGACAAAGAAAAACTTTTACAAACTCTGTTTGATCTTGTTGTTGCAAATATGTCTAGCCAACATTCAGGTTTTCAGCAAAGATTATGAACTAACCATATTCACAATAATATTTAGGTCTCACATTTACTCATATCAATGGCATAATCAACTAGCGAGCAATAATAATAAATCTCATACGACAACACTTTTTTCAAAACAATCGTGATATAATATGATATAATGGTATCTCGCTAGCCCTTTCTGAGACCGCAAAACATAAATGTAGAGCACCCCTGAAGATCAAGGACTGACTAGACATTATAATTCATGGCAAAAGAGATCCAGTCACACTCATACTCAATATCAATTAAAAACAAAGCATACAAATGACAGTGGTGCTCTCCAGCTGGTTCTTTTTATAAGAGGATGATGACTCAGCAATAAAAGTAAATAGATAGGCCCTTCACAGAGGGAAGCAGGGATTTGCAGAGGTGCCAGAGCTCGGAGCTTTTAAAACAGAGATATATATAATTTTGAGCGGTATGCTTTCATTGTCAATATAACAACCAAGAGATCTCACTATCTTCCATGCTAGATACATTATAGGCGGTTCCCAAATAGAATGGTAAAATTTTTACTCCCCCTCCACCAACAATCACACTCCACGGCTAGCCGCATCCACAGGTACCGTCCATACCAACAACAATCCTGGGGGAGTTTTGTTTTATGATTATATTTTGATTTGATTACAAGCATGGAACTGGGCATCCCAATTACCAGCCACTTTCTCATGAATGACAAGTGAATAAACACTCATCGTGAGAATAACCCACCTAGCATGGAAGATACTGACAGCCCCCAGTCACTACATGAGCGATTCGGGCATACAAAACAGATTATTATTTGAAGGTTTAGAGTTTGGCACATGCAAATTTACTTGGAACGGCAGGTAAATACCACATATAGGTAGGTATGGTGGACTCATATGGAACAACTTTGGGTTTAAGGAAGTGGATGCACAAGCAGTCACTACAAAAAAAAGACACATCCGTGACATTTTGGCCCAAACGGAAAAAAATTATGTCAAGCTTATTACACTTCTATGACGATAATTGTGACAAAACCCGATATCATCATAGATGTGGTGGACTCCTACTTCTATGACAAAAAATCATGACAGAAAATGGGCTTTTCGTCCTGGGCGGGCCGGAGACGCACCTGCATGACATTCTTTGGGCCGTCCATGACGGAAAAAATCATGGTAGAAGCGATGGCGAGGAAAATTTTGGGGAGTTCCCGATTATGGTGGGTGGTCAGGGCCGAGCGATGCACGGAGGGATTGCGTGTTTCTCTCGTACACGTATGCGCGTGTGTGCGGCGAGGCGTTGGGCTCTAAGTGAACCCGAGCGAGGCGTTCGCTTACTGAACCCGAGCAAGGCGTTCGCTTACTGAACCCGAGCAAGGCGTTCGCTTACTGAACCCGAGCGAAGCGTTCGCTTACTGAACCCGAGCGATTGCACTAGCTACGTTACTGAACCTGAGCAATCGATCCCTGGCTATTAACTGAACTCGATCGAGCGATTCCTTCGCTACTGCTGCTAACTGAAGCCGATCGAACCTGCTGCCTCTTGATGAACAGTGACGTTGCTGGGGGTTGGATGAACAGTCCCGGTGGGGGTTGGATAAACAGGACCCCGTGGTAGTAGAGGTCGTTGCCGCCGGATGAACAGGGCCCCGAACAAGGCGAGGCCGGTGGAGGGTGGATGAATAGGACCCCATGGAGGCTCCATGAACAGTAGCCGATGGAGGGTGGATGAACAGGACTCCGTGGAGGGCTGGTTGAATAGTAGCAGATGGAGGCTGGATGAACAGGACCCCATGGATGAACAGTAGCTGGTGGAGGCTGGAGGAAGTCGACGGTGGATGAACAGTAGCAGGTGGAGGCTGGAGGAAGTTGTCGGTGGATGAACAGTAGCCCGTGGAGGCTGGAGCGAGGCAGTAGACGGTGAATGAACAGTAGCCCGTGGAGTCCCGTTTTGCGGTACGCCACACCCCTCCCGATGAACAGGACCCCCGTTTCGACCGTAGGTGCTCCAACACAAGTCCGTTTCCTCCGTTTTGCGGTACGCCACACCCCTCCCGATCAACAGCACCCCGTTTCGACCGTAGCCGATCGAACAGAAGGTCGTTTCCTCCGTTCTGCGGTACGCCAGACCCTTCCCGATGAACCGGACCATGTTTCGACCGTACGCGGTCGAACAGAAGGCCGTTTTCCTCCGTTTTGTAGTATGCCAGACTCCGTTCCGGCTGTTCCGTCCAAGCCGGTTGGCTCCCGATGAACAGGACGCGTTTCGACCCAGTGGCTTCGCTCCCGATGAACAGGACGCGTTCCGACCCAGTCACTTGGCTCCCGGTGAACACGACGCTATTTCCTCCATTTTGACCCAGCCGGTTAGCTGCCGATGAATAGGACGACGTTGCTGTCGTCCGTTGCCTCTCCATGTACATGAGCCCTGGACGTCCGTATGCGTGAGTACGTGTTTCGAGACCCCGCTCGTATGTACGTACGTGGCCGTATTTTTTGGCGTGTGGCTGTATGTACGTGTACATGGTTTAGACGGGACAGCCTGAACTGCTACGTGGGGGGCTCTACTATGACATGTGCCGCTACTTACTCGGCCACGGTTCATCGTTGCAGAGCGACCGATCGACCAGTATATATGTACATGTTCGCAACAAGACAGACAACGCTACGTACACTTCGATCGGGTGAGTCCCAGCTGTCAGGGAGGATAAGGACGCACTTCCTTGCGTGCGAAGATATAGCTGCTGGTCCCAGCTATCAGCGGGAGGAATCATTTTTTTGCCCGTAATAAGGACGCACTTCCTTGCATGCGAAGATGTAGCTGGTGGGTCCTAGCTGTCATGGGGAGAAAACATTATTTTTCAGGGTAAAAAGGATGCTGTTGCATGCATGCGTCCATGGGTGTGGTGCGTCCACTGTCAGCCTCTCACATACAGTCGTCTTCCGATGACTCTTGTTTTTTGACCATGTTGAACACACCGTGCCGAGCGCACCAAGGCCGGTGGGCGACGGTGAGGCCCCAGACTGGAATGACCCGTAGATGGGGAAGACGCGGCAGTGGAGTCGCAGATGGAGAGGAGTGGGAAACTTAACTGGTTCGGGTGCGCGGCAGCACTGCCGCCCACGGGAGACAGAAGCAAGAACAGAGGTTGAAGAAGCAGCACGGCTGTTGGATTAACATCCAACGGTCCAGCTGCTAGAATGATTTGTTGATTAAGTTGACAAAGTCCTGCGTACGCGTCAGCTTAGTAGGCCCACAAGTCAGCCACCAAATCTGCCGGGTCCCAGCTGTCATTGGAAGGAATAGTTTTTTTTTGCAAAACAAGGAGGCACTTCCTTCCGTGCGAAGATACAGCTGGTGGGTCCCAGCTGTCAGGGGGAGGAAATATTTTTTCAGCTTAATAAGGAGGAACTTTCCTTGCGTGCGACCATGGACCTCGTGGGTCCCAGCTGTCAGGCTCTCCACGTACAGTCCTCTTCCGATGACTCTTGTTTGTTGACCACGCTGCGCCGAGCGCAGCAAGGCGGTGGACGACGGCGAGGCCCCGGACGGGAACGACCCGGAGATGGGAAGACGCGGCAGTGGAGCCGCATATTGAGAGGAGTACAAGGGTTATAACTGGTTCTGGTGCGGCGTGGGGCTATAGTCGGTGGAGAATAACAAGAGGTGTGGAGGGGTGGAGGGATAGCCTGGCCGGCGGTGGGGTAGCGCTTCACAGCGATGCGTGCTAAGCAGAGCCACTAGCCGCCGAAGGCCGGAGCAGGCGGTCCTGGCGATGCTGGAGGAAGAAGACGAGAGATTGAAGGTGCATGCCGGCCGTTGGATATAAATCCAATGGCTATGGATGTCAGAATCATTTGTTGACTAAGTTGACAATGCCTTGCGTAGGCTCCGACCTATTGGCCCACATGTCAGCCTGCAAAATGTGGCATATATTTAACCCAATGTTTTCTAGAATTTACAGTCCATTTTCTGGGCTGGGTGAACAAATAATTTCACGTCAATGCGGCCCATTTAATATTTTCTAGGAAATCCCAGCCCATTTGCACTTTCTTGAAATACACGAATTAGCTGGGCTTGTTCTATATTTAATGTTAGGTTAGAAGGAGGAATTAATATCAAAAAATAAACCAGAGCTACACATTTTATTATATATAAAATTAAGAAATTAGCGAGTTATTGCTCAAAAAAAATGAGCGCGTTATTATTACATTGGTCCTTAAAATCTTCGCAAGCTTTTGTACGCAATCACCAAGATTTTCCTTGCGTGTGAGTCAAAGACAACCAGGATTTTCCTAGCCAACTCCTGTTAAACATTTACTTTTATAAGTTAATAAGACGTGGGATGTTTTTATAATATATATATAATGCTCTATTAAATATACGATAATAGTAATAATATAAATATATATAATGTGGTTAGAAGGGAAAACATAAATTGGACACTGCATTATTATTCTTATATATAGATAAATAGACCAGAGATCTGCGTTTTATTAAAAAAATACATTGGGCTGCCGATGTTTAAGAAAAAGTAAAACCTACGCTGGGAGGCCCATAGGCCGGTACGTACATAATGGACCTCAAAAAATAAGTTGAAACCACTGTCTCGGTATGTCGTGGGCTACGCATGTTAAAAAACAAAATCTAGGCCTAGCTGATACTTGTTCGCCCTTTGAAAAAAATGATACCAGCTAGATCCCCGATGCCCCTTTCCCGCAACAAAAAAAACATCCCCGATACCCCTAAAAAAAGCTCCCCGATGACAGTCATCGTTGGAAATTTATTTCTTTTATTGACTAGGTTGACAAACCCGTGGGCCCCAACATCAGTATACAATTAGGAGGAAGCTTTTTTTCCAATGAGGCACTTGCTTGCGTATGGCTTGGACCTGGTGGGTCCCCACTGTCAGCCTCTCGGTGTACAGTCCTCTCCGGATTCCTCTCGTTTGTTGAGCATGTTGACAACGGCATATGGCGGCGCCACGGCGAGCGCACACGGACGGGAAAGAACCAGAGCCGGGGAAGACGCCTTCATTCTTTCGAACATACCGCACTAGCCCGGTGGCTGCAGCCCTCTCACCCAAAAGTTGTACTACCCGGGTTCAATTCCAACTGGTGAAGTTGAAAAATTTCTAACACTTGCCAAAATTTCGTCCCTAGTTTACCCAGTTTTTCGCACACTCAACATTGTCTTGCCATTTTGAAAATAGCTTATCTTTTTGACTTTGCATCATATGAAGATGTGCTATACATGAATGTTGATCAGCATGATGTTAACTTGTTGTTAGTTCCATTTTTACCATGAATAAAATTTCCAACATTCTGTTATCCATGTTTGGAAAGTGCATGTTGATTTAAATGCTCTGCCTCTGAAACATGCAGTTTCTTATCTGAAAATCACTTGGACAAGCAGCCATCGCCGGTGTTGGATTCGATGCTGCACTTCTTCAATCCCCCGGCAGCGCGAGGGGAAAATAAACTTCCGTCCCGTGCTACCGGTTGGGGAATGGAGCAAACTGGATTAAAGAGGGGGCCGGCGGCGCGACTGAAGAAGCACATCAGACGCGATTTTTTTTTCAGTGGATGGCTCTCGATGGTATTTTTTTACTTGCCTCTGCACCATACAAATTGTATTTCTAGCTTCCCAGTCCGTGGTGGACCAGCAGCCCATTTGCTGGGCGAGCCAACCTATAGAAAGCAGCACTTGATTTTTCATCAAGGCCCAAAAACAACGCAATACTATGTTTGTTTTGAGGCTGAAAACATTACGGCAGGGGTTGAGCGGGGAGGGGGGAAGACAGAGCAAAAAGATAAAAAAGAGCTGATGCGCCGTTGCTACCCTAACAAGCAGGTGCAATTTTTCTCGGGAAGAAGGTGTGCCGTTGACACTCACACGTCACAATCCCACAGTAGACATTCTAACAAGTTCACACACAAGTACAACAAAAAAGGTAAACATTCGTATCAAACTCAGGTTCACAAGACATGTTCATATTCATAGCCAACATTCACAATCAACAACTCAAAAGATTCATATATACACAAGTTCAGCATGTCTATGCATCCAAATGATTGATAGGTCACAAGACAATATTCATAGATAAATCACAAAAAGATTCAGATATACACATGCTCAGCATGTTTATGCATCCAAATGATTGAGAGATCACAGCCAATATCATCCATGGACAAACTTTAATTACCTAGGGTACAGACTGGTAAGTGGTGTTCACTCGGTGGTACTTCTTGCTAAAATTAATGCTTGTACGAGCAAACTTTCGAGTACATAAGAGGCAGCACAGACAATTTGAACTTTGCTTGTAGGTTTATCCTCGAGATAGGGGCCTCAATGTCGAGGGAGGTTTGAGCAACTTGGCCATTACATTCATCCAACTAGTTTACTGGCTCATCTTGGTCCTGTAGCTCGCCAAAATTCTACATTGCAGACAAGAAAGGAGCGGGCGGTAAAATGAACCACCCAAATTTTGTGTGCAGTTCAACTGAAATGGAGCATCCCTGGCGTGCAGATTGATTAAGTGCCAGATGAATATACACGTTAACCAACTTGTCTAGAATCTTTAGACTCCATGCCATACAGTTCGCTACCATATGTGCCGATAAGCAAAAGGCACAAGTTGGGACCAAAGACTGGACTACGTTTTTCTGGGCTATGCGCCAAGCAATATTGTTGGCGTTCACTCTGGCACTTCTTCTTGTCAACATCGATGCTTGTCTGAGTGAACTTTGGAGTACATAGCAGCAGCATAAGTATCTGTCCATCTGATCTTTTTATGCAGTTCTACTAAAATTGTCCAATGTAATGATTTGCCTGCGAGTTCAGGCTCCAAGTTACTCCTTTATGAAATCGGCAAACAGTAGCACAATACCAAATTACCAATACATATGACAAGCACAATAATCAGGATAAAGACCGGTACCAACCTGTGTGAGGAAGCATATCAATTACTATTTCCTTTGACTGGAAGCCGAGATAAGTTTCTGACAGGAAAGGAAGGATGCAGTCGATGCAATGAAGCACCCAAAGTTTTTGTGCAGTTCCACCAAAATCGAGCATCCCTGTTGGCACATATATTGAGAGAGTGAGATTACTGTAATAGTGGGACTAGTTGATGAAACATACACTAACAAATAGAAGCACCCTCATTATCTTAATGGGTAAAGTTAGCAACATAGTAGTCTTGCTTAAAGAGAGGTATTAGTTTATTTAATCAGTGCCAATTAGCTCAACACTCAAAGCATTGCCATGTATCATAGGTTGCAAAACTTTAACATGCAAAGATAAAGGAGTTCCTCATGACAGTAGCAACACAGTAGCACGATACAAATAGAGATGGCAGCAAACTAATATAGATGATGGCCTTAGGCCGGTACCAACCTGAGCAAGAAGCTTATTCAAGTAGTCCCAGAAGAGATGATAAAGCACTCACTGGAATCATTCAATAGCATATATTTTTGTGCACTTCAAATGTATGGTTGACATCACTCTTGTTTACCAGTGGTGAGATTATATCGAAAGATTATCAAGAACTTCCAGCAGAGTTAAAGCACTGGCTGGGATACAGTTCATTGTATTCTCTTGTACAGTTCCACTAAAATGTACGATTGGCACAACATGATCCCTATTTGCACAAGTAGGAAGAAGGTGAAACCTTCATTAGCTTAGTGAGAAAGGATAGAAAGACATTAGCATATTACTTTAACAGTAGCATCAAATTCATGATGGACAATACGCAAAACATTGCCTCATTGAACCAGTGGCAATAAATTGACAGGCAAAACAATAGCATTATTATGTCATGACACTACCAAGATTCCCTCCCTGCTCCACCACATGGTTCACCTCCACAGACACACATACACACGTACATGATTCAGCATAGGGTGCTACTAAAGATTTGTTTAACTCCGACAGGAAAATTAGGCAGCAATTAATTAGTGCTACTTAAGTACTCCTAATTAATTAAGTGACCTTGCAGGAGAGACAGCAGAAGTGGAAGGGCTCCTGGAGGATCGTCTCACATGTAAGGGAGATGTTGTCGGAGCCCTTGAATGGCCTCGATTGAGGCCTCGGCTTTAGCAAGATCACCTTGGCACTGTTGATCGTGTAGAACTGGGTCTCACATGCATCCAGAATCCAGTTAATTAGTATGATGTGTCGTCAAGCCAAGTACTACTCTGCTGCATTTCTGTATCTATCTATGTATCTACTCTTATAAAAAATAGAGTTGGTGATGATGGTATGCCTGCCATCTTGCAATATAGGCCGTCCGATTTATATCTGACGGATAGAAAGGAAACTATGTCAATTTTGCAAAAAGATACCCACACCCCTCTCCACATTTGCAAATAAGGCCTTCCCTCTTTCATCCTTTTCTCTCACAAGATAAACTACTCATACAAATGCATCTTGATGTTATGTGCAACGCACGGGCATCTTGCTAGTCTTCCAAGTAAATTAAGACTAGTAGCAACACAACAATATAATACCAGTAGCAAGATGTCAGGATAACATAGGACGGTACCATCGTGTGATCTTCTTCATTTCCTCCTTCTTCTTCTTCTTCTTCTTCTTCTTCTTCTTCTTCTTCTTCTTCTTCTTCTTCTTCTTCTTCTTCCTCTTCCTCTTCATGCTCTGTTTCTCTTTCTCCTCACCAGTTGGTGAAACCAAGTACATGATTGGCCTTCTATTTTAGACTTGGTTTTGTCTGTGAGGGAGTACAAGTGTACTAGTAAATAATAGCATTATTTTCTCATGGCAGTCGCAAAATAGAGGTGAACACATGCATTAAATATCATTCTTACCTAAAGGAAGGTTATGGTGCCAATATGGAGGATGAAGATTGGAACACAGATCTCCCTTTGTCCAGTTCCACCGAAATGAACCAACGGTTCCATTCTGACATTCTCGTTAAACAGCATAAAAGTCACTTCTTTTAAGAAGTGTTTTGTGCAGTGCACCAAAAGGTCGCAATAGCAACGAGGTGAAATGGATATCCCTGTTTGCACAAAAATCTACAGAGAAAACAGTCAGAGTCTCAAACAATTACTGGCAAAAACAATTGGTTAAACTTGTCATGGCTTATAACAGTGGCATGGCTTCATTTTACCAGGGGCACTATATTAAGAACAGCTAAATATTTGCTATAAGGGCATGGGACATTGGGTGCACCAGCAGTCCAGCACCATGTACCTAAACCGGGGCATAAAGTGGTTATTCAGAGTTTGTTGCCCGAGAAACAAACATCCAAGAAACATATCTGGGTTGGTCCCATTTTTGTTCACTCTAGCCACCTATTCCTATGTGTGGATAGCAAATCTAGTCCTGGTCATACCACTGTTACAGCCTTTCCCCTATATTTCCCTTTTCGACCAAGAGACCGGTTGGATGACTAGTCTATACTACTTTCACCCCCTTTCTTTCCTGTTTGTACAAAGTCCGATGTACATACTAAATTTCCCCCTTTATTTCTTGTTTGAACCAAGTACAAGATTCGACTTCATGAAGTAGCTTTACCTCTAACAATAGAAAAAAAAATGAGGTGGCGTTGGACCATCCGATCGAGCCTAGCTACGAGGGGGGCCTGAGAGGTAGAAAATGATGCACATGCAGCAACGTAGCAAGCTGGGGAAGTAGAGCTAGGCTTGTTTCGAAGGAAGATATACCTGAAGGTCGTCGAGGTGTGGATAGGTGGGCGGCGGGAGGCCGGATCCGCCCACACTAGGGCAGCGACGAAGGGATCAAAGGATCTCCCGCGCCGGCGCTCGGCCAGAGATAACGGTGCGGCCGGCAGTGGGTCTCCTCTCTCGCTGTCGACGACGGCCTAAACGTTGCCCCTCCTCCCCTTCACCGCCGGAGGGGGATACGTCCGGATCTGTAACCAGCGATGAGGATAGAAAGACAGTGTTACCACCGCTATCTTGTTTAGATCTGGAGAGGATGAGAGTGTGTGAATAGAGCAACCCTAGCAAGCAAGCGCGGAGGCTCCTGCCTATATATATACGTATAGTGGGGTAGTTTTCTTTTTTCACTCCATCAAAACAATCGTTTAAAATTGTGTACGTGCCAGGTCGCCGTTTTTTTTTGAGTTGTTGATTATTTTTTGAGATAGCTACCCGCTTATTCCAAGTGGTGTTACAGGGGTGGATTAACGAGCTGCTCGGCTCGATTCATTTGAAGCTCGTTAAAAGAAAATTCACGTAAGATGAGACATGTGTTGTGTTGTTACTAACGAACGTAGCGTGAAACTTGTTAGCTGGTTCGTTAAGCTCCTTAATAAATTGATGATTGGCTTTGTTCATTAAGAAGCGACCCACGAGGATAACAAGCCAAACTATCAAGGGGTCATTGCTCGCGAGCTACAAGCTTTTGTTCCAGCCCTCGGTGTGCCAGGTCACACTTTGTATCATTCGAGTCTGGTACTAGACCCTCCATTAAGTGAACAACCACCGCCTCATAAAAATTGTGAACAAGCCCACGGCTAAAATTATAGGAAACGTGGGCTGCACCAACATGCATTATTATTTATATTTTCTATGTGGGAGTATCCTCAAAACAAAATGTGAGAGTACAATCTTTATTGGGCCCCTTTGTAATTTGTGCTAAATTTTGACCAAAGATTTAACTGACAAAATGTTAGTGCATGTTAACAAAAATTATATCCTTGGATTCGTATTTGAACATAGTTTTCAATGATGTAATTTTTTGTGACATGCATGAACATTTGGTTAGTTAAATTTATAGTCAAAATTTGGCACAGATTATCATAGGGACCAATAAACCAGGATGGAGCTCCTCGTCTGTCGTCCAAACTACTATATGACTAGCCACTCTATTACATGCGGGACATCAAGCATCCGGGCCCGCGTGCCATCCACCAAATCACAGCAAGGTGCTACAGTCGAGACTCACCAGTCACCCCGGTGTGGCCGTCATGACCCGTCATATCACAAAACCCACACCTTTACCAGTAGTGGTAAAGTGGCCTCGAAGTTGGACTGGAATAAGCAACCATCATTTCACTGGAACGCTCATTGAAGCGCTTTCTCCCCTATCTTGAAGAAAACCTCACTCCAGGCTACTCACTTCTGCCATTTTTCTTCTGTACCGACGAAGGAAAGGTGGGCGAATCAGTGATGCTACTATATTTTCATTCCAAGAATCTTCTTTTTGCGAAGCACCGACAGATTCTCACTGTATATTCTTTTCCTGTTTTCATTGCGATTGTGGTTTCCTTTTGATTGCTTTTTGTTTGTCAGTTTATTGATGGATCCTGGAGCACTAGGCAAAGAGTTGCCGGCGGACAACCCACTCGAGACAGAGATCTCCAGGAAGCGAGCACCGACCAACGAGTTGGCCATGTTGGCGAGCCAACCCATGGAGACAAAGAACTCCAAGAAACAAGCACTGGCCAAAGAGTTGACAACCTTGGAGGACGAACTCCTCAAAGAAAGCTACAAGAACAGCAAGGGCCCCACCGTGCCTACCCAGAAACTCTAATGGCCACCTATGAGAGGCTCATGGCCGAGTTTAAGGAGATATTCACCGTTGAGAAGCAGTATTTCCCTGGCAAGGCGATGGCCCCCATCGAGGAGATGGCCCCCGGAGGGATGGGATCCCCCGGTGAGCTACACAAGGTAAAAAAATGGCTTACCATAGTTGTGGTTTTTGATTATTTGCAATGTGCTTGCTAATATGTTAGGGTTGTGCAGCTGCCGGTGGACGTCCTTGATGATTCTGATGTCGTGGTCCGTCCTATGGACATCACCCCAGAGATTGTTTTTGATATCGCGGTCCGTTCTGTGGATATCGCCCCGGAGATCGATTCCCATGCCATTGTCCGTCCTGTGGACATCGCCCCAGAGATCGATTCCGATGTCGCGGTCCGTCCTGTGGACATCGCCCCAGAGATCGATTCCCATGCCGCTGTTCGTGCTCTGGTCATTGCCCGAGAGATCGATGACAAGAAATAGTTTGTCACGCTAATCCTTCAAGGTAGTTTGCATTGTGTTTAATTACCAAAATGATGCGTGTTATCGAACCATCTTAGGGCTAGTGCACTGTCTTGTGTCGACGGTACTTGCTACTTTTGTTTGATAGTGAATCATGCGAACCCTCTCCGAGTTATGGAAACAGATGTATCCTCACCAGCTTTTGAAGAAATATATGGCATGCTTAGATGTAAGTTTGAACTATTTATCATATCAGCAGGGCTTGTTTGATGATTCTTGGTGTTAGTAGGCTAGCTACTGTGCGAGCTATAGTACTTGCAAACACTCGCCGAAGAGAAACGTTGGGGCTGATGAGCTCGTGGTACGCTTATAGGTCTGATCCGTCGTCGATCGGCCAATAGCCCAAGCTCCTAAAATTGTAGGCTTAGCGATCGATCAGACAATAGTCCACAATTATACATTAATTCACATCAAACTCAAAGAGTTGGTTCACGGATACATTCACATTAATAGCCAGCAAAATTGGCACGTACTTGTAACATGCGTGAATGTGTAATTTTTTTTGTTGGAAGCATGAATGTGTAGTGATGTCGTACTTTCGTAGTGGCTACAGAGAGTGTGTACGTGTGCTAGAGGGGTTGTGGGATGGAGAGAGATCTAGAGAGAGAGAAAAAACCTCCATTTCTTTCTACTCCTAGTCGTTAGATTGACAAAGGCTATTTTTTGAGAACACAAAATCATAGCAGTACAGAGACGTACAAATCCTAGGCGGGCTAGTTTGGCCTAGTGGGTTTCAATGATATGACGTGCTACAGTGCCGTCCAGTCTTCGCGTGTGGTAGCAGTATTGCGGGTACAGTAAGTTTTCTTGAAGAAGCGGATTCAACGAAGTCATGATGGTTCCTTCGTCCGACCAACTTACAGTGGGAAAGGTTGGGCCTGCGCTGCGACCGGGGTGACTCTCCCCTACAGTACTGTCTGGTGCACTACAGTATAATTTTGTGCATGGCAAGTGGACCAGGATGGTCGACGTCCCACATGTCGGCGAATGAAAGTATTCTTTCTGATATCGAGGACGAGCAAGGAGTATTCATTGTTTATTTTTTATGAAAGCTATTGTCTCCACTGTTACGACGGAGGAGTGTGAAACACGGCAGCCCAGTGAACTTGGCATGTGTACAACTCCCTCCTTCCTCATGTACCATAGTGTTGACTATAAGGTTGGCTATAAGGTTACAACTTTTTCTCACTTTCTCTCTATCTATTTCCTCTCAAATGTTTTTTACCTTCTTTTTTTAGACACAATTGTTTTTTATACCTAGGAGCACGTGTAGAGACGGGCTCTTGCAGAGCCCAGTACTATACTTGCTATGAATGCGGGCAGCTGGCGCCTGGGGGGAGTGCGCGGGGGAAGGGGGGAGGGGTTTTCTGGTGGACCAGGGCGGTCAGAAGCGGGCTTGGAAGCGGTCCGGACTCCCGCATGGCCCACATCACATTATCACCATATTTCTTGGAGTCCGTGTGTGGCGGGCGGGCGACTTCTTCTCCCTCCCCTGTCTCTCTCTTCTCAGCCGACGCCTGCCGAGCGATTAGATTTCGGCTATCGATGGTTTATTCAATTGCAATCCCACATGTCAGTGAAAATGCAGGACAAGCGTGTCCCCTTTGGTGAGCGGCGTGCGAGACGGACTGTCGGGGGTGAGACGCGAACGCGACAGGCGTGCTTTAAGTGTGCCGTCTTTTGCTTTTGAACTTGCAAAGTGTAACATTTTCGTGCGATCGATCGATTGAAATCCAGAACAAAATGACGAGGGCGGAGCTTTCCTGCGCGTTAGGCAGGCTAGTTTGGCCTAGTGGGTTTGAGTGATATGACGTGCTACAGTGCCGTCCACTTGCTCCATTTTTATGTAAGCAAGCGTCTCCACTCTTACGTGGGAGGAGTGCGAAACACGGTGGATCTGATTTTGATCGAGGGATAACTATTCCCTACGAAATAATGGAGCACTGTTAGCGATTATAGCATGATACTTGTTAGGGCATCTCCAGCGCTGACCCACAAATTTACACCGGCATCTGTCCGAGGACACTGATGCCAGAGGATGCCATCCAATGCTGCCCGCATACCTTTCGACAACTATATGAACTAACCGGACGAAATTCGTGCAAACAAAGCAAATTTCAAATTAACCGGATGAAATTCATTACATTTCGAAAACTTTTCCTATAAACCGGACGAAATTCATTAAATATTTCGCACAAACCATACTAAAACCTACTGTAAACCTAATCTAAACAATCGCCGGTGCCCGACCACCATGTCCGGCCATGAGCCCCGAGAACTGATGCTCCGGCTATTGCCTTTGCCTCCTCCTCATCCGCCTCGGCTTTGTCCAGCTCCGCCTTGATAACCTCCTCCTCCGGAGCACAAGGTTCTGAAGATTTCCGCCTCCACGTCGCCGTCAAGCGGCTAATCGGCCGCCGATGTTTACCCCACCAAGCTTGGCGTCAACTGAGTGGAGGAGCGGTGGCCTTCCTGGGACCAGAGAGGCGGTGACCTACCATGTACTACTCTTCCTCGCTGCCGGCTGCGTCTGCGCACGCACGCCGGCTTCGTGGTTGTGGCGGCGGAGGGCGGCCGGGGGGGAGCCGGCGATGTCCTTCGTCTGCTCCTGCGACAGTACGTCCAAGAGAGCTTTGGAGCGCGCCCAGAGCGGAGCCGGCGATGTCCTTCGTCTGCTCCTGCGACAATACTTCCAAGAGAGCTTTGGAGCGCGAGGAGGCCATGGTTGGAGTGGAGCCGACAGAAGGAAGGAACCGGAGGAGAATGACTGTGGGTCTTTGGCTATGGCTGGGGCTGAAGTTAATATAGCGGGCGAATGGCAATGAGCCGCGGCAGACGGACGGACGGCTGGTGCTAGAGTAGGTTCGTCGGCAGCCGCGTGTCATTAATGTGGGCGGCGGACAGAAGGATGGCCGTGGTGTCATTAACGCGGAGCAGATGCTTGCACCGGGATGCCATGCGGGTGGCGCTCTCTTGGTCGTCGCGCTGCTGCAATGCCGGCACCAGTGAGAGGTCGCGTCGGGCGTGAATGCGGCATTGACGTTCTGGAGAGACGGTGACCATTTCAGGCAGGAAGCGCGCGCTAGCGATGGAAGGGGTTTCGGTGGGCCAGGGCGGTCAGACGCTGACGTGGTGGTACATTGTTTTTCTAGTTTGCAAAAGTACTCAATTAATGTGGCAATTCACTTTTTTTTCTACGATCAACATACACCCTACAAAGCACCGTGTTCAAATTTGGCACTTCTCCGGGTTCATTTACCATATTTAGGCCATTATGTGCATTTTGTAGAAATTTACTACCACTATAAGAATTAAACAAACATCTACATCATGCATATATGACTCAAAGCTTACATGCTATAGTGTGGTATTTATTCATAATTTGGTTGCCTAATCTCATGCGTGCAATGCACGTGTACCTTACTAATAAACATAGTTTCTAGTGATATTATTTGTAGTTACATGCATCAACCAGGACGGAGGTGCAGAAACATCAAATCTCAGCTACAGCTACACGAGTGTGATGATAGGGACGTGGAATGCTGTTCGATCACGGTGCACGCGCGCGATCCGCGTGGCTGGGGTGGCGGCCAATCAGAAAGCAACCCACAATAGGGTCAGCGCACACAGTTTTCACAGGCAACGGAAAGTAAACATGTGCGGTAATAAAGAGTAAAATGCACTAGCGGTCATCGAACTTGTCTCGATAGCTCACTTTGGTCACTGTACTTAAGAATACGATCAATACGGTCACTATATACGACTTAAGATGATTATACGGTCATTGGCTTAGCGTATAGCTCCGTATTTTGTCTCGTTGACCGGTCAAACAGTCCACATGCGCCTCACCCAAGTTCTATGGGCCCACCCGTCAATGGGTCAAAAATAAATAAATTAGAAAAGCTAAATTATGCATTGCATGGGTGGGGAATTAACCCCGAACCTCTTCAGTAAAGCCCCACGAGCTAACCAAATAATGTATTTTTGCAAGGAGCAAACGCAATGCACAAGCATGCATGCGGACGACCCACACACATGCAGTATGCACGCGCATGCACACAATACATACCAGCATGCACGCGGACGCACTTACGCAGTTACGCTTATGATTGTACTGGAATAAATTATGTGAACTCATGGATGATGAGCCTTTGAAGCGTATGCGGCACGTATAGACAACCAGGTGTTCATGCAACCGCTCTTGTCACCAGCTAGCCTTTGACGGCCACCATTAGACACACACAACCATGCATAACTTATGAATAATGGATGAATCGATCAAACACACACTCGTGTGCAGTGGCACTATGATCGGTCGCTCACGATACATATATAGGTACCATAGTACCCTCTCTAGCTAGGTTGTTTATAGATTGTCGTTGTGATGGATGATATACATGAGCAAGGCGCCGAGTCACGTCATCGCATCATGTGCAGAGCCGTGGCTAATGTCGAGCAGCTCGGCGCCCAAGCACGAGTATGACGTTGGTGTTGAGTCAGGTGAATACATGCTCGGTGTTCACGGAGGCCGCCAGCAAACGTCTAAACAGTAATGTCAGGCACCGCTGGGGCGCGCAGGTGACGGGCTCGCCGTTTGCATTGCGCCATGAGCAGGACTTTGATTGAGAGGGCGACGTGCATGCATTATCATGGTTTGATAGCGTGAGCGTGAGTGTCTGCACGTGTACATGCTACTTGCGTCTGTGGACGGTGTGCGCTAATATGTGCATCACGTATAATATAAAAAATCGGTTTGTGCATTTAACGCAAAGTATTTCATTTTCATTTGGCTGACGAGTGTGCGTTGCAGCGATGAGTCCGTGGTTTGATTCCTCATATACGCATAATTTTGGTTTTTATTTCTTTCTCCACTGACAGGTAGGCCCGCATAGAGTGATAGATACAGAACACGAGCTAATGAGGCGCATGTGGACTGTTTGACTGGTCAACCAGACAAATACGGAGCTATACGCTGAGCCAGTGACCGTATAATCACCATATCTCATATATAATGACCGTATTGACTGTATTCTTAAGTATAATGATCAAAGTGAGCTATCAAGACAAGTTCGATGACCGCCAATGCATTTTACTCGGTAATAAATGACCAGGATTGAATGGGAATCCAAATTTCCTTCGTCGTCTGTCCTTGAGCTCTTGACAAACCAATGCACTATACGGTTGTCCGGCCACTCCGCCCCAGAGCTCTCACCAAGCGTTGTTCATGCCACCGCGCCGCACACTAACCGGTAGGGAAGCGATGGCATCCCGCCGCGCCGAGTTCCTCGCCGCCCACGACCACACACAAAATGGTAGGGAAGCGATGGCATCCCGTCATGCCGAGTTCATCGCCGCTCGCGACCTCACACCTATGTGGGCGGACTTTGAAGCTGCCAAGGCCGAATGGGCGGTAGAGCAAGAGGTGGCCAAAGCCGCACAGAGGGAGCGGAAAAGGCAGAAAGCACTCAAGAAAAGAGAGTCCCGCCGCCGCAAGAAAGAAGAGGACGCACGTGCTACTGCGGAGAGCTCGGCGGAGATCCAAGCACGGTGGGGTGTCGCTGACAAAGCCGGGAAGGAGAACGACGGCGTCTGGCCAGCATGTGAGAAGTAGTAGTACTAGTAGTTAGTGTGTGTGTCTGTGTCGCCCGTATGTTTGTTTAATTAATTCCGAGCATGTACCAGTACTAGTTACTACTGTAGTTTTTAGAGCAAATTACCAGTACATTAGCCTAGACTCAATGGAAAAATTCCTATCCTATGCATAAAATGGCATCTCTTTCTCTATAGGAATTGAGATGCATGTCATCTCACTTCCTATGATTTTCATATTCCTATAAAATTCCTATCCTATGAACCAAAGGAGGCCTCCGCTGGAGTACAGTGCTACTGTAGCTAGCAGTATTGTTGGTATAGTAGTTTTCTTCAAGAAACGGAATTCAATGAAGTCATGATGGTTCCTTTGTCCGAGCAACTTAAAGTGGGAAAGGTTGGGCCTGTGATTTGACGGCTCATTAGTCATTATTACTGCAGCGCGACAACCGGGGTGACTCTCCCTTGGAGTTCTGCGTGCATGGCAAGTGGACTAGGATGGTCGACATCCCACATGTCGGCGAACAGAAGTATTCTTTCCGATATCGAGGGGCAAGGAAACCGTGTGGTATAGTATCACTGCTGATTTATATTTATTTTTTATTTTTGATGAAAGCTAGCGTTTCAACTCTTACGACGAAGGAGTGACAAACACGGCACGTGTTGGATGTCCCACACGTCAGCGAAAGGAGTGCTACATGAACAGCGTGGTAGAGCGTCTCCACTTCTTCCACTTCTAGGTCGGAGACCACACGTAGTACTAGTAGTATGTAACGATACAAAGTGCGACCCAGAGAGAAAGACGCGTCTAGTTAGAAGGTCTCGGGCCATACACGTAAAAAAATATAAAACCTAATATGTGCCTCCAATTAATATAGTAGTAGAGTACTTAGGCACGTACATCATAATATCACCGTGCATTGCACGTAACATTTAGTGGTAGTAAGACAAATGCCTATATACCACGCATGTTCATACTATTTGTGCCTTTCTACTTCACTTACTGCGCTACATTACTTAGGTTCATACATCCCTGGGTACATGCCCGTCTTGTAGTTCCAGTCCCTTCGGAAAGGATGTTCCGCGGGCGCGCACTAGTGCAGTTTATATTTGAGACTAGCAAGAGGCCCATGCATTGCACGGAACATCAAGATGCATTTATATGAGCTGTTTATCTTGTGGGAGACGAAGATGAACGAGGGAAGGCCTTATCTGCAAATGTGGAGAGGGGTGCAGGTATCTTTTTGCAAAATTGCCAAAGTTTGCTTTCTATCCGTCAAATATAGATCGGACGGTCTATATTGTAGGATGGCAGGCACACCATCATCACCAACTCGGTTTTTTGTATTTATTATTATTATTATTATAAGAGTAGAGATAGAGATTAGGGAGCTAGAGGGCGGTTCGTTGTACGGCATGTTCGCGTCCATCTACTAGCCCAGAATTAAAGCACGCACGACATTTACAGCGACTGGGATTAGTTGTTTTCCGGGCGCATGGACCAACGCGGACTAGCGGACCTGGTCGCCCTTTTTTGAGCACGCCTTCGACAAGTGCATGCGTGACATGCATGCACGAAAACTTGTGTGACCAAACCATGCGAAGCGGAGCGGTAGGCTGTCGAACTGTAGCCTGCATGTTGCAGCCATGTCATCCACACGCAACCTAAAGGCCAATTCATACTCCGTTGGACTATACTGTACTACTATGCATTTTTTGGCACGAACGTTCCTTGGAGCTTGTGCTGCAACTGTCGTACTCCACAGCCCGCTTCCCTTCTCCTTCCTCTTCCACCGCCCGCGCACGTCCGCGGTAAGCGACCGGTCAACCCTTATATAGGAGTGCTAGCACAAAAAGATGCATGCATGACCACTAAAATTTCCTTTCTCTTATCTCTATGAAATAAATGTGGCGTGAAACTCAAAGCCCTTTAAGTCTGAGTATAATGGAAATCATCGTCCTCTTCCGGCTCCGCTTCACCCGTGTCGTCGTCCTCCTGTTCCGGCTCCGGGTCGTCGTCGTCCTCCTCCGGCTCCGCGTGCTGCTCCGCCTCCAACGCCTCCTCGTTCGGTGATGTCTACTACGCAACCTTCTTCTTGTAGACTCGTGTTGGGCCTCCAAGCGTAGAGTTTTGTAGGACAGTAGCAAATTTCCCTCAAGTGGATGACCTAAGGTTTATCAATCCGTGGGAGGCGTAGGATGAAGATGGTCTCTCTCAAACAACCCTGCAACCAAATAACAAAGAGTCTCTTGTGTCCCCAACACACCCAATACAATGGTAAATTGTATAGGTGCACTAGTTCGGCGAAGAGATGGTGATACAAGTGTAATATGGATAGTAGATATAGGTTTTTGTAATCTGAAAAATATAAAAACAGCAAGGTAACTAGTAGTAAAACGGAGCAAAAATGGTATTGCAATGCTTGAAAACAAGGCCTAGGGTTCATACTTTCACTAGTGCAAATTCTCTCAACAATGATAACATAATTGGATCACATAACAATCCCTCAACGTGCAACAAAGAATCACTCCAAAGTTTCTATCGAAGAACGTAGGACAAAAACGTGCATCAACCCCTATGCATAGATTACCCCAATGTCACCTCGGGAATCCGCGAGTTGAGTGCCAAAACATACATCAAGTAAATCAATAGAACATCCCATTGTCACCACAGATATTCCATCGCAAGACATACATCAAGTGTTCTCAAATCCAATATTCAATCCAACATAACGAAACCTTAAAGAGCAAGACTCAATTCATCACAACAAGAGATAGAGAGGGGAGAAACACCATATGATCCAACTATAATAACAAAGCTCGCGGTACATCAATATCGTGCCAAATCAAGAACACGAGAGAGAGAGAGATCAAACACATAGCTACTAGTGCATACCCTCAGCCCCGAGGGTGAACTACTCCCTCCTCATCATGGAGACCGCCGGGATGATGAAGATGGCCACCGATGATGGTTTCCCCCTCCGGCAGGGTGCCGAAACGGGCTCCCGATTGGTTTTTCATGGCTATAGAGGCTTGCGGCGGCGGAACTCCCGATCTAGGTTTCTTTCTGGAGTTTTCTCTATTTATAGGAGGTTTTGGCATCGGGGACAAGTCAAGGGGGTCCACGAGGCGGGGGCAAGGCAGGGGCGCGCCCTCCACCCTTGTGGTTGCCTCGGGACTCCTCTCTGGTATCTTTTCGCTCCAGTATTTTTTATATTTTCCAAAAATATTCTCCGTAAATTTTCAGCTCATTCCGAGAAATTTTATTTCTGCACAAAAAAATGGCACCACGGTAGTTCTGCTGAAAACAGCGTCAGTCCGGGTTAGTTCTAATAAAATCATACCAAAACCATATAAAATTGTTGTAAACATGGCATGAATACTTCATAAATTATAGATACGTTGGAGACGTATCAGCATCCCCGAACTTAATTCCTGCTCGTCCTCGAGTAGGTAAATGATAAAAGAAATAATTTATGAAGTGTGAATGCTAGCAAGTGCACAAGTTTGATCAATAATAATTTCAACCACTTTTTCTAGCATCATTATATATCATAACAGTAGCTCATATCATAAAACTTCTCATGATCAAGTAGCAAGCTATTCACATGTTAAAGCATAGACCATAAAGTTTCTTGAAAACTAACAAACTATGTTCTCAGTCATCAAACAATTGCAATTCATCTTATTTTCAGGAAGGGTCTATGTAAGAGCTTTGATTTAGCAAATTCCACATACTCAACTATCATATAGTCTTCCATGATTGCTACCACTCAAAGCATATTTTTAGAATAAATGGCATCCATCGAACACAGAGAAAGATAGGGGCTTAGTGTTTCGCCTCCCAACTTATTTATCATATAGATAATTGCCAACAATAATAATTCATGATCAAATATATTTGAATGGCCATATATGCTTAGATCTTTCCCCACCACATGATGCTTGCCGACTAAAGAATAGGTTGGAATAAGAAATTGACTCAACAAAATTAAAAGTAAAAGATAGGCCCTTCACAGAGGGAAGCAGGGATTTGCAGAGGTGCCAGAGCTCAAAGTTTTTAAAACAGAGATGAACATAATTTTGAGAGGTATGCTTTCATTTCAACATAACAACCAAGAGTTCTCACTATCTTCCATGCTAGATACATTATAGGCGGTTCCCAAACAGAATGGTACAGTTTTTACTCCCCCTCCACAAACAATCACAGTCCACGGCTGGTCCGAAACAACGGGTACCGTCCATACCAACAGCAGTCCTGGGGGAGTTTTGTTTGATATTATATTTTGATTTGACTTTGAGCACGGGACTGGGCATCCCGATTGCCAGCCACTTTCTCGTGAATGACAAGTGAATCAACACTCATCGTGAGAATAACCCACCTAGCATGGAAGATACTAACAGCCCCTAATTGCTACATGAGTGATTCAGGCATACAAAACAGATTATTATTTGAAGGTTTAGAGTTTGGCACATGCAAATTTACTTGGAACGGCAGGTAAATACCGCATATAGGTAGATATGGTGGACACTCAGGGAAGAAACTTGGTTCAAGGATTTTGGATGCACAAGCAGTGTTCCCGCTTAGTACAGAAATTTTGGCTAGCAAAAGATTCTAAATAGCAAGCACCACATGTTGGAGGATCCATAACAATATAACTTCTATACAAATATACCCAAGCATAACTCATTATGTTGTCTTCCTTGTTCAACTTCAACTAATATGCTCAAGTTTGAAAATAATTAATGGGGCTCACAATCATAGAAGATGTCCAAGATAGTATATTTATATGTGAAATCTCTCTTCCTTCAATATTCTTTCATGAATTATTCAAGTGACCAATACTATGTTTGCTAACTTTCAATAAATTTACCACCTCCACTTCTTATATGTGAAGTCATTACTCCCCATGGGATAAGCAGATCAAACATATATAATTTCAGATTTATGATATTAAATTCATTCAACCATTTACTCATAGGATATAAGTGAAGCACGCGAGTAAATGACAAACTACTCCAAAAAGATATAAGTGAAGATCAATGAGTAGTCAAATAATTAAGTAGCTATGTGAAGACTCTCTCTCAAAAATAATAATTTAGATATTAAGTATTTTATTCAAACAGCAAGCAAAATAAAATAAAATGACATTGCAAGGATAGCACATATCATGTGAAGAAGCAAAAACTTAGGCTCAACCAAAACTGACCGATAGTTGTTGAAGAAGAAAGGTGGGATGCCAACCGGGGCATCCCCAAGCTTAGATGCTGGAGACTTCTTGAAATATTAACTAGGGATGCCTTGGGCATCCCCAAGCTTGAGCTTTTGTGTCTCCTTAGTTCCTTTTATATCACGGTTTCCCTAAATCTTAAAAACCTCATCCACACAAAACTCAACAAGAACTCGTGAGAAAAGTTAGTATAAATCAAATGCAAAACCTTATCATTATCTACTGTAGCAAATCACTAAAATTATTATTTAACATTGCATACTAAATGCCTCTGCATATTTAATACTCCTATCCTCGAATAGAATCATTAAACAAGCAAACATATGCAAACATAACAGCAATCTGTCTAAACAGGACAGTCTGTAAAGAGTGCAATTGTACTCATAATTCCCTAACTCCAAAAATTCTAAAAAAAGTACCAAACTGTAGAAAATTTGTTTTTACTAATTGTGTAAAATTTTCAAGATTTTATCATTTTCTGACTTTCCAGAAGAATTCAGAAAAAGATAGAAAACTTTCTGTTTTCAAAACAGCAACATATAGACTTGCAAAATAAGCATGGTAAAGGCTATACTTGACACTTTTATTGAAATAAAAGATGCAAAATATTACTCTAAATAACAGCAAGCAAATACTAATAAAATAAAATGACGCTCCAAGCAAAACTCATATCATGTGACGAATAAAAATATAGCCTCAAGTAAATTTACCGATGGATTGAAGACGAAAGAGGGGATGCCATCCGGGGCATCCCCAAGCTTAGTTGCTTGGATCTTCCTTGAATATTACCTTGGGGTGTCTTGGGAATCCCCAATATTAGGGTCTTGTCACTCCTTATTCTCCTCATATCATTATCTCACCCAAAACTTGAAAACTTCAATCACACAAAACTTAACGGAACTTCGTGAGATGGGTTAGTTTGATAAAACAAATCATTCACTTTGGTACTATCAAGACAAGATTAAATTTTTTTATCACATGATGCTTAATGTACTCTATCATTTCTACAATTTATATTAAGAAATATAAGCCACAGAAACTAGAAAACAAGCAAACTATGCATCGAAAACAGAATCTGTCAAAAACAGAATAGTATGTAAAGATCTGAATTAAGCTCATACTTCTGCTACTCCAACAATTATGAAAAATTAGGACAACGTATATAATTTGTATACCAATCAACTGTAACAAATTCAGAATATTTCCACGTTCCAGTGAAAGATAGGAATTTCTGTACTGGACGCAAAAGTTTCTGTTTTTGCACAGAATCAAATCAACTATCAACCACACTATCCCAAAGGCTTTACTTGGCACTTTATTCAAACAAAGCTATAAAACATGATTACTACAGTAGCTTAATCATGTGAACACACAAAAACAGTAGGGGTAAATATTGGTTTGTCTCCCAACAAGCACTTTTCTTTAATGCCTTTTTAGCTAGGCATGATGATTTCAATGATGCTCACATAAAAGATAAGAATTGAAACATAACGGGAGCATAATGAAGCATATAACTAGCACATTTAAGTCTAACCCACTTCCTATGCATAGGGATTTTTTGAGAAAATAATTTATGGGAGCAAGAATCAACTAGCATAGGAAGGCAAAACAAGCATGACTTCAAGATTTTCAACACATAGAGAGGAAACTTGATATTATTGCAATATGTAAAAGCATATGTTCCTCTCTCATAGTAATTTTCAGTAGCATCATGAATGAATTCAACAATATAACTATCACATAAAGCATTCTTTTCATGATCCACTAGCATAGAAATTTTATTACTCTCCACATAAGCAAATTTATTCTCATGAATAGTAGTGGAAGCAAACTCAACAAAATAACTATCACGTGAGGCATAATCCAATTGAAAATTAAAATCATGATGACAAGTTTCATGGTTATCATTATTCTTTATAGCATACATGTCATCACAATAATCGTCATAGATAGCAACTTTGTTCTCATAATCAATTGGAACCTCTTCCAAAATAGTGGATTCATCACTAAATAAAGTCATGACCTCTCCAAATCCACTTTTATCAATATTGTAAAAAGATTCAACAGCCTCCAAAATAGTGGGATCATTAAATAGAGTTGACACTCTTCCAAACCCACTTTCATCAATATAATCATCATAAATAGGAGGCATGCTTTCATCATAGTAAATTTGCTCATCAAAACTTGGGGGACAAAAAATATCATCTTCATCAAACATAGCATCCCCAAGCTTGTGGCTTTGCATATCATTAGCATCATGGATATTCATAGAATTTATACTAACAATATTGCAATCATGCTCATCATTCAAAGTTTTTATGCCAAACATTTTATTGAGTTCTTCTTCTAACACTTGAGCACAATTTTTCTTTCCATCATTTTCACAAAAGACATTAAAAAGATGAAGCATATGAGGCAACCTCAATTCCATTTTTTTGTAGTTTTCTTTTATAGACTAAACTAGTGATAAAACAAGAAACTGAAAGATTCAATTGCAAGATCTAAAGATATACCTTCAAGCACTCACCTCCCCGGCAACGGCGCCAGAAAAGAGCTTCGTTGACGGGATGTGAGTGCCACTTACCTAGCCTCACTGGCAACGGCGCCAGAAAAGAGCTTGATGTCTACTATGCAACCTTCTTCTTGTAGACTCGTGTTGGGCCTCCAAGCGCAGAGTTTTGCAGGAAAGTAGCAAATTTCCCTCAAGTGGATGACCTAAGGTTTATCAATCCGTGGGAGGCATAGGATGAAGATGGTCTCTCTTAAACAACCCTTCAACCAAATAACAAAGAGTCTCTTGTGTCCCCAACACACCCAATACAATGGTAAATTGTATAGGTGCACTAGTTCGGCGAAGAGATGGTGATACAAGTGTAATATGGATAGTAGATATAGGTTTTTGTAATCTAAAAATATAAAACAGCAAGGTAACTAGTAGTAAAATGGAGCAAAAATGGTATTGCAATGCTTGGAAACAAGGCCTAGGGCTCATACTTTCACTAGTGCAAATTCTCTCAACAATGATAACATAGTTGGATCACATAACAATCCCTCAACATGCAACAAAGAATCGCTCCAAAGTTTCTATCGGAGAACGTAGGATGAAAACGTGCATCAACCCCTATGCATAGATTACCCCAATGTCACCTCGAGAATCCGCGAGTTGAGTGCCAAAACATACATCAAGTAAATCAATAGAACATCCCATTGTCAGCATAGATATCCCATCGCAAGACATACATCAAGTGTTCTCAAATCCAATACTCAATCCAACATAACGAAACCTCAAAGAGCAAGACTCAATTCATCACAACAAGAGATAGAGAGGGGAGAAACACCATATGATCCAACTATAATAACAAAGCTCGCGGTACATCAAGATCGTGCCAAATCAAGAACACGAGAGAGAGAGATCAAACACATAGCTACTAGTACATACCCTCAGCCCCGAGGGTGAACTACTCCCTCCTCATCATGGAGACCGCCGGGATGATGAAGATGGCCACCGGTGATGGTTTCCCCCTCCGGCAGGGTGCCGGAACGGGTTCCCGATTAGTTTTTCGTGGCTACAGAGGCTTGCGGTAGCGGAACTCCCGATCTAGGTTTCTTTCTGGAGTTCTCTCTATTTATAGGAGGTTTTGGCGTCGGGGACAAGTCAAGGGGGTCCACGAGGCGGCGGCAAGGCAGGGGGGCGCGCCCTCCACCCTTGTGGTTGCCTCGGGACTTCTCTCTGGTATCTTTTCGCTCCAGTATTTTTTATATTTTCCAAAAATATTCTCCGTAAATTTTCAGCTCATTCTGAGAACTTTTATTTCTGCACAAAAAAACGACACCACGGTAGTTTTGCTGAAAACAGCGTCAGTCCGTGTTAGTTCTAATAAAATCATACCAAAACCATATAAAATTGTTTTAAACATGGCATGAATACTTCATAAATTATAGATACGTTGGAGACGTATCATTCGGCTCCGGCTAGTACGGACTCCGGAGGCAGGGCGGCTGCGATCCAGGCTTCGCGCCGCCTCCAGATCAAAGCGTCGCTCCGGCAGGAGCATGGCGTATGTCGTTACCTTCGGTCGGGCCATGGCTATCGGGCGACGGCGACCAGAGAAGAGGCGGTGGGAGGGGAATGAATGCAGCTACTGTTTGGGATCGCCGTCTGGCTTAAATAAATGCGCACCATCACGTGTACCCGCGGGTGCACAAATTGTAACATACGGGTCTGCTTAGGGGGTGTCACGTAACTGGTATGTGTGTGAGATTCTGAGAAACAGAGTGCGTGTGTGCGACTCTACTCTTCAGACATGTACTCCACCTTTTGCATCGGGATATAAGTATAATGGTATTACACTTTAGCTTGTGATTTATTTGGCCATGTTAACATGGTTATGTAAAAAAAATGTCACTTCCTGCTCAAGATTTGCGTTATATAATTATGAGAAGTTTGCTAACTACTCCCTCCATCCCATAATATAAGAACGTTTTTCAAGCTTACATAGCTTGAAAAACGTTCTTATATTATGGGAGAGAGGGAGTACTAAAATAAAGTGGAATTTATCCATGTTATATAAGTAAATTAAGGTGATTGTTTATCATACGGGTAAGGTTGGACCAAGGGTGGTAGGAACAAATGCTCCACCTAGAGCATGTGTGTGTGAGATGGAGTCTTAGTGTGTGTGTGTGTGTGAAGCGGAGTCTTCGGTGGCGAAAGTAATTTAAGTGTGTGTGGCTTCATGATGTTTGCTTGAACTACGTCGGTATTTCCCCAAAGAGGAAGGGATGATGTAGCACAGCAACGGTAGGTATTTCCCTCAGTGATGAGACCAAGGTTATCGAACCAGTAGGAGAACCAAGCAACACTACGTAAACAGCACCTACACACAAAGAACAAATACTTGCAACCCGACGTGTTAAAGGGGTTGTCAATCCCTTTCGGGTAACGGCGCCAGAAATTGGCAAGTTGACGGGATATAAATTGTAGTAGATTGGATAAATAGATCGCGAATAAAATAAAGTGCAGCAAAATATTTTTGGGTTTTTAGAAATATAGATCTGGAAATAAAAGTGGCAAATAAATAAAAAGGCAAATAGCAAAATAGATCTGAAAATATATGATGAGAAAATAGACCCGGGGGCCGTAGATTTCACTAGTGGCTTCTCTCGAGAAAAATAGCATACAGTGGGTAAACAAATTACTGTTGGGCAATTGATAGAACTTCAAATAATTATGACGATAACCAGGCAATGATCATTATATAGGCATCACGTCCAAGATTAGTAGACCGACTCCTGCCTGCATCTACTACTAGTACTCCACACATCGACCGCTATCCAGCATGCATCTAGTGTATTAAGTTCATGGAGAAACGGAGTAATGCAATAAGAACGATGACATGATGTAGACAAGATCTATTTATGTAGAAATAGACCCCATCTTGTTATCCTTAATAGCAACGATACATACGTGTCGGTTCCCCTTCTGTCACCGGGATCAAGCACCGTAAGATCGAACCCATCACAAATCACCTCTTCCCATGGCAAGAAAAATTGATCTAGTTGGCCTAACTAAACCAAAGATTCGAAGAAGAAATACGAGGCTATAAGTAATCATGCATATAAGAGATCAAAAGACTCAAATAACTTTCATGGATAAAAACATAGATCTGATCATAAACTCAAAGTTCATCGGATCCCAACAAACACACCGCAAAAAGAATTACATCAAATAGATCTCCAAGAGACCGTTGTATTGAGAATCAAAAGAGAGAGAGGAAGCCATCTAGCTACTACCTACGGACCCGTAGGTCTACAATGAACTACTCACGCATCATCGGAGAGGCACCAATGAGGATGATGAACCCCTCCGTGATGGTGTCTAGATTGGATCTGTGGTTTCTGGAACTTGCGGTGGCTGGAATTGATTTTCGTTGACTCCCCTAGGGTTTCTGGAATATTGGGGTATTTATAGAGCAAAGAGGCGGTGCGGGAGGCGACCGAGGTGGCACAACCCACCTGGGCGCGCCTGGGGGCCCAGGCGCGCCCTGGTGGGTTGTGCTCCCCTCGGAGCCCCCCTCAGGTACTTTCTTGGCCCAACTTGTGTCTTCTGGTCTCGAAAAAATCACCAAAAAGTTTCGCTGCGTTTGGACTCCGTTTGGTATTGATTTTCTGTGAAGTAAAAAACAAGCAAAAACAGCAACTGGCACTGGGCACTATGTCAATAGGCTAGTCCCAAAAAATGATATAAAGTTGCAATAAAATGATTGTAAAACATCCAAGAATGATAATATAACAACATGGAATAATAAAAAATTATAGATACGTTGGAGACGTATCAGCATCCCCAAGCTTAATTCCTGCTCGTCCTCGAGTAGGTAAATGATAAAAACAGAATTTTTGATGTGGAATGCTGCCTAACATGTTCATCACATATTCTTTTCTTTGTAGCATGGACATTTGGACTTTTATATGATTCAAAGCAATAGTCTAGTTTTGACATGAAGATTTCAATACTCAAGCATGTCAACAAGCAACCATGTCTTTCAAAATATCAACACTAAAGCAAGTTATCCCTAGCCCATTATGCTCAATCATTAATCCATTCATGAAACACACTCGCATATTAGCTACACCCAATGCTCAAGTACGATCATAGTGCCCCTTAGTTGGTGCTTTATAAGAGAAGATGGAGACTCAAAATAAAATAAAAATTGCATAAAGTAAAAGAAAGGCCCTTCGCAGAGGGAAGTAGGGATTTGTAGAGGTGCCAGAGCTCAAAACGAAAAAAAGTAGAGATAAAACATTTTGGGTGGCATGCTTTTCCTGTCAACGAAAACAATCGAGTAGTTCCCAATACTTTCCATGCTAGATATATCATAGGCGGTTCCCAAACAGAAAATAAAGTTTATTCCTTTTTCCACCATACTTTCACATTCCACGGCTAACCGAATCCACGGGTGCCGTCCATACCAACACTTTCCAAGGAATTTATTATTTGACAACATAAAGTAAATTCATTTTTCATTTCGGGACTGGGAATCCCTAATACCTTTGCCGTACTCTCATGCAATGACAAGTGAATAAACACTCATCTTGAGAATAACACATCTAGCATGGAAAATATCAGCCACCCCCTACCGTTTCATGAGCGGTACGAGCACACAAAAGAGAAATTTATTTTGAAATTAGAGATGGCACATACAAATTTGCTTAGAACAACACGGAAATACCGCATATAGATAGGTATAGTGGACTCATATGGCAAAACTGGTTTAAGGATTTTGGATGCACAAGTAGTGATCATACTTAGTGCAAATGAAGGCTAGCAAAAGATTGAGAAGCATCCAACCAAGAAACGAAAAATCTCATAAGCGAGCATTAAGCATAACTAACACCGAATAATGCACCACAAGTAGGATGTAATTTCATTGCATAACTATTAACTTTCGTGCTTGCATAGGGAATCACAAACCTTAACACCAATATTCTTACTAAAGCATAATTACTCATCAACATGACTCACATATTATATCAACATATCGCAAAACTATTACAAGGAATTAAGTTTATTTTGTCCAATGATCTTCATGAAAGTTTTTATTATATCCCTCTTGAATATCTATCACTTTGGGACTAATTTCATTTGTTGCTTTTGATAGCTCAAACAAATCTAAGTGAAGAACATGAGCATAAAATTTTCTTCTCTCAAAATAATTTAAGTGAAGCAAGAGATAATTTCTAAAAAAAATTACTAACTCTCAAATAAATCTAAGTGAAGCATGAGAGCATTTCTTTAAAAATACTAAAGCACACCGTGCTCAAAAAGATATAAGTGAAGTACTAGAGCAATTCCATAGCTCATAAAGATTTAAGTGAAGCATAGAGAGCAATTCTAACAAGTCATAGCATAATTTTGGCTCTCTCAAATAGGTGTGCCAGCAAGGATTCATGACTAAAAATAAAAAGCAAAATAAGCAAAGACTCATATCATACAAGACGCTCCAAGCAAAACTCATGATATGTGACGAATAAAAATATAGCTCCAAGTAAAATACCGATGGTCGTTAGAAGAAAGAGGGGATGCCACTCGGGCATCCCCAAGGTTAGTTGCTTGCTTCTCTTTGGATAATGGCTTGGGGTGCCATGGCGCATCCCCAAGCTTAGGCTCTTCTTACTCCTTATTCCTTCATCCATCGTAATCTCACCCAAAACTTGAAAACTTCAATCACACAAAACTCAACAAAACCTTCGTGAGATCCGTTAGTATAAGAAAACCAATCTTTACTTTAAGTACTGTAGAAAACCCATTCAAATTTTGTTCTTGCATTATATCTACTATATTCTAACTTTACCATGGATCATACCCCCCGATACAAACCATAGATTCATCAAAACAAGCACACAATGCAAAGAAAACAGAACAGTCTGTAAAGGTGTGAATTGTTCTTATACTTATGTAACTCAAAAAATTCAGAAAAATTAGGACAATAGAGGAAATTTGTATATAAATCTTGTGTAAAAAATTCAGAATTTTTTGTCTCTTCTGTGAATTTTCAAAAAAAAAATACTAGACGTAAAAGTTTCTATTTTCCAACAAGATCAAATCAACTATCACCAAAGCTATCCTAAAGGCTTTACTTGGCACAAACACTAATTAAAATACAAAAAACACAATCATAACAGTAGCATAATTGTGCAAACACTCAAGAACAGAAAGAAAAAGATGAAAATAAATTTTATTCATTGGGTTGCCTCCCAACAAGCGCTATCGTTTTACGCCCTTAGCTAGGCATAATGCACAGATCTAAGTGTTGTCATTTGTAGTTTTAGCAACTTTTGTAAGGGCTTTCTCAAACCCGGGAGGCTCTTTGCGCTTCCCTAAATTCTTAGGAAAAGAGACCATCTTGAGATCTAAGATATCCAACCGCTTATTGCAAAGAGTAATCAAAGTATTCATTCGATTGAGGTTCCCACTAATATGCTTGAGGGGTTCATTATATTTTTGTAAATCGACCATATGTTTATGCAAATCACCCAACTTGTCTAAGATTTGAACCCCATCTTGAGTAAAAGAGATCCCCTTCTTGGTGGGTGGAGTTCCCAAGATCCCCTCTAAGATCTCATAAGCAGTATTAGCATCAAGTTCGATAAAATTTCCTTTAGCGGCAAAATCCAAAAGATTCCTATGATGCAAGGCTAATCCTATATAAAAAATTTGAAGCAAAATCTTTGCATCCCCTTTTAGGTTGCTAATGCGATAAGATTCCATTAGCCTATACCAAGCATCTTCCAAATTTTCTCCTTGTCTCTGCTTAAAGTATAAAACTTCAAAATCCGGAGACAAAGGAGGAGTAGTCGTGCTAGCCATAGTGACAAGGTGAACAAGCAAGATCACACACATAAACAGATCCGACGAGAAAACGGCGAACGAAAAAGAGGGCGAATAAAACGGCAAATTTTTGTGAAGTGGGGGAGAGGAAAACGAGAGGCAAATGGCAAATAATGTAAATTGCAAGGAGATGAGATTTGTGATTAGGAACCTGGTAGATGTTGATGATGTCTCCCCGGCAACGGCGCCAGAAATTCCTTTTGATGTTTGCTTGAACTACGTCGGTATTTCCCCAAAGAGGAAGGGATGATGCAGCACAGCAACGGTAGGTATTTCCCTCAGTGATGAAACCAAGGCTATCGAACCAGTAGGAGAACCAAGCAACACTATGTAAACAGCACCTGCACACAAAGAACAAATACTTGCAACCCGACGTGTTAAAGGGGTTGTCAATCCCTTTCGGGTAACGGCGCCAGAAATTGGCAAGTTGACGGGAGATAAATTGTAGTAGATTGGATAAATAGATCGCGAATAAAATAAAGGGCAACAAAATATTTTTGGGTTTTTAGATATATAGATTTGAAAATAAAAGTGGCAAATAAATAAAAGTGGCAAATAAATAAAAAGGCAAATAGCAAAATAGATCTGAAAATATATGATGAGAAAATAGACCCGGGGGCCGTAGATTTCACTAGTGGCTTCTCTCGAGAAAAATAGCATACGGTGGGTAAACAAATTACTGTTGGGCAATTGATAGAACTTCAAATAATTATGACAATATCCAGGCAATGATCATTATATAGGCATCATGTCCAAGATTAGTAGACCGACTCCTGCCTGCATCTACTACTATTACTCCACACATCGACCGCTATCCAGCATGCATCTAGTGTATTAAGTTCATGGAGAAACGGAATAATGCAATAAGAACGATGACATGATGTAGACAAGATCTATTTATGTAGAAATAGACCCCATCTTGTTATCCTTAATAGCAACGATACATATGTGTCGGTTCCCCTTCTGTCACTGGGATCAAGCACCGTAAGATCGAACCCATCACAAAGCACCTCTTCCCATGGCAAGAAAAATTGATCTAGTTGGCCTAACTAAACCAAAGATTCGAAGAAGAAATACGAGGCTATAAGTAATCATGCATATAAGAGATCAAAAGACTCAAATAACTTTCATGGATAAAAATATAGATCTGATCATAAACTCAAAGTTCATCAGATCCCAACAAACACACCGCAAAAAGAATTACATCAAATAGATCTCCAAGAGACCGTTGTATTGATAATCAAAAGAGAGAGAGGAAGCCATCTAGCTGCTACCTACAAACCCGTAGGTCTACAATGAACTACTCACGCATCATCGGAGAGGCACCAATGAGGATGATGAACCCCTTCGTGATGGTGTCTAGATTGGATATGTGGTTTCTGGAACTTGCGCTGGCTGGAATTGATTTTCATTGACTACCCTAGGGTTTCTGGAATATTGGGGTATTTATAGAGCAAAGAGGCGGTGCGGGAGGCGGCCGAGGTGGGCACAACCAACCTGGGCGCGCCTGGGCCCCCAGGCGCGCCCTGGTGGGTTGTGCTCCCCTCGGAGCCCCCCTCAGGTACTTTCTTGGCCCAACTTGTGTCTTCTGGTCCAGAAAAAATCACCAAAAAGTTTCGTTGCGTTTGGACTCCGTTTGGTATTGATTTCCTGCGAAGTAAAAAACAAGCAAAAAACAGCAACAGGCACTGGGCACTATGTCAATAGGTTAGTCCCAAAAAATGATATAAAGTTGCTATAAAATGATTGTAAAACATCCAAGAATGATAATATAACAGCATGGAACAATAAAAAATTATAGATACGTTGGAGACATATCACTTCATCGTAGAGAGGTGATGTGTATGGGAGAGGCCACCAACGAGGGGGGTGCGAGAGAGAAGAGGCCCGTAAAGAGGGAAGAGAAGGCGTGTGCGCGTGAGAGGAGTCGACATCGAGATAATGTGTTTGTTCGAGAGAAACCGAGGAAGACTACTATATATCGATGGTGCATGTAGGTGGGAATTAAACGAAGGGATGGTCTTATTGGTTTCGGGGATATAGGGGAAGAGTGAGAGAGGTGGGGTAGCTAGAAGGAGATTGTTAATTGTGAGTGTGTGTTTTAGAGAAGAGACCCATCCAGGCGAAAGTCATGTGCACACAAGAAGAGAACGATTCGATGTGGGGTTAGGGCTGAGGGTAATTAACTACGTATGGAGACATAGGAGACCTTGAATGTGCATGTGCGAGAGTTATACATGTATACGTGGGATGTGTGTGTGTGTGTGCGCGCGCGCATGATCGAGATAAAAGAAAGAAGACATAAGTCATAAGATCAACGACATGGGAGAGACGGATCGGTATGACAATATGCATGCATGTGAGAGTGGGGGGAAGAAGGCCCGATAATTGAGCATGTGTTTTTGTCTTTAAGAGATAGTGGCGTGGGCTGGAGCATGCATCTATGGTGAGCAGAGAGAGCGAGACACAACGATTGTGCAAAAGAGATCAACCTATAGATGCATGTATAGAGAAACAGATATAGTGTGCGTGATAGGAAGCAAGAGTGCGTGCGAGAAAGAAAGGTTGATGGAGAAACTGCAGATAGATAGAGAGATAAAGATGCTAGCTAGAGGGACATCGGCTAGTTTGTTTGTTAGAGATAACCGCCGAGTGGTTCAGAGGGGTGAAGTTATGTGTGTGTGTGAGAAAGATAAAAAGAGGGCGCATGACTGCATGTAGAGAGGGACATATATAGTGTGCGTGATAGGAAGCAAGAGTGAGGGCGAGAAAGAAGGTTGATGGAGAAACAGATAAATAGAAAGATAAAGATGCTAGCTAGAGGGAGATCGGCTAGCTAGTGTGTGTGTTAGAGATAAGAGTCGAGTGGATCAGAAGGCTAAGTTATGTGTGTGGGTGTGAGAGAGATAGAGAGAGGGTGCATGTGAGTCACATACAAACAAATATCAGAGAGAAATGAGATCCCGAGAAATGGAGTTTTGTGTTTGCGAGAGAGAAAGATATTTCACAAGGAGAGTGATAGCTAGAGAGACATATCAGGGAACGCGAGATATCCCTAGGGAGAGAGAGTGTGTGTGAGCGACATACAAGGGAATGGTGGAGATATATGAGACCCTGGGAGACAGAGTTTGTGTTTGTGTGTGAGAAAGAGATATTTAAGAGGGAGAGTCGTAGCTTCTCATACCTAAGGAGCGCAAGACATCTCTGTGTGAGAGGGGGTGTGCGAGCGGCACACAGGTGAATAGCAAAGAGAAATGAGACCCCGGGAGACGAAGTTTGTGTTTGTGTGAGAGAAAGAGATTTCACAGGGAGAATCATAGTTAGAGACACATAGCAGGGAGCGAGATATACTTAGAGAGAGATAGAGTGAAGGTCGAGGGAGAGAGTACCGTCAGTGTGTTACGAAGATAAAAGATCATTAATTGTCGACATACAAGTAGCACGAGAGATACCCGAGAGACGATGAAGGCATATAGGTCTAGAGAGATATAAAAGCATGAGTGATAGCTATATGAGACGAATATCTGGATTAAAGGGGATTCAAATATTTAAACCAGAGATCAAGACATCAATAATATCATAACAAAAATTGGTCTATCAAACATGCATATTCATTTGAATTTGGGGACACGTGTAATGTTATATAGTTTATCAATATTAGTGATCCATAGATTCTTTAATTAGAGACAATGCATGGTTTATATGCAATTAATGTCTAAACGGGATTACACTATATGTTGCGTGTGTCAAACACATTATACGTGTTTGAGAAGTAAAAAAAATCCGCATGAAACACACATTAATTGAAGACAGTTAGCAAGGAATGCATACATTGGATTTCAACATAAAGTGGTTTCAAATATTTGAAAATCCAAATTAAGATGGATCCAGCCTTATGAATCTGAGATCATGCCATTTGTAAACCATATTTATGTATAAAGGGTGCTGTGCTTTTGAAAGTATATATAAAAAAATGATGTACATAGATTTGTATTCGAATACAAAATGGATCCTGCCCGAAAAAAAATACAATCTGGATTCGAATTGAGTTGGCACGGTAAACGTGCACTCTTTCTCTGCAAAAATTTGAACGAAGCGGGGAAACTCGCAGTAAGCGCCTGAAACCAAAATCTGTGAGATGGAAATTACTGCCTATCCCTGACACGCAAAGCCTATCGGCTCGATTTCTATAGGTTTCAATAGGGGTAGGCTTGTAATTTCACTCAAACATGACATAACCGCCTCCGCCAGTCACCTCCCCAGATTCATACACGGTGGGTGCCAAAACACAGTTTCTCCTCGGCCGAAATCACCTCTCACCTCCCTCCCCGATTCATACACGGTGGGCACCAAAACAAACTCTCATCGGTCGAAATCTCCGTCGACAAATATTCGGTGTATGTGAGATTACCGTCCTATCCCCAACAGACTAATATTGCTGTGATGTAGGAAATTTTAAACGGGGGCTAAGTTTGTAAATTTCCTCGCATTTGAGACAAGCGCGCCCTGAAGACATGGTTCCCCCCTACCTCTCTCCCTCCATTTCCCCATTCGTACTCCGTGGGCGCCAAAACACCCTCTCCACCGCAGTCTCCTCCGTCCGCCACCCCATCCACCGCAGTCTCCTTCGTCTGCCACCCCATCCACCGCCGTCCTCCTCCACCATGCCAGAGCTGATACCCCGACGCCGTCGTCCATTACAAGAGAGCAACCTCTCTCATGCACGGCTTCGGACCAGGATCCTTGCATCGCGTCCTCTCGCTTCATCCGCGCCATCGTCCACCTTGCCGAGGCCGCTCGTACGACCGTCTCGTCCACCGCACCGGGATATTTCCCTCGCCGCCACCATCTGCCCTCCTAGATCTGCTTCCACGCCGCCGACAGCCATTGCTACCACAGCACCCTCAACGCCTCAGCAGATGCTTACACGGCGCCACACCAGAGGTGGTACTCTTTCGTATCTGCTCAAGTTATTTATCTCGGCAAGAAAATAGATCTACACTTCTTTACTGTGATTTCTTGTCCATCACTTAGAATCTTACTTGTTAGTTGAAACCAAACATTGGTTGCGAAGTTGCCTTTGTCCAGTTTGCACCTTCAGATCCGCCATGGCACGCTCACCACTATACTCGCAATTCTTATGGTTTTCCCCTTTTATATTCCACATTAGCTTAAATGACAGTCGACTGAATTTCAAATTGGGGTCAGTCCATTTTTGGGAGTTCGCCAGAGGGAAGGAAGGGGCTCGCCGGAGGGCTGCCCCATTATCTATCTTAGGGTTTCGAGTGGGGATAGTGGTTGTGGGGGGCTATCGTCGAGCTATGGTGGGGCCTCGCCGGAGGCAAAACTCATCGCGGGTGGGGGGTGGGGTTAGCTAGAGGGATGGCTGGGGCGGCGGAAGACCAGAGGTGGTGGGCGGTTTAGGGGAGGGCGAGGGCCGGTGTATCGGCCGGCGGCCCGTGCGGTGGTCTTTAGGGGAAGAATAAGAGGCGAGGAAGAAGAAGGGTTAGGAGATGTAGGATCTTCATCCAACCGCCTAAAATGGTCGACTGACCCAAATGACGAAAGTTAGGCGACTTGCATGTAGACATTCCCATACATTCAGTACCATCATCGTAGGTGCTTCGAGACGTACGTGCAAGCAGTGCTTCTCAACCCATCAAGCTAAACAACATGCCACTCATAATTCCAAACTTAGTTTCTCAAATACGAATCTGATATGATGCTGACATGTACTAAAACAGAGAATGTTTAATTGGTCAGCTAATGTTCCTACTTTACTTTCGAAAAGCACATGCACCACATATCTAGGGACAGCGGGGAGTTGCATTCTTTATGCGCTCTGGTTCATCATGTGTGGCCAACCAACATTTTGTTATCCAAAATCTGCTTGCTCTTCTTTAGCATGCTCCTCTTCTGTTCTTCTTTTGTAAGTACTCTCTCCGTACCTAAATATAAGTCTTTGTAGAGATTCCTCCATGGACTACATACGGAGCAAAATGAGTGAATCTACACTCTAAAATGTATCTATATACATCCGTATGTGATCCATAGTGGAATCTCTACAAAGACTTGTATTTAGGAACAGAGGGAGTATAATAGTTGTACAGTATGTTCTTTGTAGTGAAGAGGAGCAGGGACATTTGCAGTGCATAGGTCTATTCGGTCGCTTGTCATGGACGCTTTCAACTCTTCGTGTTGGTCTTCATGTCGATTGTCATGGACGCTTTCAACTCTTCATATTCGGTCGTATGTGTCGCCTTTGAGAGTTAGACTGATAGTAACAGTACTGCACCTTCAGTTGTAGAGAGCTGGTATCCGAAGCCTTTCTAGCCGTACCGGCAATACTAGCACATATTTTCCAGCAAGTTCCACTTTCCTGATTTTACTCCTGATGCTTAGGGTTTTCCCATTATATCTACACTATGATCTGCGTAGGTGCTTTGTGTCCTACTAGCAGCTGTCCACCCTTTAAAGCTAAATAACACACCAATCATACGTCCTAAGCTTCTTCAAATATGAATGTGATATGATACTGACAGTAGCTAACAGACACACATTTAATTGGTTAGCTAATGCTCCCACTTGAGTTTCCAAATGCATGTGGCCACATATAGAGAGACATCATGGAATGGCATTTCTTTGGGTGCTCTGATTCATCATGGGTGGGCAACCAACATTGTATAGAAAGAAGGGGAATCTCAATAATATGCTTCCCCTTCTATTCTTTAACATGTTCCTCTTCTGTTCTTCTTTAGTAAGTATAGTATGTTCCTTGTCAGGAAGGGGAGCAGGGACATCTGTAGTCGACAGCTCTATTGGGCCGGTTCTGCTACATGATTTCGCACTTCGAGTTGGTCTGCCATAATATCCCGGAAATGGTGGGAGCCGCGCGGTCTTTGATAGACTAGACTGATAGTAACAGCAGTGCGCCTTCAGATGAAAAGATTTGGCCTGTAGGTGTTCGATAGGCTACATATTAGTAGCGGCAAAACCCTGTATTTTCCAGCCAGTTCCGCTTTCCCGATTTATTTATGGTGGTTATGGTGTACCCCTTTTATCTACACTATGATCTACCTAGTGGCTGTGCGCTCTCGTTATCATGGTTTGGCAATAAATTTTCTATACGGTATATTATGAACCTATCATCTGCCAACTATCCTTATATCTGGAGCTCCCAACAGGGAGCCTATTTTTTGTGTGTGTAGTTGTGCCAAATTATATTAATCTACTCACCATATTACAGCACACATGGGCTCTCTCATCAGAATCCAGTGATAGCACACAAGGGTTTACAGGGAGCCCCTATTATATTACAATATCCTTTGCATTACAAAGATAATCTCACTACCATTTATGTTTTCATGCTTTTCAGATATTGTACGTAATCACAATGAATATAAGAACGTGCACATGAGAAGAATATTGCGGAACAGTTCAATGGGTAACAAACTTGGCATCAAGGGATTGAGGTCCATTGTGGATGCAATGAAACCCACATGCTCCCGACCTATAGATTCGTATTCAGAATATGATCCTAATGACTATTCTGAGCTCAAGGAGTCAAAGGCAGATGGCCTATCTTGTTCATCCAATAAGGTGCATGTTCTAATTTGGCAAGGTTTTATTGGTTGCACGTATCTTGCATAAGGTGTCTTGCATTTCTTTTGCTTCGTTGCACCGCCATCTGCTTAGTTTACTCATGATATATGTGAAGATGCCATGCCCATCCATTATCAATACCTATTCCATTTGTCGTCATACCATGTTTTTTCATTCAAATGTTGTTCTTGTGTTTCAGACATCCAAAAGGAAGAGGGTGATTGCAGAACCTAAAGGAGTACAAGCAAAGTCCTTGAAAAAGGTGGTGCTACTAGAGAAATCAGATAGCACCCCACTTATATTGGCGATAGAACCAGCGCCACAAAACCTAGGATATCACAACTATGCTGGTCGCTGCTTTGCTCTTGTGAGTACCTATTGTCCTATCGCTGTACTTACATTCATGCCTGGTAGATTATGTGACATCATTGTGCATTATAGCTTGCTTATCCACTGTTCGCTCCAAATTATCAGATCTATATTAATGCTTACATTAATGTAGAATAAACCCAATGCTTTTGAAGAAATTTAGTTCTGCATTGTTCTTGTAAGTATCTGTTGTCCTTCATCACTGTACTTATATTGTCAGCTAGTTCTTCATGTACACTTTGCAGCTTATTTTCCCTTGCCCTCCATTTTCTACACATCAGATCTACATTTACTCTTGCCAAAATATTGAATAAAACCAATGTTACTGAAGAAGTTTAGCTCTGCATTGCTCTTGTCAGTGCCTTTTGCCTGTATGTTGTATTTACATTTGTACTCTGCATCTTAGGTTAAATAATCGCCATTTGTTCCTATATTTTCACATCTATATTTACTCTTAACAAAATGTAGAATAAAGGCAATACTCTTGAAGAAGAGTGTGCGGTAAACTTCTTGAATTGCCCCCCCCCCCATCAATATGGACAAGGGCTTTATAGAGCCGGTCTTCACTACTAATGTAAGTTTGTCCTCTTCGAGCCTTCAAACTTTGTTGTGTATATTTGGATAGCTATGAGTGCAAATGCTGTTTATTTTTGTCGTCTGCATCAAATTGCTTGTTCAAAGTTTATAACGAAGAAGTACATAAACATAAGTTTGTCCTTCTCAATTTCAGTCTTTAGTTGTACAACCTAGTTCCTTATTCATACCATGTAAATTAAACTAAACATAGCAAGTTATCTTCTTTAGCACTGCGTGTATGCTTGTGTTCTTGATATGTAATCCAGTGGTGTGGTGAAACTACCAACTCCAGCACAATGTCATATCCTGCTATGTCTCAACTATGAACAATGCCATATTATATTAATGTTATTTAAATCATGTCTCTTTATTTACCAATCTGAAATGGTATAAATTGACAGTACACTCACCATTCATGCTTATACGTTGTTTAGCACTACATGTATGCTTGTGTTCTTGATCTGTAATCCAGTGGTATGGTGAAGCTGGCCGCTCCTGCACAATGCCATTTCCTGCCGTCTTAACTATGAACAATGCCTATTATGTTAATGCTATTTTAAACCGTGTCTCTTTATTTCTGACAAAGAAATGAGATGAATTGACAGCGCTGATGCTTATATGTGCAAAACCTGTTATCTACCTACTTGTTTCTCTTTCAGGGTGACAACACTAATGCTAGGAAGAACTGCCACAATGATAGTGAGACGAACCCATTGTTTGTCCCTCTAACATATATTCCAGAGAAGAAGGCCACACATCTTGAGGGTAGCGATACAACCCCAAAGTCATGTCTTGATGTAGTGTCGAACTTACTCAGTGACACAAGCTCGATGAAGTCGCCGCCTGAATCTGTTCGACTTCTTCAGTCTGAAATTCAAGCAGAAAGACATGCTTCCGCTCAAATCCGACTGGAACTCCAATATCTATGCAAGATTAACCATAAGTACAGGACATCTATTGATGCTATGCAGCTTGAGTTGGTGGATATAAGCGTCAAACAAGTGCAGTCTCATCAGGTTGCTAAGCTGCTTGTGCTGCAGCTCCTGGGCCGAGCTAACCTTTCTTGAACTGTGTTGAAGTGCTGTCGGTTCTGGCTATTATTTTGTCGGCCTGTTTACTTCCACTAGTGGCGACCTGCCCAGTTTATGGAATCTGCTATCTGGTTGCCCTTTATTATCACTGGCGGTGAACTTTGATGCCCAGGGGATGTAATATGCTATATTTTCTTTGTTGTATAGTCTAGGTTTATTCTTCATCACGATGCTATAATTTATTTGCTGTTTATGCTGTCGTTGCTTTGAGAAAAGGTCGTAATCTTCGATCGGAGCGCAATGAGCCAATAGGTTAGGTTTATAAAAAAATAATTTCGGTACTAAAACTGGCCGGTCGCCAATCGCTAGTTCGGGCCGAACTGTGGGCCTACAATCATCTTGGGCCATTAGTTAGGTCTAGACTTAATCTAGCCCACTATTAGTTTCGGGCCTTTGAAAGGCTGAGTAAACTGCTTGCCTTAATTGGGCCAGAAAATTAAATAGGCTTTCAACAGGTTGAGATCTAGATTGAGCCTTAATTGTGGCGAACAAATCACGGGCCAACAGCAGGCTGTAATATACATTGGCCCATTTGTATGGTGGGCCATTAACAGGCTGAAATGTTTTTGGGCCTTGGCTGACCCAAGTACATGACGGGCTGGAAGCAGGACGGATGTATAACGGGCCAAAATTAGGCCCAACACTATCAAGGGCCTTTAACGGGCCGATAGGCAGTTTGGGCTAGAATGTATCCACGAAGACTACGGGCTGTTAAGAGGCCGAAAGTAACTACGGACCAGAATTAGGCCCAGGTGCAACTCGGGCCTTTAAATGGCCGAAAGTGAAACCGGGCCGAAAGAGGCCCATATGTAGACAGGGCCGCTGACAGGCCGAAACTAATATCGGGCCAAACTGTTAAACGGGCCATTAAGAGGCCGAAGAGCAAATCAGGCCCCCAATGGGCCCGATGGCACAGTAGCTATTAAAGGGTCGTATCTGTTATGGGTCGTAATATGGCCCAAGATATGAAAGTCAGTTAACTGGCCGGGTCAGGTATGGACCGTAATTTGGCCCAAACTATTGCAAGCTGTTAACGGGCCGGATCTGATATGGGCCGTAAACTGGCCCAGAATATTGCAGTCCTTTAACGGCCCATATCTGATATGGGCCATAATTTGGTCAAGAAAATGTTAGGATGTTAACGGGCCGGCCCATTAGATCTAACGAAATCTTGTGGGCCTATTCCTGGGTCGGCTTTTAAACCTATATGGGCCTCTATTGGGCCATCCCACGTGTCAACGTTTCATTGGTGATTCTTGTCCAATGGACGGTTGATATCTGTCCCAACGCTGAGCCGACACGTGGATCGTCGGCGAATGAGAATTTTACACGTGGAAAATCGCCATTGGTCCGGGCTGTTAACGGGTTATCGGATCCAAACCGGAACCCGATAGCTTAACGGCGACCCGTTACGGTGGATGCCACGTGTCGGTTACCCTTGACGAAAGCACTTCCATTTTATGGTCATGGAAGTGGACACTTCCGTGATGATAATTTTGGTATTGTCATGGAACACTTCTACGACAGCACATGTATGACTATCTTGATTTTGTCATAAAATCGTCATGGATGTACATGCATGACAGAAAACATGACCTACTGTGACAAACACGTATCATCACGGAAGTGTATTTTTTTGTACTAAGTATTCCTGCTTAGTACAAGTGAAGGCTAGCAAAAGCTTGAGGAGCGACCAACTAGAGAGCGACAACGGTCATAAACATGCATTGAGGTTAACCAACATTGAGTGCAAGCATGAGTAGGATATAAATAACCATGAACTTAAATATTGTGGAGGCTATGTTGATTTTGTTTCAACTACATGCGTGGACATGTGCCAAGTCAAGCCACTTGAATCATTCAGAAGAGGATACCATCCTATCATACTACATCACAACCATTTTAAAATGCATGTTGACACACCAGACAAACCATTATCCACTCCTAGCTAATTAAGCATGGCATGAGTAACTATAATCTGTAATTGTCATTGCAAACATGTTTCATTCATAATGGGCTGAATCAAGAACGATGAGCTAATCATATTTACAAAAACAAAATAGGTCGAGTTTGTACCAGCTTTTCTCCATCTCAATCATTTCATCATATATCGTCATTATTGCCTTTCACTTGCACGACCGAACGATGTGAATAATAATAGTGCACGCGCATTGGACTAAGCTAGAATCTGCAAACATTTATTCAAAGGAGAAGACAAGGTAATGTGGGCTCTTTGTTAGATCCACAATAATGCATATGAGAGCCACTCAACATTTTCATCGTGGTCTTCTCCTTACGACCCAAAGAAAAAGAAAAGAATTTCAAAGAAACACACTGAAATATTTTTGGAGTTTTTGTTTTTCTGAAAAAAGCAAAAACGAAAAAGAGAAAAACTATTTACATGGGAAAGCTCCCAATAAGCAAAAGAAGAACGAGAAATCTTTTTTGGCTTTTATTTTAATACTACAACTAAATAAACAAGAAAGAAAAACTAAAAAGAAGTGATAACTAATTTTTTTGGATTTTCTCAAAGTTTTTCAAACACACAAAAAGAAAGCAAGAAAAATAAACTAACATGGATAATACAATGAAGAAGTATGAACACCGACAACTGGAATGAATGTGTGAACATGAATGTAATGTCGATGAGAAATACGTACTCCCCCAAACTTAGGCTTTTGGCCTAAGTTGGTCTAGGGCCACGGCCCGAAATAATCCTCTCCTCGATACTCCGAAGGATCCTGAGGGTTCCACTGGTTGGCGAGCTCCTGTGGCTCCCACTGATAAACAGGCTCCTGGTACGGATCAGGTGATAGTGCTGGCTCAGGAACTGGGGATCGCGTCCGCTCCCAGTATGCATAAATGTCCTCGGGCATAATAATGTACCTCCCTGAACGAATATCGAACAAAGAAGGTGCAGGCAAAGTAATAATCTGACAAGTATCCTGACTGAATACTAGGTTGTAGAGGAGCCTCTTGTCATCATCTTTCATAATAAAATCGTGTGCTACCATACTAGCATAGTTTAAATACTAAGTGGGTAACAACATCTCCTCCTCATCATCATGCCTAATGGGTATCTCAAAATGTCTAGCAAGGTGGGAGGCATAGATACCTCCAAAGATAGTACCCTTTGAGCGGTTTGTGTTTAACCGTCGAGCAACGATGGCGCCCAAACTAAAAGTTCTATCAGAATATAAAGCATGGCGCAAAATGGCAAGGTCAGGGTCACTGAGGCCTCCACTCTCCCCACGACCAATCAAACATCTCCCAGCAAATAGTGAATAATAGTGTAAAATCGGAAAATGTCAACTAGCCACTCTCGCTTCCGACACCCCCCTTTCTTCCCCCACAGTAGTTTCAGAAATAAAGGCTTCCACATCTCTAGGACGTGGCTCACTGACGCTGCCCTCAAAAGGTATTTTGCAAACATCGCAAAAATCATAGAGTGTCATTCTCTTAGGCACATCATACAAGTGAAATTCTACCGTGGGAGGATCCTTCCTAGAATGAAAGTGAAAATTTTGCACGAAGGTATTAGTGAGTAGGAGGTAGGAGGTATTGGTCACACTTATCTTGGAGGAAGGCGGTGATGCCGTCATTCTCCGCCAAATAATAGAAATCATCTTAAATTCCGGCCGCCCTCAAGAATGCATCACTTGGCCATTCACATGGCCGAACCTCCGCGACGCGAGGAAGGTTGTACTTGGGCTTCTTCTTCTCCTCATTCTCATTTCCCTCTGAATTCTGGCTTGAAGAACCCCTTAACCACCTCCTCATGGTTTTTCTTTTCTCTGAAATTTTCTGAAATCTTTAGTGACTCAGAATAAAAGTGAACAAAACTCAACAAGATTGATAGCAACTACTCCGACATGTGTCGAGAGGCTATATCATGCAACAAAACTACTTTGGACCATATAAATTTGTCATGCAAGCTCAAGAACAAGGTCACCACAGCAGCAAAAATTTGCAATATATAAAGCGCTAGAACAAAAACTAATTGGACCATTGGAGGAGTCACATACCGATGAACAATCCCCCGAAACAGTTTCAGAAACGGAGTTCAGAGCAAGGAGATCGAAAATGGCAGCAAAATGAGTAAGAACACGGGTTTGAGCAATGGTGGGATTTTTTCTGGAGGAAGATGAAGTGGATGGGTGCTGGAATAAGTGAGGGGGCCCACAGGGGACCCATAAGCCTGCTAGGCGCGCCTAGGGGGGTGGGCGTGCCCTGTGGGCTTGTGGCCCATTGGTGCACCCCCCCTGATGTGTTTTCAGTGCCAAAAATTCTTAAACAATCTAGAAAAAATCATACTAAATTTTCAGGGCATTTGGAGAACTTTTATTTTCTGGACATTTTTTATTGCACGGATAATTCAGAAAACAGAAAAATAACAGTATTTTTGCTTTATTTATTCTAAATAACAGAAAGTAAAAGGTGGGTACAGAAGGTTGTGTTTACTAAATTCATCCATCTCATGCCCGTCAAAAGGAATCCATTAACAAGGTTGATCAAGTCTTATTAACAAACTTCTTCCGAATGACATGAAACTAGAGAATCTTCATATAACACTAGGTTACCTCAACGGGGATATGCATGTCCCCAACAATAAGAATATCATATTTCTTTTTGACGGTAGGAATAGGGAATTCAAAACCTCCAATAGCAATAGCTGAAATTTTTCCAATAGAGTTGATACTATTCACTTGAGGTTGTTTCTTCGGAAAGTGTACTGTATGCTCATTACCATTAACATGAAAAGTGACATTGCCCTTATTGCAATCAATAACAGCCCCTGCAGTATTCAAGAAGGGTCTACCAAGGATGATCGACATACTATCGTCCTCGGGTATATCAAGAATAACAAAGTCCTTTAAAATAGTAACATTTGCAACTACGATAGGCACATCCTCACAAATACCGATGGGTATAGCAGTTGATTTATCGGCCATTTGCAAAGAGATTTCAGTGGGTGTCAACTTATTCAATTCAAGTCTACGATATAAAGAGAAAGGCATAACACTAACACCGGCTCCCAAATCACATAAAGCAGTTTTAACATAGTTTCTTTTAATGGAGCATGGTATAGTTGGTATTCCTGGATCTCCTAGTTTCTTTGGTATTCCACCCTTAAATGTATAATTAGCAAGCATGGTGGAAATTTTAGCTTCCGGTATCTTTCTTTTATTTGTAACAATATCTAGCATAGGGAGACATTTTCAGAATATCAGTCAAACGCATACGCAAAAAGACACGTCTAAGCATTTCAACAAAGCGCTCAAGATCTTCATCATCCTTTTTCTTGGACGGTTTAGGAGGAAAGGGCATGGGTTTCTGAACCCATGGTTCTCTTTCTTTTCCATGTTTCCTAGCAATGAAGTCTCTTTTATCATATCTTTTATTCTTAGGTTGTGGGTTATCAAGATCAACAGCAGGTTCTATCTCCACATCTTTATCATTGCTAGGTTGAGCATCAAGATGAACATCATCATTAACATTATCACTAGGTTCATGTTCATCACCAGACTGTGTTTCAGCATCAGAAATAGAAATATCATTTGGATTCTCAGGTGTGTCTATAACAGGTTCACTAGAAGCATGCAAAGTCCTATCATCATTCTTTTTCTTTTTATTATTAGAAGGCCTAGGTGCATCAGTATTAATTCCCTGAGAGTCTTGCTCAACTCTCTTAGGATGGCCTTCAGGATACAAAGGTTCCTGAGTCATTTTACCACCTCTAGTCACAACTCTAACAGCATGATCATTCATCTTATTATTCATTTCATTGAGCAAATCATTTTGTGCCTTGAGAACATGTTCTACTTGGGTTTTTACCATGGAAGCATGTTTACTAACAATCTTGAGATCATTAATAGTTCTACACATATAATCACCAAAGCGTTCAAGCATATAGGCATTTCGTTTCAATTGTCTACTAACACATGCATTGAAGTTTTCTTGTTTAACAATAAAGTTATCAAATTCATCCAAGCATTGACTAGCAGACTTATTATGAGTAATATCACGTTCATCAAATCTATAGAGAGAATTCACCTCTACTACCTGTGTCAGGGTATTAAGACCATGTATTTCTTCAATAGGTGGTAAATTCTTAACATCTTCAGCTTTAATACCTGTTTCTTTCATAGATTTCTTTGCCTCTTGCATATCTTCAGGACTGAGAAATAGAATACCTCTCTTCTTCGGAGTTGGCTTAGGAGGTGGTTCAGGAAGAGTCCAATCATTATCATTACTCAATATATTATTCAATAGTACTTTAGCTTGTTCAACAGTTTGTTCCCTGAAAACACAACCAGCACAACTATCTAGGTGGTCCCTAGAAGCATCGGTTAGTCCATTATAAAAGATATCAAGTATTTCATTTTTCTTGAGAGGATGATCAGGCAAAGCATTAAGTAATTGGAGAAGCCTCCCCCAAGCTTGTGGGAGACTCTCTTCTTCAATTTGCACAAAGTTAAATATTTCCTGTAAAGCAGCTTGTTTCTTATGAGCAGGAATTTTTTTCTTCAGAAAAGTAGTATATCATATCATGGGGACTACGCACACAACCAGGAGCAAGAGAATTAAACCATATCTTAGCATCACCCTTTAATGAGAAAGGAAACAACTTAAGAATATAGTAATAGCGATTTTTTTCCTCATGAGCAAATAGGGTGGCTATATCATTTAATTTAGTAAGATGTGCCACAACAGTTTCAGATTCATAACCATGGAAAGGATCAGATTCAACCAAAGTAATTAACTCAGGATCGACAGAGAATTCATAATCCTTATCAGTAACAAAGATAGGTGAAGTAGCAAACTTAGGATCATATTGCATTCTAGCATTCAAAGATTTTTCTTTCAACTTGACAAGCAATTTCTTAAGATCCTCTCTATCTTTACAAGCAAGAAAGTCCCTAGCTACTTCTCCATCCATAACATAACCCTCAGGTATAATAGGAAATTCATATCTAGGAGAGCTAGGTCTAACAGGTGTTTCAAAGTGTTCAATTTCAATAATTTCATCAGTTTCAGAAATATCATCAGTTTCAACATTCTAAATATCTTTAGCTCTAGCAAGTTGTTCATCAAGAAATTCACCCGGTGGCACAGTCTTATCAAGCAAAGTAGTAGTATCATCATAAGCATCATGCATAGCAGAAGTAGCATCATCAATTACTTGCGACATATCAGAATTAATAGCAGGTGTAGGTGTCGCAAGCATACTCAAAACAGAAGATGAATCAAGTGCAGAGCTAGATGGCAGTTCCTTATCTCCCCTCGTCCTAGAGGGAAAAATCTTGGCTTTGGTATCTTTCAGATTCTTCATAGTGATCAACAGATATAAATCCCAAGTGACTCAGAGAATAGAGCTATGCTCCCCGGCAACGGTGCCAAAAAAGGTCATGATAACCCACAAGTATAGGGGATCGCAACAGTTTTCGAGGGTAGAGTATTCAACCCAAATTTATTGATTCGACACAAGGGGAGCCAAAGAATATTCACAAGTATTAGCAGTTGAGTTATCAATTCAACCACACCTGAAAGACTTAATATCTTCAGCAAAGTATTTAGTAGCAAAGTAGTATGGAAGTAACGGTAACAGTGGCAAAAGTAACAGTAGCAGTTTTGTAGCGATTGTAACAGTAGCAACGGCAAAGAAACTTAGCAAAGATCAATATGTGAAAAGCTCGTAGGCAATGGATCGGCAATGATAATTGTGTCGGATGATATGCATCATGTAGCAGTTATAACCTAGGGTGACACAGAACTAGCTCCAATTCATCAATATAATGTAGGCATGTATTCCGTATATAGTCATACGTGCTTATGGAAAAGAACTTGCATGACATCTTTTGTCCTACCCTCCCGTGGCAGCGGGGTCCTAATGGAAACTAAGGGATATTAAGGCCTCCTTTTAATAGAGAACTGGAACAAAGCATTAACACTTAGTGAATACATGAACTCCTCAAACTACGGTAATCACCGAAAAGAATCCCAATTATTGTCACCTCGGGGTATGCGTATCATAACTCGTAATAGGTGTCTACAACTTGCAAGATAGAATCAAGAACTCACATATATTCATGAAAACATAATAGGTTCAGATATGAAATCATGGCACTCGGGCCCTAGTGACAAGCATTAAGCATAGCAAAGTCATAGCAACATCAATCTCAGAACATAGTGGATACTAGGGATCAAACCCTACCTAAACTAACTCGATTACATGATAAATCTCATCCAACCCATCACCGTCCAGCAAGCCTACGATGGAATTACTCACTCCCGGCGGTGAGCATCATGAAATTGGTGATGGAGAAAGGTTGGTGATGATCATGGCGATGAATCCCCCTCTCCGGAGCCCCGAACGGACTCCAGATCAGCCCTCCCGATGAAGAACAGGAGGCGGCGGCGGTTCCATATCATAAAACGCGATGAATCCTTCTCCTCGATTTTTTCTCCCCGAATAGGGTTATATAGAGTTGGAGTTGAGGTCAGAGGAGGTCCAGGGGGCCCACAAGCCCTCTAGGCGCGCCCTAGGGGGGGCGCCCCCAGGCTTGTGGCCTCTGGGTGGACCCCCTTTGGTTAATTCTTGCGCCAGTATTTTCTATATATTCCACAAAAATTCTCCATAAATTTTCAGGTCGATCCAAGAACTTTGATTTCTGCACAAAAATAACACCATGGCAATTCTGCTGAAAACAACATTAGTCTGGGTTAGTTCCATTCAAATCATGCAAATTAGAGTCCAAAACAAGGGCAAAAGAGTTTGGAAAAGTAGATACGATGGAGACGTATCAATGGGAGCAGCACCACCGAAGCCGCCCTGGAGGAAACCACCTCCACCGCCGTTGTGCGGGAGGCCTGTGCCTCCGGCACCGTCGCGGTCGCTGTCCGAACACCGCTGCAAGGCATACCAGGCCACCCCTGGCCCGGCCAGGCCCGAATCGGGCCCGCTAAGCCCCGCCAGCCACGCTGCAGCAGGGAGTATCCACTACACTCGGGTGATGCTTTGGAATGGTTGGAACAATATTAAAAAGTATACACCCGCTTGGGTGTAATTTATTTTTGCAAATGTATAGCAAGATGCCATTTGCATCCAAAAGAGGTTAGTGATGCAAGGCTTCAATGTGTGGCCAAAGAAAAGAAATAAGGGATCGAAATGATGATTGTAATTCTGCACGTTTGGAATAAAATTCTCATTTACCCAGCAAAAAAATAAAAGAAATGATGAAGGCATAATGTGCGACTTTGCGTCACTTGATCGCTTTGAGTCAATGGTCACTAGGACTGAAATATAATCCAAAAAGCTAATCGAGAGGAAGGCAGACGTGCTCCCAGCAGCATCAGACAAGTAGGGTGAGTGAGCAACATCAGACAAGTAGGGTATGGAACCTGAGAGTCATAGTGAGTCATAGTGTCAGTCCTATGGTGGCCGCCACACTCGGAGAAGGTGGCGGCACTATGGTGAGTAGTAGGTCGCATCGCCTTGGCGACACCCTAGCATGACGGTGTGCACTCCTTGGCACCCGGAATCTATCTAGGGTGACCGGCCTCAACGATGAAGGCGTATGCCTCCTTGTAGTGCCACACCACTGTGCCCGAGGTTGTCCAACCCACATACGAATGGGTCAGCTACATGGCTGGTACGAACAGAGAGTTGAGGTCCCCTCTGCACCTCCCAGGTTGATCCAGCTACTCAGGATGCCAGACCGGCGGGCGCACTGGCTCGATGCTGAGACGACGAGGCGAGAGGTTTTCAGGGGCTGAAGGAGGCGGGCCATGTCATGGCAGGGAGAGAAGGGCGTTGGCGATGCCGTGGATGAGAGGGGAGGTGGTGGACAGAGGAGCAGGTGGACTTCACCATGGTGTGGAGGGGAGGTTCCTAGGAGAGATGGCGGCGATGACGCTGTGGCGGGGAGATGAGATGCAGCGACAACCGGTGGTTGGCAGGCTGCGCGGAAAGAGTAGGAGGCGGTTGTGCGGTGAGTGAGGAAAGGAGTGGCTGCTTTTTTTGTCAAGAAAAGAAGAGAGGAGTGATACGTCCATTTTGCATCATGTTTTCCTACTGTTATTTATAATGTTTTTATGTATAATAATGCTTTATGGAGTAATTCTAATGCCTTTTCTCTCATAATACGCAAGGTTTACACAAAGAGGGAGAATGTCGGCAGCTGGAATTCTGGACCTGAAAAAGCTATGTCAGAGATACCTATTCTGCACATCTCCAAATGAGCTAAAAATTTACGAAGAATTATTTTGGAATATATAAAAAATACTTGATCAAATAACTACCGAAGGGGGTCACCTGGTGACCACAAGACACCAGGGCGCGCCAGGCCCCCCAGGCACCCTGGTGGGTTGTGGTCAGCCCAGCCCACCTCCGGTGCCCATCTTCTGGTATATAAGTCATTTTGACCTAGAAAAATAAATAAGGAGAGGACTTCTGGGACGGAGCGCCGCCCTTTCGAGGCGGAACTTGGGCAGGAGCACTTTTGCCCTCCGGTGGAGCGATTCCATCGGGGGAACTTCCCTCCCAGAGGGGGAAATCGAATCCATCGTCATCACCAACAACCCTCTCATCTTTGGGAGGCCAATCTCCATCAACATCTTCAACTCTTGTGTTCAGTCTTTGTACCGGAACCTCAGATTGGTACTTGTGGGTGACTAGTAGTGTTGATTACATCTTGTAGTTGATTACTATATGGTTTATTTGGTGGAAGATTATATGTTCAGATCTATTATGCTATTTAATACCCCTCTGAACTTGAGCACGAATATCATTTGTGATTAGTTACTTTTGTTCTTGAGGTCACGGGAGAAGTCATGTTGCAAGTAATCATGTGAACTTGATATGTGTTCGATATTTTGATGATATGTATGTTGTGATTCCCTTAGTGGTGTCATGTGAACATAGACTACATGACACTTCACCATCTTTGAGCCTAAGGGAATGCATTGTGGAGTAGTTATTAGATGATGGGTTGCTATAGTGACAGAAGCTTAAACCCTAGTTTATGCGCTACTTCGTAAGGGACCGATTTGGATCCAAATGTTTAATGCTATGGTTAGATTTTATATTAATACTTTTCTCATAGTTGCGGATGCTTGCGAGGGGGTTAATCATAAGTGAGAGGTTTGTTCAAGTAAGAACAGCACCCAAGCACCGGTCCACCCACATATCAAATTATCAAAGTAGCGAACGCGAATCAAACCAACATGATGAAGGTGACTAGATGAAATTCCTGTGTGCCCTCAAGAACACTTTGCTTATTATAAGAGACCGTCTTGGCCTGTCCTTTGCCACAAAAGGATTGGGCTACCTTGCTACACTTTATTTACCGTTACCGTTACTTGCTCATTACAAATTATCTTGCTATCAAACTACCTGTTACCGACAATTTCAGTGCTTGCATAAATTACCTTGCTGAAAACTACTTGTCATTTCCTTCTGCTCCTCGTTGGGCTCGACACTCTTACTTACCGAAAGGACTACGATTGATCCCCTATACTTGTGGGTCATCAAGACTCTTTTCTGCTGCCGTTGCCAGGGAGTGAAGCACTCTTGGTAAGTGGAAATTGGTAAGGAAAAATTATTACTACGTGCTCAAATTTATTGTCACTTGTCACTATGGAAAATCATCCTTTGAGGGGTTTGTTCAGGGTATCTTCACCTCGACCGGAAGCACAATTAGTTGCCCCTCAACCTACTGCACCTACTGAAAATATCGGTTATGAAATTCCTTTGGGTATGATAGAACAACTGCTAGCTAATCCTTATGAAGGAGACGAAACTGAACATCCTGATATGCATTTGATATATGTGGATGAAATTTGTGGATTGTTTAAGCTTGCAGGTTTATCTGGAGATGAAGCTAAGAAGAAGGTTTTTCCTTTATCTTTGAAGGGAAAAGCATTGACATGGTATAGGTTATGCGATGATATTGGATCTTGGAACTGGAATCGACTGAAATTGGAATTTCACCAAAAAATTTATCCTATGCATCTAGTTCATCATGATCGGAATTATATATATAATTTTTGGCCTCGTGAAGGAGAAAGTTCACTCTAGCTTGGGGGAGGCTTAAGTCAATGTTATATTCATGCCCCAATCATGAGCTCTCGAGAGAAATTATTATTCAGAATTTTTATGCTTGGCTTTCTCGTGATGATCAATACATGCTCGATACTTCTTGTATTGGTTCTTTTATGAAGAAGCCTATTGAATTAAGGTGGGATCTTTTAGAAAGAATTAAACGCAACTCTGAAGATTGGGAACTCGATGAAGGTAAAGAGTCAGGTATTAAGCTTGAGTTTGATTCTGTTAAATCTTTTATGAATACCGATGCTTTTCACAAGTTTAGCAATAAATATGGGTTTGATTCTAAGATAGTAGCCTCTTTTTGTGAATCATTTGCTACTCATGTTAATCTCCCTAAGGAGAAGTGGTTCAAATATCATCCCCCTATTAAAGAAGAAATTAAAGAACTGGTTAAAGCTAAAGATGAAACTATTATTTACAATGTTGATCCAGTTGTGCCTACTGCTTATATTGAAAAACCACCTTTCCCTGTTAGGATAAAGGAACATGCTAAGGTTTCAACTGTGGTTTGCAAAAGTAATATTAAAGCACCTAAACCCTTTGAGCAAATTAAAGTAGAACCTAGTGTTGCTATGGTTAAAGATCTCCTGGTAGAAAATATTGATGGGCATGTTATTTATTTCTATGATGAAGCTGCTAGAATTGCCAAACCCAATGAAAAAGATAAACATAGACCTATTGTTGGCATGCCTATTATCTCAGTTAAAATAGGAGATCACTGTTATCATGGTTTATGTGACTTAGGTGCTAGCATGAGTGCTATTCCTTTTACCTTATACCAAGAAATTATGAATGATATAGCACCCGCTGAAATAGAAGACATAGATGTTACTATTAAACTTGCTAATAGAGACACCGTCACACCACTTGGGATTGTCAGAGATGTTGAAGTCTTGTGTGGGAAAATAAAATACCCTACTAATTTTCTAGTTCTTGGTTCCCGACAAGATGATTTTTGTCCCACAATCTTTGGTAGACCTTTCTTGAACACTGTTAATGCCACTATAGATTGCCATAAACAAACTGTCAGTGTTAGCTTTGGTGATGAGTCTCATGAGTTTAATTTCTCCAACTTTAGTAGACAAACTCATAAGAAAGAATTACCTAGTAAGGATGAAATAATTGCTCTTGCTTCTATTGCTATGCCTCCTACTAATCCTTTAGAACAATATTTGCTAGACCATGAAAATGATATGCACTTGCATGAAAGAAATGAAATAGATAAAATATTATTTGAACAACAACCTCTGCTTAAACACAATTTGCCTATTGAAACTCTAGGAGGTCCTCCTCCACCTAAAGGTGATCCCGTGTTTGAATTAAAACAATTACCTGACACTTTGAAATATGCTTATCTTGATGAGAAAAAGATATATCCTGTTATTATTAGTGCTAACCTTTCAGAACATGAAGAAGAAAGATTATTAAATATTCTGAAGAAGCACCGTGCTGCTATTGGATATACTCTTGATGATCTTAAGGGCATTAGTCCCACTCTCTGTCAGAACAAGATTAATATGGAACCTGATGCTAAACCCGTTGTTGATCACCAACGACGTTTGAATCCTAAGATGAAAGAAGTGGTAAGAACTGAAATACTAAAGCTTCTGGAAGCAGGTATAATCTATCCTATAGCTGATAGTAGATGGGTAAGTCCTGTTCATTGTGTCCCTAAGAAGGGAGGTATTACTTTTGTTCCTAATGATAAAAATGAACTTATTCCACAAAGAATAGTTACTGGCTACAGAATGGTAATTGATTTTAGAAAATTAAATAAATCTACTAGAAAAGATCATTACCCTCTGCCTTTTATTGATTAAATGCTAGAAAGATTATATAAGCATATACATTTTTGTTTTCTTGATGGATATTCTGGTTTTTCTCAAATACCTATTTCACAACCTGATCAAGAGAAAACCACCTTTACTTGTCCTTTTGAAACTTATGCTTATAGACGTATGCCTTTTGGTTTATGCAATGCATGTGCTACCTTTCAAAGATGTATGACTGCTATATTCTCTGATTTTTGTGAAAAGATTGTTGAGGTTTTCATGGATGATTTTTCTGTTTACGGAACTTCTTTTGATGATTGCTTAAGCAACCTTGATAGAGTTTTGCAGAGATGTGAGCAAACTAATCTTGTCTTGAATTGGGAGAAGTGCCACTTTATGGTTAACCAAGCTAAAGTTGATGCCATTGAGAAAATGCCATGTCCCAAGGACATAAAAGGTATTTGTAGTTTCCTTGGCCATGCTGGTTTTTAAGGTTTATTAAAGACTTCTCTAAAATTTCTAGGCCTCTTACTAATCTTTTACAAAAGGATATTCCATTTGTTTTTTATGATGATTATGTAGAAGCCTTTGAAACACTTAAGAAAGCCTTAACTACTGCACCTATAGTTCAACCACCTTATTGGAACTTGCCTTTTGAAATTATGTGTGATGCTAGTGATTATGTTGTTGGTGCTGTTCTAGGACAAAGAGTTGATAAAAAAATTAAATGTTATCCATTATGCTAGTAAAACTCTAGACAGTGCCCAAAGAAATTAGGCTACTACTGAAAAAGAATTTTTAGCAGTTGTGTTTGCTTGTGATAAATTCAGATCTTACATTGTTGATTCCAAAGTAATTGTTCACACTGATCATGCTGCTATAAAATATCTTATGGAAAATAAAGATGCTAAACCTAGACTCATTAGGTGGGTTCTCTTGCTACAAGAATTTGATTTACATATCACTGATAGGAAAGGAGATGAGAACCCCGTAGCAGATAACTTGTCTAGCTTAGGAAATATTCTTGATGTCCCACTACCTATTGATGATAGTTTTCCTGATGAACAACTAGCTGCAATAAATGTTTCTCACAACACACCTTGGTATGCTGACTATGCTAATTACATTGTTGCTAAATATATACCACCTAGTTTCACATACCAACAAAAGAAAAAATTCTTTTATGATTTAAGACATTACTTTTGGGATGACCCACATCTTTATAAAGAAGGAGTAGATGGTATTATTAGACGTTGTGTACCTGAGCATGAACAGGAACAAATCCTATGAAAATGTCATTCCGAAGCTTATGGAGGACATCATGCGGGAGATAGAACTGCTCACAAGGTATTGCAATCTGGTTTTTATTAGCCTACTCTCTTCAAGGATGCCCGTAAGTTTGTCTTATCTTGTGATGAATGTCGAAGAATTGGTAATATCGGTAAGCGTTAGGAAATGCCTATGAATTATTCACTTGTTGTTGAACCATTTGATGTTTGGGGTTTTGATTATATGGGACCTTTTCCTTCCTCTAATGGGTATACTCATATTTTGGTTGCTTTTGATTGTGTTACTAAGTGGGTAGAAGCTATTCCAACTAGTAGTGTTGATCACAACACTTCCATTAAAATGCTTAAAGAAGTTATTTTCCCAAGGTTTGGAGTCCCTAGATATTTAATGACTGATGGTGGTTCACACTTTATTCATGGTGCTTTCCGTAAAATGCTTGCTAAATATGATGTTAACCTTAGAATTGCATCACCCTATCATCCTCAATCTAGTGGTCAAGTTGAACTTAGCAATAAAGAAATAAAATTAATATTACAAAAAACTATCAATAGGTCCCGAAAGAATTGGTTTAAGAAATTAGATGATGCACTTTGGGCTTACAAAACAGCTTATAAAAGTCCTATGGGTATGTCTCCTTATAAAATGGTTTATGGAAAAGCTTGTCATTTGCCTCTTGAGTTAGAACATAAAGCATATTGGGCAATTAAAGAACTCAACTATGATTTCAAACTTGCTGGTGAAAAGAGGTTATTTGATATTAGCTCACTAGATGAATGGAGAACACAAGCTTATGAAAATGCCAAATTATTCAAAGAAAAAGTTAAAAGATGGCATGACAAAAGAATCCAAAAGCGGGAATTCAAAGTTGGAGAATATGTTCTTTTGTACAACACTCGTTTTAGATTCTTTGCAGGGAAACTTCTTTCCAAATGGGAAGGACCTTATATTATCGAAGAGGTTTATCATTCTGGAGCCATTAAGATCAATAATGCCGAAGGTACAAACCCGAAGGTGGTCAATGGACAAAGAATCAAACATTATATCTCAGGTATGCCTATTAATGTTGAAAGCAATATTATTCAAACCATGACACCGGAAGAACACATAAAAGAAACCTTCGAGAACACTCCAGAATCCTGAAAAAGAGGAGGTACGTGATACAGTAAGTAAACAGACTCCGAAAAATCCGCAAAAATATTTTCTGTCAGTTTTGGAATATAACAAAAATTAGAAAAATAAGAAACAACTAGGAAGGCAACCGAGGTGAGCACGATACACCAGGGCGCGCCTGCCTTGCCTGGCGCGCCCAGGTGGGTTGTGCCCACCTTGGGAACCTTCCCGACTCTGTTTCCCTTCTGTTTGCTTGTTTCCCAAGATAAAAAAAATCTTTATATACCCCCCAAATGTATTGACCACCGCATCACGAAGAAATCTTCTGTTCTTGTTTCTTGCTGTTTTCTGACAGATCTAGATCGCCCTGGCCGCACCAAGCTCCTCCAAGGACAAGTTCTTTGAAAGGGTAATTAACCCCTTCTTGTCGGAGGTGATGAAGCACCCTCAAACCATTGAGATGCATGAGGGGGTGCTCCACATCCGGGATGTTCAAGGGCCCAAGGGGACGGGAACCGTGGAGGCCAGGCTCGAAGCCATGGAGCAGGAGGTCTTCAAGTGCAAAGGGATGGTGGAGCGTGGACTCAGTGCCAATCACCTCATGATTAAGGATTTCACCCGTGATCACAAGGTGGATGGCTGGTCCATGAAGGACATCGTCTTCACCCTCAACGAGCAAATCAACTTTCTGCAAAGCGAAATCTATGATCTCCAAAATCAAGTCTTTGAATACGAGGAAAGATTTAAAGGTATGAGTTTGTCTGCCAGTTGCAGGACTCGTGAGACTCATGCTTCCTCTTATGATGGTGAGCCACTGCCATGGAAGCCGGAGGATAAGCTCGCTACTACTTCATCACCACCACCACCATCATCTTCACCACCAAAGGAGACTTGACTACATGGGTATGGCCACTCCCCTTGGCTTGTGCCAAGCTTGGGGGAGATGCCCCGGTATCGTATCACCTTCACTTTTATTGCCTTTACCTAGTTTAGTTTGATCTTTAGTTTTATCATGGATTAGTTGAATAAAAGTTTAGCATGATCTATCTTCGAGTTTTAGTTTTCGTGATCTATCCATCTATGTAATCGAGTGAGAGTTATATAATAAAGTTTAGTTTGAGTTTTATAATAAAGTTTAGTTTGAGTTTTTGCTTCTTTACTTTTATGTCGCAATCAAATAAAAATAAATATTTGAAAAAGATCATATGCTGATCTTATGGTAAGTACTGACATCACATAAGGAAAAGTATAAGTGGTAAAATTTATTGGAGATTGACAAACACAACATTGGTCAATAATGCAACTCATGAAAGAATTATTAAGGGAAGAGAAGATTCACATGCAAATACACTATCTTGGACATCTTTTATGATTGTGAGCCCCCATTAAATATTATATGCCAAAATTGTTGACGTTGGACAACGAAGACAACGTAATGATTTATGTTTGTCCATATTTCACATAGAAGTTATATTGTCATAGATCCTTCAACATGTGGTGCTTGCTCAATGTCTTTGCTAGCCAAAATTCCGCACTAAGTAGAGATACTACTTGTGCATCCAAAAACCCTAAACCCAAATCTTGTTTTGAGAGTCCACCATACCTACCTATGGATTGAGTAAGATCTTTCAAGTAAGTTGCCATCGATGCAATAAGGCAATAAAAATTGCTTCTAAATGTGTTTGATCATTTAGTGTAAGAGAAATTTGAGCGTTGTACGAACTTGTGATGGCAAAGTAATAAAAGAGACAGATTGCATAATAAAGGTTGCTATCATAAGGGGCAATATAACATGATGTTCTTTTGCATTAAGGGATTTGGCATGCAAACCAATAAGAGCATGACAACCTCGGCTTCCCTCTGCGAAGGGCCTATCTTTTACATTCATGTATTTACTTTTATGCAAAAGTCAAAGTATTCTCCCTATTCCTTTTTTTTCTCTTTTTGCAAGCATCATGTGGTGAGGAAAGATCTAGGCACATATATCCAGTTGGATATGAGTGAGCATGAGTTATTATTGTTGACATCACCCTTGAGGTGAATACGTTGGGAGGCAAACCTATAAGCCCCTATCTTTCTATGTGTCCGGTTGAAACTTTTTGCTCATTTGTATACGGTGAGTGTTAGCAATCATGGAAGATTAAATGATGGTTGAGTATGTGGACTTGCCAAAAGGCTCCAATACGAGACCCTTCCTGAAAAGATGATGAATCGTAGTTGCAAAGTTGACTGAGAAAATAGTTTGTTGGTTTTCAATAGATTTTATTCTTTATACTTCAATGTTGTGATGAATTGCTACTTGTTCATGAGAAGTTATATGATAAAGTCATATGATAAAAGTTTTATGATAAAGTTTGTTGCTGATATAATAATAAGCATGATGCTGCTATGGCCGTATTTTGTTTTTATCGACACCTCTCTCTCTCTAAGCATGTGGACATGTTTTTCAATATCGGTTTTTCACTTGAGGACAAGCGAGGTCTAAGCTTGGGGGAGTTGATACGTCCATTTTGCATCATGTTTTCCTACTGTTATTTACAATGTTTTTATGTATAATAATGCTTTATGGAGTAATTCTAATGCCTTTTCTCTCACAATATGCAAGGTTTACACAAAGAGGGAGAATACCGGCAGCTGGAATTCTGGACCTGAAAAAGCTACGTCACAGATACCTATTATGCACATCTCCAAATGAGCTAAAAAATTACGAAGAATTATTTTATAATATATAAAAAATACTGGAGCAAATAACTATCGGAGGGGGGCCACCTGGTGACCACAAGACACCAGGGTGCACCAGGCCCCCCAGGCGCGCCCTGGTGGGTTGTGGTCAGCCCAGCCCACCTCCGGTGCCCATCTTATGGTATATAAGTCATTTTGACGTAGAAAAAAATAAGGAGAGTACTTTCGGGACGGAGCGCCGCCGTTTCGAGGCGGAATTTGGGCAGGAGCACTTTTGCCCTCCGGCGGAGCGATTCCGCCGGGGGAACTTCCCTCCTGGAGGGAGAAATCGAAGCCATCGTCATCACCAACAACCCTCTCATCTTTGGGAGGCCAATCTCCATCAACATCTTCAACAGCACCATCTCCTCTCAAACCCTTGTTCATCTCTTGTGTTCAATCTTTGTACCGGAACCTCAGATCGGTACCTGTGGGTGACTAGTAGTGTTGATTACATCTTGTAGTTGATTACTATATGGTTTATTTGATGGAAGATTATATGTTCAGATCTATTATGCTATTTAATACCCCTCTGATCTTGAGCATGAATATCATTTGTGAGTAGTTACTTTTGTTCTTGAGGTCACGGGAGAAGTCATGTTGCAAGTAATCATGTGAACTTGATATGTGTTCGATATTTTGATGATATGTATGTTGTGATTCCCTTAGTGGTGTCATGTGAACGTCGACTACATGGCACTTCACCATCTTTGGGCCTAAGGGAATGCATTGTGGAGTAGTTATTAGATGATGGTTGCTAGAGTGACAGAATCTTAAACCCTAGTTTATGCGCTACTTCGTAAGGGACCGATTTGGATCCAAATGTTTAATGCTATGGTTAGGTTTTATCTTAATACTTTTCTCGTAGTTGCGGATGCTTGCGAGGGGGTTAATCATAAGTTGGAGGTTTGTTCAAGTAAGAACAGCACCCAAGCACCGGTCCACCCACATATTAAATTATCAAAGTAGCGAACGTGAATCAAACCAACATTATGAAAATGACTAGATGAAATTCCCGTGTGCCCTTAAAACACTTTGCTTATTATAAGAGACCGTTTTGGCCGGTCCTTTGCCACAAAAGGATTGGGCTACCTTGCTGCACTTTATTTATCATTACCGTTACTTGCTCATTACAAATTATCTTGCTATCAAACTACCTGTTACCGACAATTTCATTGCTTGCAGAAATTACCTTGCTGAAAACCACTTGTCATTTCCTTCTGCTCCTCGTTGGGTTCGACACTCTTACTTATCGAAAGGACTACGATTGATCCCCTATACTTGTGGGTCATCAAGGAGCAGCTTCTATGTGGTGACATCAATGTCACATAGTCTAGCAAGTCATTTTTAGGAAAAATGCCAACCAAATGATCTATAGGTAGCCTACAATTTAAAGCTCACTAAAAACTGGATGTGACTTACATTATACTACCCAAATAAACCTAAAGGCAACATTCCTCACATTGTACGTAAATATCTTGAACATATCAAGGAGATCTTAGTTTGTAAAAGACAATTAGTTTTTTTTGCGGGGGATAAAAGACAATTAGTTGGATCACTTCTATGTCTGTACACATCGTTCTATTAGGTTTTTTATTATCAACTTAGTACATTAAAGTGAAGTGGATTTCAATTACTTTTACAGGCTATCATTTCTATGCATGCAAAATTTGACATGCATTATGTTTATATATGCAACCGATAAAAATATATTCATGGCATGTAGCAACGCACGGGCATTCTACTAGTGAAGAGAGGTAATTTAGTAACATGAAAGTTTCTACAACCATATTTCCCTCTCTCATAATAATTAGATGTGGGATCATATTCAAATTCAACAATATAGCTATCACATAACATATTCTCTACATTATCCACATGCATGCAATGTTGACACTCTTCCAAAATAGTGGGATTATCATCAAATGAAGTCATGACCTCTCCAAGCCCATTTTTATCAAAAATTTCATAAGATTGATCATTCTCCAAAGTAGTGGGATCATTATTACCTAAAGTTAGGACTCTTCCAACCCCACTTTCAATATTATTGCAAACACTATTATCAATATCATATTCATCATGGGGCTTAAATAAATTTTCAAGATCATAAGAAGGATCACCCCAATCAGGATCATTGCAATAAGTAGTGGACATAACAAGATTAGCATACCAAGGCTTAGGGTTTTGCATATTATTAGCACAATTGACATTAATAGAATTTATAATAACATCATTGCAATCATGCTTTTCATTCAAGGAGCTATTGTGAATCACTTTATAAAATTCTTCTTTTAACACTTCATCACAATTTTCAGATTCACGAATCTCAAGCCAAACTTCATAAAGATAATCTAGTGAACACAACTCACTAGCAATTGGTTCATCATAATTGAATCTTTTAAAAAGATTAGCAAGTAGATGAGAATCCATAAGTTTTTATTTTATGATTTCCAATAAGCACACAATTATGGCAAACAAACAAGCAAAGCAACAAAGTAGAACATTTTTGTGTTAATTTTTTTTCGATAAAATGTTTTAGAAGTGGGGAGATGAAATCAAGAGGCAAATGGCAAATAATGTAAATGCAAGGAGATGAAAGTTTATGCAAAGGTACTTGATAGTTGTTGATGATGTCTCCTCGGCAACGGCGCCAGAAATTCTTCCTGCTACTTGTGAGCTGCGTTGGGATTTCCTCGAAGAGGAGAGGATGATGCAGTACAGTAGAGATAAGTATTTCCCTCAGTTTATGAAACCAAGGTTATCAATCCAGTAGGAGAACCAAGCAACGACTAGTGAACAACACCTGCACACAAACAACAAATAATTGCAACCCAACGCGAACAAGGGGTTGTCAATCCCTTGATGGTTACGAGCAAGATTAAATTGTATAGTTTTTGATAAATAGATCGGAAAAAAATACAAAATAAAATAAAGAAAAGAAAATTGCAGCAATTTTTTTTTTGGTTTTAATATATGATAAAAGATAGACCCGGGGGCCATAGTTTTCACTAGAGGCTTCTCTCTTGAAAATAGCATACGGTGGGTAAACAAATTACTGTTGGGCAATTGATAGAAAAGTAAATAATTATGACAATATCCAAGGCAATGATCATGTATATAGGCATCATGTCCGAGATAAGTTGACGGAAATGATTCTGCATCTACTACTATTACTCCACACATCGACCGCTATCCAGCATGCATCTAGTGTATTAAGTTCATGGTAAAATGGAGTAACGCCTTAAGCAAGATGACATGATGTAGACAAGATAAACTCACGTATGAAATAAATCCCATCTTTTTACCCTTAATAGAAATGATACATACGTGTCATGTCCCTTTCTGTCACTGGGATTGAGCACTGTAAGATCGAACCCATTACAAAGCACCTCTTCCCATGGTAAGATAAATTAATCTAGTTGGCCAAACCAAACCAATAAATCGGAGAGGAAATATGAGGCTATAATAATCATGCATAAAAGAGTTCAGAGAAAACTCAAATAGTATTCATGGATAGATCTAATCATAAACTCACAATTCATCGGATCCCAACAAACACACCGCAAAAAGTCATTACATCAAATAGATCTCCAAGAACACCGAGGAGAACATTGTATTGAAAATCAAATAGAGAGAAGAAGCCATCTAGCTACTAACTATGGACCCATAGGTTCGTGGTAAACTACTCACGCATCATCGGAGGGCAGCAAGGATGATGAATACCCGTGGTGACAATGGGGTATCATATTGATTCACTTGATATGTGTTTTTGGCACTCAATTCACGGATTCCTGAGGTGGCATTGGGGTAATCTATGCATAGGGGTTGATGCATGTTCTCGTCTTTGTTTCTCCGGTAGAAATCTTGGGGCACTCTTTGAGGTTCTTTGTATTAGATTGAGTATTATGAATCTGAAATTGTTTGATGCATATCGTATAATCAACTCACGGATACTCCCAGTGACATTGGAGTATCTAGGTGACATTAGAGTTGGTTGATGTGTATCATATGGTGTTATTTTAGTACGAAATCTTAGATAGATCGATCGGAAAGGATAACTTGGTGTTATTTTTGTACGAACTCTTGGATAGATCGATCAGAAAGGATAACTTTGAGGTGGTTTCGTACCCTACAAACAATTTTGTCTTATGTTCTCCGCTAGATAAGAACTTTGAAGTGATTCTTCATCGCACGTTGAGGGATGGTTATATGATCCAATTATATTAGCATTGTTGAGAGATTGCACTAGTGAAAGTATGAACCCTAGGCCTCATTTTCAAGCATTGCAATACTGTTTGTGCTCACTTTTGTTACTTGCTACCTTGCTGTTTTTTATTGTTACTATTACAAAAATCAATATCTACTATCATTACTACACTTGTATCACCATCTCTTCGCCGAACTAGTGCACCTATACAATTTACCATTGTATTCGGTGTGTTGGGGACACAAGAGACTCTTTGTTATTTGGTTGCAGGGTTGTTTGAGAGATACCATCTTCATCCTACGCCTCCCGCGGATTGATAAACCTTAGGTCGTCCACTTGAGGGAAAATTGCTACAGTCCTACAAAACTCTGCGCTTGGAGGACAACACAAGACTACAAGAATAAAGTTGCGTAGTAGACATCAAGCTCTTTTCTGGCGCCGTTGCCAGGGAGGTGAGTGCTTGAAGGTATATCTTTAGATCTTGCAATTGAATCTTTTAGTTTCTTGTTTTATCACTAGTTTGGTTTATAAAAGAAAACTACAAAAAAATGGAATTGAGGTGGCCTCATATTATTCGTCTTTATCATGTCTTTCTTGAAAATGACGGATCAGAAAATTGTGCTCAATTGATAGAAGAAGAATTCAATAAAATGTTTGGCATAAAAACTTTGAATGATGATCATGATTGCAATTTTGTTAGTATGAATTCTTTGAATATCCATGATGCTAGTGATATGCAAAGCCATAAGCTTGGGGATTCTATGTTTGGTGAAGATGATATTTTTAGTCCCCCAAGTTTTGATGAGAATATTTATTATGATGAAAGCATGCCTCCTATTTATGATGATTATATTGATGAAAGTGGATTTGGTGAGGTCATGACTTTATTTAATGATGAATCCACTATTTCAGAAGAGGTTTCAATTGATTATGAGAACAAAGTTCCTATTTATGATGATTATGGTGATGACATGTATGCTATAAAGAATAATGATAACCATGAAACTTGTCATCATGATTTTAATTTTCAATATGATTATGCCAATCAAGTATCACATGATAGTTATTTTGTTGAGTTTGCTCCCACTACTATTTATGAGAAGAAATTTGCTTATGTGGAGAGTAATATAAATTTTATGCATGTGGATCATGAAAAGAATGCTTTATGTGATAGCTATATTGTTGAATTCATTCATGATGCTACTGAAAATTACTATGAGAGAGGAACATATGCTTGTAGTTATTGCAATAATATCAAGTTTCCTCTCTATGTGTTGAAAGTTTTGAAGTCATGCTTGTTTTGCCTTCCTATGCTAGTTGATTCTTGCTCCCATAAATTGTTTGCTCACAAAATCCCTATGCATAGGAAGTGGGTTAGGCTTAAATGTCCTAGTCATATGCTTCATGATGCTCCCGTTATGTTTCAATTCTTATCTTCTATGTGAGCATCATTGAAATCATCATGCCTAGCTAAAAAGGCATTAAAGAAAAGCACTTGTTGGGAGACAACCCAACACTTACCCCTACTGTTTTTGTGTGTTAACATGATTAATCTACTGTAGTAATCATGTTTTATAGCTTTTTTTTCAATAAAGTGCCAAGTAAAGCCTTTGGGATAGTGTGGATGATAGTTGACTTGATTCTGTGCAAAAACAGAAACTTTTGCGCCTAGTTCCAGAATTGTTTAGAATCACTGGAGCGTCAAAAAATTCTGATTTTTTTACAGATCATTGATATACAAATTACCTACGTTTTCCAAAATTTTCAGAATTTTTGGAGTAGTATAAGTATGGTCATTGTCCAGATCATTACATACTATTCTGTTTTTGATAGATTCTGTTTTCAATGCATAGTTTGCTTGTTTTAGTATTTCCATAGCTGATATTAAGTGATATAAATTGTGGAAATGATAAGGTACAGTAGGCATTGTGTGAGAACAATTATGAATCTTGTCTTTGACATTACCAAAGTGAATGATTTGTCTTTATCATACTAACCTATCTCACGAAGTTCCGTTAAGTCTTGTGTGATTGAAGTTTTCAAGTTTTGGGTGAGATATCGATACGAGGAGAATAAGGAGTGAAAATACCCTAAGCTTGGAGATTCCCAAGGCACCCCAAGGTAATATTCAAGGAAGATCCAAGCAACTAAGCTTGGGGATGCCCCGGAAGGCATCTCCCCTTTCGTCTTCAACATTATCGGTAACCTCACTTGGAGCTACATTTGTATTCGTCACATGATATGAGTTTTACTTGGAGCATCATTTTATTTTGTTGAGATTTGCTTTCTGTTATTTAGAATAATTTTTTGTATCTTTACTTCAATAAAAATGTCAAGTATAGCCTTTGCCAAGCTTATTTTGCAAGTCTATATGTTGCTGTTTGAAAACAGAAAGTTGCATGCTAGTGCGTGAATTCTTGAGAAAATTATGAATGTGATAAAATGTTGAAACTTTCTGCACAATAATCTATGACAAATTTTCTACAGTGTGGTAAATTTTCAGAATTTTTGGAGTTAAAGAAGTATTAATCTTCTTGCATCCTTTACATACTATCCTGTTTTGACAGATTGCTGTTATGTTTGCATTGTTTGCATATGTTTGCTTGTTTAATGATTCTATTTGAGGATATAAGTATTAAATATGCAGAGGCATTTAGTATGCAATGTTAAATAATAATTTTAGTGATTTGCTGCAGTAGAGAATGATAAGGTTTTGCATTGATTTATACTAACTTATCTCACGAGTTCTTGTTGAGTTTTGTGTGGATGAAGTTTTTAAGATTTAGGGAAACCGTGATATAAAAGGAATTAAGGAGACACAAAATCTCAAGCTTGGGGATGCCCAAGGCATCTCAAGATAATATTCCAAGAAGTCTCAAGCATCTAAGCTTGGGGATGCCCCGGTAGGCATCCCACCTTTCTTCATCAACAATTACCGGTTAGCCTCGGTTGAGCCTAAGTTTTTGCTTCTTCACATGATGTGTGCTATTCTTGGAATGTCATTTTGTTTAGTTTAGCTTGTTGTTTTAATAAAATACTTAGATTTTAAAGTTTTTAAATAAGAGAGAGTCCTCAAATAGCTACCCATTTACTTAACTACTCGCTTGATCTTCACTTATATCTTTTTGGAGTAGCATGTCATTTACTCTCGTGCTTCACTTATATCCTATGAGTAAATTGTTGAATGAATTGAATATCATGAAGTTGAAATTATATTCTTGTATCATGCCTAGTAGTGGCTTCACATTGGGTTTAGAAAGTGAAATCTTTTGAAGCTTGACAATCACAATATTGGTCATACAAGCAATTCATGAATGATTGGTATAAGGAAGAGAGCTTTCACATAAAAATATATTATCTTGGACATCTTCTATGATTGTGAATACCCATTAATTATTTTAAAACTTGAGCAAATTAGTTGAAGTTGGACAAGGAAGACAACGTAATGAGTTATGGTTGTGTATATTTGCATAGAAGTTATATTGTTATGGATCCTCCAACATGTGGTGCTTGCTTAGGATCTTTTGCTAGCCAAAAATTCGTACTAAGTAGAGATACTACTTGTGCATCCAAAAACCCTTAAACCCAATTTCTTGCCATGAGTGTCCACCATATCTACCTATGGATTGAATAAGATCCTTCAAGTAAGTTGTCATCGGTGCATAAAGCAATAAAAATTGCTCCTAAATATGTTTGATATTTTATTATAAGGGAAAATAAGCGTTGTACAAACTTGTGATGGCAAAGTAATAAAAGCAACGGGCTGCATAATAAAGGTTGCTATCATAAGGGGCAATATAACGTGACGTTCCTTTGCATCAAGAGCTTGGGCATCCAAAAATTAAAAGCACATGACAACCTCTGCTTCCCTCTGCGAAGGGCCTATCTTTTACTTTCCAGTATTTACTTTTATGCAAGAGTCAATAAGCTTAATTCCCATTTCAACCTCAATTATTCTCTAGTTGGCAAGCATCATGTGGTGGGGAAAGATCTAGGCACATATGGCCAGTCAAATATATTTGATCATGATTTATTATTGTTGACAATTATCTCTATGATAAATGAGTTGGGAGGTGAAACATTAATCCCCTATCTTTCTCTATGTTCAATGGATGCCATTTGTTCTAAAAATATGCTTTGAGTACTAGCAATCATAGAAGACTATATGATGATTGAGTATGTGGAACTCTTACTTAGACTTTGTTGAATAAGTTGAATTGCAATTGTTTGGTGACTAAGAATATAGGTTGTTAAGTTTCAAGAGAAGGCATTGTTTGAACCATAACATGCGAATTGATTGCTACTTTATCATGATGAGTTTTATAAGAAAGAGTTGTTATTATGATGCTAGGAAAAGTGATTGAAATTATCATTGATCAAACTTATGCACTATGCTAGCATTCACACTTCATAAATTATTTCTTTTATCATTTACCTACTCGAGGACGAGCAGGAATTAAGCTTGGGGATGCCGATATGTCTCCAATGTATCTATAATTTATGAAGTATTCATGCCATGTTTACAACAATTTTATATGTTTTTGGTATGATTTGAATGGAACTAACCCGGACTGACGCTGTTTTCAGCAGAACTACCGTGGTGTTGTTTTTTGTGCAGAAATCAAAGTTCTCCAAATGCAACGAAATTTTTTGACGATTTTTTTGGAACAAAAGAGGCACTAGAAGCTTCGTGGGAGGGCCAGAAGAGCCACGAGGTGGCCACCGCGCCCTGTGTCTTGTGGGCCCCTCGTGGCCCATCTTCGCGTGAAACCGTCGCCAAAAAATCCTATAAATACATAAACCCCCAGGAATAACCCTAGATCAGAAGTTCCACCACCGCAAGCCTCTATAGCCACGAAAAACCAATCTGGACCCTGTTCCGACACTCTACCGGAGGGGGGGATCATCACCGGAGGCCAACTTCATCATCCCGGCGGCCACCATGATGAGGAGGGAGTAGTCCACCCTCGGGACTGAGGGTTTGTACTAGTAGCTATGTGTTTGATCTCTCTCTCTCTCGTGTTCTTGATTTGGCACGATCTTGATGTATCACGAGCTTTGTTAATATAGTTGGATCATATGATGTTTTCCCCTCTCTATCTTGTTGTGATGAATTGAGTTTTCCCTTTGAGATTTCGTTATTATCGAATTGAATACTTTTATGGATTTGAGAACACTTGATGTATGTCTTGCTATGAATACCCGTGGTGACAATGGGGTATCATATTGATTCACTTGATATGTGTTTTGGCACTCAACTCGCAGATTCTCGAGGTGACATTGGGGTAATCTATGCATAGGGGTTGATGCATGTTCTTGTCTTTGTTTCTCCGGTAGAAATCTTGGGGCACTCTTTGAGGTTCTTTGTGTTGGATTGAGTATTATGAATCTGAAATTGTTTGATGCATATCGTATAATCAACTCACGGATACTCGCGATGACATTGGAGTATCTAGGTGACATTAGAGTTGGTTGATGTGTATCATATGGTGTTATTTTAGTACGAAATCTTAGATAGATCGATCGGAAAGGATAACTTGGTGTTATTTTTGTACGAACTCTTGGATAGATCGATCAGAAAGGATAACTTTGAGGTGGTTTCGTACCCTACAAATAATTTTGTCTTATGTTCTCCGCTAGATAAGAACTTTGAAGTGATTCTTCATCGCACGTTGAGGGATGGTTATATGATCCAATTATATTAGCATTGTTGAGAGATTGCACTAGTGAAAGTATGAACCCTAGGCCTCATTTTCAAGCATTGCAATACTGTTTGTGCTCACTTTTGTTACTTGCTACCTTGCTGTTTTTTATTGTTACTATTACAAAAATCAATATGTACTATCATTACTACACTTGCATCACCATCTCTTCGTCGAACTAGTGCACCTATACAATTTACCATTGTATTCGGTGTGTTGGGGATACAAGAGACTCTTTGTTATTTGGTTGCAGGGTTGTTTGAGAGAGACCAATTCTTCATCCTACACCTCCCACGGGTTGATAAACCTTAGGTCATCCACTCGAGGGAAAATTGCTACTGTCCTATAAAACTCTACGCTTGGAGGCCCAACACGAGTCTACAAGGATAAAGTTGCGTAGTAGACATCAGGAGCCTTGATCTGGAGTCCATTCGTGGCTCCGAAGAGAGGGATTCATCGCCATCGTCATCACCAACCCTTCTCCATCAACATTTTCATGATGCTCACCACCATGTGTGAGTAATTCCTTTGTATGCATACTAGAGGTAGATGGAGATGGATGATATTTCTTATGTAATCGTGTCAATTTGGTAGGGCTTGATCCTAGTATCCACTATGTTCTGAAATTGATGTTGATATGACTTTGCTATGCTCAATGCTTGTCACTAGGGCCTGAGTGCGATGATTTCAGATCCGAACATATATGATTTCATGGATATATTTGAGATGTTGATCTTACCTGCAAGTTGTATGCACGTGTTATCGTTTTGAACCTTAGACCCCCCCAAGGTGACAATAATTGGGATATCGACGGGGATGAATTTAACTTAAGGAGTTCATGTATTCACCATGTGTTAATGCTTTGTTCTCATTCTCTATTAAAAGGAGCGCGTTAATTACCCTTAGTTTCCATTATGACTCCGCTGCCATGGGAGGGTAGGACAAAAGATGGCATGCAAGTTCTTACCGCAAGCATGTATGACTATACACGGAGTACATGCCTACTTATGATTGATGAATGGGAGCCATTGTGTGTCGCTCTAGGTTGTGACATTACATATTGAATCTCATCTAAATATCCATCGCCACTCCATGCCTATGCTTTAATACTATTGCCTTTGCTCAAGTTACTATTACTCTACTCGCTACAATCTACTACTACTATTGTTACTGTTACCATTACTATTGTTATCACTGCTATCTAGCTAATAATTGTTGCAAGAAAGTGATTCTCATGTGCGGTTGAATTAACAACTCAATTACTAAGGCTTATAAATATTCTTTGGTTCCCCTTGTGTGGAATCAATAAATTTGGGTGAAATACTACCCTCAGAGACTGTTGTGATACCCTATACTTATGGGTCATCAGTACTAGCGAATCTTTTCCCCTTGAGCAAATAGAGTTGCAATTAGTCAGGTGAGCAATAACCTTTTCAGATTCATAACCATGAAAAGGGATCAGATTCGACTAAAGCAAAAAGTTCATGGTCAACAAAGAACTCATAATCCTTATCATCAACAAATTTGAGAAGTAGCAAACTTAGGATCATGTTTCATCATTTTGTTCATGGCCTTTCTTTTAAGTATAACAATAAAACCATCTATACCTTTATCAGTATCATAAGCCATAAACTCTCTAGTAAACTCCTCATCGAAAGTGTAACCCTCAGGGACATCAAGAATCTTAGTTCTAGTAAGAGTACTAGGTGTAGCAGGTGATTCATAATATTTAGTAAATTCAGTTTCTTTATCTTTAGCAATATGAGCGTCTAGTAATTTGATACGTTTCCAACGTATCTATAATTTTTGATTGTTCCATGCTATTATAGTATAAATCTTGGATGTTTTATATCATTTTTTGGGATTAACCTATTAACTTAGTTCCCAGTGCCAGTTGCTATTTTTTTTTGCCTGTTTTTGTTTTTTCAGAATATTAGTACCAAATGAAGTCCAAATACCACGAAATTTTTTGGAGATTTTTTCTGGACATAAGATACCCTGGAAGCTTCGAGAGGGGACGAGAAGATGGAGTAGTGGCCCACAGGGCACCAGGGCGCGCCCTGGTGGCTTGTGGGGGCCCATGTGGCTTCGTTTGACCTAACTCCGCCTCTATAAATTCTCTAAAATCGTGAAACCAACAGAGGAGTCCACGAAATACCTTTTCCGCTGCCGCAAGTTCCTATTCTCGAGAGATACCATCTGGAGGCCTTTTCCGGCACTTTGCCGGAGGGGGAATCAATCACAGAGGGTCTCTACATCAACCTTGCTGCCCTTCCGATGGTGTGTGAGTAGTTTACCATAGACCTACGGTTCCATAGTTAGTAGCTAAATGGCTTCTTCTCTCTATTTGATCTTCAATACAATGTTCTCCTCGATGTTCTTAGAGTTCTATTCGAAGTAATCACTTTTTGCGGTGTGTTTGTTGGGATTCGATGAATTGTGAGTTTATGATTAGATTATCCATGAATATTATTTGAGTTTTCTCTGAACTCTTTTACGCATGATTATTATAGCTTCGTATTTCTCTCTGATCTATTGATTTGGTTTGGCCAACTAGATTGATTTATCTTGCAACGGGAGAGGTGCTTTGTAATGGGTTCGATCTTGCGGTGCTCAATCCCAGCGACAGAAAGGGACATGACACGTATTGTATCGTTGCTATTAAGGATAAAAAGATGGGGTTTATTCATGCGTGAGTTAACTTTGTCTATATCATGTCATCTTGCTTAAGGCGTTACTCCGTTTTTTATGAACTTAATACTCTAGATGCATGCTGGATAGCGGTCGATGTGTGGAGTAATAGTAGTAGATGCAGAATCATTTCGGTCTACTTGTCTCGGACTTGATGCCTATATACATGATCATTGCCTTGGATATCGTCATGATTATTTACTTTTCTGTCAATTGCCCAACAGTAATTTGTTTACCCACCCTATGCTATTTTCAAGAGAGAAGCCTCTACAAAAACTATGGCCCCCGGGTCTACTTTTATCATACATTAAAAATCCTAAAAATACCTTGCCGCAATTTTATTTTATTTTGTATTTTTGTTCGATCTATCTATCTATCACCATACAATTTAATCTTGCAATTAACCGCCAAGGGATTGACAACCCCTTGTTCGCGTTGGGTGCAATGATTTGTTATTTTGTGTGCAGGTTCTGTTAACGAGTTGTTGCGTGATTCTCTTACTGGATTGATAACCTTGGTTTCATAACTGAGGGAAATACTTATCTCTACTGTACTACATCATCCTCTCCCCTTTGGGGAAATCCCAACGCAGCTCACAGGTAGCATAATTCGCTAAGTGGCACGGCAGTATTAAGTAAAGTAGAAGCATCATCATGAGTATCAACAATAACAGAAGCAGTGCCTACTAAGTGTGACATATCATCATGCAAAGTACAAGGTGGTGGTGGTGGTGTCACAAGTTGACTTAAAATAGTAGGTGAATCAAGCATAGAGCTAGTTGACAGTTCCTTACATCCCCTCGTCTTAGAGGGCATGATCTTAGTTTTGAAATCTCTCAGGTTCTTCGTACTAAATATAAATTGCAAGAAATAATTGACTCCCAAGTGAACTTAATAATAGAGCTATGCTCCCCGGCAACGGCGCCAAAAAATAGTCTTGATGACCCACAATTATAGGGGATTACAACAGTCTTCGAAGGTAGTATTTCACCCAAATTTATTGACTCGACACAAGGGGAGCCAAAGAATATTTATAAGACTTAGCAGTTGAGTTGTCAATTCAACCACACATGAGAAATCACTTTCGTGCATCAATTTATTAGTAGCACAGTAATATGATAGTAGTGATAGAAAAATAACAATAGCAGTAACAACAGTAGTAGCAGATTTGTAGCAAGCATAGCAGTAGTAACTTGAGCAAAGACAATAGTATTAAAGCATAGACATGGAGTAGCGATGAATATTCATATGAGATTCAATATGTAACTATCACAACCTAGAGCGACACACAATAGCTCCAATTCATCAATCATATGTAGGCATGTATTTGTATATAGTCATACGTGCTTGCGATAAGAACTTGCATAACATCTTTTGTCCTACCGTCCCGTGGTAGCAGGGTCATGATGCAAACTAAGGGTAATTAAGGCGCTCATTTTGATAGAGAACCGGAACAAAGCATTAACACACGGTGAATACATGAACTCCTCAAGCTAAAGTCATCGTTGTCGGTTTCCCAATTCATGGTCACCTTGGGGGTCTAAGGTTCAGAACGATAATAGATGCATACAACTTGCAGGTAAGATTAAGAACACAAATATATTCATGAAAACATAACAAGTTCAGATCTGGAATCGTGCCACTCGAGCCTTAGTGACAAGCATTAAGCATAGCAAAGCCATATCAACATAAATCTCATCATATAGTGGATACTAGGGGTAAGCCCTAACAAATTGACTCGATTACATACGAAATCTCATCCAACGCCATCTATCTCTAGTATGCCTACAAGGGGATTACTCACACATGATTGTGAGCATCATGAAATTGTTGACGGAGAAGGGTTGGTGTTGACGACGACGACAAATCCCTCTCTTCGGAGCCATGAACGGACTCCAGATCAGGGCTCCCGACGAAGAATAGGAGGTGACGGCAACTGCGTATCATAAAACATGATGAAACTTTTTTTTTCTCGGAGGAAGGGATTATATAGCGTTGGAATCAGGCCAGCCGGAGGTCCAAGGGGCCCACTTGGCCATGTGGCGCGGCCTGGGGGGTGGCCGCGCCACCAGCCCATGTTGTCGCCCCTGGCCTTTCTCCGGTAGATTCTAGTTCTAGTATTTTTCATTTATTCCAAACTAATTCTTCGTAATTTTTCGTCCAACTCCGAGAACTTTTTATTTCTGCACAAAAAACAACGCCATGGTAGTTCTGCCGAAAACAACGTCAGTCCTGGTTAGTTTCACTCAAATCATGCAAATTAGGGGGCAAAACAAGAGCAAAAGTGTTTGGAAGAGTATATACGATGGAGACATACCAGTCTCCTCCTCTTTTCACGCCCACATGCACACCCAGCTTTGTGTGATCACCCGGGTTCACTCTATCCCTCCTGTGAATTTCTACTCCCTTCTTCCCTCCAGTGTCTCCTTCCTTCTTGCCCCCCTATGTGAACGGGTTCAGAATGCATGGCCACGAGAGCCGAGCCGCGTCCTGCATTTGGGTCACCACCTATCAGCCCCACAACAACTTTTCCACTACCCTCCTCCTTCCCAGTGCCTCACTTTTGTTTCTGTAAATTTATTGCCTCTTGTCTCCCTTCCACACACGAGTTCCCGTCTGCTCCCTTGTTAAAATCTATTTTTTTCTGCTTAGCACTCTCCGAGACATTTTGTCCTCCACCTGCAGATAGCTTAAGGGGGCTTGTCACTTTCTCTTCCTCTCCCTTCTTTCCCGCTCCCGCTTGTCCCTTTCGCGAATTTGATCCAGAATCCCAGCTCTGACTATCACTGCCTCCACCACTGTCCTTATTGCCAAAACTTCCGAATCGACTTGCTATGGCCCACTATTGCTGCTCCATGAATCCCTTTCCATACCCCCACTTCCTCTCGTCACCATTGGGCATTTTAGCTACCTGCCGTATTGAGCCTCCTCCCCTTTCTTCAATTTTAACCCACAACTTCTACCAGTGTGCCCAATTATACCATATGTGTAACAAAAGGTTGGCAAAAATTCGTACTCAAAGCGGCACCAATCCTCTTCCTCATCCTCCTTTCCTCCCTTCCTTTCCCTCTCCCGCTTCTCATCTTTCTCGAGATCCAGCTTTAGTCCTCTCATTAATGGCTCATCCACTCTTATCCACACCTTAACTCTCATTAACTGGCCAACTGCCATCCCATCTTCTCCCACGTCCACTTCCATCGCCTCTCCAATCTCCTTCCCAATGGCCTCCTCGGTCTGTTTGCTCATTAGTCCTAGGGGTATATTAAACAACCTCACGCATATAGGAATGGTGTCGAATTCATATTCCTCGATCCGTTTGCGGGCGTCAAAATCTTCCATAACCAGTGCATCATTATTGAACAACCACGACCCCTCCTCCAAGGCCTCTCTCTTCCCCGAACTATGGAATGTGAACAGAAAGATGTTATCACCGAGACCCTTACAGTCAACCCCCCGCATCGGGCACCAAGCTTGTCCCAACGCTGCAGCAATTACGTCCGCTAGCGCTGGCTTCTTGGAGAGTAGTTTGACGAGTGCTTGCGGTTCCACCGCTCCTCCATTTCCTCCTCCGATCCATCCAATCTTGACTCTTTTCTTCTTCGCCTCCGACAGCTTGAGTTTCTTCATCAGCCCCTCCACCTTGTCCATGCACGCCATCTTCCTTCTTACCCCAATCACCTGTCTAGGGAATAACAGGTGTATTACGACTGTACGCCTCTAGATCGTACAAAAGGTTTGTGGTGACTAGGGTTTGTGGATGTGGAGTCTAAAACCAGCGGAACTAGCGAATGGATCGCCAACCCTCAGAACCCACACGATCCCGAGGACGACAGTTGGCGTGGCTAGGAACACCAATCTCCAGCGGCAGTTGGATCTCCAGCGAAGAAACCCTAGGGCGCGGACGGAGTCCCCCAAGAAATCGCCGCAGAACCAACCGCCACGCAAGGGACGAAAACAAAACCGCTTAGGTCCTGTAGCTTTGAGAGAAGAAGGGAGGGATTGCCGGTTGTCTAGCGTCTCCTACCTGGCTCTTCCAAGTACTCCCTCCGTTCGGAATTACTTGTCGCAGAAATAGATGTATCTAGATGTATTTTAGTTCTAGATACATTCATTTTCGAGACAAGTAATTCCGAACGGAGGGAGTAAGAGAATTCACAGCGGTATGATATGTGGGTCCATGCTGCTGGGTAGTGAAATGAGAATCTGACTGATGCCCGAATGAAATGGGCTAGCTGATGAATATAGTAGACACTAAAAAAAACCTAATCCACCAGCCTGCTTTTCTCGCCCCGAGCGCGGCCTGCATCTCCTCACCCAGCTCCGCCGCCGCCGGCGCCACCCGCCATCGACGTCCTCTCTCCCCTGCAGCAACCCGCCTCTCTTCACCTAGCGCCGCCGCCCGTCGCCGGCCTCCCCCTCCCCCGCCCCCCCTGCAGCAACCCCGCCACCGCGACCCGCCTCTCCTCACCCAGCGCCGCCGCCCATCGCCGGCCTCCCCCCTCTCCAGCACCCCCCCCCCCCCCCCCCCTCCCTTCCCCATCTCATCCCGCCTCTCCTCCCCCTCTTCAGCAACCCCTCCACCAGCTCATCACGCCTCTCCTCACCCCCTGCAGCTACTGCCACTCGGCGCCGCCTCGCCGCGCCCTGCATCTCTCCGCACCGTCCATCTCACGGCGCTCTTCGTCTCGCCGCTCCCCCAATGCCCTGCATCCGCCTCGGTGCGCCCTGTCCACCTGAAGCTCACCTCTGCATCCCCTCCTGAAGTTTGCTTTTCCCATGGTGAGTGAAACAAGTTTTTTACAAGATTGCTTGAATTATCTTCCGACTGATGCCAGAGCTAAATAATGTGCAACATCTCATTTTTTCCTCTGGAAATGATAGTTAGGTAGATAGATTCTCATGGTGAAAGGTACATGGCGAAGCTTATGCCACTACATGCTCAATACTGCCTGTTATTTTGCACTATTCTTAATTGGAGTATTTGTTCCTATGAAGGAAAAAAAAGATGATGTAGAAAATGACATGATTGCAGTCAAGAATTAGTAGTTAGGAGTCATCTGCAATTAGAACTAACTGGCAAGTGCACTGCTTTTAGAAGATGTCCCTTTTTGTTCATAATAGATTTTAATCTTTTTGGAAACTTGGTGGCGTTTGTACTTTTGACCAGCATTGCTGACTTGTATGCACTTTCACACATTGCTGAGTTGTATGCAATTTCACCCTTTAGGTCTAACTAAGGCAAGAAGAGAAGTTGTGCACCAAAACTTTGCAGTGAGATAAAATTGCAGCTGAACAAGTATGGGCATGCCAACCATTATAGTGGGACACGCATGCAAGGCACAACTGGATTGCCAAAACCGACTTAAACAGACTTATATCCCTAGGTAAAATGACTCTTTTTTCGCTCTCCTCCGTCTCTTCCTCCTCCCCTCCCTCTTCCTCTCCAATCTCTAGAGCCTAGACTCTTCACACAGTACACGCATACGCACTGCACACCAAAACTACCGCTAATTCTCACCCTCTCATCTCTTCGATTCGATCTGACCCCCTGTAATCCCAAATTAAGCCACACAGTACAGTTACCAATTCCCCTCGGCTCCGTTCCGCGAGCAAACCCTCACAAATTTGTTGCTTCTGATTGATCGCGTGGTCGGGTAGGGTTTGGGTTGTGGCGTCGGGTTGGGCTGGTGTTGTCGTGAGGACTGGTTCGGGTTTTTCTGAGTTTGGTGTACTCCGCATGCGGCGGATTGGACGAGGCGGGACGGCTGGTCAGGCTTGGACCTATGGGCAGCACCAGTGAGCCCGATCGGAAGCGGCGGCTCTCTGACTCCTTTGTATCTCCCGCCAAGCGCCCAGCGCTTCCGCCTTCCTCCGACGACAAGAAGGTATACGCCTCATTCGAAGTCTCTAAGTAGTTCACTATTGTTAAGGTAGGCAACTGTGTGATGACTTGTTACTTCAACTGTTTCGATCGTGCATAAGGTAGTCCAGGTCAACGACCTTGCCAGGGTAGTTCATGAATCTATAGGAGCTTCTGAAATCTCAATAACAGTTATTACCTCACAAAAAGAGTCATTTTACCTAGAGCTACATGTCTGTTTAAGCCGGTTTTGGCAATCCAGTTGCGCGTTGCATGCGTGTCCCACTATAACGGTTTGCATGTCCATACTTTTTCAGCCGCAGTTTTACCTCACTGTAAAGTTTGATGCACAACTTCTCTTCTTGCCTTAGTTAGACCTAGTTGTCTTGCTGTCAGATATACACCTCATTTAGAGTCTTTAGGCAGTCCGCTATTGTTCACGACAAGAAGGTACACTCCTCATTTCAAGTTGTCAAGTAGTTCACGCTCGCTTGCTGTAGGCTGGTTTGTAAAGGCTTGCTACTTCAATTTTATTTGTATCCTTTATTAGGTAGCTGAGTTCAGCGACATTGCCAGGTTAGTTCAGGAGCTTCTTAGATCGCAGTATAAGTTCTTTTACCTGGCATATCCGATTTTACCGGATTGGCCAGCCTGCTTGCGTGCAGGATTTACCTTGGAGCGTTGCATGTGCAGCGTACTGACATACGCATGAATGGTTGTCAAATCCGCATTTGTCCAATCGTAACTTTATCTAACTGCAAAGTGTACTGTACAACTTTACATGTTGTCTCCCTTAGTTAGACCTAAAAAGTCTTGCTGAAATTGTTCAGGGCATGACTGGTGTTATATAGTAAAAGCCGTGTCGCCGGGACATTAGGTAGCTGGGGTCAGCGACATTGCCAGGTTAGTTCAGGAGCTTCTCAGATCGCAATATAAATTATTTTACCTTGGGCATATCCGGTTTTACTGGATTAGCCAGCCTGCTTGCATTCAGGGTTTACCTTGGAGCGTTGCATGGGCAGCCTACTGACATATGCATGAACAGTTGTCAAGTCTGCATTTGTCAATCGTAACTTTATCTCACTGCAAAGTGTACTGTACAACTTTACATGTTGCCTCCCTTAGTTAGACCTAAAAAGTCTTGCTGAAATTGTTCAAAACATGGTTGGTGTTATATATATGGTAAAAGCCGTGTCGCCATGGAAGCAAATCTAGCATGCATTTTAGAGAGATGATTGAGGATACAATAACATGTACCTTTGCAAAAAATTGGATATAAATTGCTGCTTGCATTTGTAATATAGCTCTATTTGGTGTATGTTGCGATGTTTAGACCACCGTGCATATGGATGCACAAAACAGATATACGATCATTAATGCACTTCTATTATTTGCCATACTTTCTTCTGCAGATTTTGTTCTTGCATCATTCATTACAGCAGTATTGCCAAGCCGTGCTCATAAACCGGATTTCCTTTTTGTGCCTTTTCTACACTGCAATTTTCATTAATTCTTCTCTATATTTCTATATTTGGTGTTAACTTGTAACTTTCTTCCTGGTTGGCAGCTTGATTTCGCTGTACTTAAATACAGAAACCAAAAGCTTTCAGAACAGCTAGCAGTCCATAAGTTTGAGTACGATGCCCTCGAGGGTAAATTTGACGATCTCAAGCAGAAACAGAAGGCTCACCACGAGACCCAAGATCTAGCTAACAAGTCTTGGGAGCATGTAAGCTAAAAATAACCTTGTTGTTACTGCAAAATACCACAAGTCTTCCTTTTCTTTATGGTAAATGCTATACTTGAACAGCTTGTGAGAGATTTGAAGGCTATTTCTGTTTGCAAAAGTGGATTTCAAAATCCTTCCTGCAGTGCAGGTCCTAGCAATGTGTCTACAGGTATGACTTTCTTCTTACCTGAATTGATTTGATTGTCAGCTAATATTTTTTTTTCTTCATGTACAAAAAGTTGTAATGGAAGCAGTATATGTGTCTTCTCCACTCTTGTTAGGGTCTGCATGAAGTTTTTTTTTTCTGCAATCTATGAAGCTTGCACTTTATTGTATTTGATTTATGTTGGTGGTTGTGAAATATTCTAAACTTAGATATTGTGCCAAATATTACAAGATTTAGTTTCTAATTTCCTATTCAGATGGCGCATGCATCCCAAAAGACAAGGACTTCCTTAGCAGACTTGTTGAGACAGGTGCCACAAAAAGTTCAGGTTGCCATTTGGAAAACCATGTACACTCGTCAACTACTGATGTGCTGCAGAATATATTGTTCTCATCAAATGATTCATGGCATGCAAATAAGAAGTCGCTGTTAGATCTCTTTGCTGCATTACCTGAAAATGGTTTGTTCTTCACATTTCCTTGGTAATATTTATTTATTAATTACAGCTAAAGGACTGAAAATTCCATACCCCTTTGGTAACTTTACCTTACTTTGTTTCTTCACTGCAGAGCGTAGTAGGGAACTGCGAACTACTGGTACTGAGCTGTCACTACAGCTTAATGATGCCATACAAGAACTTAGTGATCTCCACTTGAAGCACAGGCGGTTAACAGAGAAGCACCACGAAGAGAGATATTTAAACGCTCGAAGCAAAGCTGAACAGAAACGCCTTAAAGGTATCTTTGCTTAAACACGAGATGCTTTACATACGTAGATATGGCTACATACGACAGATTGTTAATGTCTTATTATATATATTATTTTGACATCTTTCATACCTGCCAATACCCTTCTGATATGCCGCCGCATCATCCTTTCCACCAAATCTATCAATATCTAACCACCCACTCTCCTTAAATCCCTTCCCACCGACAATCCCTCGACGTGTTCCTACCACCACAACCTTCTTCACTTGTCTGCTGTTCTTGCCTCACGTAGTTGCTACTGCTTCCTACCTCTGGTCAGACATTGATAATAGGAAGGTTTAGAGAGGATGAATAGAGATGATAGGGAAGAGAGGGGGCGAGAGAGGATATATAATAGACAGGAGAGAGTTGGAGAGAGATCAGAAGGAATGGAGAGATCTTAGCTGGATTGGGATAAAGAGGCGACTGGAAAAGAGATCTGGATATGCGAGAGAAGCAGAGCCGGGGGTTCCCTCACTGGAAGCACACTGCATGCTGGACTGAGCCAGGATGAGATATACTGGCTAGGTAGGAATGTTTATTTTGTTCTGCTAAGATTTCTGTACTTACGCAACAATAATACGCTGATCCTTGTTTTTGAGGATTATCGGATCACTTCAACCGTATTGCATACTAGACCAACCTAGTCACACAGTGGCCCTTCAGACTGATTAGACGCGAGGAACTATTTAGACAATGTTTGCACAGTATATATGTTCCTATGATGCTATTTGCAACTAATGTTAAGGATCGTCAAATCGACTTGACTGAGATGTTTTTAACTTTTCAAGAGGAGTTGGCAAGTGCTGTTGCTGAGTTGGAAGAAAGCAACCACAAATTGGCAGTCCTCAAAGCACAGGGAGACCCTACACATGGAACTCCAATCTTATTTCCAACTTTAGGAAATAAAAGCTTGCCTGAGGATAATGTCAGAGACAAACAAAAGGAATTGCAGGATCTAGAGGCATGTCACAAGGAGTTTACGGTAAATATTAAGTTTTTTTTTAACTTCCAGTGTTGCCTATATTTGCCTGAACCTAATGTAGCTTGCTCTGTCATTTGGATCAGGATCTGATTTCACAACGTTTGGTGGAAATAAGGAGACTTCACGAAGATAGAATTGAAATTTTGAACAAGTTGTCTACCTTCCAGGTTTGCACGCGGCTTGTTTAGGTGTGCCAATACCAAGTGAAGTAACGCTGTTCCACATTTTTTTGTGTTGTTCCAGAGTTGATATGTAGTACTAGTATTTTCCACCCGTGCTTTGCTGCAGCTTTTTTGGATTTGCTTTCCTACCAAGTACCAACACTAACGAATGTAACCCTAGATTATCTGTAGTCTCCAGAGGGTGACATACAGACGTTCAAAAAGAGATATTTTTTCATGAACTCTATATTTTTTATTTTCCGTCCTCTCAACTAAAAGATGCCTAATCAAACATCGTTTAATTATTTTATCTGAGGTTAATATTTTATTTGAGTTTGATCTATTGGCTACTATTTCAATGATAACATGGCTTAATTGAGATTCCACGTTGGAGTCAATCTTAGAGTAAAGAAAGATGTGTTTCATAAAATATTCTTGCATGCCTCACCTTTGCAATTTATTATTTATGACCAGAACACTTTGATGGATTTTAAGAGCATTTCTTCTTCAAAAGCTTTCCAAGTTCTGAAGGATCAACTCCAAAAGTCACAAGCAGAATTGGACCACTGCCGAACACTATTAGAGAAATTACAGGTGGTTACTGCTCAGCATAATTTACATGTCATGTAGCAAAGAGCCTCAACTATGTATGTTATGTTTGGCTAAGCTTCTACTTGCCTTTTCAGGTTAATAAGGATAAATTGATATGGCAAGAAAGGGAAGTTAATGTAAAAGTTGATCTGTCTGGAATTCCTCATAGGGTATCTCTGAATTGTGAGTCAAGCATTGCAGTTTTAGAACAGAATCGGCAGAAAGTAGTTGATGAAAAGAATATGCTTGTGCTGAAACTTGAAGAATCTTCGAGAGAACCTGGTATGATGATTCTTATTTGACTTTGCTAACAACATTGAGTTATTCTCTTCTGGCCATATCCAATTATAAATAAGTAAACACTTTCAATGTTCAGGTCGGAACCAAATCATATCAGAATTTAAAGCGCTGGTGTCATCACTGCCAGGAGAAATGGGTGCTATGCAAACTGAATTATCCAAGTACAAGGATGATGCTTCAGAATTGCATTCTTTGCGAGCCGAAGTTCACTCTGTTTCTGATATTCTGGCTAGAAAGGTAAATTTCTTTATACGAGCTTGTTGAAGAAGTTTATGAGTGTTTTGTGACTGTTTCAGTTAAATTTAAGCTATTCATTTTGTGCTTTACAGGAGCACACTATCAACGAATCGTTATGTAGATCTGCTCATGCTGGATCTGAGATAAGGGATCTACGATCCAGGGTACCGATATTAAAAAATTGCTTATTTAACTAGATTTTTTTTGGATTTCATTGTCTTCACCAGCCATCAGGAAATGGCTTGTTTTAGCTAGTTTCTTTAATTTCCATTCATGTTGTTTTTATGAATTCTTAAACCATTGAATTCACATGCTGTGTAGGTTTGTGAACTAAGGCAAATGAATTGCGAGTTGAAGCTCTTTGTGGAAATGTATAAACGCGATTCTACTGATTCAAGGTGGTTTTGTTACAGCAGAAATCTTTCATGAAACTACTTCTAAAATTTATCGTGTTCCACTATGTTTGTTCTCCTATTTAGTCTAGAGATCAGATCATCCGAAAATAATGTATTGAGCTTTTAAACGTTGTTTAGTACGTACGCACCAAATTCAGTAGTCCTACTGAAACAAACTTCTACTGTTCTGATGTCCACCCCTTATTGTTTTGTGACAGATATTTGCTGGAGTCCAAAGATAGAGAATATTGTGAATGGGCTCATGTCCATAGCCTCAAATCTTCTCTTGATGAGAGTAGGCTAGAACAGTGTGTTAAGGCAGCCATTGAAGCTGAAGCAATGTCTCAGCAGAGACTAGCAAGTGGTGAAGCTGAGATTGCTGAATTAAGGGGGAAGATGGAGAGTGCCAGAAGGTACATTTTATTTATACTTTTCCGATGTAGTTTCTCTACTGGATATTTGGAATCTCTACACTTTGCTGTGATATGCCATCACATGTGTTGAAGTAGGCAGAAGCTGGATACGTCATCTATTTTTACTGGTGAAAAAGGTGCTTACTGGTGAATTTCCTGTGCATTACAGGGATATTGGTAGTTTATCTGAATTATTGAAATCGAAACATGAAGAAGGTGAAGCATACCTGTCAGAGATTGAGGTATGTTTCATCTCTACATCTTCGTAAAAATACAGAAAATCAGCATTCTTGAAATGCTTATTTTTTGCATTTCAGAGTATTGGGCAAGCATATGAAGATATACAAACACAAAATCAACAATTGCTACAGCAAATTATTGAGAGAGATGACCACAATACAAAGGTAATTTTATGGACTCAGTTGCTGTTCTGTGTTCATGTTGATGTATCCTTGTCTTCAACATTAATTAGTGTAATCCTAAAACCACCTACTTATGTTCACGATGACTTTGGTTTCACTTAAAGCTTGTTTTTTGCTTCAGTTCCCATAACTACATGCCAACAGTAACTTAAATATGCAACTAGAAGGTTTAGATTGCCACCATGATCTTATCCAGGTTTTCATGTCGGTAATGGTAATTTTGTCGTGATACCCACCAGAGCATTATAATCTCCTGACATCAGATTAACAAAAAATGTAGAGCTGGAGCATCATATTTTTCTTTTGAGCATGGCGGATTAACCCCCTGGTTTATTTGTTGAAACCAAAGACATATTGGTACTAGGCTTCAACAGAATTCTGTTTTGAGCATGGATAATTACTCAAATTGTGCTCTACATGCCAGATGATTTGTAACACAAATTAGCAGACTTTCAAGACACATAACCAAATAGCAGGCTTCAAGTTCCCTTCTGCGAGTATCAACTTAGGCTTGATTTCATGAGCACACACGACCACTTACAAGCTGAATACAAGCTCTCTGGCCTAGTCCACTAACTCCTTTGTGTTTACAAAACTGGACTAACCAAACCTTTTGTTTTGGTTCAGCATGGTTTTTTTCTGGTTTGGTTTTTCCGTTTGGTATAGATATGCACCGCCCTAATGCCAGCCATGTGGACCCTGTGTTTGTGTGGCAGAATTAGTGTGGCATCCTTCCTCTTTGCTTTTTGAACCAGGACAACACAATAAACATCTTGTATCCTCGTCAATGCCTCGAGGCCATTGACCCCGCCCTAGCCAAAGCTGTCAGCATCACTACTTGAGTTGATGGCCTTGCCGTGAATTACCATGCTCACCTTCCTTCTGCTTGAAAATTTAGGACATTGCCTGCCTCTCCATCTGTGTAGCCTACCCTTCTCCATGCCGCTTCCTTCTGATCTGCAGCAGCTGTAAGGGAGAAGACGCGCTAAGATGGCATCCAAAGCATTCCCATACTGCTTGGAGAGGAAGGCAGACAAGAAAGAGAAGGGGATAGAGGAGGGAGGAAGATGGGAGAAAAGAGGAGATGCAAACGATATATATACTTTGAGCCAATAACCAGTGGCACCCAGACAGTTCCAGGCCACTTCGGAAGTGGGTTTTGATCCAGACTGAGATAAATCTAGGTGGCTGGAGAAATAAAAGGCAAGATGAGGGGGTTGACTGAGACAAGGCCGTGAGTCCAATACAATTTGCTATTTTCTATATCTACTTCTAAGGAACTGATCCTTCCTATGCCAATCGTCTTTTATGGAAGTAACATGCCAATGCTGCCACTGTGGGATTAGTGCTGATCTCTTGTTGATGTGACAAACTGGTATGGTAATGGATAACACAAGCAAAGGTCAATGATGACTCTTGATTTGGTCGTGCAGGGAGCAGAAACTGGCATACTTTGCGCAAAAGCACAAGAATCTGTTCCATTTTCTTTGGCAACATCATCTTCCATGTCATTTTGTTGCCAGCTAGTCAGTTGGACTATTCTGCAACATAATGTTTTATCATTTTATTTCTACTGACTGGTCCAAACATTCGCTCTTAACACCTACTGGCATGATGGTCTGTCTAAATGGTGAACGCATGCTCAAGTTGGATGGAGCAATATCTTTAAAATAAGTAATGTTTTTGTTGTGGTCAGTCTGCCTACATTCCCAACTTCTGTTCAGCAACAAATGACAGCTACGGTTATACAGCAGAGAGAAGGTGTGGTGCTACATACTGAAGTTGTGTAGAAAACTTCAAATTAGTAATGTGTGCGCATATTTGGCTGATTAATCAGCATAGCTTTCACAAGAAAAATCAACCATGGTCATTCTAGAGTCATGTTTATCTTTATTTGTCGGAGATAGAAGTATAAGAATCTTTTTGAACAGTGACCTGTACTGCACCATCTTATGTTTACATGTTACTACAGATCTTTATGGAAGGTGTTAAGATGAAACTGGCACAGGATACTTTGCATTTAGAGGTATGCAACCTGAACAGGAATTTACGGCAGGCAAAGAGCTTGATGGATCTCTACAAAGATAAAGTTGCCCAGTTAGACGACAAGGTAAATTTTAACGCATAAAAGGGAGAACATCATATTTTAGGGAGTGCTGAACACATGTTTTTCCTTGCCCATTTGCAGTTAAAAGTTTGGTCAGAGCAGATAGGGAGACTTTCAGAGGATGGACGGCGACATTCTGTATCTTCAGGCAATGCTCAACGAAAGCTGGTGGATGTACAGGGAGAGGCTCAACAATTGAGACAGTCAATGGATGAAGTACAAGCCAAGGTCGGGAGGAATCGACTAGACGTTGCTGGGTTGCTTGTAGAACTAGAGGATGATAGGTAATTGTTTACAGAGATTTATTCTCTCCATACTCCATGTGACTTCCAGATTTCTTCGTGTCACAAGTTGAATGATGTTTTCCAGGTTTAGTAAGAGGAGAATTGAGGATGACTTGGAATCGATGTCAAGGAAAGCTAGTTCTCTTAGAGTGAAGACAGAAGCCTCGTCGTTGTTGGAAAAGATCCATCAGGAGGTCAATGAGTACAGGGGAATATTGAAGTGCGGTGTCTGCCGCGACCGACAGAAAGAGGTGAATAGTGCTGCCTTCATTTCCTACAACCTTGGTCACCATATCAAATCTGACAACTCGTTCTTCGGTGCCGTTTAGGTCGTGATCACCAAGTGCTACCATCTTTTCTGCAATGACTGTATACAGAAGTTACTTCGAAACCGCCAGCGAAGATGTCCTTCCTGTGGATTAAGCTTTGGGGCCAATGATGTGAAGCCGATTTATATATGATGCTGTAGTGGGGTCATATAGGACAAGTGCCTGAAGTGCTGCTTGCTTGGTTCAGTCGATCTTGCCAAATTTCTGCAAAGAGGACCGATAGCATACCTTAGGTTGCAGGCACAATGCCAGTGTAGCTTGTGCTATGCCAGTGTGGCTTGCCGCTCCGTTGTAAAGTTTGTAATTTTCTTGTTGAAATAGCTTGTAGTCTTAGTTTGCATATACATTTTATTATTCTATTTGACATGTCAAGGAAGAGGAGTTAGGGATTGCAAAAACGTACTCCCTTCGTCCCATTAATATAAGAGCATTTTTTACACTAGTAGTGTAAAAAACGCTCTTATATTATGGGACGGAGGGAGTAGCATATATTGTATGCTTGGAAAATCCAAGGTGCATATACATATGCACCTTTCTCTCGCCATACCTCGGCATCCCAATGAGATTTTCCCCTTGGCCTTGTTTGGTTTAGCACTGCCTCGTCTGGGATTGGGGTCGAAACTTGGTTGAATAATCCTTGTCAGCTTTACAAACCAGGCTGGTTTTACTCCCTGGCATATCCCGTCTCAAACCGCCGGGTTCTACCTGGGTAAAATCCTCTCCCCCGTCTTGTGAATTCTACCCGTGCAAAAGAAAAACCGAGTCACTTCTCCTGACCCTCTACTTGCGAATACGAGGCTCTGGTGGCTCTGGTGGGAGTCAACCCGGCAATCCGACCCATGGACGGCCGCGCCCATGGGCACCCGACCCGAATGGGTAGGGTACGGGTCGTCATCTTCACCCATGGGTAAGCCTGATGGGTAACCCGATTAGTCATGGGTAGGGTCTGGGCATAAGGTCCTGCCCATGGGTTGCCCGATGGGTCGCCCGATTAGCCGACATGTGAGCCCTGAGTACTAAAATCACAGCCATCAACCAATGATCCAGTTCATAAATGAACTAGATGTTAGTACTTTGCATTCATGGCACTGGCCCATTAGCTGGGCAGCTAAGCAGCAGCCTCCACGTACTGCTTTTGAGTAGCTAGCAGCCTCCACGGAGTAACATGCTGGCTTCTTGTTGGGCCTATGAAGCCAGCCCATATCCTGCTTTGCATGCACGGTAGCACATGAAGCTACACAGGTTGCCAGCTTGTTTAGTACCACCTCGCCTAGTTGGGCAGGAGGGAGGTGCAGCTCTGCCTATATAACCAGGGACACTCAAGCTATAGCCAGTACAGAAGCTACAAGCGCTACGTGCTGGCATAATTAATAAATCTATTAAAGAAAAGCTATGCCCGATGGGTAACCCATTGGGTCGGGTTACCCGATGGGTATGGGTGTGGGTCTGCTCCTATGCCCATGGGTAGGGTCGTGGGCGAAGGGGTAGACCCATTTACTTATAGGGCATGGGTCTGGTAGAGGTCGACCCGACCAAACCCGACCCGACTGCCAGGTTGAGGCGGGAGGGGTGGAGGCAGCGCAACGGTTCCGAGAAAATGGCGGCTTGTCCCAGTCAAAAGAAGATGGTGGCGGCGTGCTTCCTCGGGTGTGTACATGATCCGGAATTTCTATGGTTTTTGATGCAGATGTCAACACCTAACTTTCCCTTTGCTGAGGAGAGCAGAGATTAATTTGTTGTTGCACTTAGGACAAATATCCCTACATAAAATGGTGGCACAGTAAGTTGGAATTGTTCCCAACAGGTTCTGTGGCGAATTCTATAATGAAGGCTAAGTATGTTGCCGCTTAGGAAGCGACAAAAGAGGGTGTTGGATCATATAGTTTATTCATGAATTTAGTATGGTTTCAAGATGACTTAGGTCAATGGGACACTATTGGAGATAGTGGCTCCATAGCTCAGTCTAAGGAAGCAAGGTTCGACTATTGATTCAAATATACGAAGCCAAGTCCACACAAATTATGAATTTTGTGAAAGTGTGGAAATGTGAGGATATGCAAATATTCACACGGACCTGAAGTTATTATCAGATCCATTGGATGAAGACTATACCACAAGCGGAGCATATTTTATACCGGTATGCCATAGGTGTAAAAGCCTCTAAGACTATCTCAAGTGTTGCATGATGGTTCTATTTTCCTCATCATGGGCATGAGTATGCCGACGACTTTGAGGACACAATGTTAGAAGAACAATTGTCTTGAACCGACCAAGATGTGCTTTCCTTCATCCGAGGTGTAGGCTTACTTAGCCTCGAAGACTAGCTTAGGTGAGCTCGGCAATCAATCACTGACAACTTTATTGAAGTGTCACCGTCAATGACATCATGTGTCAGTTATTACTTGTTCGAATCACGGTTTGAGGTAACTCTCTCATAGGCACGTCGTATCAAAACAGAGATCGTGCCCCGCATTTTAGGGGATATCATCAATTAATTGTTTCTCCCCAAGCGGCTATAACGACACGGTAGGCCGAAACATGGCGATTTTTATGACACAAGGGGAGGGACGCTTCGCCTTTTACTGGCTTATAAAGAGCAGGAGGGGGCCGAATCCAGGCTCCCACGCTCTCCTTCTGCTCCAGCGCCCAAATCCTCCAAACCTTTGCATCCCAAATCTCATTCTCAAGCCAACAACTTCTCCCAAGCTTTTGCATCCGCACCTATGGCGGACACGGATGTGAAAGGGAAGTGGGTGGCTTCCAAGGTCACCGACACCACCATCGCTGAGCTGCGCGTGGCGGGATACATCCCCGCCGATGCCGCCTGCTGGGCCCTGAGCCCGGCCAACGCGTCCCCACCCCAATCCAGGGGAGCGGTTCATCTTCATCCCTCACCTCATCCGAGGTCTAGGATCCCCCCTGCACCCCTTCGTGCGGGGGATCTTGTTCTTCTACGGGTTGTTTCCACAATCTAGCCCCTAACTCCATTCTGCACCTCACCACTTTCATTATAGTGGAGCCACACTTCGACCTATGGCTGAAGACTTTCTGCGTCAAGCCGAAGAGCAGCGATGCAGTATTCGCCGAATGCGGCGACGCCATGATCAGCAAGCTCCAAAAGCCGGAGTGGCTGGAGGGGACCTTCATCGAAAATGTGAAGATCTGACAGCGCGAGTGGTTCTAATCACAGAGCCGCTCGCTCCGGGCCAAGCCGCGGCTCCCGCCTTTACCGGGACACCTCTGAGGAAGTTGGTGTCTTGGCAGAAACAAGGACTGGAATGGGGCAATACGGACGAGGTCAAAGCTCTCCAAGAACGGATCCGGATGGTCAAAAAGAAGTATAATCTAGTGGATGTGATGCTGCATTGATACACCCTCCCACTCCAGCTTCGGGCGAGCCCTATGTGGCTCTACAAGCTCGATGACACACCCACACTGCGGAACTTCTTCCGCACCAACATAGAGGGGATGTGGTCGGCTCTCTTCAAGCCGTCACAAAACGAGTTCCCCGCTGACGGGCCAGACTGTGGCTACAACGTCGTACGCGGCCCCTCCAAGGTGATTATTGCTTCATATGTTCATCAAGAAATCTTGTGTTTCACATTCGTCTAAGCTTCCCTCCCTTGCCTTCAGAAATGGGCGTCCAAAGCGGTGCTTATCAAGTGCTCGGCGCCATTGCCCGAGGGCAACCGGACCCCCGACCTGCAGGCCCTTCTGGCAGTGGTGCCTCCAAAGGCCCCAGCCAAGGTCAAGGAGCCGGAGAAGAAGAGGGAGGGTCTTCGGGCACGAGATCCCTCGGACGCCAAGTCCGAGAACATCCAGGTTCTTTCTTCCGAAGAGGAAGAAAAAGACGGAGAAGAAGGAGAGGAAAGCTCCTCTTTCCCAAAAAGGAAGAGGGCGGTGTCCGAACGCTGCGGCTGCCAACATCGCCCGAACTCATCGGCGTCTCGTGAAGGCTGCCGACGCCGCGCCCCACGAGGCCCCTGCCGCTGCCAAGGTCGCCTCCACCAAATCAAAGGACGACCTCATCAAACCGCGGCGGCCGAGGCCACCACTGAGGAGGTATACCTTACATTCATACGCACCATACGCGCACTAGCTCCTTCTTTCCATAATCTTGATAAGTGGCTTGTCTCCTTGCAGCCCGCAACGCTCCCGTCTCAGCGACGGGACGCCATCAAGTGGGCTTCCTTCGCCCAGCGCCTCTGAGGGGCATCTTCCTTCCCCTTCCGCCCATGAAGGGCTTGGGGAGGCGACCTCTCAGCACCCCCCGCCCCTGACTAAAACAGGGGGAGGTGTCGATGTTTCCCAGGTCGAGGCAGAGGCCTCCGCCTCCAAGGACCTGCTGGGGCCAAACCCCTCCTCCACAGAGGAGGAAAGGCAGGGGCAGCCAACGACTTCGGCCCCTGTTGACCCAGAGCCGCCTTGGCAGCCTACACCGGCGACCGGTCCTCCCCTGACGGGAAGGACCAAGGTGGCCCGTCCATTCCCACCTGTCGCAGGGCAAGCGTACGTGGGGTGGATTGAAGAGATGGAGGCGTCCATGACAGGCTCCTCCATCATTGCCGGGCACCTAGTCGTACTAGGTGCGGCACTGCAAAGTTACCGGTCCGCAGAGGCCGGCATCAGGGAGGCCTTCAAGGGCCTTCATCAAGGCTTTGAGGTAACCTTTTAGCTAATTTTCCGAATTTATATTAACGCGAAGACCTGTTTTCACTAGAAGCATCTAGCAATCCTTGGGCAGAAAAAATGAAATTGTCCGAAGACTTGTGACACTGCGGATGTGCATAATGGACATGTAACAGCAGTAGCCCCCAAGCCCTAAGTGAGATACCAAGATCTTACTCGGGGGTCGTAGTTAATACTGAAGATTTGGTAAAAGCGAACGTATTGTAGCCCCCGAGACCTTGGTCGGAAGGGAAAGGCTGATCAGGGGATCGATATCATCCGAAGAAGCTGACTGTGTTCATTTGCAGGTCTCGGCCTCGGCTTCAGTGACCAACTCGAGAGAGTTGGAAGAACTGAACCACAAGCTCGACCGGTCCGAGAAGGACGTAGATCTGCTCAAAAAGCAGATGGAGGCATCTACAGGCAAAAAGGAATTTTAGCATCGTGAGGCATGATATAGCTGATATGGGCTCTAATGAATACACCGATGTGTTTGCAGTTGCCGCCGCGGAGCTTGAGAAGCTCCGGTCCGAGCTGCTGGCAGCGCGGCAGGAAGCCGAGCAGCGAAAGGCTGCGGCTGAACAGGCCAACGTGGAGTTGGTCAAGGAGAAAGAGGCCGGCCAGAAGCATTCGGCCTGGGTCGCAGAGGCCGAGGAGGACCTGAAGGGGCTTTGCACGTAGCGTGATGCCCTGGAGGAGGAAAAGCACGAGCTGTCCTCCGAGCTTGAGACTGCGAGCGCGACCTATAAAGAGGCCATCACCCAGGCACGAGCGAATTGTGAGGTGCTTCAACAAGTGAAGCAGATCGCAGCTGGTAAGCCTACCTGCTCCGCTGCGTTTTTGGAGATAGCCGATTTGTCCATCTTACGCAAGTCTGGCATTCTTCAGAGGCCTTTAGAGACCTACCGCAGAGTGTTGCAGATGCTGGTGCCTACTTTGTTTCCCGCCCTGAGGAGTCTGAGGAGAGGACCTTCTGGGCCCAATTCCAGGCACCCGAGCACCCGCCGCTACTGAACAATCAGATGAAACAGCTGGCGGAGCTATTCCGTGTGGCCCGACCGGTAATGCAGGACATCTGCATCAACCTCTGGCCGGGCAAGCCGATGCCGACGAGCTTCTTCGGCCTGGTGAGCAGGCTACGAGAGGCCAACCCCCAGGTGGAAAATTGGAAGTGGTCGGCCTGTCTGGAGGAGGTGGAAAGGGCGTATGCGTTCGTGATGGCGCACTTCCCGAAGATAAAGCCGCTGGACATTTCCTCCGGTCCTCCAGAAGGAAAGAATCGGACGCCGGAGCAGTTCCTGGCCGCGGTGCACGAAGGTGCTCGGGTGACAGAGGCCCAGTGCTCTAAGGCTAAACTCATGTTTTGAAGTGCCCCCGGTATGCCGAGGAGGAATTTGTATAAAACAAGTATATTTTGTTGAATGATCGTTTTTATCCGATGTCTTATTGCTGCTCCTATGCGACCGTTTTTTATTCTGAAAGCGGCCAATCGTCGGCTTCTGCCCCCTGGTAGATACTACTAGGTGTATTCCTTTAAAACACGTACACCCTTAGCCGACGTCTTGGAGCCCTGGAGACGTCGGCGTGTTTAGAGAAACTAGGCAATCAGATTATAAAGGCTTAACAACTTTCACTTAGTCATAGGAGCTCGACTTGAGGGGTAGTTGAACTAGCCCCCGGTGCAATGGTGATCGGACTGGCTGAGGTGCACCTAGCTTAATGCCGTGGTCCTTGTAACAAGGACCCTTCGTTTATCACGGTATAACCACTAGCGGCTTTTAGTTTAACACTTCCTTCGGATTGCTGACCAGTTTGCGCTTATCATGGTATTCAATTTTTGGTTTTCTCCACTGAGGTACTTGACCATCCGAGCTGGAAGTACAATCGCAGTGGTTCTCCCTTTACGCTCCTAGCCGAACATAGGAGGTAAGCACAGGAGTCGGGCAACCCAATCATTGACTGAAATCACAATTCGAAACTAATGTATATAATGCTATATCCGAGACGCCGAACAGTTATCGGACTTGAACATAGGCTTGGTTCTAAATCCGAGCCCCCGGTTAAAAGCCGAGCTCATCTATAAGTATTGATGCAAGGCGATGTGCCAAAGAAGAAAAAACAACACTCAAAGTTGTACTAGGACCAAAAAAAGTCCGTTTTATTATTCATGGGGCTCAATCGTAAGTGCCGAGTTGTTTACATGGAAGAACCATAACCGATACAGAGAGTATGCAAGAAAGAAAAATAATGGAGTGTGATACAGGGCTTTAATGGACCGATCGTTTGAACCGTGTCCTTCCCTGTCGCACGTCTGCGCCTCCGTGCTGTTGACCAGCTCTGCCTTGTCGATGCCAAGGGTATACGAAGACGACCTGTTACTCCGTGTAGGCTGTGCTTGATGCATCCGAAAGGCGGGGCCCCTTGTGGGGCTAGGGCTGTAGTGACAGCCTGATGGTGCCTGAATATACTTCATGGCTGGCCTTTATTGTGCCGAAGAGATTGCCAGGCGGTGGGTGTGTTCGATTGAGCCGAAATAGTATGCCCCGTTTTTATGCTCCCCAAGCTCCCAAGGCATTTTGAGTGCAAAGTTATGTAATCTAGGTACGTAATCTGCTATCATGAAGCAGGAGTTGGGGAGCACGTATCCCTATTTAGGATGTACGCGAGTGTGTCCCGGAGCCGGAGTGAGAATCCGGATGCGTTTTGAAGAGCCTGGTAAATCCAGCCGAGCAGATCGTCGGGCCGCTTCCTCGGCTGCCTGGGAATCAGCTGCGTAGGCAGCTGTTTGCTCCTCTGTATGGAGGGAACGCTCCGTGTTAACATTGATGGTGATAACACCATTGCGTCCCGACATTTTGAGCTTTAGGTAGGCATAGTGCGGTACCGCATTAAAGCGGGCGAATGCAGTGCAGCCGAGCAAAGATGATAGCCACTACGGAAGGGGACTATGTCGAAGATCAAGTCCTCACTTCGGAAGTTGTCGAGGGAGCTGAAAACAACTTCCAGTGTTACAGTGCAAGTGCACCGGGCCTCTATGTCGGGGATGGCACCCTTAAAAGTGGTGTTGCTAGGTTGGATTCTTGACGAATCAATGTCCATCTTCCTGATCGTGTCTGCGTAGATCAGGTTCAGGCTGCTTCCGCCATCCATAAAAATGCAGGTTAGGTGGAATCCATCGGCAATGGGATCTAGGACCAAAGCGGCCGACCCTCCATGACGGATGCTGGTCAGGTGGTCCTTTTTGTCAAAAGTGATCGGTCAGGCCGACCATTGGTTGAAGTTCGGGGCTATCGGCTCTAAGGCGTAGACATCCCGAAGTGCATGTTTCCACTCCTTCTTGGGAATGTGCGTGACATAGATCATGTTAACATCCTTGACATCGGAGGGAAACTGCTTTTGGCCACCGTTATTGGGCCTGCGAGGTTCATCCTCGTCGTCGCTACGAGAGCGTCTTTTGCTGGTTTCCTCGGATACTGTTTTGTCGGCCTGTTTAAACACCCAACAATTTTGATTGGTGTGGTTGGCGGGCTTGTCTGAGGTGCCATGAATCTGGCAAGACCGATCGAGTATTCTATCCAAAGCGCTAGGGCCATCCTTGTTCCCTTTAAAGGGCCTCTTCTTAGGTCCGCCCCATGAGCCACTGAACCCTGTGTTGACGGATGGGTCCTCGGCATCACTGCCGCTGTTTTTATTTTGGCGCTTGTTTCTGTCGTGCCTAGATTTTCCACTGCCCCTCACGTGCTTCTGAGGTGCCGGAATCGCTCCTGTGGGAGCTACGGGCCAACCAGCTGTCCTCGCTCGCACAAAAGCGGGTCATCAAGGAAGTGAGAGCCGCCATGGTCCTCGGCTTATCCTGGCCGAGTTGATGGGAAAGCCATTCATCCCGTATGTTCTGTTTGAATGCTGCGAGGGCTTTGACGTCGGGACAGTCAATGATCTGGTTCTTTTTGGTCAGGAAATGATTCCAGAATTTCCGAACTGATTCGCCCTCCTTATGGACTATATGGCTAAGGTCGTCGGCATCCGGGGGCCGAACATAAGTGCCCTGTAAGTTTGCCCGAAAGGACTCCTCGAGCTCCTCCCAACTTTCGATGGAATTTTGAGGGAGGTTGTGGAGCCACTGCCTTGCAGGCCCATTGAGCTTGAGGGGCAGGTATTTTATGGCTTGGAGGTCATCTCCTTGGGTCATGTGGATGTGAAGAAGGAAGTCCTCTATCCAGACCGCTGGATCAGTTGTCCCATCGTATTAATCAATATTGATGGGTTTAAACCCCTCTGGGAACTGGTGCTCTATCACCTCATCTATAAAACATACAGTGTGTGCGGGCCCTCGAAAACAAGCCACGTTTGGTTGGGCGTAAGTCATTGCCCTAGCTCGGATCTTTTCCCGAGCCCTTTCGTGCCTGTCTAACCAGGCGTTATAGCCTTCCAAGTTGGCTGGAGCCCGGCTACGCGACCCGTAAATAGATCGGGAGGGTGCTTTATTGGCTTGTAGCTTATCGTGTAGGTCGAAGATCCCAGGGTGCTCGACCGCACTCTTGTCGTGAGGGCGGGTTTTAGCAGGGGGCTCCTTGGGTACCCCTGTTGGTCAATCTCGCCCTCTAGGGGGGCGGTCAAGTTGGCCTGCGTGACCATGCACGAGCGGTGCATTATCCGCTGCCTCGTCGTCAAAGCCAGGCCACAACCGCCTTTTTGGGAACGACTTGGGGGTTGTGCCTTGAGTCTCGAGGTCCGCTTCGAGCGCTAGGATTTTCATCCATTTGTCGTTGAGCTCATTCTCATGAGTATACAGCTCCTACTGCTTCATTTTCATGCTTTGCGCGGTTGCAATTAGCTGTCGCTGAAACCCTGCTTGTTCGGATGGGTTTATGGGTACGATGAAGTCTTCGGGTTCGAGGCTCACGCCATCTTCGGACTCTAGCATATAATCCTTGTCCGACCCATCGTCGAAGGTACCCATGTCATCAAGATTTTCCTCGGCGGGTGTTCCAGCGGGCCTGTTCTGTTGGGTGGGTGAGGCTTGAACGTCCTCGCCTAGGGCCTCGATTCGGGGGCAGCACCGTTATCGGCAGGACCCAAGGTGATAGTCGTGCTCCTACTTCCATTGTGGCCCTTGGATCGCCTTTTAGGGCGACGACGTTTAGGGTTTTCACTGGGTTTATCCTTAGACTTGTCCTTTGGAGTGTCGACCATGTAGACGTCATAAGAAGACGTCACAGCCTAATTCCCTGTACGAGGTGTGGCCATGGATAGTTCTGCTTCGGAACCGACGCTGACGTCTTCGTCCATGTCGATGGCTTCATCGGAGCCGTAGTCGAGTGCATCAGTCAAGTCTTCGACCATGGCAACTAGGTAGGTAGTGGGTGGAATAAAAATTTCCCGATCGTCGGCTTTACATCCGATCTGATCATAGACGGCGGATGAGATCGCCAAGTTTTGGATTCGGTCCAGCACCTCGTTTACGTGTGAGAATTCCCTGGCATCCAGGACCTGGTTGTAGGCCGGGCTGATCTTAAATAAGTTGTTCGGTCCACTTGAAGTGCCGCTGTCCTCATGCTCACTCGGGGTTGATCATCCCTGGGCGGCGGATGATACATCTCCAACGTATCTATAATTTTTGATTGTTCCATACTGTTATATTATCATTCTTGGATGTTTTACAATCATTTAATAGCAACTTTATATCATTTTTTGGGACTAACCTATTGACATAGTGTCGAGTGCCAGTTGTTGTTTTTTGCTTGTTTTTTACTTCGCAGAATATCCCTACCAAACGGAGTCCAAACGCACCGAAAGTTTTTGGAGATTTTTTTGGACCAGAAGACAACTTGGGAGCCAAGGAAGGACCAGAGGGGAGGCCCGTGGGGCCCACAAGACACCAGGGCATGCCCTGGTGTGTTGTGGGGCCCACGGGGGTCTCCTGCACTGCCTCTTCGCTCTATAAATACCCAAATATTCCATAAACCCTAGGGGAGTAGTCGAAACAGAATTCCAGCCGCCGCAAGTTCCAGAACCACGAGATCCAATCTAACACCATCACGGAGGGGTTCATCATCCTCATTGGTGCCTCTCCGATGATGCGTGAGTAGTCCACCATAGACCTACGGGTCCGTAGGCAGTAGCTAGATGGCTTCTTCTCTCTTTTTGATTCTCAACACAATGGTCTCTTGGAGATCTATTTGATGTAAACCTTTTTGCGGTGTGTTTGTTGGGATCCGGTGAACTTTGAGTTTATGATCAGATCTATATCCATGAATATTATTTGGGTTTCTTTGATCTCTTATATGCATGATTATTTATAGCCCCGTATTTCTTCTTCAGATCATTGGTTTAGTTAGGCCAACTAGATCATTGGTTTAGTTAGGTGCTTTGTGATGGGTTCGATCTTATGGTGTCCTCACCTAGTGACAGAAGGTGTAGCGAGGCACGTATGTATCGTTGCTATTAAGGATAACAAGATGGGGTCTGTTCCTACATGAATAGATCTTGTCTACATCATGTCATTGTTCTTATTGCATTACTCCGTTTCTCCATGAACTTAATACACTAGATGCATGCTGGATAGCGGTCGATGTGTGGAGTAATAGTAGTAGATGCAGGCAGGAGTCAGTCTACTAATCTTGGACGTAATGCCTATATATTGATCATTGCCTTGGATATCGTCATAATTATTCGATCTTCTATCAATTGCCCAACAGCAATTTCTTTACCCACCGTATGCTATTTTTTCGAGAGAAGCCAGTAGTGAAATCTACGGCCCCCGGGTCTATCTTTCATCATATTGCTTTCAGATATATTTTTCATCGCTTTTGTTTTCAGATCTATTATTCCAAAAACCCAAAAAAACTTTGTTGCATTTTTTATTTGCATCTTTTATTTCGTGTTTTATTCAGATCTATTTATCCAATCTCATACAAACCAATCTATCTTTTTATCGGAGAGAGATTGACAATCTCTCTTACGCGTCGGGTTGCAAGTATTTGTTCTTTGTGTGCAGGTACCGTTTACATAGTGTTGCTTGGTCCTCCTACTGGATTGATACCTTGGTTTCATAACTGAGGGAAATACCTACTGTAGTTGTACTGCATCATCCCTTCCTCTTTGGGGAAATACCGACGCAGTTTCAAGCCGCATCAGCGGATTAGTTACTACACCGGCCACTAGAGATACAAGCGGTGTTGCCGGGTCCGAGGAATGGTTCGGCTCAGGGGAAGCATCGAAGGACCCGGTGCTTAAGCCGGATATAGTGGTCACCAGATCTACCTTCGAGGCCGGCTCTAGAAGGAAGGGAGATCCGAGGATCCCATAGTAAGCCGGCTCCGGGTCATGACCCCAGAGGGTTCATACTGATCCGAGGTCCATCCCGAAAGGGTCAGATCTCCTCGAGCGTCCGCGGTGTATTCTAGGCTTCCGAATGTGATCACTTGGTTTGGGGCGAAGTTCTCCACGCGGACTAGATGGTCGGATAGATCGGCATGCAACACAATGCTGCCAAAGGCGAAAAGCTACCCGGGGGCGAAGATGCCCCCACAACCGATGCTGCTATTGATTTGAAGACGAGCCATCGACCCACGATGATCAAACAGCGAACTCTCAATGAAAGCACCAATGTCGGTGTCAAAACCGGCAGATCTCGGGTAGGGGGGCAAGTTGTTAGATCAGATCGATGGGTAACAAGAGAAGAACACACACGAAGTTTACCCAGGTTCGGGCCCTCTCTATGGAGGTAAAACCTTATGTCCTGCTCTTGCTTATATTATGAAGGTATCGAAGTATAAGGTTGATCTACCTCGAGATCGTAAGTTGTGGTCTAAACCCTAGGGGTATGCTGATTGGGTGTATGGATGATCTCTACGGACTAAACCCTCTGGCTTATATAGGCACCAGGGGTCTCTAGGGTTACACATCGTCGGTTGCCATTTAAGAATCTACATGTCGAATCTAATTAGATATGCTTTAAGTACACACCAAGTCTTTGGTCGCCGCACTCTAAAGGCCTCCAGAGTCCCTCCTCCATAATGGGTTGGTGGTCCGGCCCATACATTAGTCCGGCCGGTCTTGGACCCCCTAGTCCAAGACATCGTCATCGGGCATCTGGTGGTCTAGGACCCCGGGCACCCGGAGGTGGCAGGGAGGTTCGGGTGACCCCAGGCACCCAGGGTTGGCAGAGATATGCGGGAACTGGTAGTACGACTATCGATCCTATAACCCGGTATCCCAACTAACACCATGAGGCCGATAAAATAGAAAACCTATCAAGGACAAACATTTTCCTTGCGCATAATCCACTTGAGCTAGATGATGACGATATTGACCTTCTCAAGTTGGACCACCTTTCTTGATTGTGCTGACTCGATGAAGACTAGTGAATTGCTCCCCCATACTCCACTATGGGCGAGCCTCTCTTCGGCACATCTTCATAAGTCCATTATCGCCAGAATGGATGGCAAGTTTCAAGCATGTGATCTCTTCATGATGGTCCACTTGAACTTGCACAACTCAACCTTGATGACGATCAACACTTGATGTCATCCTCCATGGGTTATATGAGATCTTCCTCTTGATGCAAGCCCATGAAAAAATACCTAACCCACACAGAACCTCCACACAAATAGATCATGGGTTAGTTCGCAAAGTGTAATGGACAATGCTTACCATACCGTGAGCTCACTTGATCCCACTCGGTACATCTTCTACGCTTTGTGTGTTGATCAACTTGAATCCACTCCTTGTACTTTGACTTTATCAACCATGTATCTCTCTTCATAAAGATGATGCTTGCAATGGGATCAACTCTCACATGACCAATCTTTGGATAACTCCTTGAATACCATCTTGGTCAACACATAATCTCCTTTTAACCTTGAAACCAACATATGGTCTTCAAGCATTGTGTTAGGGCATATTTCTCCCTTAGTGGTTTTGGTGATTGATGACAATGCTTTTGCGGACTAATTGTGTGCGTTGAGCATTCCAGATAATCTATTATATGGCACAAGACGATTCGTACCCCTCGGAGCTTTTGCGAAGACGGTGCTTTTCCTTCGTTTCATTTTCGATGGATTTGAGTCATAGGAACACCGTACTATTAAGAGGGGGTCCGCTTCGGAAAGGTTTGGGGTGTAATCAACACGTACACATTCACTTTGCACCCTCGTTCTTTCCCGGCTATTAAGCTTGTCCTTCCTTTATGCTTGAGCTTTCCACACCATCATAAGCGGTAGTACCGCTCTGCTCAGCGGTAGTACCGCTCCAGTGGTACTGCCGCAATTCAGTGTTGTCCTTACTTCTGCTTGTTTTTTTGCGTTCTGTAAATGGGCAGTAGTAGAGCGGCAGTTTAGCGCGGTAGTACCGCTCCAGCGGTACTGCGGCTCTAACTGCCACCCCACTACCACATGTTTATTGGGCATACTAAAGCTAAGCCGAAGTACCGCTCGGGTGGAACTATCGCTGTCGTCTACTGCATGGAGTACCGCTTGTTTTTTGTGTTCTGGAATGCTCAGTCCCTCGAGTGGAAGTACAACGGTAGTTGCTAGCGGTAGTACCGCCCAGGGGGGCACTACCTCCCTGCCTTCCTCTACTACCGCTGGGTTCAGCTGCTGTTAAATACCAAGCGGAAGTACCGCTGGTGGAAGCGGTAGTACCGCTCCGGCGGCACTACCGCCTCCCTAATCTGCTCAATTGTACGCAGTGGCTGAATCTTCCGTACTAGCGGAAGTACCTCTCACCTGAGCGGTACTACGACTTGTGCACGGGTTGTGGGTGCATAATGGTTGGATTCCTTTCCCCACTATATAAGGGAGGCATCTTCCCCAAGTTGACTTACCTCTTCCTCCCCCTAAGCTCCATTGTTGCTCACAAGCTCATTTTCGCCCGATCTCTCTCCCTAGCCAATCAAACTTGTTAATTCTTTAGGGATTGCTTGAGAAGGCCTAGATCTACACTTCCACCAAGAGAAATTTGATTCCCCCCACTAATCCCTTGTGGATCTTGTTACTCTTGGGTGTTTGAGCACCCTAGACGGTTGATGTCACCTCGGAGCCACATTTCATTGTGGTGAAGCTTCGTGGTGGTGTTAGGAGCCTCCAATTCGGTTGTGGAGAGAGCCCCAACCTTGTTTGTAAAGGTCCGGCCGCCTTCAAAGGCACCACTAGTGGAATCATGACATCTTGCATTGTGTGAGGGCGTGAGGAGAATACAGTGGCCCTAGTGGCTTCTTGGGGAGCATTGTGCCTCCACACCACTCCAACGGAGACGTACTTCCTCTCAAAGGGAAGGAACTTCGGTAACACATCCTCGTTTCCCCCGACTCCACTTGTGGTTATCTCTTACCTTTACTTTGTGCAAGCTTTACTTGTGTTGTTTATCTTGCTTGCTTGTGGTGTTGTTATTGCTAGCATCATATAGGTTGTTCACCTAGTTGCATATCTAGACAACCTATTTATTTCTAAACCTAATTTGTTAAAAAAAAGATAAAAATTGGTAGTTGCCTATTCACCCCCTCTAGTCAACCATATCGATCCTTTCAATTGGTATCGGAGCTTCGTCTCTTTATGAAGGGTTTCACCACCTGAAGAGTATGGTTGGCAACGGGGATGGGGATGGAGATGAGGAAGTACCCGAGGCCGTGGAGTTGAACTCGATCACCCGAGATGACTTAAATGAAGCTATGGCTTCACTTAACACGTCTATGACAGCCGAGGTCAAGTCCATAGTTAAAGAACTACTTGAGGGGTTGAAATCTTCTCCTGATCCGTTGCTTGTGGTTAATCCCACCGCATCGGAGTCGGAGGCCATTTCCTGCAAGGAAGCGGCTAAAGGTACTCATACCTCTTCCCCTTAAGGTAAAAATGGGACGGGAACTTATGCCTCTGTTCCTCCTCCCCCGGTCTATGGAGGACCGGTCCCTACACCTCATATTAACAACCTTGGTCCTCCTCCTAAGCTTGTGAAGGGTGATTTCGCTAATTGGGTTTTTCGTATCAAGTCTCATTTGAATCACAACTCAAAAAGTCTTTGGAGAATCATCGAGCAAGGCTTCTACCTGCATGATCCAAACAACCTCACTCCAAGAGAAGAGGCGGACAATCAATACAATCACTCCGCATTGTTCATCCTTCAATCCGCAGTGCCTCTCGAAGATCTATCACACTTGCATCCCTTCTCCCGTGCAAAGGATTGTTGGGAACATATTATATCTTTGTACAAGGGGAGCTCAAGCATTCAACGGTCCAACTTTGAGGTGGTTCTTGATGAGGCCGATGAGTTTGTGATGAATGAAGATGAGGATCCCCGTGATATCTATCAAAGATTGACAATCCTTGCGGTCGCTCTTCAAGATCATGGGAGCAAGGATACAGATGACAATTGGATCAAGCGCAAGTTTCTGAAGGCCATCATGCCCTTCAACAAGGCCATGTCCTCCGTGATCCATCAAAGGCCGGACTTCCACACCTTGTCTTCAAGTGAGGTGTTGGGTGAGTTTATTGCGAACATCATGAATAAGACCACCGACAACGCACTAGCTCGTGTCCAACGGTCAAAGAAGGCAATTCTGGAAGAAGAAGAAGAGAGTTGCCCCGAAGACACCAAATATGCTTACCACGAGCACATGGCTCTTGCGTCAAGGCAATTTTGGGGCAACACGAGAAACTCAAGGCCTAACTTCTCCAAGAACAACTCAAATGCCTCGAAGGGCAAGCAACATGTGAGAACTTGCTACAATTGTGGCAATGTGAGTCACTTTGTGGTCGACTTCCCCTGTGAGAAGAGGGAAGACAATGGTGGCAAACTTATCCGCAAGGACAAGGCCATGTCCTTCCCAAGCAAGAACAACTTCACCAAGAAATTTCCTCAAAAGGGGTTGGTGGCAGAAGAAGAGTACCTCTCCGATGATGATGATGAAGATACAAGTGGTGAAGGAATGCCAATGGCCACCGTGGCCATTGCCACCTCTTCCCCAACCAAGGTGTCTCTCTTCGATGCCCCCAACGAGAACCTCATTGCCAAGTGCCTCATGGACAAAGGTACCAACAAGGTAACCTCTAACATCAAAACCTCCATCACTATTACTCCTTCGTTGTTGGATTGTGTGGATAATCATGTGAAGGCAAAGGTGGATGAGAACGAATTTGATAAGTTCTTGAGTAAGATAAGAGGTGAGACCAAGAAGCACTTTGTTGCTCTCTTGGTACAACTTGGTGAGGCCAGTGATATCATTGAGTCTCATGAGGATACCATCTCTAAGTTAGAAGGGCATAGTCGAGACTATGTCGATGAGATTGCGGATCTTTCCATTGCTCTTGAGGAAGAGCGAGGTCTTCGTTTGGCTCTTGAGGAGTCACACAATGTTGATCTTGCTAAATTGCAAAAAGATCTTGATCATGCTAGTGTTCTTACTCGTGTGCTTAAATCCAAAAAGGTTGCACTTAGGATTGGCCATGATAGACTCAAGGAAGAGTTTGACATTCTTGGCAAGGCTCACAAGGTCTTGAAGGGTGTTCATGCCTCTCTCAAGGAGTCTCATGATCAACTCCAAGTGAAGCTAACCAAGGAGATTTACACGTGTCCTCCTTTTGTTTTAATTGATAACGCCCATGCTACTAACCCTTGTTGTGAGCATGTGCATCTTGTGGAGGAGAATGCCAAGTGGAAAGAGCAACTTGAGAAGGGCCTTGTGACTTGCATACAAGGTGAGAAGAACCTCAACGACCTTTTGAGAAATCAAAAGGAAGTTGTGGCAAAGGAAGGGCCTGGGTTTGTACCCAAGTCAAAGAAGAAGAAGAAGAACAAGACCAAGCAACCTCTCCTGCTTAAGGAGGCCTTTATCAAGGTAGGGGAGGGTGCTCATGAGAAGAAGAAGGACAAGGAAGTGGGTGGTAATGCCAAGAAGGGCAAGACCACCCCTCCCAACAAAGCTGGCGACTTTAACCCCTCATATATTTTATGTCGTGCTACATTGAATGGTCTATTTGGGTTCCTAAGACCCTTGTTGCTAACACCAAAGGACCCATTCAAAAATGGGTATCTAAATCCAAGCATTAATCTCTTGTAAGAGTTTGCTTCTGGTGGAGTGTCATGGTTGCTTGATAGTGGAGCAACAAATCATATGACCGGGAGCAAGGACTTGGTGGTGGACGTGCAAGAAATCCCATCTATGCCCACACATGTGCAATTCGGTGATGCTTCAACTTCTATGGTATTGGGTCTTGGCAAGGTGGTCATCTCACAAGATTTATCTATTGAGAAGGTCATGCTTGTTGAGTCCCTTGCATACAATTTACTTTCCATTCATCAACTTGCACTCATGGGCTTTGCAACATTCTTTGATCTTGATATCGTGGCCCTTTAGTGGAGAAAAACTCTTAAAGTAGCCTTTGTTGGGCATGTCAAGAATGGTCTCTATGTGATTAACTTTTCAGAGCGACCCACTAAGACCGCGACGTGCCTAATGGCTAAAGTTACTATGGGATGACTTTGGCATCACCGACTAGCCCATGTCAATATGAGATCTTTGCAAAGTCTCCTCAAAGTGGATCACGTTCGTGGACTAATAAATGTGAGTTTTGTCAATGACCGTGCTTGCAGTGCTTGTATCGAAGGAAAGCTTCATGAGACGGCTCACCGACCCATGACTATCATCTACTCGAAGAGGCCATTGGAGCTCCTCCACATGGATCTCTTTGGTCCTCCATCCTTCGATAGTCTTGGGGGAAGAAAATATTGCTTGGTGATTGTGGATGATTACTCAAGATACACTTGGGTATACTTCTTCAAGAGGAAGAGTGAGACCCAACAAACCGTCATTGACTTCGCAAATGAAGGTCAACAACGACATGATGCAAAGATATTTATGATTAGAAGTGCCAATGGCACTGAGTGACGATGACATGTACCTAGGGTTGGGTCTTAGGCCTGACCTACATGCCCTACCCTAGGACACCACACAAGAGGCCAAGGCCTACAAAGATAGAAAGAAGATACCGACTGGAATTGTCACATGGTTCAATCCACTCGACAGAAGATCCACTCGGATACCCCAATTCCACTCGACCGTCGTTATTCACTCGGAGTACAAGAATTCACTCGAAGGACAGAAGACCTAGGGTTGCCTCTGGATGGCAACGGTCGGACGTTCACTCCGTCACCTTAAAGATCATTAAACGCGAGCGTTACCAGTAACGTTTGTGACATTATTCTCTCATTGAACCCTTGCGTAACTGAGGACTGCAAGGGGTCGGCGTACTCTATATAAGCCACCCCTCCCCTCTTGCACAGGGGTTCGCACCCCCTGTAACTCAACCCTCCAATCAACAAAGCCTCCAAGGCACCGAGACGTAGGGTTGTTACCTCCTCCGAGAGGGGCCTGAACTCGTAAATCCGAGTGTACAACCTCGCCGTAGCTAGACTCTGCCCTCTCCTACGTACCCTCCATCTCTACTGTCAGATCCGTTCCCACGACAGTTTGCGCCCACCGTGAGGCCGGCGTCTAAGCGACTTCCGGCGAGGTTGCGATCTTCGATCTCCATCGACATGGTTTCCGGTGGTGGATTGTCTTTGGGCCGCGAGATCCGTCTCGGCGGGCTCACCTTCATCGCCGACGATTCGGCCTAGCTCCAGGAAGCCCCCCTTGACATCGAGGCGCTCCCTATTCGCGGGGCGGCGCACTTCCGTGCGAGTGCCTGCGGCGTCCTCCTTCGGCAGCCGTCGACTCAGTATCGGTTGGCTCCGGTGGCGCCTTCCCTCTTCACTACTCGCCGTCGCAAGCGATCCGGTCGCTCGTGGCTCCAGCGGTGGGTGAAGCATGCAGTGGCTCGTCAATCTTCTACTCCTCAGATCGCGGCGATCGAGCCCGATGAGTCCCTTTATGGTTTGTTTGATCTGTCGACTGGCCACTCAGACATTCTTTCCGAGTGCGAAAGCAATGGTCCCGCGGCGGAGGTCCTCATGGTCGGCCCCCAGCATAGCCCACCAGGGTTTCCTCATGGCGGGGGCGAAAGCGGTGGTCCATCACATGGCAATGACGAGTACTACCCGCAAGCCCTCACTGCGGAACAAAGGGAGGAATTGCATCGCAGGAACGAGCAAGCTCTCCAGACTCCCATCGTTGGGGAGATCGTCGAGGCTCAGTCTTTGGAGGCCGCACGCGTAGCCACCCTGGCAGGACGCGCGCGTCTGGAGGATCTCCAGAAGTCACTCGACGATCGCGCTCGCAGACTGCCTCCAAATCCCAGTCGACGGCAACGACAGTTGTTCCCGACTGGATCTCGGGATGAGTGTCAGCTATACCACACACCAATCCAGAATGTTGCAACAACCGTGCATATTGCAGATTCAATCCAACCGTCTCGTTCTGAGGTTGGAAGAGGTCTAGAGCAGATTCGAACGTTGCTCAGGGCAGCTGGGGAGCAGAATTCGGCTGTTTCTCAGTTGCACAACAGGATTCATAGCAGGTCCGTCAGGGCGGACATAGTTCAGTCCGCGCACAGCCCAAGGTCGCCTCCACGGCGTGAAGATCGTGGTTATCGCCAGGATCAGTACCTGGATCGAGGCCACGGATAGTTTGACCCTCGATATCACCGTGATGACCGCCGTCGAGTGCCTACGCCCCCTCCGAGGGGTGGTTCGTACGCGCCCCGGCGTTACGATGATAGGCGCCCATTCGGCGATGAGCGGAGGATTCCAGTCGACCCCCGAGAGCCCAGGTTTGATGCAAGGTCAGTCCTCGTGCAGGGCATGGTTGACAGAGGCAGGGCTAACCGAGAAGGTTTGGACAGAGATCACCCGAGTGGAAGCAGGACGTTCATCTCTGGGCCCGAGTGTTTCAGTAGAGCCATTCGAGCTGCTGAGATTCCTCCCAACTTCAGGTTGGCCGCAGGAGTGAGCAAATTTACTGGCGAGTCAAAGCCAGACACATGGTTAGAGGATTACCGGGTGGCTGTGCAGATTGGTGGAGGCAATGACGAAGTGGCCATGAAGCACTTGCCCTTGATGCTTGAAGGCTCAGCCAGGGCATGGTTGAACCAGTTGGCTCCAGCTAGCATATACTGTTGGGAAGACTTGGCCCGAGTGTTTATCAAAATGTTTGAAGGCACTTGCAAGCGACCTGCTGGGTTGACAGAGTTGCAACATTGTGTCCAGAAACCAAGTGAAACTTTGAGGGATTACATCCAACGTTGGACCACACTTCACCATGTGGTGGGGAATGTTTCGGAGCACCAGGCAGTTTGTGCCTTCAAGGAGGGCGTTCGTTACAGAGAGCTCATATTGAAATTTGGTCAATCCGGGGCCATGACACTGAATCGAATGATGGAAATTGCCACTCGGTATGCGAATGGCGAAGAAGAAGACCGACTCAGTGGCAAAGGAAAAGCTACAGATCCTGACGCCGGAGGTGGGAATTCCAGTCGAAAGCAGAAACGCAAAGCTGAAGCCACCGGTCAGGCCGAAGCCGCGGTGGTTGCTCCTCAAGGCAAATTCAAAGGGAAAGCCAAAGAGCAGTGGGTTCCTAAGAAGAAAAGAGATCAGTTTGGTCAAGATGTCTTGGATCTACCGTGTGCCATCCACACGAAGAAAGACGAGGAGGGTAGCCTGATTTTACCCAAGCACACCACTCGACAGTGCAGACTTCTCATTCAACAGTTCTGCGAAGGTCAGCCAAGTGAAAAGGGCTCTGACAAGGATGAGGATGAAGAAAAGGCAGAAGATTACCCGAAGGTCAATGCTACCTTGGTGATTTTTGCTGATGTTGAGAGCAAGAGTCGACTGAAAGTCATCAACCGAGAGGTGAACATGGTTGCTCCGGCAACTACAACGTACCTCAACTGGTCAAAGACTCCCATCACCTTCGACCAGTCGGATCACCCAACTCACGTTGCTACCCCCGGGCGGCAGGCTTTGGTGGTCGACCCAGTCGTCGGAGGCACTCGGTTGCGCAAAGTTCTTATGGATGGCGGTAGTGGCCTGAACATTCTGTATGCAGAGACCCTCCAGGGGATGGGCATTCCGATGTCCCGACTCAGTGAAAGCAACATGCAGTTTCACGGGGTCATCCTGGGAAAGAAGGCGAAATCACTCGGGCAGATTGCTTTAGATGTGGTTTTTGGTGACTCGAAGAATTTTCGCAAGGAGAAGTTGACGTTTGAGGTGGTGGACTTTCATAGTGCCTATCATGCTATTCTGGGTCGACCAGCTTACGCACGCTTCATGGCCCGTCCATGTTATGTGTACCTTAAGCTGAAGATGCCCGGACCCAAGGGCGTGATCACCATCACTGGAAATAGGCAGAGAGCCGAGGAATGCCTCCAGAAGGGATCCAAGATTGCTGATGAGCAGATGGCGGTGGTGGAGCTGGAAGAGTACAAGAAGAATGCTGATCCGAGTATTTTCTCCGGTCTAAGAAGCCTGCTTCTGAGTCTGCATTTCAGTCGGCTGGCGAGATGAAACCAGTCCACATCCACCCGGAAGATCCCACAGCTGCTCCGACCAACATCTCGACGACACTCGACAGCAAATAGGAAGCCGCGCTCATCCAGTTCCTCCGTGAGAACTGGGACATCTTTGCATGGAAACCATCCGACATGCCAGGTGTACCCAGGGAACTGGCTGAGCACCATTTGCGTGTCGATTCAAAAGCCAAACCTGTCAAAGAGCATCTCCGCCGTTCTGCTTCAGAGAAGAGGAAGGCGATTGGCGAGGAAGTGGCTCGGCTCCTAGCAGCTGAGTTCATACGGGAGATATACCACTCCGAGTGGCTCGCCAACGTCGTCATGGTCCCCAAGAAGGATAATTCACTCCGCATGTGTATTGACTTCAAGCATATCAATCGGGCCTGCCCGAAAGACCATTTTCCACTCCCTCGCATCGATCAGATAGTTGACTCGACTGCAGGGTGTGAGCGTTTGTCTTTTCTTGATGCATATTCCGGATACCATCAGATCCGACTGTATGGGCCAGATGAAATAAAAACGGCCTTTGTCACCCCTTTCGGGTGTTTTTGCTATGTCACCAAGCCATTCGGTCTCAAAAATGCTGGTGCTACATTCATGCGCATGATCCAGAAGTGCCTGCTCACTCAGATCAGTCGGAACGTCGAAGCCTACATGGATGACATCGTGGTCAAGTCACGCAAAGGTTCCGACCTGCTGGCTGATCTCGCTGAAATCTTCGCCAATCTAAGAAGATATGATATCAAGCTGAACCCGTCCAAGTGCACCTTTGGAGTGCCTGGTGGCAAGTTACTCGGTTTCCTCGTTTCTGAACAAGGAATAGATGCCAATCCCGAGAAGATCGGTGCAATTGTCCGAATGAAACGCCCTGTGCGCATGCATGACGTCCAGAAGCTTACAGGCTGTCTCGCTGTGCTGAGTCGGTTCATTTCTCGTCTCGGTGAAAAGGCACTGCCTCTTTACCGACTGATGAAGAAGTCCGACAAGTTCGAGTGGACTCCCGAAGCTGAAGCAGCGTTTATTGAGCTCAAAGCCCTGCTCTCCACCCAGCTGGTGCTTGCTGCTCCACACAGCAAAGAGCCTCTCCTTTTATACATTGCAGCCACTGGTCAAGTTGTCAGCACAGTGCTCACAGTGGAAAGGGAAGAGGAAGGCAAGGCTTACAAGGTTCAATGACCAGTATATTATATCTCTGAGGTTCTGACCTCGTCCAAGCAGAGGTATCCCCATTATCAGAAGCTCGTCTATGGAATTTATTTAACAGCCAAGAAAGTCGCGCACTATTTTCAAGACCACTCGGTTTCAGTCGTCAGTGACGCTCCATTGTCTGAAATCATGAACAATCGAGATGCGACTGGTCGAGTGGCTAAGTGGGCAATTGAACTTCTTCCACTCGACATTAAGTTTGAAGCAAAGAAGGCGATCAAATCCGAAGCACTTGCAGATTTTTTGGCCGAGTGGATTGAACAGCAACAGCCGACTCAGATTTACTCGGAGCACTGGACCATGTTTTTCGATGGATCTAAAATGCTTAACGGTTCTGGTGCCGGAGTGGTTCTGGTATCTCCAAGAGGTGATCGTCTCAGTTATGTTCTCCAGATTCACATTGATTCCTCCAATAATGAAGCCGAATATGAGGCACTGCTTTACGGGTTGCGTATGGCCATTTCACTCGGCGTCCGTCGCTTGATGGTCTACGGTGACTCAGATTTGGTGGTCAATCAGGTGATGAAGGAGTGGGATGTCAGAAACCCTGCTATGACAGGATATTGCAATGCTGTGAGGAAGCTCGAGAAAAAATTCGAGGGCTTGGAACTTCACCACATTCCCCGAATAAAAAATCAAGCAGCTGATGACCTGGCAAAGATTGGTTCCACTCGGAAGCCTATTCCCAGCAACATGTTCCTTGAGCATCTCCATTCCCCGTCAGTACAAGAGGATCCTTTCACCGAAGAGCCTCCCCAAGCGATAGGTCCTACAGATCCGACTGAAATCGAGATCCCCGCTGTTATCGACTTGGTTATGGAGATTCTGGTGATTACTCCCGACTGGACAGTGCCGTACATCGCATATTTGCTCAGACAAGAGCTTCCAAAAGATGAAGTTGAAGCACGACAGATTGTCCGCAGATCCAAGGCGTTCACAGTGATAGATGGACAGCTTTACAGGGAGAGTGTCACTGGCGTAGCTCAATGATGTATTTCTCCAGAAGAAGGTCTACTGATTTTGGAAGAGATCCACTCGGGGACCTGTGGTCATCATGCGTCCTCTCGGACAATTGTGGCCAAAGCATACCGAGCCGGGTTTTACTGGCCACGGGCCAATGAAGCTGCAAAGGAAATGGTACAACGGTGTGAAGGGTGTCAGTTCTACGCAAACATGTCCCATAAGCCCGCATCCGCTCTGAAGACCATTCCACTTGTTTGGTTGTTCGCTGTATGGGGATTGGACATGATTGGGCCTCTCAGGACCGGTAGAAGTGGCTTCACCCATCTGCTTGTAGCAGTCGACAAATTCACCAAGTGGATTGAAGCCAAGCCTATTAAGAAGTTAGATTCAAGAACGGCCATTAAGTTCCTGAAAGAATTGATATTCAGATACGGAGTTCCCCATAGTATTATCACAGATAATGGTTCAAACTTCGATTCGGAAGAGTTCAGAAACTTCTGCGCCACCCAAGGCACTTGGGTAGACTACGCATCCGTTGCGCACCCGCAGTCGAATGGTCAAGCTGAGAGGGCGAATGGTCTTATCCTCCAAGGATTGAAAGCCCGACTCATGCGCGACTTGGAGCATGCAGCTGGAGCCTGGGTGACTGAACTGCCATCTGTCCTATGGGGTTTGAGGACGACTCCAAACCGGTCTACTGATCGCACCCCTTTCTTCATAGTGTATGGAGCTGAAGCCGTGCTGCTGAGTGATCTCTTCCACAACTCACCCCGAGTGGAGCTCTATTCGGAAGCTGAGGCAGAGCAGGCACGGCAGGATGCCGTTGATCTATTGGAAGAGGAGCACGAGATGGCCCTGATTCGGTCAACTGTCTATCAGCAAGATCTTCGTCGATTCCACGCCAGGAATGTCAAAGGTCGAGCATTTCAAGAAGGAGACCTTGTGCTCCGAGTGGATCAGCAGCGACCTCACAAGCTTGCCCCCGCATGGGAAGGCCCCTTCATCGTCACCAAGGTGCTACATAACAGGGCCTACCACCTCTACAACCTCGCGAAGAAGATTGACGAGCCTCGCGCCTGGAATGCAGATCTTCTTCGTCGATTTTATACTTAGCACTCGGAGTGTCGAGATGTAATAAGAGCACTTTTAGATTGTTTATCAAGACATGACTCCTGCAGTCTCATGATGATTTCTCTTGCATAAGCGTGCGTTCAAAACCCCCAGTGGGTGACTTAGCTGCGAAACCTATTTTCGCCTAAGTTAAAAAACTACTCCGAGTGAGAGCATCCCTCCCACTCGGGGGCTTAGCCGCGAGCCCGTCCTCGCCTAAGTTAAAAAATCACTCCGAGTGAGAGCATCCCTCCCACTCGGGGGCTTAGCCGCGAGCCAGTCCTCGCCTAAGTTAAAAAACTACTCCGAGTGAGAGCATTCCTCCCACTCAGGGGCTTAGCTGCGAGCCAGTCCTCGCCTAAGTTAAAAAACTACTCCGAGTGAGAGCATCCCTCCCACTCGGGGCCTTAGCGGCGACCCAGTCCTCGCCTAAGTTAAAAAACTACTCCGAGTGAGAGCATCCCTCCCACTCGGGGGCTTAGCCGCGAGCCCGTCCTCGCCTAAGTTTAAAAACTACTCCGAGTGAGAGCATCCCTCCCACGCGGGGACTTAGCCGCGAGCCCGTCCTCGCCTAAGTTAAAAAACTACTCCGAGTGAGAGCGTCCCTCCCACTCGGGGGCTTAGCCGTGAGCCAGTCCTCGCCTAAGTTAAAAAATCACTCCGAGTGAGAGCATCCCTCCCACTCAGGGGCTTAGCCACGAACCAGTCCTCGCCTAAGTTAAAAACTACTCCGAGTGAGAGCGTCCCTCCCACTCAGGGGCTTAGCCGCGAGCCAGTCCTCGCCTAAGTTAAAAAATCACTCCGAGTGAGAGCATCCCTCCCACTCGGGGGCTTAGCCGTGAACCAGTCCTCGCCTAAGTTAAAAACTACTCCGAGTGAGAGCATCCCTCCCACTCGGGAGCTTAGCCACGAGCCGTCCTCGCCTAAGTTAAAAAAACTACTCCGAGTGAGAGCATCCCTCCCACTCGGAGGCTTAGCCGCGAGCCAGGCCTCGCCTAAGTTCAAAAATCTGTTCACTCGGAACATGCAATAAACTGGAAAGTAAAATTTGGATAAATCCATCAAGTTCTGAAACGAAAGCAAAAGTACTCGGGCGCCAGGCCCGAACGAGTTTAACGCTTATAGGATCACTCGGCATTCCGAGGCAAATAAGTTTGGATCATAAAGTTTTTTACTCGGCAGGAGGACTCGCCGGCTCGACAAAGGTGTCCAGATCAATGCCATCTGCGATCCGAGTGGCTGCTTCAATGAAGGTCTCCATAAAATCTTCAAACTGGAGTTTCTTCGTGTTCACTTGAAGAGCCTTCAGCTTGTCTTCCCTGGCTTCCTTGCAATGAACGCGAACAAACGAAAGCGCCACATCGGCTTCGCAGCGGGCAACTGATTTCTTCCAAGCTTGCACTCGACCAGGGATATCATTGAGCCGAGTCATCAGTGATTCAAGATCGTTCTGGATCTCATCCTCTGGCCACATCTCTTTGTCTATCCTCGACAGTACAGCCTTCAGCCGAGCGATATACCCCAAGACACTGTCAAGGCAAGATTCCAGTCGCAACACGTTCATAGCAGCATCATCTTTGACGAGTGACTTGGTTGGGTCCAGACCTGGTTCAATCCGTTCTGTTTCTTGCTCGAAGTTCTGACAGAATTCTGTACAGAGAGGAAAAAAGGCGAATGAGTTGGCAGTGGTATTGTTTTCAAAAATTTCAAGAGTCCACTCGGACGGAAAAAGGTACCTTCAAGCATGATGTACATTTTCTTCGCAAGATTCCTCAAGTTTTCCTCCAGCTCGTCCCTCTTTCGAGTGAGCTGGTCCACCTTGCCGGTCAGAATGATTTTCTCTTCCTTAAGCTGAGCAGCTTCCTTCTTCACCTCCTCCACGGCAGTCTTCAGGGCGGCATTTTCCTCTTCGAGCTTTTCGACTGAAGCTAGTTTTTTCTCAGCCGCTTCTGTCTTCTCTCGAGCCACCTTCTGTGCCCCCGCGAGTTTGTTGTCTTTCCTCTCCAGCGCCTGCTTCATAGTGTCTAAAGAAATAACATTCTTCAGTCGAGCTTGGAGTCGATGGTTTTCACTACGCACATCTGTTCGAGTGGAATCACTCGGTTCAAAGGACAGAAAGGAAAAGAACGACAAAGCACACGTTCAGCGAAATGTTACCTCCCATGGTCTTCACCTCATCCTGAGCCTGCTTCAGGTTCTTCTTGGCAAGCTCTAAGTCCAGTTGGAGTTGGATCTTCTCCTTCTCCAGAGCAACATACTGAGTTCCAAGTTCACATGATTTCTGAGATCAACAAAAAGAAGAGTTCAGCCAGCAAAGAGAGAGATTCTCAAAACATTTCCTCCACTTCCGAGTGAAGAAGAGCAAATCCAGATCGCTACCACCAAAAAATATTCTAAGACCCCCGCCGAATCAAACATTCGACGGTGGTCTCGGGGACTACACCCATTGGGTGCACTCAGCGTGCCCCCACTGGATCAGTTTCCCACTCGGCCCGACCCGATCGGTCCAAGTGAAGAGTTTCAAGCAAAGGTGTTCTCAGACCCCCGCCGAATCAAACAACCGACGGCGGTCTCATGGACTACACCCAGTGGGTGCACTCAGCGTGCCCCCACTGGATCAATTTCCCACTCGGTACGGCCTGATCGGTCCGAGTGGAGGATTACAAAAAAAAAACAGCAAACACATTCTCAGACCCCTTCGAACAAATCAAACATTCGACGGCGGTCTCGGGGACTACACCCAGTGGGTGCACTCAGCGTGCCCCCACTGGATTCGTTTCTACTCGGCCTCATCTTGACTGACCCCAGTGAAGAATATTAGAATACAAAAGTACGACCAAATGAGCACTAGGTCAAGAACACCACCCAGTGGGTGTACAGAATCAAGACGGATACGACGAAATCCAATCGAAAATCAACTTACTATCACACTTACTCGGACATTTGCTTCAAGGGCGGTGCTGGCGTCATAAGCTAACTTGCTGCTTTCATATACCTCCTTCAAACGCTGCATCATCAAACCGGCCTGGATCATAGCCTCCTTGCTGGCCCCGGTCTGGTCCTCTGGGACATGATGCAGAGTGAATACAGTCGACGGAGGAGCTGACGATGCAGTCAGAGGGATCGGCGCTTGAGTTTGGCCAGCAGGTCCAGAAATTGGAAGAGTCGATACCAACAGCAGAGCAGTCGATGGCGGAGCGGTAGAGATAGTGCCAGTCTGAGACGAACCTCCAGGCTCCTGAAGCAGCGGCGCAGGCGGTGCTCGAGATGTTCCAGTCGGCAACATCCTCCGAGTGGGTCTGCGAGGAGTGCCCGAAGTCACACCCTCACCACCCGCACCTTTCGGAGGTTCATCTTCATCGTCGTCAGGAAGTTGTATGATGTCTGTTGGTACTGCAGTCACTCAGCAACGACGGTTCATTCAGGTGACAAACCAACCAATGGAGCAGAACAGGATGCAAACGTGTCATACCTCGTCGAGAGGTGGCTGCGTTAGCGGTGTCCTCCTCCACATGCTCCTCATCAATCTGCATGCCCGACGTTATCAAAGTTGCAGCCCTGGCACAACTCTCATTTGATCAGCAAAAGCACGCAGGTTTACAGCAATAAGATAGAAAGGGAAAGAAGAAGAGCACTCACGCTGAAGCAATGGGCACCGTGACTTTGATCTTAGGGAGAGCTTTTCGAGGTTTCACCGCCGCAATCTTGGGCTGCTTCGCAGGTTTTTCAGTCAGTTCCAGCGTTGCAGTTCGAGTGCGCTTGGAGATCCTGGCACTCGACGCCACGGCCTTGCCCGCGCCAGCCGCCGGATCTTGGGACTGCTTGGATCGACGTTTAGTGCGTGGAGGGGACTCGACCTCGTCGCTCTCCTCTGATTCTTCGCTGTTGTCTTCGCTGTCATCAGCATAGTCGGCACTTGCGCTGCCCCCTTCGCTTTCATTTCCCTCGATGAGCTGCTCTCCATTTGGCACAGGTGAATACATCTTTGTGAAGGCCTAGAAAACACGAATATCCAAGTCAGTCGGTTTTCAATAATATTGCACAGTGAAGCAAAGGAAACAAACACTCGACAAAAGTGAGTTTCACCTCTCCGGGGGGGTGCTCGGAGTCGAAAGGCAGAATTCGCTTGGATCCGCGCGGGTTGTCATGAGCTCCAGTGATGCTCTTGAGCCACTGCGCCACCGTCTCTTCGTTGACTTCCTCCGGGTGGGTCCGAGTGGTGTCATCTGCACCTGAATACAACCACATAGGATGGTCACAAGCTTGCAGAGGCTGGATACGTCGACTGAGAAATGCCTCCAACAGGTCCAAGCCCGTCACTCCACCCCGGATCAACTCGACTACAGCTTCCACCAGAATCCCCACCTCGGCTTTCTCATCTTCGTCGACAGTCAGCGAACGAGGAGATTTGGTTCTGTCCAATGTGAAGGGGGGAAGGCCAGTCGACGAGCCAGGAGTTGGAACGTCTTTACAGTAGAACCAAGTCGATTGCCAACCTCGAACTGACTCGGGAAAAGTCATGGCTGGGAAAGCGCTCCTACCTCTCATTTGGATTCCCAAGCCCCCACACAACTGAATCACATGGGTCCTTGAATCACTCGGATTCGCCTTTTTAACCGACTGGGAACGACATGTGAAGATGTGTTTGAACAAGCCCCAATGAGGGCGACACCCCAAGAATTTTTCACACATGGACACATATGCTGCTAGATACGAGATGGTATTCGGAGGAAAATGGTGGATTTGGGCACCGAAGAAGTTCAGAAAACCACGGAAAAACGGATGAGGAGGCAGGGAAAAACCTCTCTCCACATGAGTGAGGAGGAGAACACGCTCGTCAGGCTGAGGCTGTGGCTCAATCTCCCTCCCCGGCACTCTCCACGAAGCAGGCACCACGAGGCCGTCGGATTGGAGATCCTCGAGGTCCGTCACCGTGACCGTTGAGCGTATCCAATCGCCCTGGATCCAGCCCGGCGGCAGAGCGGCCCGAGAGCTCGATGGCTTCTTCCCTCCGCCTCCCTTCTTGGCGCGCTCGAGCGCCTTCGTCTTGTCCTTCACCATCTCCACGGTGGTCGACGGGAGCGAATGCGGCGGCGCTGCACTAAAGGGGAATGAGGCAGAGAGATGGGGAAGAAAGGGGAAAAGTGGAGGACACTGTTGCATGCATCGGCCGCATCGACTTTTATACCCGCACGTCCGAGTGGCTGACCTATGGGCCAGCACAATCCCAACGCATCCCGCAACTGACGCCAGCTTGATATGTGGCGAAAAAGGTGGGGCAAAGATCGAGGAGTCCCTCCCCACTTGCCCCGCTTACCGCGCTGCGGCCAGCCCGCGCGCTTCTCCAAAATTTGAATCTCGCAAAATCCGGGTCCAGCGAATCAATTGGTGGCATCAGAGACATCCAACTCCAGTCTGCCCGTTATTATGCTGTTTTTTCACTCGGATACTCAAGAAGCCAGAATCGATCAAGGCGCCTGACGGAAGATTCGATAGTTCATGTGCTTTCGGACCCTTAAAAGGTGTCTCCGGGACATTGGGTCGGGCCAGAATCAGCCTCAATCCTTCTTCACTCAGACCTTGATCCATTCGGGGGCTAATGACAATGACATGTACCTAGGGTAGGGTCTTAGGCCTGACCTACATGCCCTACCCTAGGACACCACACAAGAGGCCAAGGCCTACAAAGATAGAAAGAAGATACCGACTGGAATTGTCATAGGGTTCAATCCACTCGACAGAAGATCCACTCGGATACCCCAATTCCACTCGACCGTCGTTATTCACTCGGAGTACAAGAATTCACTCGAAGGACAGAAGACCTAGGGTTGCCTCTAGATGGTAACGGTCGGACGTTCACTCCGTCACCTTAAAGATCATTAAACGCGAGCGTTACTAGTAATGTTTGTGACATTATTCTCTCATTGAACCCTTGTGTAACTGAGGACTGCGAGGGGTCGGCGTACTCTATATAAGCCACCCCTCCCCTCTTGCACAGGGGTTCGCACCCCCTGTAACTCAACCCTCCAATCAACAAAGCCTCCAAGGCACCGAGACGTAGGGTTGTTACCTCCTCCGAGAGGGGCCTGAACTCGTAAATCCGAGTGTACAACCTCGCCGTAGCTAGACTCTGCCCTTTTGTGGAGAAAGACTCTTAAAGTAGCCTTTGTTGGGCATGTCGAGAATGGTCTCTATGTGGTTAACTTTTCGGAGCGACCCACTAAGACCGCGACGTGCCTAATGGCTAAAGTTACTGTGGGATGGCTTTGGCATTGCCGACTAGCCCATGTCAATATGAGATCTTTGCAAAGTCTCCTCAAAGTGGATCACATTCGTGGACTAACAAATGTGAGTTTTGTCAAAGACCGTGCTTGCAGTGCTTGTATCGAAGGAAAGCTTCATGAGATGGCTCACCGACCCACGACTACCATCTACTCGAAGAGGCCATTGGAGCTCCTCCACATGGATCTCTTTGGTCCTCCCTCCTTCAATAGTCTTGGGGGAAGAAAATATTGCTTGGTGATTGTGGATGATTACTCAAGATACACTTGGGTATACTTCTTCAAGAGGAAGAGTGAGACCCAACAAACCGTCATCGACTTCGCAAATGAAGGTCAACAACAACATGATGCAAAGATATTGATGATTAGAAGTGACAATGGCACTGAGTTCAAGAACTACACCTTGGATGAGTTTCTTAGTGATGAGGGGATCAAGCACCAATATGCCGCACCCTATACCCCTCAACAAAATGGTGTTGCGGAGAGGAAGAACCGGACATTGGTGGATGCAGCAAGGACCATGATGGCGGAATTCAAATCTCCGTACAACTTTTGGGCCGAAGCCATCAACACCGCATGTCATGCATCCAATCGGCTCTATCTCCGCAAAGGCTTGAACAAGACTCCATATGAGATACTTACCGTTAACAAGCCCAACCTCAAGTACTTTCGGGTGTTCAGGTGTAAGTGTTTCATTCTCAACAAAGGTGTTCGTTTGTCTAAATTTGAACCTAGAGCTCAAGAGGGCATATTTGTTGGTTATGCTACAAACTCTCATGCTTACCGTGTTCTCAACAAGTCCAATGGACTCATTGAGGAGACGTGTAACGTGGAGTTTTATGAAAATAATGGCTCCCAAGTGGAGCAAATGGTCTTTGTGATGTAGGTTATGAAATTCCTCCTCAAGCCATAAGAAGAATGAGGATTGGTCAAATACTCCCCATTGAGGAACCCCTTGTGGCCGAAGAAGAAGGATAATGCTCTACTCAAGTGGAGCCATCACCGACGCTAGACCCACACGCTTCCGAAGAACAAAGTGAAGGCCCTCAACCCAATGAACAAGATCAAGGGCAAGATCAACCTCATGAAGATGGTGTTGCACCAAATGATGCCCAAGATCAAGTTCACGACTTCGAGCAAGCTCAAGATCAAGCACAAGCTCAAGACGGTGCTCAAGATGATCAAGATTAATCCTCGCAAATGCCTATTGAGGAACTTTTGGAGCGCCGTGCCGCCAAGGTGGCTTCCAAGCTCGAGCGCCAACAACATGTCATGGAGAATGTGCTTGGAAGCTTGAGGAAAGGGCTAACTACTCGTAAACAATTGTCAAACTTTTGTGAGCATCACACGTTTGTTTCGTGTGTTGAACCCCAAAAGGTACATGAGGCGCTCGATGATGCGGATTGGCTTGAGGCCATGCATGATGAACTCAACAACTTCGAGCGCAACAAAGTTTGGGAATTAGTGCCAAGGCCAACGTAGGGCCACAACGTCATTCGAACCAAATGGATCTTCAAGAACAAGCAAGATGCGAACGGTATGGTCATTCAAAACAAGGCAAGATTGGTGGCACAAGGATACTCCCAAGTTGAGAGTATCGACTACGTTCGAGATGTCTATGATGGGAGAGTTGAAGTTCTTTCTTGGGTTCGAAGTCAAGCAAAGAAAAGAAGGAACCTTCATCAACCAAGCCAAATATACCCAAGACATGCTCAAGAGATTCAAGCTAGATGATGTCAAGCCGGTCAAGTTTTCTATGCCCACCAAATGCAAGATCGACATTGATCCCAGTGGTAAACCGGTGGATCAAAAGGTATATCGCTCCATGATTGGATCCTTGCTTTACCTTTGTGCATCTAGACCGAATATTATATTGAGTGTGGGAATGTGTACAAGGTTCCAAGCCGCATCTAAGGAAAGCCACTATGTGGCGGTCAAACGAATCTTTTGATATTTGGCTCATACCCCAAACTTTGGCCTATGGTACCCCAAAGGAGCAAGCTTTGATCTCATGGGTTATTCTGACTCAGATTGGGCGGAAGATGTTGTGGATAGGAAGTCAACTTCTGGAGGGTGCCAATTCCTTGGTCGCTCTTTGGTGAGTTGGTCTTCGAAGAAGCTAAATTGTGTGTCTCTCTCATCCACCGAGGCCGAGTATGTAGCCGCCGCAAGTTGTTGTGCACAGTTGCTATGGATGAGGCAAACTTTAAAGGATTACGGTGTCACTTGTGACAAAGTGCCTCTTCTATGTGACAATGAAAGTGCAATCAAGATCTCCCGCAACCTAGTGCTACATAGCAAGACGAAGCACATTGAGATTCGTCATCATTTCATCCGGGATCATATCAAGCGTGGGGAGATTGAGATTATCTACGTCAACACTCAAGAGAAACTAGCGGATATCTTCACGAAGACTTTCGATGAAGCAAGATTTTGCGAGTTAAGGCATGTACTAAATATCATTGATTCGAGCAATGTGGCTTGAATCTAGGCACACCCCACCGCATTCATCATTTTATCTTGTTCTAGATGTAGGCATGGATATACGGGGAGTGTTGTTCTCTCAATGAACTCTCCCTCCCCTTATTATGCATAAATTGATCAAGTCTTTTACATTAGTCATTCTTGATGGTACTTGTGCTTCAAAGATGAGTTTTGGTCATGGGCCCAAGGTTAAAATCTTCGCGGTGCCATACCAATTGACTCAAACATAGGTGACTTCAGTCACCGCCCTCTCTTTGAGAGGCTTGGTTCCGTTTGGTTTGAGTTGCGCTTTCTTGTCTTAGGCTTCTTTGGGTGTTGGTTTACTCCTTGTGTGCTCTTAATTTAGTTGCTTTTTGACCTTGGAGTATTCCTTTCGATTTGTGGTGTTTTCTTGTCTCCAACCCAAGCCTATCTTCTCTCAAACCTCTTAAAATTAGCGGTAGTACCATAGATATGCGTGGTAGTATCGCCTGAGCGGTAGTACCGCCTGAGTGGTAGTACCATGCCTATCAGCGATAGTATCGCTTGCTACCAGAAAAACTGCTAGGAACAAAAAAAATGAGAGAAGGGGCTTATGCAATGGCTTTACACCTGCTTTTCCCTCGCTCTGTGTTTCTAGGTTCCAGGTGGTGGTAGCTCCGTTCATCATGCTCTTCGCAAGAACCCAGAGCGTCCCGGTGGTTCCAAGCGCTACCGTACCGTAGATGGTACACCAACCAGTTCCAGTGGTCCTCCAAGACAGCATGTGAAGAAAACCGCCAGTAAGCCGAAGGAGAAGGAGAAGTACACCCCTCCGGATGAGATGTCTGGGAAAGAGTTTGCAGCTTGGCGTATGCGCAATCCATATCGGCGTGATCAGGTAGATGCTCTTGTTGGTCGTCCCTTCTGGACCAAGGAGCAATCTCTTATCTATGTAGACATTCTGAAGGCCAAGAAGAACTTGTATGGTGTGGTCAAGTCTATTGACATCACTCGCATGGAGAAGGACCCAACTTACTTTGGAGAAGCTCTTGCTCTTTGTCACGAGTGGGGACTTATTTCTATCATCACATTCAACAAAGACTATGATGCAGAGATTGTGGCTCAATTCTATGCCACGGTTCACTTTCATGTCAATGAGGAGAGATCCATATCTTGGATGACTGGTGGGAAGAGATTCAAGGTTGATTGGAAGGATTTCATGGATTGTCTGGGCATTCCTGATGAGGGGGAAGACAACCCAGTTGGTCTTCGGCCTCACAAGGATATACCTCCTATTCACAAGTCGAAGCTTATCCGGTACTCCAGGACTGTGACTACTGCCAAGGGGGCCACTCGCACGGAGCTCATCCCGTTCTTGGACATTATGCACCGTATCTTTCGCAACACTCTTTTCCCTCGCATTGGGAACCTGGATCAGGTACACTCCCATTTGGTGGATATTCTCTTGCTTTGCATCAAGGAGAAGGGCAAGACATCTACTTTGGATATCTCCCACATCAGGTGGCGTGAGCTTCGTTCTGCTATGCTTGACCGGAAGGTGCCCATCTATGGCCCTTATCTGTATAAGTTGATTGAGACAACATGGGCTGCTGAGTTTCCAGGGGAGGCGCTTCCTACTGGGCATATGGTATCTCATGGGGTTCTAAACTTGCGCCAGAAGGAGAACTGGGGAACTGCACCGGTTGGTATCGGTGAGGAGATTCCCCCCACTGACTCTAATGATGAAGCTGAGCCGAATTATGAGTTTGTCCCTTCTCCTGAGAAGGTACCATCTTAGGCATCCAAGCTCAAGACGGAGATGAAGAAGCTCTTCTGCATGTAGGCCAAGGGACAGTATATGGCTCATGTTGCTGAGAAGAAGGCCCGCTCTCGTGAAAAGTCTATGATGAGGCATTTGGGCATGGAGGTCACTAGTGTATCTGAGGATAGGATCACTGATGAGGAGCCATGGATCGTGCAACATTGCAAGTGGTCAGACTCAGAGGTGGAGCATCAGGAGGCTGCAACATAGGAGTCTGAGGAGCACGAGGACTCAGGTGAGCACGAGGAGTACTGATGTTCTGGAGCATCTCCATCACCTTGGGCTAGTTTAGTACTCTTTGCCCCTTTTGGTGTCTCGCTGCCAAAGGGGGAGAGAGCTAGGGATTTGCCGAGTCACGAGTGTGTCTTCTTTGTTGTTGATTTCATCCTCTCGTGAACTCTCTTTCGTTTTCTTCGATTTGCTTTCGTTTGTGTGGAACCTTAAGTACCTATCATATGGTGTGAGACATATGCTACCCTATCTCTATCATTATGTCAAGTATCGTATTAGCTTGTGAGATGTTATTTATCTTGTGCCCTATCCTTATGCTCTCATGCTATTTCCTTGCATCTATGATTATGTCTCATTGTGTTAATGCAAGTTTTTTTAGTCTATAAAATATAGGGGGAGTGTTGATCCTAGTGTGTGTGCTTTGCATTCCAAAGGCATACTCAATTAGTGCACACATCTAGGGGAGCCCGTCTATATTTTGTAGATGTTGGGATTGCATATTATCGTATCTTATCCTTGTGCAAATCCCGTGTTGTCATCAATCCACCAAAAAGGGGGAGATTATTAGGGCATATTTCTCCCTTAGTGGTTTTGGTGATTGATGACAATGCTTTTGCGGACTAATCATGTGCGTTGAGCATTTTAGATAATCTATTATATGGCACAAGACGATTCGTGCCCCTCGGAGCTTTTGCGAAGACGGTGTTTTTCCTTCGTTTCATTTTCGGTGGATTTGAGTCGTAGGAACACCGTACTATTAAGAGGGGGTCCGCTTCGGAAAGGTTTGGGTGGAATCAACATGTACACAATCACTTTGCACCCTCGTTCTTTCCTGGCTATTGAGCTTGTCCTTCCTTTGTGCTTGAGCTTTCCAGACCAACATAAGCGGCAGTACTGCTCTGCTTAGCGGTAGTACCGCTCCAGCGGTACTGCCGTAGTTCAGTGATGTCCTTACTTCCGTTTTTTTGCATTCTGTAAATGGGTAGTAGTAGAGCGACAATTTAATGCGGTAGTACCGCTCCAGCGGTACTGCGGCTCTAACTACCACCCCACTACCGCAGGTTTACTGGGCATACTAAAGCTAAGCGGAAGCACAGCTCCGCGGCGCGGTAGTACCGCTCCGGTGGAACTACCGCTGTCCTCTACCGCATGGAGTACTGCTTGTTTTTTCCGTTCTGGAATGCTCGGTCCCTCGAGCGGAAGTAGAGCGGCAGTTGCTAGCGGTAGTGCCGCCCAGGGCGACACTACCGCCCTGCCTTCCTCTACTACTGCTGGGTTCAGCTGTTGTTCAATACCAAGCGGAAGTACCGCTGGTGGGAGCGGTAGTACCGCTCCGGCGGCACTACCGCCTCCCTGATCTGCTCAATTGTATGCAGTGGCTGAATCTTCCGTGACAGCGGAAGTACCGCTCACCTAAGCGGTACTACCACTTGTGCACAGGCTGTGGGTGCATAACGGTTGGATTCCTTTCCCCATTATATAAGGGAGTCATCTTACCCAAGTTGACTTACCTCTTACTCCCCCTAAGCTCCATTGTTGCTCACAAGCTCATTTTCGCCCGGTCTCTCTCCCTAGCCAATCAAACTTGTTGATTCTTTAGGGATTTCTTGAGAAGGCCTAGATCTACACTTCCACCAAGAGAAATTTGATTCCCCCCACTAATCGCGTGCGGATCTTGTTACTCTTGGGTGTTTGAGCACCCTAGACGGTTGAGGTCACCTCGGAGCCACACTCATTTGTGGTGAAGCTTCGTGGTGGTGTTGGGAGCCTCCAATTCGGTTGTGGAGAGAGCCCCATATAACATACCTCCTTGTAAGAAGGAATGTTACCACCAAGAACACAAACAAACCAAACATGCTCGTGAGAAAATCCGGCAACACCTCCTTTGTACAGTCGTACATCCACGACAGGCAATTGAATAAACAGAGCATATATTCATAATATCACAAGCAGAAGCATCCAGCAAGCTCATACAACCCATGTAGAGCAAAGTGGTGAAGCCACCAACCATTATTCTACACATAGCAAAGAAAACATACGTTCCAACACACCAGGGTGCAAGGTGGGGACTAGTCAACTCCAGCCCACCTTGACAGGTAAACATAGTGATCAAGGAACAAACACAAAAAGTTTATACACAACAAGTAGATCCTAGCTACCAGTAATCACGAACTAAGTATGAGAGTTGTCATGATCAGCTAGGTGGATGGAAGAGGTGTGAAATGTGTGAGTGAACACCCATGGGAGCTACGCCCTTCCTACTACTTGCAAAGCCTCACAGTGATGTACCTGAAACAAAGTCCATGAGGGGTGAGTCCAAAGACTCAGAAAGTACACAACAAAGCATGTAATAAAATGGCAAGTAAGACCATGAAGATGAACCATGCTTGATCAAGTAAATACTATACTCGAATCTTCCATGCTTGGAATGGCATGAGAAACATGAAGAAATGATGCAACCAGATAAGACCGAGGACTTGGCTCTGAGCTTTTGCCGGCAAGATGAGGAGGGACGATGTATCACCTCACTCCTTTTCAACCCTCACCAAGTGAGAGGACCATAACATGAGGGCGGATCCGAAGGACCATACGCTCGTGAAGCGAGGATCACTCCTTGAACTCGGAAGATTCACTCATGATGGATTTTTTTATCAATAAGAACCAAGAAAAACCAACCCTATCACATACTAGTGGTATGGTGTATTGGAATGTACACTAGGGAATTGTATGTTCACCATTGCCTGAATGTAAAGAATAATGTGAACATGACCATAATATTAAGAGAGCAATCTAGCCATTGTTGCTCGGTGTACTCGCCTCAACCGTTGCGAGGGATGTGATGCGAGGCTACCTCCGATGGATTGGTGTTGCAACCTGCTATAGAACATACATACACATTTTAAAGATTGCACCCAAACAAGCTATGTAAAGCACACACAACAATGCGCCTAATCGCATTCCCGAGAAGCAACCCTTTGTTGTCCCTTCACAGAAAAAATCATATCTCGAGCTAGGAAGCTCAAAAACATGCAAACAAGATGGCTATGGATTCATGGGGAACTCATCTACAAATAACTCCAACTATTCGACCTCAGATTATCTCTGTTGTTTTCAGATTCAGGAATAATGAGTAACCGCCTTTGGAAATCCATAGCAAGAGCAATACTCATGGGAAATAAGTAAATAAAATTGATCTATGAACTAAAACGATCATGGGAACAATACCTATTCACATGCCCCCCTCCTAATTTTGCCATATAGGAACTCGAAATTGCCGATTTCCAGATCTGAACGCCCAGAAACAGCAGCATGAACAACTTTTCCCCAATTCCCTGACATAGGGTTTCCAATCCTAGGCCTATACTCCATGAAACATCACTAATAGAGGGCAAGAGATCCTAAATGATGGGGAACCTCACCTCTATGGTCAAATCACAAAGATTTGGTGAAGGGAAAAGTTGGGGAAGCTTTCTTGTTCTCCTCCCTCTTCTTGTCTCCTTTCCTTGTTCCTCAAAGCCCTAGATCAAAGGGCAGCCATGGAGGTGGTGAAGGGCGTGGTGCAGCAAGGAGGCACCAGGGGAGGAGTGGGGAAGGAAGGGAGGAGGGAGTAGGGTGGCAGGAGAAGAGAGGTGAAAGGGATTCTTCCCTTCGGCTTGGGGAAGAGAAGAGAGATGTGGAGCACGCCTCCTATGGATGTGGAGAGCTCACGTTGTGGAGGGAGAGGGTAGAGATAAGGTTCAGTTTATTTTTTTATTTCCTGAATAAAAGAATATTTCGAAATTCCCTAATAATATAAGCCAAGAGATTGAAATAAATCATAGGAGATGAACCGGAGTCTGACTCGAGCAAATAGGTAGTGTGTTTCGACTATCTCAGCGAGCTTGGTGCAACTAAAGAGTCAGATTTATGATTTGATGGACCAAATAAATATGGATATAGAGAGTCCGAAGTCACGATTTATGGAAAAATGATTATTGGAAACCAGGGGTGTTACAGTCTCACCACCTTAACTAGAACTCGCCCACGAGTTTGTCTTTCCTTAAACAACCGGAAAAGCTTGATACATGGCATAGAACATGACGGGAAATAATTTTAGTGGTTAGAATGTACCATCAGAGAACAATTCTGGGTACTTTTCGTGCATTTGGGACTCTAGTTCCCAAGTTGCTTCTCGCTCTGCTTGATTTGTCCAAAGAACTTTCACATACTTGAGCTTTCGGTGCCTCAAGGCACGCTCAGACTCATCAAGAATCTTCAAAGGGTGAGACTCGAGAGTAAGATCTTGTTCAATGGTGACTAGTTCAGTAAGGACAAGATGTTCAGAGTCTTCAAGATACTTCCGAAGCATGGAAACATGGAAAACATTGTGCACTTCGTGCATTGATTATGGCAAATCTAGACGGTAGGATAGCTTCCCGACTCGAGCAACCACAGGAAATGGCCCGACATACCTAGGACTAAGCTTGCCTTTGGTGCCAAATCTCACAATTCCTTTGGTAGGCGACACTTTAAGAAGCACTTGGTCACCCACTTGAAATTCTAGAGCTCGCCATCTGACATCAACATAGCTCTTTTGTCTACTTTGCGTTGTAAGCATGTTCTGACGAATCTCTACGACACGATCAACAGTTTGTTGAACCCAATCCGGTCCAAGAACTGCCCGCTCCACCACTGAATCCCAACAGAGAGGTGACCTACACCTTTGGCCATAAAGGACTTCAAAGGGTGCAGCCTTGATACTTGCATGATAACTGTTGTTATAGGCGAATTCCACAAGAGGCAAGTGGTCTTCCCATGTACCTTGCCATGACAGGGCACATGTGCGAAGCAAGTCTTCGAGAATTTGAATGGTACGCTCAGACTGACCATCAGTCTGAGGGTGAAAAGCTGTGCTGAACCGGTTCTCAGTACCCAAGGCATTTCGTAAGCTCTCCCAGAATTTGGAGGTGAACTTTGCATCAAGATCAGAGATGATCGTTTTAGGCACACCATGGAGACGAATGATCTCACGTGTGTATATTGGAGCTAATTGAGTAGCTGAGTTTATGGTGCGAATTGGAATGAAGTGTGCCGACTCGCTGAGACGATCCACCACAACCCAAATGGCATCCCTACCTCTTGGGGTGCATGGCAAGCCAATGACAAAGTCCATGGTGATATCTTCCCATGGCCATTGCAGGGACCTCCAGAGGTTGAAGCTTCCCACCGGGGCTTTTGTGTTCGGCTTTGACTCATTAGCAAACGCCACATGAAGCCACATACTTAAGACATGTCTACTTTCATCCACTTCCACCAAAAGTTTTGCTTTAGATCATGGTACATCTTGGTCTCACCAGATAAACTGTGTAAGGAGTGCGATGGGCTTCTTTGAGGATATCATCTTTCACCTGAGACCTCTGCGGAATGCAAAGGCGACCTTGAAATCGCACAACTCCAGTTCCATCAATGGTGAATGGGTCTACCCTTCCTTCACGGGCGCGCTTAGCTGCTTGCATTAGCAAATGATCTTTTTCTTGTGCTCGCCTAATGCGCTCCACAATGTCAGACTAAATGGATAACTGGATTTCCGTTTGTGATGTGCCTGCATAACAAAAGGAAATATCCAATCTCTCCAGCTCAGATGAGAGGGTCGCCACAGTAGGAGCAACTACCTTGCAGCTTAGGGCATCGGCCACCACATTGGCTCGGACGGGTTTGTAGTGGATGCTGATATCATAATCCTTGATCAGCTCCAACCACCTTCTTTGTCTTAGATTCAACTCTTTCTGAGTAAAGATGTACTTCAGACTTTTGTGATCTGTATACATGTCACAAACCTCTCCATAGAGAAGATGTGTCCAGATTTTGAGAGCATGAATGATTGCTGCCAATTCTAGATCATGGGTTGGGTAATTCTGCTCATGTGGCTTCAACTGTCGGGATGCATAGGCAATAACCTTGTCATCCTGCATGAGCACAGATCCGAGTCCAAGTTGGGATGCATCTGAATATACCGCAAAACGCTTACCTGGTTCAGGTAGAGACAAGATCGGGGCAGTCACCAATCGCTCCTTGAGATGACAGAAACTCTTCTCACAATCCTCATCCCAATGGAATTTGGAGTTGACTTGTGTTAGCTCGGTCATTGGCTTGGCAATGGTAGAAAAGTTCTTTACAAACCGCCGATAATACCCGGCGAAGCCTAGGAAACTCCGTACTTCCTTAACATTGGCTGGCCTTGCCCAGTTAACAACAATGGAGATCTTGCTCGGGTCAACGGATATGCCATGCTGGTTGATTACGTGGCCTAGAAAGCCAACTTCTGAAAGCCAGAACTCACACTTCTTCAACTTGGCGTAGAATTTGTGTTGCCGCAAGGTTTCAAGCACTATTCTGAGATGTCAAGCATGATCTTCCTCCGTCTTGGAATAAATAAGAATGTCGTCAATGAATACAACCACAAAGTCGTCCAGATAAGGGTGAAGCATGCTATTCATTGTCTCCATGAAACAGGCTGGGTCATTTGTCAGACCAAAGGACATGACCTTAAACTCATAATGCCCATACCTAGTGGAGAAAGCAGTCTTCTTGATATCTTGCTCTCAAACTTGAATCTGATTATAACTAGATTGCAGGTCGATCTTAGAGAAAACCTTGGCTCCTTCAATTGATCAAATAGGTCCTCGATACGAGGAAGTGGATACTTGTTCTTTATAGTCACCCGATTGAGGCCAGGGTAATCAATACACATGCACAAGGTGCCATCTTTCTTAGCAACGAGGAGTACGGGTGCACCCCATTCAGACACACTCTTCCGAATAAGTCCTTTAGAGAGAAGGTCATCTATTTGCTTCTTGAGCTCTTCCTGAAAGAGTCGAGCCAAACGATAGGGTGCTATAGAAACAGGCTGAGTGCCAGGAACCAATTCAATGCAGAACTCAGTGTCCCGCTCTGGAGGCATGTCTGGGAGCTCATCCGGGAAGACATCAGGATAGTCGCACACTGCTGGTATATTTTGGAGGCATAGTGCGGTACTCGACTTTCCGAGGAGAGTCCATAATATTCCACTATTTGGAGATGGCTGGCCTGGAAAGAGACTGGCCAACACCGACAAAAACAGTGGGGGTGCACTAGCTTGGTAGACACACTCCTTTCCTGAGGGGGGGGTCAAGGGTGATAATTCTCCAAAAGCAAGAGATCACTGCTTTGTAAGCTTGTAGCCAATCCATGCCAAGGATTACATCAAAAGGCTGAAGCGGAAGGATGAACAGATTTGCAGTGAAATCTTCATCCTCAATAGAAACATCACAGCCAGGACACACGGTGCTACAAGAAAGGAGTCCCCCTGGAGAACTAACCCTCACCGGTTGAGAAATTTCTTGCCTAGACATGTTTGCCCGATTCGCAACGTCTAGCGATACATATGAGAAACTAGAACTAGAATCAAATAGTACTAGAGCTTCAACTGAGTTGACAGGTAGAGTACCTATCACGACATCTCGACGTCCAACCGTGGATGATGAAGGCAAGGTATAAAAGCTCTGGCAAACTGGTGCAAGTGGAGCGCCAATCTGTGGCACGGTTGGGAGCATGGGGAGCTAGATAGTTTGGTGGTGTTGTGTGAGTTGGTGGCCAGTAGTACCCTTGAGGAGGGGGACCCCAAGTTGCATATGGATATGGAGGAGCTTGAACATTATTCATTGCTTGAACAGACCCATGTGAGGACACGGGCGTTGGTGAGGACTCCGCTTGGGAAGACACAACACTACAAAAAAATACACTTCCGTGATGATACATGTTTGTCATAGTAGGTCACATTTTCTGTCATGCATGTACATCCATGATGATTTTATGACAGAATCAAGATAGTCATACCTGTGCTGTCGTAGAAGTGTTCCATGACAATACCAAAATTATCATCACGGAAGTGTCCACTTCCATGACGATACATCATGGAAGTGTTTTCGTCAAGGGTAACCGACATGTGGCATCCACCGTAACGGGTCGCCATTAAGCTATCGGGTTCCGGTTTGGATCCGATAACCCGTTAACAGCCCGGACCAATGGGGATTTTCCACGTGTAAAATTCTCATTCGCTGGAGGATCCACCTGTCGGCTTAGCGTTGGGATAGATGTCATCCGTACATTGGAGGGAACACACCTATGTTACCTCGACATGTGGCAGGGCCCAACAGTAGCCCATTTAAGATAAAAAGGCCGGCCTAGCCAAGGGCCCACAAGATCTTGTCATACTCTACTGGGCCGGCCCGTTAACAGCCTGCCACGGTTTGGGCCAAATTACGGCCCACATAAGATCCGTCCCATTAGATGTCTATCATGTTTTGAGCCAAATGACAGCCCACATCAGATCCGGCCCGTTAACAGTCTGCCATGTTTTGGGCCAAATGACGACCCATATAGGATCCGGCCCATTAACTGCCTGACATTCTTTGGGCCAAATTACGGCCCATATATGATCTGGCCCGTTAACAGGCACTGTGCTTTCGGGCCCATTGGGGGCCCATTTGAAGTACGACCTCTTAAAGGCCCATGTAATAGTTCAGCCCGATATTACTTTCGGCCTGTTGATGGCCATTGGTGCATATGGGCCGTTGTCGGCCCGGTTTCACTTTCAGCCATTTAACGGCCTATGCTGCATGTGGGCCTATTTCTGGGCCGAAATGACTTTCGGCCTCTTAAAGGCCCGTAGTCTTCGTGGATATATTTTAGCCCAACCTGACTATTGGCCCATTAAAGGCATGTGAAATAACTGGGCCTACTGATGGCCCGCTTTGCATCCGGCCTGCTTACTACCCATTATGTTATTGGGCCAACTGTGGCCCGACAAATATTTTGGCCTGTTAACGGCCCATCTTGTGGTTGAGCCAATCATGGGCCTCCGACACTGTTTAGGCCCAATCTACTTTTCGGACTGTTAAAAGCCCATTCTATTTTCTGGCCCAACTTAGGCAACTGGTTTACTCGGCCTGTTAAAGGCCCGAAACTAATAGTTGGTGAGTTTACGTCTAGGCTTGCTATTGGTCGGACATGATTATAGGCCCATGTTTCGGCCCATTAACTGCGATTGGCGGGCCGGCCAGTTTTAGTACCATAACTTTTTTATATAATAAACTGGACGTTTAGGCCCATTGCGCTCTGTCAAAGCTTACGGCCTTTTCAGGGAGCGACAACAGCATATACAGAAATTAAATTACAGCATCATGATGAAGAATATACCTAGACTATACAACAAAGAAATTACTGCATATTACATGCACTGGGCATAAAAGTTCGTCGCCAGCGATAATAAAGCGCAACCAGACAACAGATTATATACACTGGGCATCAAAGGTCGCCACTAATGCAAATAAACACGCGGCCTAAAATAATAAACAGAACGGGCAGCACTTCAACACAGTTCAAGAAAGGTTAGCCCTGCCTGGGAGCTGCAGCGCAAGCAGCTGAGCAAGCTGATGACTGCACTTGTTTAACATTTATATCCAACTCTAGCTGCATAGCATCAATGGCAATTCTTGGCGTCAGTGATATCACCCTGAAAGAGAAAAAAGCAGACATATAACATGCCTTGCACATATAAGCAACAGTGCTATCGATTCATCCCATTTCTTAGTGGCAAATAAAGAGACCTGGATTACAATAGAATAAAAAATGTTCACAGTTAAGACATGGCAAGAAATGGCATTGTGCAGGAGTGGCCAGCTTCACCACACCACTGGATTACAGATCAAGAACACAAGCATACATGCAGTGCTAAAGAATGTATAAGCATCGATGATGAGTGTACTGTCAATTTATCCCATTTCAGATTGGTAAATAAAGAGACACGATTTAAATAACATGAACATAATATGCATTGTTCATAGTTAAGACATAGCAGGATATGACATTGTCCTGGAGTTGGTAGTTTGACCACACCACTGGAGTACAGATCAACAAGCATACATACAGTGCTAAGGAAGATCACTTGCTATGTTTAGTTTAATTTATATGGTATGAATAAGGAACTAGGTTGTACAACTAAAAACTGAAATTGAGAAGGAGAAACTTATGTTTATGAACTTCTTCATAATAAACTTTAAACATGCAATTTGATGCAAACGGCAACAATAAACATCAGTTGCAGTCATTACTATCCAAATATACACAACAAAGTTTGAAGGCTCGAGAAGGACAAACATGCGTTAGTAATGAAGACCGGATCTATAAAGCCCTTTTCCATGTTGATGGGGGGGGGGCAATTCAAGAAGTTTACCACAGAGTCTTCTTCATAAGCATTGCCTTTATTCTACATTTTGTTAAGAGTAAATATAGAAGTGATAATATAGGAACAAATGGAGATTATTTAAGCTAAGATGCAGAGTGATGCTACATAATCAACTAGCTATAAATGTAGGTACAGCATACAGCCAAAAGGTACAGACAAGAGTAATGCAGAGCTAAACATCTTCAGTAGCATTGGTTTTATTCAACATTTTGGTAAGAGTAAACATAGATCTGATGGGTACAAAATGGATGCAAAGGGAAAATAAGTTGCAAAGTGATGGTACATGAACAACTACCTGACAGTATAAGTACAGTGATAAAGGACAACACATACTTACAAGAACAATGTAGAGCTAAACTTCTTCATAAGCATTGGGTTTATTCTACATTAATGTAAGCATTAATATAGATCTGATAATTAGGAGAGAATAGTGGATATGCAGGTTATCATGCACACTGATGTCACATAATCAACCAGGTATGAATGTAAGTAAAGCAATACAAGACAATAGGTACTAACAAGAGCAAAGCAGCGAGCAGCATAGTTGTGATATCCTAGGTTTTGTGGCGTTGGTTCTATCACCAATATAAGTGGGGTGTTGTCTGATTTCTGTGGCACCACCACCTTTTTCAAGGACTTTGCTACTACTCCTTCAGGTTCTGCAATCATTCTCTTCCTTTTGGATGTCTGATACACAAGAACAACATTTGAATGGAAAAACATGGTATGATGACAAATGGAATGCGTATTGATAATGGGTGGGAATGGCAACTTCACATATATGATGAGTAAACTAAGCACATGGCGGTGCAAAGAAGCAGTGAAACGCAAGACAGCTTACGCAAGTTACGTGCAATCAATAAAACCTTGTTAAATTAGAACAGGCACCTTGTAGGGTGAACAAGATAGGCCATCTGCCTTTGACTCCTTGCGCTCAGAATAGTCATTAGGATCATATTATGAACACGAATCTGTAGGTGCGGAGCGTGTGGGCTTCATTCCATCCAGAATGGAACTCAATGCCTCCATGCCATGTTTGTTAGTCATTGCACTTGTCGGTGTAGTAAACAGGGGGTGTTCACTACCCCTGGACACGCACCGGCAAGTTGCAGCCTCCGGGCGGGAAGGCCATGGCGGAGAAGGAATTCACTCAAGGACGTATTCAAGGACCGGTTTCCGGCAAGGTTTACTTGCCGGGAATAGGTCTGCGCATCGCCGGCAAGCTCAGGGCCGGCAAGATCGAGATAGACATTCCGGGAAGCAAGCCTTCCTGGCAAGGTACCCTCCACATCCACGGCAAGGCTTGCCACGGCAAGACTTGCCGGGGGTTAGCTGGAGAAGATTCAGAATAAGGCGAAAACGTCAGGATCAGAAGACAAGAAGGCTGAAGATCGAAGGTTTGGCCTCCCGGCAAGATCTTGCCGGGGTGGCCTGTGAAGCCCGGCAAGATATTGCGCTCGGCAAGGATCACACCCGACAAGGTTCTGCCACTGTGCCCCCGCTTCAGTACAACAACCAGCCTGACACTCTGAGTCCTTCTCTGGATGCGTGGCAACGCGCCAGTGGGGGAGAGCTTAAGCGGTGCTGATGGGATGGCCCCTTTTTCCATCCCCAAGAAAGTGAGGACACCTAAACGGACACCTCACGGTGCATTAAATGCGTTCGTCCTAGTCCGTCAGGGGTTAGGTATGATGACCCTGTAGCTACTTTACACCTCAATGTATGTACATTTTGCCACTGTGGTGACCCCTTCGAGCGTATAAAAGGAGGCCCAAGGCAACTGCTACAGGGGAAGAGGATCTTCTGGCCCATTCTGCATGCGTAGCTGCTCTTTGAACGTACTGTTCATCGCAAGCGCTCCTGGAGCCTGGGCTCAAGAACACTCATAATAAAACAAGGCAGGAGTAGGGTTTTACGCTGATTAGCGGCCCGAACCTGGGTAAAATTGCCCCGCGTCGATCGTTGGTTCTGCTCTTTGTGCATACCTCTCTCCCTGCCGAACCGTAAAGGGGTCCCTTAGGATCCCATAGGTGTCGCACGCTGACATCTTTGGCGCGCCAGGTAGGGGTGAGAGGTTGTGTGACCTGATCTAACGGTCAGCGCGTCAGCTTCATCGTCCATGGCGACTTCGCTCCACATACAGAAAGCTAAGTTCTAAAACTTTAATGCTTTTTGCTCATTTTGATTTTATCCTTGATGATGTTCTCTGCACATAACCTGTGCGCAAAGGAGCACTCTTGAGACATTCTGCGCTCCGAGTTGTTCAGGTCTGCCTAGCAACACGTGTGCAGCCGCGTTTGCTCTTGGAGTGTGAAGCTCTCGAGGAGGCGGCGTCCTCGATAGGCTGCTAACTAGGATCCATTCCTAAGCGCCATTGACTAGGATGTGCGTGATCGAGATGCATTCCGGAAGAGTAGGGGACAACTGTGCAAAAACAAGATCATGTGGAGAAGAGCTCTAAATAAAGTTACGCACAAGTTAAAATGCTTTTTAAGATGCTAATTAACTTGTCGTATTTAGACGCAGTTGTGGCCCGGGGGCTGGCAGCGTCCTCTGGACCAATCTTCTTGACGTCGAGAACGACGAAGTTCTCCGCCATAAGCCTTCCTGGCAACAAGCTTGCCGGAAGCCAGCGTCAAGAATGACGAAGTCCTCCGTCATGAGCTTTCCCGGCAACTCCTTGCCAGAAGCTAGCGTCGAGGATATCAAAGTTCTCCGCTAAAGTCAAAAGTTTCCCGACAACCACCCTTTGAGCAAAAAATAAGCTCGGGGGCTGGCAGCGCCCTCGCAAGAAAAGCTAAGTTGCAAAGATTTATTACATTCATTTTGCTATCTTCACTTGCTTCTTATACCTACACGCGAAGGAGCCTTCTCGGGACTAGTTGCGCCCCTAGTTGTCTCGAGTCCGCTCGACAATTTAGGTGGCTGCATAAGCACCGAGGAGGTAAACCTTTTCGGGAGGCGGCGTTCCCGGCAAGTTGCTTAGGACCCGTTCCTCAAGCACTACCGACTGGAGCGTGCACACCGGAAAGCTTTCCGGCAAGCGTGGGTCGCCTTGATTAATTCTTTGTCCTTGTACATCAACCTGCACGCGGAGGAACCTTGTTGTGGTTAGCCCGCGCTCTAGCTTCGCCACGAGTCCGCTCGGCAAGCTTAGCAGCTGCGTTCTGGCCCGGCAAGTTGCCTTGCCGGTGGCGGCGTTTCCAGCAGGCTGCTAAAGACCCGCATCTAGCGCTCGCGGCAAACGTGCACACCGGCAAGGTTTCCAGACAGCGTAGGGACTAAAATATGTGCAAGGACTGAATTAATCAAGGGGGAAGCATACATTCATTCAGCATAAAGTAACATGCATAAAGATTGATTTAACTAAGATAAATTGCTTCTTTGTATGTGCCGTTACAGCAACAGGTATGCAAAAAAAAAGCACTACAGTCCCAGCGGTAGCCTTATTCTTGGCAGCACGCGGCAGGCGAGGAGGCCAGGGACGCCATGCTGGAGGACGGTAAGACGACAGTAGGGCACTCGCAGTAGACAGCGGCAGCAGCAGAGATGAGTGTATGAATCGAGCGGCTCACCCATAGTACCCTTTTTGGGGAAGGCTCAAGGGCTGGCTCTTCATCACACTGTGTGGAGCTCCCTTTCAGGCCCACAACTCCTGCTGCTGTCCTGTTCTGTTTGCCCACGCTGCTGGCAAGCTCGAGGTCCGGCAAAATCACAAGCTCACATGCGCCATTCATTGGCGCACAGTTAAAAGTCATGAGCGGCGGGTAATTCTCGCCGCGCGTGAGCCGGTGCGTGTTCTTGGGCCTAGCCCGGACAAACACCGTGCATGCTTGCCCAGCCCAGGCCCGGGGGCTCCTCTCGGTGTAGTTAAAAGGGGGTGTTCACTACCCCTGGACATGCACCGGCAAGTTGCAGCCTCCAGGCGGGAAGGCCATGGCGGAGAAGGAATTCACTCAAGGACGTATTCAAGGACTGGTTTCCGGCAAGGTTTACTTGCTGGGAATAGGTCTGCGCATTGCCGGCAAGCTCAGGGCCGGCAAGATCGAGATAGACATTCCGGGAAGCAAGCCTTCCCGGCAAGGTACCCTCCACATCCACGGCAAGGCTTGCCACGGCAAGACTTGCCAGGGGTTAGCTGGAGAAGATTCAGAATAAGGCGAAAACGTTAGGATCAGAAGACAAGAAGGCTGAAGATCGAAGGTTTGCCCCCCCCCACCTCACCCCCCCCCCTGCAAGATCTTGCCGGGGTGGCCTGCGAAGCCCGGCAAGATATTGCGCCCGGCAAGGATCACACCCGACAAGGTTCTGCCACTGTGCCCCCGCTTCAGTACAGCAACCAGCCTGACACTCTGAGTCCTTCTCTGGATGCGTGGCAACACGCCAGTGGGGGAGAGCTTAAGCGGTGCTGATGGGATGGCCCCTTTTTCCATCCCCAAGAAAGTGAGGACACCTAAACGGACACCTCATGGTGCATTAAATGCGTTCGTCCTAATCCGTCAGGGGTTAGGTATGATGACCCTGTAGCTACTTTACACCTCAATGTATGTACATTTTGCCACTGTGGTGACCCCTTCGAGCATATAAAAGGAGGCCCAAGGCAACTGCTATAGGGGAAGAGGATCTTCTGGCCCATTCTGCATGCGTAGCTGCTCTTTGAACGTACTGTTCATCGCAAGCGCTCCTGGAGCCTGGGCTCAAGAACACTCATAATAAAACAAGGCAGGAGTAGGGTTTTACGCTGATTAGCGGCCCGAACCTGGGTAAAATCGCCCCGCGTCGATCGTTGGTTCTGCTCTTTGTGCATACCTCTCTCCCTGCCGAACCATAAAGGGGTCCCTTAGGATCCCATAGGTGTCACATGCCGACAGCACTGTTCCGCGATACTCTTCTGATGTGTGCATTCTCATATTCATTGTGATTTTGTTCAATATCTAAGAAGCATGACAACATAAATAGTAGTGAGATTATCTTTGTAATGCAGAGGATATTCTAATATAATAGGTGAGGGAGTCCTGGATTAAGGGGTCCTCGGGCCGCCGGCCTATTGCTTATGGGCCGGATTGGCGGGCTACCGTGGAGCCAAGCTAGAGCGCGGACCCGTGACCGGATAGAAGATATTCAGAGCCGTGGTGTGCCCTCCAAGTCAAGATTAGGCGTGATCTTTCCTTCATTATAACCGATCGCCTGTAACCCTAACCCTACTGGTGTCTATATAAACCAAAGGGTTTTAGTCTTTAGGGCTAGAGCAACATCCAATCCCTCCTCAACCTAGGGTTTAGCTCACCTGATCTCGAGGTAGATTGACTCTGTAACCATACTATACACATCAAATACAATCGAGCAGGACGTAGGGTTTTACCTCCTAAACAGGGCCCGAACCTGGGTAAACACCATGTTCATCGTCCCTTGTTCCCCATCGGTCCTAGATCCACAGCTCGGGACCCCCTACCCAAGATCCGCCAGTTTTGACACCGACATTGGTGCTTTCATTGAGAGTTCCGTTGTTGGGTCACCGAAGGATCAATGGCTCGCCTGATCATCGGAGATGGTGTCAGCTCCGGGGACCTCTTTGTCCCCGGCCAACTCTTCGCGTTCGGCAGCATCGTGCTGCACGCCAATCCAACTGGTCATCTAGACCAAATCAAAAACTTTGCCCCTCAGCATCGAATTAGATTTGGCAACTTGGAGTACGTCACGGACGTCCGAGGCGATCTGGTCTTTGCCGGATTCGTAGCCTCTCCCTGTACCCCCATGGGCCCCGATGTGCTGGCTCCGGAGCCTTCTCCCGATCTGATCTACAGATCAGCCTCAACCCCTCAGCCGGCCTCGAGCTTGGACAGATCCACCCTATCCGGAGGCCAGGAACCCCCCTCAGTGGTGCCTGCCGAAGACCCAGCTTCGGGCCTCAACGCAGAAGTGGTGTTCGGATGCCAAGAGTCACTCTCGACCGAACCCTCTCCACATGACACGCCTCTGGCCTTGAGCCCCAACGACGGGTCGACGTTCAGAAGTCAGGAATCATCCCTGGCTGAACTCCCCCTCACCTACTCGGCTTCGAGCCCCAATACGGAGACAGCGTCCGAAGACCAGGTCTTGTCTTCGGTCTCTTATGTCAGTCCGACCACAAGCCCGACCCCGGGCCTCGAGGTCAACTCGGACCTGGAAGACCAGGATTCAGTTCGGGCCTGGACTACCCCTCGCCCCGCCACAACAGAGACCGGTCCCGAGCGGCTACCACATGCCAACTCGGCAAGCCTCGCCTTGTTAAACGAAGTGCTCGACCAAATCCGGATGATGGCTATTCGGGATGATCCTCGAGGTAAATCATAGGGAATTTTACGGCCCGCCCACCACCCACCTAGTAGCCACAGTCGAAGACTTAACCGACATGTCGGACTACACTTCGGAAAATGCCGAATACATGGACAAGGATAGTGGAGCCACGGCTAACACCGATGCTGCTCCCCCCGTCACCGGCCGCTGGACGGCCACGTCCACTTATGACATCTACATGGTGGACACTCCGAAAGACGATGATGGCACCCCCGGGAAGAATAACGAGCCCGAATGACAGATGATCTCCGGCACGATGTAGCCCGAGTCAGGGGCGCCGCTCACCCTCTGTGCTTCACAGATAGGGTTATGCAGCACCAATTCCCTGAAGGATTCAAACCTGTGAATATCGAACCATACGACGGGACAACAGATCCGACCGTATGGATTGAAGATTTTTTGCTGCACATTCATATCCCACACGGAGACGACCTCCACGCCATCAAGTACCTACCGTTAAAGCTCAAGGGTCCAGCTCAACACTGGTTAAATAGCCTTCCCGAAGACTCCATAGGATGTTGGAGCTCGAGGACGCCTTCCGAGCTAACTTTCAGGGCACTTATGTCTGCCCCCCGGACGCCGATGACCTGAGCCACATAATCCAGCAGCCCGACGAGTCAACCCGCAATTTTGGAACTGGTTTTTGACTAAGAAGAACTAGATCATTGATTGTCCGGACGCCAAAGCTATAGCCGAGAACACCAGCTCGACCAGGACAAGCCGAGAACGATGTCAGCGCTCACCTCCCTGATGACCCGCTTCTGTGCCGGAGAAGATAGTTGGCTGGCCCATAGAAGCACCAACCCCGAAACCCCCGGCACCTCAAAAGTCCGGGACGGGAACAGGAAGCCATGATGGAACAAGAACAAATGCCGCCACAACGACGGCGAAACTGACGAGACGGCAGTAAATGCCGGATTCCGTAACCCGTAGTCCGGGCCACAGAAAAAGCCCTCTAAAGGCAACCAGGACGGCCCAACCAAGTTGGATGCAATCCTAGACAGGCCTTGCCAGATCCATGGCACCCCTAAGAAGCCCGCCAACCACACCAACCGTAACTGTTGGGTGATAAAACAAGGCGGCAAGCTCACAGCCGAATACCCTGGCAAAAGTCCTCGAAGCTAGGATGATGAGGAGCCCCGCATGCTGAACAGTGGAGGCCAAAAACCCTTCCCTCCGGAGGTCAAGATGGTGAACATGATCTACGCCACCCATATACCAAGAAAGGAGAAGAAGCGCGCGCTACGAGATGTTTACGCCGTCGAGCCCATAGCGCCAAAGTTCAACCCATGGTCGGCTTTCCCGATCACCTTCGACCGCAGGGACCATCCGACCAGTATCCGTCATGGAGGATCGGCGGCCCTGGTACTCGACCCCATTGTCGATGGGTACCACCTCACAAGAGTTCTCATGGACAGAGGCAACAACCTCAATTTGATCTATGCAAATACTGTGAGGAAAATGGGGATCGATCCGTCAAGGATCAAACCCAGCAACACCACTTTTAAGGGGGTTATTCCGGGCGTAGAAGCCCGCTGCTCAGGCACGGTGACTCTGGAAGTAGTATTCGGCTCACCGGACAACTTCCGCAGTGAAGACTTGATCTTTGATATTACCCCTTTTCGCAGCGGCTACCATGCCCTCCTCGGACGAACGGCGTTTGCTAAATTCAACGCCGTCCCGCACTACGCATACCTCAAATTGAAGATGCCTGGTCCTTCGGGCGTCATAACTATCAAGGGCAGCACGGAGCGCTCACTCCGGACCGAGGAACATACTACGGCCCTGGCAGCCGAAGACCAAGCCGTTGCCAATGGGCCTAGGTATCAGCCTGCCGTAAAGGCCAGAGATACATCTAAACGGGCTCGAACCCGGTCCCCGTCATGGGAGCCCGCCTGCGTTCGCCACAAATAGGGTCACGCACCCCACGGCACACCCAACATAATCATGCTCTATGTGCCTCGTCAGCACAACCTTCGCGCTTAAGATACCATGGGTAGCCGTGAGGCCTATATCAAACAAACAACACCATACGTTCGGCTTAACCGAACTAAGCAATTACCACGTCTTCGGACGACAAGGGGGATGACTCCGGACTCACCCAGCATCAAGCTGTGTCGACACGACCACCCATCAGGGGTCCTATTCAAGGCCCCCCTCGCCAGCATGCGTTTTTCTACACGGACGAGTCCCTTACCCAGCAGAAGCAAAGGCGCAGACATGCAACAGGGCACAGTTGAGGCTTCGACCCACGCATCAAGGCCCTGTGTAAACCTTTCTCTGTATAATTTTCTTTTCTTACTTATCATAAATGCCTCAGCAGTTCGAATTGTACGATTAGACGTCCAGAGCTTATGGAAAATAAAAACATCTTTTACGGTGTTCGGGCATCCGCATTATCTAGCCCTCATTTTTCTCTTTCTCTTTTTCCTGCTCTTTGAACAGCTGGGCATTCACACATTGTGCAACAAATACAAATCGGTTAATTGAGCAAGAGCTTGATATCTTCATCAGCTCTACGTACCAAGTCCGGCACCGCTTTTCGCTATGTGTTCGGCGTCTCGGATATTGCACTATATGCATCAGTTTCGAACTATGTCTTGGGTCCATAGTTGGGTTGCCCGGCTCCTATGCTTGCCTTCTTAGGTTCCGCATGTTCGGCTAAGAAGGTAAAGGGAGAACCTCTGCGATTGTACTTCTGGCTAGCCCAGTTAAGCACCTCAGGGGAGAAAGCCGAAAACTGACTGTCATAGTAAGCGTGAACTGGTCGGTGATCCGATGACAAGTGTTAAACTTAAAAAATCATTGGCGATTTGCCCGTGTCATATGTAGGGTTCGTCCTAGCACGAACCACGTGATTAGAAGGGCATGCCTGGACTACCCCGTACATCACAAAGCATTGGGGGCTAGTCACTAGCTCCCGCAGTCAAGCTCCTATGGCTAAGTGAAAGCAATAAAGCCGCATAGTCTGATTGCCTAGTCTCTCTCACGCACTACCACCTTCGGGCACCGAGACGTCGGCTAAGTGTAATAGTGCGGAGATGAAACACCCCTCGTATTATTCACTTGGAGGCTGAAGCCGACGACTGGTAACTTTTAGAATAAACAAACGGCCGCACGGGAGTCAAAATAAAATCATCATAGTTTAAAACACGCAAACGGGCCGCATTATAAAGCACAAGGTCTAGTTGACAACTTAATACAATCAGTCAATGATTACATCTTTTGAGCACTGGCCTTCTATCGCCCGAGAACCATCCATAACTTGGGCGAAATAAAGTTCGGGGCGGCGATGCTCCTTTCCAACCGGCGGGGGACCAGTGGCCATGTCCATTGGCTTGATCTTAGGCCAATGAACCATGGTCTTTGCAAAGGCCAGCCTAGCTCCTTCAAGGCATGCAGAACGCTTCACGGCATCAATCCAGGGCGACGCATCACGCAGCTTCTGCACCAGACCGAAGTAGCTGTCCGGAATAGGCTCTGTGGGCCACAGCCAGACGCAAAGATCCTTCAGGGCCGGCTCGGCCATTCGATGCAACTCCATCAGCTGCTTCATCTGGGTGCTGAGGAGGGGAGGGTGCTCAGGCGCCTGGAACTGCGACCAGAAAAGCCGCTGTTCGGAGTCCCCCTCCCGTGTGGCGTAGTGCTCCGCCGCAGCCACCGCACTCTTCGGAAGCTCGGTAAAAATGCCTGAGGAGCGCCAGACCCGCGTCAACAAGGTGAACCTGTTGCCGCCAAAAACACTCTGCAGTAAGTATTTCTTACCATCTGCAATTTGCTTCACTTGGTGGAGCTCCTCCCAGGCACCCCGCACTTCCGTTCTGGCCTCCCGGAGCTCTTTTTCCGCCTTGGAAAACTCGGAGGACTGCTCTTTTTGCTTCTGCTCAAGGGCCTCACATTTCGTGATGGCATCCTTGAGCTCTACCTGCACTTCAGCCACTCGAACCTCGTGCTTCTCGCCGGCGGTCTTCACCATCTCAAGTTCGGCCACCGCCTTTTCGGCAGCCGCTTTCTTCTCGGCCGCCTCGGCCTCGGCCTTCTTCAGCGCAACCTTGAGACCCTCGACCTTCGTGGCGGTAGCTGCAGTCACCAAACACCATGTGCTCAGCATACAATCTAGAACGTAGGTGTCCGGCGATGTTCACTATGCATTTCGATAGGGGCTTACCTTGCGCCTCATCAAGCCGTTTGTTGACGAGGTCAAGCTCTTCATCGGAGCATTTAAGCTTCTGATTCATCTCCTCCAGGGCAGCGGCATTAGCAGCCGCAGCCAAGGACGATGCCTGCGATATCAAATCAAACCATGACACTTTAAATACTGGCCTACGGATATTCGACCCTCTATAAGGTTTTTTGCAAATCCTCATAGAGTCTCGGGGGCTATTATGCACCAGGCCTACTCAAACTCTAGCCAAAGAATAAATTCACTTTGCGGAGAAGGAGCATTACTTGACTCACCTCGAAGCCTGTTAAAAGGCCTTGGACAGTGTCGTTCTGTCCGGTGTGGACGAACCAAACACCCTGTAGAACCGCACCCATAAGGGCGCGGTGCTCGTCGATGATAACAGAGTTGTTCACCAACTCCTCCATCGCATCCAGTCAGCCCGCCGCCGCCTGGTTGTTGGTGTTCAGCGCGGGCGATGGGATGTCAGCCCCCCTTCGTCGAAAGGCGGGACCGGCACCTGTGAGGGCCTTGGGGGCTCAGGTACGGCTGGCTAGGAAGGCCCGGATGGTCCGGACTCTCCTCCCGTATTCGCCAGGAGGGACACACCCTCCTGGTCTTTGGTGATCGAGGCATCAGCCTCAGCCATGGTTGTGTTGCCCCCTCCCTCGTGTTCGAACAGGGAGGGGTCCTTCGGGACATCACCTCCCCGGCCTCTTCGAGGACCAGGGGAGGCGCGGAGCGCGACGCCGATCCGCTGTTCGCCAATTTGGCGGGCGGAGAGTTCCCCTCCGAGGTCTACTCAGCAGGGTGGCCGCGCGGGGGCTGTGATATCACACAATCGGTTTCCATCAGTAAGGGACTAGTAAAAATGAAATAAGAAATGCTGAAGTTCATACCTTGTGGCGGGGGGCTTGACCCTGCGGTCCTTCTCCGGGACCTCTTCAAATGCCACGAACTCCTCATCGGAGTCCGAGCTGTCGGGTAGGACCAACTTGGGCCTGCACTGCCTCTCCGGGGCTCGAGGAGGTTGTTCCTCCTTGACGTCTTCGGCCGTCGCCCTCTTCTTTGAGTGGGAGGAGGCACTTTCCTCCTCATCTTCGTCCTCCTCTCCGTCTTGGGCAGACGGGGCCGTTGCGTCTCCGGCCTTGGTGTCCGGACGGTCTCTCAAGTGGAGGCCTTCCCTGGCCTCCGGCAGATCCTTCTTCTTCTTCCCTTTCTTCTCTGGTGCCTTGTAAGGCACCACGACCAGCAGCTCCCCCAGTTGAGCTGACCGAGGCTCTTCAGGCAGCGGAGTCCGACTGCTGATCTTCTCGGCCTTCTCGAGCCAGCCCTGTAAAGGCAACAAAAAGGGACTTAGACCGAACTTTGGACAGTATGAGCGCCCAAATATAAGTTAGGTAAAGGATCAATTACCTTCTTTGGGGGATTTACGGCGTCGGGACCGATGTCTTCTTTCTCGGCCGGCCACTCCTTCTGAGGCTTGAATAGCAGACTCCACACCTTGTCGTAGGTGGTACCGAAGAGGTACTGCATGGTGGTCGGGTCTTCAGGCTTGTAAGACCACATCGGACTCGCCCTCTATTGACAAGGATGGAGGCGGCGACGGAGCATTATCTGAATCATGTTGGTCAGCTTGGCGCCGGTCTCCATCACATTGGAAACGCGTTTATGCAGTTTCTTCACCTCGTCGGTGGATCCCCAATTAAGAACTTTCTTGATCCACGAGGTCAATCTCGCTGGGGGTCCGGATCTAAACTCGGGGGCTGCCGTCCAGGCCGCATCCCGTGGCTCTGTTATATAGAACCATTCCTTCTACCACAATTTGACAGTGTCGATGAATGTTCCCTCCGGCCATTGGACTCGGGTGAGCTTGCTGATCATCGCCCCACCGCAGTCTACCTGGGCACCGCCGACCACCTTCGGCTTGACGTTGAACACCTTCAGCCACAGGCCGAAGTGCGGCTGGACCCGCAGAAGGGCCTCGCAAATGATGATGAAGGAGGAGATGTGGAGGAGGGAATTGGGGGCTAGATCGTGAAAATCCATCCCGTAGAAGAACATAAATCCCCGCACGAAGGGGTGCAGCGGGAATCCCAACCCCCGGATGAAGTGGGGGAGGAAAACCACCATCTCGCCTGGTTTGGGCGTGGGGACGACCTGGCCCTTTTCGGGGGCCCGGTGAGCGACGTCGGCCGACAGGTAGCCGGCTCGCTTTAGCTCCTCAATGTCACTGTTGGTGAAGATGGAGGCCTCCCACTTGCCATTAGCACCGGATCCGGCCATGGCCGTAGCTAGGAGGAGGCGGGGAAGGGAATCGCAGAAAAAAAGTAAGGCAGGATGCTGGAGCTCTGGAGATTGGGAAAATGACAACAAGAGGTGGAAGAAGGCGTAGGCTGGTAACTGCAGTTGTTCCCCTTTTTATGGGCCGCGAAGAAGCCAAGGGTTCCTTTCTCCACGCCGCAGACCTCTCCACTTCCTGATATACTCGTGACGTTATGCGCGGGTGGGATAATCGAAATCATTGATCATATCCCCTAAAAAATGGGGCACGATCTCTGCCTTGATGGGACGTGCCAACAGAGGGGTGATACGTCTCCAACGTATCTATAATTTTTTATTGTTCCATGCTGTTATATTATCATTCTTGGATGTTTTACAATCATTTTATAGCAAGTTTATATCATTTTTTGGGACTAACCTATTGACATAGTGCCCAGTCCCAGTTGGTGTTTTTTGCTTATTTTTTACTTTGCAGAATATCAGTACCAAACGGAGTCCAAACGCAGCAAAACTTTTTGGAGACTTTTTTGGACCAGAAGACACAAGATGGGCCAAAGAAGTACCAGAGGGGAGGCCCGAGGGGAGCACAACCCCCCAGGGCACGCCCAGGAAGCCAGGCGCGCCCTGGTGGGTTGTGCCCACCTCGGTGACCTCCCGCACCGCCTCTTCGCCCTAAAAATACCCAAATATTCTAGAAACCCTAGGGGAGTCGATGAAACACAATTCCAGCCGCCGCAAGTTCCAGAACCACGAGATCCAATCTAGACACCATCATGGAGGGGTTCATCATCCTCATTGGTGCCTCTCCGATGATGCGTGAGTAGTTCATCATAGACCTACGGGTCCGTAGGCAGTAGCTAGATGGCTTCTTTTCTCTTTTTGATTCTCAATACAATGGTCTCTTGGAGATCTATTTGATGTAACTCTTTTTGCAATGTGTTTGTTGGGATCCGATGAACTTTGAGTTTATGATCAGATCTATATCCATGAAAGTTATTTGAGTTTCTTTGATCTCTTATATGCATGATTACTTATAGCCACATATTTCTTCTTCGAATCATTGGTTATTTAGGCCAACTAGATCGATTTTTCTTGCCATGGGAAGAGGTGCTTTGTGATGGGTTCGATCGTGCGATGTTCTTTCCCAGTGATAGAAGGGACAACAAGACACACATGTATCATTGCTATTAAGGATAACAAGATGGGGGACTATTCCTACATGAATAGATCTCGTCTACATCATGTCATCGTTCTTATTGCATTACTCCATTTCTCCATGAACTTAATACACTAGATGCATGCTGGATAGCAGTCGATGTGTGGAGTAATAGTAGTAGATGCAGGCAGGAGTCAGTCTACTAATCTTGGACGTGATGCCTATATAATGATCATTGCCTGGATATCGTCATAATTATTCGATGTTATATCAATTGCCCAACAGTAATTTGTTTACGCACCGTGTGCTATTTTCTTGAGAGAAGCCACTAGTGAAATCTACGGCCCCCGGGTCTATTCTTTATCATATTTGCTTTGAGATCTATTTTTATTTGCTTTTGTTTTCAGATCTATTATTCCAAAAACCCAAAAATACCTTGCTGCACTTTTTTATCACTTATTTTATTTTGTGTTTTATCGTGATCTATTTATCCAATCTACACAATTTTTATCCCGTCAACTTGACAATTTCTGGCACCGTTACCCGTAGAGGATTGACAACCCCTCATAAGCATCGGGTTGCAAGTATTTGTTCTTTGTATGCAGGTACCGTTTACATAGTGTTGCTTGGTTCTCCTACTGGATTGATACCTTGGTTTCATAACTGAGGGAAATACCTACCGTAGCTGTGCTGCGTCATCCCTTCCTCTTTGGGGAAATACCGACATAGTTCAAGCGACATCAAAAGGAATTTCTGGCGCCATTGCCGGGGAGACATCATCGACATCTATCAGGTTCCTAATCACAAATCTCATATCCTTGCAATTTACATTATTTGTCATTTGCCTCTTGTTTTCATCTCCCCCACTTCACAAAAATTTGCCGTCTTATTCGTCCTCTTTTTCGTTCGCCTTTTTCTCGTCAGATCTGTTTGCAATCTTGTTTGCGTAGTCACGATGACTCAAAAACACCAAGTTGTGTGATTTTTCCAATACCAATAACAATGATTTTATTAGCACTCTGATTGCTCCTCCCGCCACTAGTGCGGAATCGTGTGATATTAATGCCGCTTTGTTGAATCTTGCTATGAAAGATCAATTTTCCGGTACTCCTAATGAGGATGTCGCGTCCCATCTAAACACATTTGTAGAATTGTGTGATATGCAAAAGAAAAAAGATGTGGACAATGATATTGTGAAGTTGAAATTATTTCCTTTCTCTTTGAGGGATCGTGCAAAAATTTGGTTTTCTTCTTTGCCTCGCAATAGTATCGATTCTTGGGATAAGTGCAAAGATGCTTTTATTACTAAGTATTTTTTGCCCGTGAAAATTATTTCCCTTAGAACTCAAATCATGAATTTTAAGCAACTTGATCATGAACATGTTGCACAATCTTGGGAAATAATGGAATTGATGCTAAGAAATTGTCCTACTCATGGTTTAAATCTTTGGATGATCATACAATTTTTTTATACAGGATTGAACTTTGTTTCTAGAATCTTTTAGATTCCGCCGTGGGTGGTACTTTTATGGAAATTACTTTGGGTTAAGCTACCAAATTTCTAGAGAACATCATGGCAAATTATTCACAATGGCATACCGAAAGGGCACCTACTAGTAAAAAGGTTAATTCGGTTGAAGAAATTAGCATGTTGAGTGAAAAAGTTGATGCTCTTATGAAATTAGTTGCTAATAAAAATGCTCCTATTGATCTTAATGATGTGCCCTTGTCTACTTTGATTGAGCAAAATAGTGATGCCGTAGATGTGAATTTTATCTCGCGGAATAATTTCAATAACAATGCTTATAGAGGTAATTTTAATCCTAGGCCATTTCCTGGAAATTCCTCTAATAATTATGGTAATTCCTATGGTAATTCTTCTTACAATAATAATAGGAACCCCTCTGATCTTGAGAATAATATTAAAGAATTTATAAATGCTCAAAAAAAATTCAATACCACGATAGAAGAAAAGTTGAATAAGATTGATGATATGTCTAGAAGCATTGATAGAATTTCTCACGATGTAGAAAATCTCAAGTTGAAATTTTTTGTATCCAAGGTTGATGAATCAATTAAAGCTTTATATGTTTCTATGGATGAAAGTAAGAAAAGAACCCCTATGCTTAGAGCTAAAAGAGAGTTTTTGGAGAGAGCGTTTTCTAGTGATTGCTTTCATAAAAATGATGAAGATCTTAAAGTAATTGGTGTTTATTCTATTGATTCCTTGTTTAGTAAAATTAAAGTTGATGATAAAGGGATTGGAGAAGAGTCAACTTTAGCTAGAAGGCATCCCGATAATTCGGAGGGTGAAAATCTTGATGAAAAAATTGCTAAAAGTGGGTTTGGAGATGTCAAAACTTTAACTAGTGATGTGCCCACTCTTTTGGATTACAAAGAATTTAATTATGATAATTGCTCTTTGATTGAATGTATTTCTTTGTTGCAATCCATGATAAATTCACCTCGTGCGTATGAACAAAATAAAGCTTTTACTAAACATATTGTTGATGCCATGATGAAAGCTTTTGAAGAGAAGCTGGAATTAGAAGTTTCAATTCCTAGAAAATTACATGATGAATGGGAACCTACCATTAAATTCAAGATTAAAAACTATGAGTGTTTTGCTTTATGTGATTTGGGTGCTAGTGTTTCCACAATTCCGAAATCTTTATGTGATGTGCTTGGTCTTACCAATATTGAAGAATGTTCTCTTAATTTGCACTTGGCGGATTCTACTATTAAAAAGCCTTTGGGAAGAATTAATGATGTTCTTATTCTTGCAAATAGGAATTATGTGCCCATAGATTTTATTGTTCTTGATATTGATTGCAATCCGTCTTGTCCAATTATTCTTGGTAGACCGTTTTTACGCACTATAGGTGCCGTGATTGATATGAAAGAAGGCAATATTAAATTTCAGTTTCCACTAAGAAAGGGTATGGAACACTTCCCTAGAACAAGAATTAGGCCACCATATGAATCAATCATGAGGGCAACTTATGGATCAAAAACTAAAGATGACAATACTTGAATCTATGCTTTATGTCTAGCTAGGGGCGTAAAACGATAGCGCTTGTTGGGAGGCAACCCAATGAATAAAATTATTTTTTGCCTTTTTCTTTCTATTGTTGAGTGTTTACATAATTATGCTACTGTTATTATTGTGTTTTTATATTTTAATTAGTGTTTGTGCCAAGTAAAGCCTTTGGGATAGCTTTGGTGATAGTTGATTTGATCCTGTTGAAAAACAGAAACTTTTGCGTCCAGTAACAGAATTGTTTAAATTCACAGATGCGATGTAAAATTCTTATTTTTTTTACAAAAGATTGATATACAAATTTCCTCTGTTTTCATTATGTTTCAGAATTTTTGGAGTTACAGAAGTATGGGAACAATTCGCATCTTTACAGACTGTTCTGTTTTTGACAGATTCTGTTTTCTTTGCATTGTGTGCTTATGTTGATGAATCCATTGATTGTATTGGGGGGTATAAGCCATGGTAAAGTTAGAATATAGTAGATATAATGCAATAATAAAATATGAATGGGTTTGTAACAGTACTTAAAGTGAAGATTGGTTTTCTTATACTAATGGATCTCACGAAGGTTTTGTTAAGTTTTGTGTGATTGAAGTTTTGAAGTTTTGGGTGAGATCACGATGGATGAAGGAATAAGGAGTAAGAAGAGCCTAAGCTTGGGGATGCCCCATGGCACCCCAAGATAATATTCAAGGAGAAACAAGCAACTAAGCTTGGGGATGCCCCGAGTGGCATCCCCTCTTTCTTCTAACGACCATCGGTATTTTACTTGGAGCTATATTTTTATTCGTCACATATCATGAGTTTTGCTTGGAGCGTCTTGTATCATATGAGTCTTTGCTTGTTTTACTTTTTAGTTTGTTACTAGTATCCTTGCTGGACACACCTATTTGAGAGAGCCAAAATTATGCTATGATTTGTTAGAATTGCTCTTCATGCTTCACTTAAATTTTTTGAGCTATGGAATTGCTCTAGTGCTTCACTTATATCTTTTTGAGCATGGTGTGCTTTAATACGTTTTGAAGAAATGCTCTCATGCTTCACTTAGATTTATTTGAGAGTTGGTAATTTTAAAGAAATTCTCTCATGCTTCACTTATATTATTTTGAGAGACGAAATTTTTATGCTCATGTTCTTCACTTAAATTAGTTTGAGCTTGTCAAAAGCAATTGCAATATATGAAAATAGTCCCAAAGTGATAGATATTCAAGAGGGATATAATAAAAACTTTCATGAAGATCATTGGACAAAATAAACTTGATTCCGTGTAATAGTTTTGAGATATGATGATAGTAATATGTGAGTCATGTTGGTGAGTAATTATGCTTTAGTAAGAATATTGGTGTTAAGGTTTGTGATTCCCTATGCAAGCACGAAAGTCAATAGTTATGCAATGAAATTACATCCTACTTGTCGTGCATTATTCGGTGTTAGTTATGCTTAATGCTCGCTTATGTGATTTTTCATTTCTTGGTTGGTTGCTTCTCAATCTTTTGCTAGCCTCCACTTGTACTAAGTAGAAATACTACTTGTGCATCCAAAATCCTTAAACCCAGTTTTGCCATATGAGTCCACCATACCTAACTATATGCGGTATTTCCGTGTCGTTCTAAGCAAATTTGTATGTGCCATCTCTAATTTTCAAATGAATTTCCTTTTTGTGTGCCCGTACCGCTCATGAAGCGGCAGGGGGTGGCCAATATTTTCCATGCTAGATGTGTTATTCTCAAGATGAGTGTTTATTCACTTGTCATTGCACGAGAGTACGACGGTAATAGGGATGCCCAGTCCCAAAATGAAAAAAGAAATTTACTTTATGTTGTCAAATAATAAATTCCTTGGAAAGTGTTGGTATGGACGGTACCCGTGGATACGGCTAGCCGTGGAGTGTGAAAGTATGGTGGAAAAGGGAATAAACTTTATTTTCTATTTGGGAACCGCCTATGATATATCTAGCATGGAAAGTGTTGGGAATTACTCGGCCATTTTCGTTGACGGGAAAAGTATGCCTCTCAAAAAAAATTATCTTTCAATTTAAGCTTTGAGCTCTTGCACCTCTACAAATCCCTACTTCCCTCTACGAATGGCCTATCTATTTACTTTATGCATTTTTTATTTTTTTTATTTGAGTCTTCATCTTCTCTTATAAAGCACCAACTAAGGGGCACTATGATCATACTTGAGCATTGGATGTAGCTAATATGCGAGTGTGTTTCATGAATGGATCAATGATCGAGCATGATGGGCTAGGGATCACTTTCTTTAGTGTTGATATTTTGAAAGACATGGTTGCTTGTTGATATGATTGGGTATTTAAATCTTCATGTTGAAACTAGACTATTGCTTTGAACCATATAAAAGTCCATATGTCCATGCTACAAAAGAAAAGAATATGTGATGAACATGTTAGGCAGCATTCCACATCAAAAATTCTGTTTTTATCATTTACCTACTCAAGGACGAGCAGGAATTAAGCTTGGGGATGCTGATACGTCTCCAACGCATCTATAATTTTTGATTGTTCCATGTTGTTATATTATCATTTTTGGATGTTTTACAATCATTGTATAGCAACTTTATATCATTTTTTGGGACTAACCTATTGACATAGTGCCTAGCGTCAGTTGTTATTTTTTTGCTTGTTTTTACTTTGCAGAATATCAGTACCAAACGGAGTCCAAACGCAGCAAAACTTTTTGGAGAATTTTTTTGGACCAGAAGACACAAGATGGGCCAAAGAAGTACCAGAGGGGAGGCCCGAGGGGAGCACAACCCCCCAGGGCGCGCCCTGGTGGGTTGTGCCCACCTCGGTGACCTCTCGCACCACCTCTTCGCCCTATAAATACCCAAATATTCCAGAAACCCTAGGGGAGTCGACGAAACACAATTCCAGCCGCCGCAAGTTCCAGAACCACGAGATCCAATCTAGACACCATCATGGAGGGGTTCATCATCCTCATTGGTGCCTCTCCGATGATGCGTGAGTAGTTCATCATAGACCTACGGGTCCGTAGGCATTAGCTAGATGGCTTCTTCTCTCTTTTTGATTCTCAATACAATGGTCTCTTGGAGATCTATTTGATGTAACTCTTTTGGCGGTGTGTTTGTTGGGATCCGATAAACTTTAAGTTTATGATTAGATCTATATCCATAAAAGTTATTTGAGTTTCTTTGATCTCTTATATGCATGATTACTTATAGCCTCGTATTTCTTCTTTAAATCTTTGGTTTAGTTAGGCCAACTAGATCGATTTTTCTTGCCATGGGAAGAGGTGCTTTGTGATGGGTTCGATCGTGCGGTGTTCTTTCCCAGTGACAGAAGGGACAGCAAGACACGCATGTATCGTTGCTATTAAGGATAACAAGATGGGGGACTATTCCTACACGAATAGATCTCGTCTACATCATGTCATCGTTCTTATTGCATTACTCCGTTTCTCCATGAACTTAATACACTAGATGCATGCTGGATAGCGGTCGACGTGTGGAGTAATAGTAGTAGATGCAGGCAGGAGTCGGTCTACTAATCTTGGACGTGATGCCTATATAATGATCATTGCCTGGATATTGTCATAATTATTCAATGTTCTATCAATTGCCCAACAGTAATTTGTTTACGCACCGTGTGCTATTTTCTTGAGAGAAGCCACTAGTGAAATCTACGGCCCCGGGTCTATTCTTTATCATATTTGCTTTCAGATCTACTTTTATTTGCTTTTGTTTTCAGATCTATTATTCCAAAAACCCAAAAATACCTTGCTGCACTTTTTTATCACTTATTTTATTTTGCATTTTATCGAGATCTATTTATCCAATCTACACAATTTTTATCCCGTCAATTTGACAATTTCTGGCACCGTTACCCGTAGAGGATTGACAACCCCTCATAAGCGTCGGGTTGCAAGTATTTGTTCTTTGTGTGCAGGTACCGTTTACATAGTGTTGCTTGGTTCTCCTACTGGATTGATACCTTGGTTTCATAACTGAGGGAAATATCTACCGTAGTTGTGCTGCATCATCCCTTCCTCTTTAGGGAAATACCGACGTAGTTCAAGCGACATCAAGGGGCATCTTCGAGCTGCGTATCGAGAACTTCCAGTCGTTCGGTGTTATGACCGGACGCGGCCCTTCGCCAAAAAGCTGTCAGACGAGGGCACTGTTCACACTTGAGCACCTTGGCCTTCAAGGCTAAGTAAAACAGATGCTCCGGATTCCGGACACCACTCAACTCCGAGCATGCACAGGACAGGGTGGAGAACTCGTCTCGCAAGCCGAAGACCGCTGGATATGCGGATGCCGGACACAAGCCCTGGCGTTGGAGGCTAGTTCGGGGGCTACTGAGGGAGTCCTAGATTAAGTGGTCCTCGGGCCGCTGGCCTATTGCTTATGGGTCGGATTGGTGGGCTACCGTGGAGCCAAGCTAGAGCGCGGACCCGTGACTGGATAGAAGATCTTCGGAGCCGTGGTGTGCCCTCCAAGTCAAGATTAGGCGTGATCTTTCCTTCATTAGAACCGATCACCTGTAACCCTAACCCTACTGGTGTCTATATAAACCAAAGGGTTTTAGTCTTTAGGGCTAAAGCAACATCCAATCCCTCCTCAACCTAGGGTTTAGCTCGCCTGATCTCGAGGTAGATCGACTTTGTAACCATACTATACACATCAAATACAATCGAGCAGGACGTAGGGTTTTACCTCCTAGAGAGGGCTCGAACCTGGATAAACACCGTGTTCATCGTCCCTTGTTCCCCATCGGTCCTAGATCCATAGCTCAGGACCCCCTACCCAAGATCCGTCGGTTTTCACACCGACAATAGGGGCTCCTTGTAAACCCTTATGTGCTATCACTGGATTTTGATGAGAGAGCCCTTGTGTGCTGTAATTTGGTGCGTACAATAATATAATCTGGCACAACTACAAAAAAATAGGCTCCCTGTTGGGAGCTCCAGAAGTAAGGATAGTTGGCAGATGATAGGTTCATAATATACTGTATCGAAAGTCTATTGCAAAACCATGACAACGAGAGTGCACAGAGAAATAGTATTCCAACATGTCTCTATATGTGGCGCACATGCATTTCAAAACTCATGTGGTAACATTAGCTGACCAATTAAATGTAAGCTTTGGAAATATGAGTGGCATGTAGTTTCGCTTGAAGGATGGAGTGTTGCTATTACGACACAAATCCACTACGCAGATTGTAGTGGTGATAAAAGGGGGACACCATAAGCATCATAAATAAATCGGGGAAGTGGAACTGGCTGGAAAATATGGGGTTGTATTGCCGCTACTAATCGAAAGCCTATCGATCACCTACAGGCCGGCTCTATTCACCTGAAGGTGCACTACTATTACTATCAGTCTAGTCTCTCAAAGGCCGCACAACTCCCAGCATTTCCTGGATATTATGGCAGACCAACTCGAATTGCTGAAAGCAACTTGCAGAAGCGGCCACATAGACCTGTCGAATGCGGATGTCCCTGCTTGCCTTCTTGACGAGGAACATACTTTACTTATTAAAGAAGAATAGGAGAGGAACATTTTAAAGAATAGAAGAGGAAGCATATTATGGAGATTCCATTTCTTTCTATACAATGTTGGTTGCCTACCCATGATGAATCAGAGCATCCAAAGAAATGCAATTCCATGTTGTCTCTCTCTCTCTCTCTCTATGTGGCCACAGGCATTTGGAAACTCAAGTGGGAGCATTAGCTGACCAATTAAATGTATGCCTGTTAACTAATATGAATATCATGTCACATTCGTATTGGAACAACTAAGCTTTGGAATTATGATTGGTGTGTTGTTTAGCTTTAAAGGGTGAACTGCTGCTAGTAGGACACAAAGCACCTACGCAGATCATAGTGTAGATATAATGGAAAACCCTAAGCATCACGAGTAAAATCAGGAAAGTGGAACTTGGTGGAAAATATGTGCTAGTATTGTCGGTACGGCTAGAAAGGCTTCGGATACCACCTCTCTACAACTGAAGGCGCGGCACTGTTACTATCAGTCTAACTCTCAAAGGCGACACAGCTCCCAGCATTTCCTGGATATTAGGGAAGACCAACACGAAGAGTTGAAAGCGTCCATGACAGGCAACCGAATAGACCTGTACACTGCAAATGTCCCTGCTCCTCTTCACTACAAGGAACATACTGTACAACTATTATACTCCCTTTGTTCCTAAATATAATTCTTTGTAGAGATTCCACTATGGATCACATACGGGTGTATATATATACATTTTAGAGTGTAGATTCACTCATTTTGCTCCGTATGTAGTCCATGGAGGAATCTCTACAAAGACTTATATTTAGGAACGGAGAGAGTACTTATTAAAGAAGAACAGAAGAACATGCTAAAGAAGAGCAAACAGATTTTGGATAATAAAATGTTTGTTGCCCACACATGATGAACCAGAGAGCATAAAGAATGCAACTCCCTGCTATCTCTCTATATGTGGTGCACATGCTTTTCAAAAGTAAAGTAGGAACATTAGCTGACCAATTAAACATTCTCTGTTTTAGTAATATCAACATCATATCAGATTCGTATTTGAGCAACAAAGTTTGGAATAATGAGTGGCATGTTGTTTAGCTTGATGGGTTGAGGAGCAGTACTAGCATGTCTCGAAGCACCTAGGATGATGGTACGCTGAATATAAAGGGAATGTCTACATGCAAGTCGCCTGACTTACGTCATTTGGGCCAGTCGACCATTTCAGGCGGTTGGATGAAGATCCTACGTCTCATAACCCTTCTTCTTCCTCACCTCTTTTTCTTCCCCTACAGACCACCGCACGGGCCGCCGGCCGAACCACCGCCCCCGCCCTCCACTGAACCGCCCACTGCCTCCGGTCTTCCGTCGGCCCCGGCCATCCCTCTAGCCAACCCCACCCCCCCCCCACCCGTGTCGAGTTTTGCCTTCAGCGAGGCCCCACCATAGCCTGACGACAACCCCCCACAACCACTGTCCCCACCCGAAACCCTAAGATAGATAATGGGGCAGCCCTCCGGTGAGCCCCTTCCTTCCCTCCGGCGAACTCCGGCGAACTCTCAAAAATGGACTGACCCCAAATTGAAATTCAGTCGACTGTCATTTAGTCTAATGTGGAATATAAAAGGGGAAAACCATAAGCATTGCGAGTATAGTGGTGAGCGTGCCATGGCGGATCTGAAGGTGCAAACCGGACAAAGGCAACTTCGCAACCAATGTTTGCTTTCAATTAATAAGTAAGATTCTAAGTGATGGACAAGAAATCACAGTAAAGCAGTGGCGATCTATTTTCTTGCTGACATAAATAACTTGAGCAGATACGAAAGAGTACCACCTCTGGTGTGGCGCTGTGTAAGCATCTGCTGAGGCGTTGAGGGTGCTGCGGTAGCGATGGCTGTTGGCGGCGTGGAAGCAGGTCTAGGAGGGCAGACGGTGGCGACGAGGAAAATATCCTGGCGCGATGGACGAGATGGTGGTACGAGCGGCCTCGGCAAGGTGGACGATGACGCGGATGAAGGGAGAGGACGCGATGCAAGGATCCTGGTCCAAAGCCGTGGATGAGAGAGGTCGATCTCTTGTAATGGACGACGGCGTCGGGGTATCAGCTCTGGCATGGTGGAGGAGGACGGCGGTGGATGGGGTGGCGGGCGGAGGAGACTAGGGTGGAGAGAGTGTTTTGGCGCCCACGGAGTACGAATGGGGAAATGGAGGGAGAGAGGTAGGGGGAACCATGTCTTCAGGACACGCTTGTCTCAAATGAGAGGAAATTTACAAACTTAGCCACCGTTTACAATTTCCTACGTCACATCAATATTGGTCGGTTGGGGATAGGATGGTAATCTCGCATACACCGAATATTTGCCGACGGAGATTTCGGCTAAGGAGAAACTATGTTTTGGTGCCCACCGTGTATGAATCGGGGTGAGAGGTGATTTGGGCCGAGGAGAAACTGTGTTTTGGCGCCCACCGTGTATGAATCCGGGGAGGTGAGAAGCGGAGGCGGTTATGTCACGTTTGAGTGAAATTACAAGCCTACTCCTATCAAAACCTATAGAAATCGAGCCGGTTGGCTTTGCATGTCAGGGATAGGCAGTAGTAATTTTCATCTCGTAGATTTTGGTTTCGGGCGGTTAGTGCGAGTTTCCCCGCTTCGTTCAGATTTTTGCAGAAAAATACTGCACGTCTACCGTGCCAACTCAATTCGAATCCATTTTTATTCTTTTTTTTCTTCGAGCAGGATCCATTTTGTATTCGAATACAAATCTATATACATCATTTTTTATATATACTTTCAAAAGCACAACAAAGAATTCTGCTCCTTTATATATAAAATATGATTTTCAAATGCAATGATCTCAAAATCATAAGGTTAAATTCAAATTTTTGAAACCAAATTATGTTCGACTTTGAATTCAAAATTTTGAAACCAAATTATGTTCAACTCAAATGTATAGATTCGTAATATCAATATATTAAATAACATACGCGCGCGCAAATTCAAATTAGTATGCATGTTTGATAGATCAATTTTGGTTCGAGTATGAATTACACGTATCATCATCTGGAATTCAAATATTTGAATCCCTTTTATGTTGACATCTTATATACACACAACTAAATATTTGAATCTCGTTTCACGCCGATCTCTCTCTAGGTCTCTCTCACGTGCTCCTTCATGTAGCTATCACTCTCTTTTGTCCATCTCACTCGCACGCTCACTACATGCTTCTCCGTTTTTTACAAACACGGTCTCTCGTCGTCTCCCTCGAGAAGTGTCACACTCTCTCTATCTTCGTAGATTACACGATTTTCATTATCTCTCACGTCTCTGTCGTTCTTTGTTATCACTATAGCTACCTAAGCTTTATTTTTCACCGCCACACACACACTCTCGCTCGTCTTTCACTTTGCCTTTCTCTCCAGGGTTCTCTCACGCACCCTATATCTTTCTAGATATGACTCCTACCACTAAAATTACTCTCTCCCGCACACACACTGTTTGTTGGGGTCTCCTTTCCGTCTTCATCTCCGTTCCAAAACTGACATTATTCATTTGTTTACCGATCAGACAAACTCTCTCTCTCTCACTCACTCACACACACACAAAACTCCCGCTTTGGATCCCCCTACTGACTACCGTCTCTCTCTCTCTCATACACAAAACTCTCGCTTTCGCATCCCTGACTCGTATCTCTCTCACAAACATTGATCGACCAGCCTCTAGATAGGTTTATCCATCCGCCGCACACTTTCGCTCCTTATATCTATGTAGATTTTTTTTCCCTTCTTGAGACACGCCCTCTCGATCATGCACACGCACACTATCGCCTCATTTTATGGTAATACCTCTCGCACACACACTCTTCGTGTCTTTGTCACATACACACTCTGTCCTCCTCCTCTCTCCCTCTCTCTCACCCACACATGGGCTTTTTGCAACAATATCCCACTTCTCGAATCTTGAAACCAACCACATTCCTCCCTTATCTCATGAAAACAGCAAAAGGAATATACTTTGAGTGAAACATAAGATATTTTTGGTGATATATGTATATTAAAACTAGACTGTTTTTTTATCAAATTGGTGAATATGTATTACTCTACTCTGGATGCGTTGCAACGCATTGGCACATTGCTAGTTATTACTGTATTATTTTTTGGACACCAGACAAACGCTGGAGTACATATACGAAGAGAAGATGCGCATGCACACAATCGGTCTCTCGCTGTCTCGCACACATGAGAGTTACGTAAGGCATGGTAAACAAATAAACTCATAGGTGCATGATTGCTGCATGCGCGGGTACCGGGTACATGGTGGAGCGCACCTTTGTAGGAATAGTCAGCTCGCATGATAATTTCATCCGTAGGAGTTGATGGTCGGGGACCACAGGTGAACAACCTGGAGGCGGTAGCTCGCCAGTCGCCACTGATCAAGTTGCCACATTTAAAATATCATTTTTAGAGGGGTAAGAGTTCCGATTTTCAATGGCGCGTTATACTAGTTTTTAGAATGATTGGTAAGGAGCGAAAATGGAATTCATCGCTACTCTTGGTTTACTAGTCCCCATCGTATTTTGGGTCAAAGTTTGTCCACGAATTTTACTTGTAAAATGTGAATGGAAAATGAGATTTTCTTATACCGAAACAAAAAAGGACCAGAGGGAGTGATTGTTCTCACACGGACGCGACCTCTCACTAGCGCAGGCATTGAACCGGCGCACCGGCCAAGAGGGCCCCACTCGCTGCACGCCAGGCTGAACATGCCTCCTCGCTGCATTCAACCGGCTTCAGATTGTCCCACCTACCTCCATTGAATCGGTGTGTGTGTCGGCAACACGTCCTTCCGCGAGCCAACCGGCATTTTAGAACACAACGCCGGTTGGCTCCTCTTGTCTGCCCGCTATTTAAATGAGGCCAGACGCCTGGCAAGAACCGCACCATACCGCCGCTCCCCATTTCCTCCTTGCACCATTTTCTCCACACTCTCCATAGCATCCAGTGAGCAGCAAGATGAGTTCTCCGGTATAAAAGCCGGCTGGGTGCCCCAACGAGCCAGCCAACTCGCTGCAGTACCATGGGCAAGGCTATAGGCAGGCAAGCGGCGGAGCAAGGCGCCGCTCCAAGCTAGCCCCTGGTGCATCAACTCGACGCTCCAAGCCTGCTCGCAAAGGAGTGGCCAGTTGCTGCACGCCGGCACACGGGGGACTAATGACCCACAAGTATAGGGGATCAATCATAGCCCTTTCGATAAGTAAGAGTGTCTAACCCAACGAGGAGCAGAAGGAAATGACAAGCGGTTTTCAGAAGGTAATGTCTGCAAGCACCGAAATTATAAGTAATGAGTAGTTTGGTAGCAAGATATTTTGTAACGAGCAAGTAACGGTAATGGTAACAAAAGTGCAGCAAGGTAGCCCAATCCTTTTGAGGCAAAGGACAGGCCAAAACGGTCTCTTATGATAAGCAAAGCGTTCTTGAGGGTACACGGGAATTTCATCTAGTCACTTTCATCATGTTGGTTTGATTTGTGTTCGCTACTTTGATAATTTGATATGTGGGTGGACCGGTGCTTAGGTGCAGTTTTTACTTGAACAAACCTCCTACTTATGATTAACCCCCTCGCAAGCATCCGCAACTACGAGAAAAGTATTAAGAATAAATCTAACCATAGCATTAAACTTTTGGATCAAAATCAGTCCCTTACGGAATAGCGCATAAACTAGGGTTTAAGCTTCTGTCACTCTCGCAACCCATCATCTAATAACTACTCCACAATGCATTCCCTTAGGCCCAAAATATGGTGAAGTGCCATGTAGTCGACGTTCACATGACACCACTAAGGGAATCACAACATACATATCATCAAAATATCGAACACATATCAAGTTCACATGATTACTTGCAACAAGATTTCTCCCGTGACCTCAAGAACAAAAGTAACTACTCACTAATGATAATCATGCTCAAGATCAGAGGGGTATTAAATAGCATAATGGATCTGAACATATAATCTTCCACCAAATAAACCATATAGTAATCAACTACAAGATGTAATCAACACTACTAGTCACCCACAAGTACCAATCTATAGTTCCGGTAGAAAGATTGAACACAAGAGATGAACTAGGGTTTGAGAGGAGATGGTGCTGTTGAAGATGTTGATGGAGATTGCCCTCCCCAAGATGGGAGAGTTGTTGGTGATGATGATGACGATGATTTCCCCCTCCGGGAGGGAAGTTCCCCAAGCGGAATCGCTCCGCCGGAGGGCAAAAGTGCTCCTGCCCAAGTTCCGCCTCGAGACGGCGACGCTTCGTCCTGAAAGTCCTCTCCTTATTTTTTAGGTCAAAATGACTTATATACCAGAAGAGGGGCACCGGAGGTGGGCCGAGGAGGGCACAACCCACCAGGGCGCGCCTGGGCTCCCTGGCGTGCCCAGGTGGGTTGTGCCCACCTGGTGGGGCCCCTCTAGTAGTTATTTGCTCCAATAATTCTTATTTATTCCATAAAAATTCCTTGTGAATTTTCAGCTCATTTGGAGTTGTGCAGAATAGGTAGCCTGACGTAGCTTTTTCAGGTCCAGATTTCCAGCTGCCGGAATTTTCCCTCTTTGTGTGAACCTTGCATATTATGAGAGAAAAGGCATTAGAATTACTCCAAAAAGCATTATTATGCATAAAAACATCATAAATAACAATAGGAAAACATGATGCAAAATGGACGTATCAACTCCCCCAAGCTTAGACCTCGCTTGTCCTCAAGCGAAAACCGAAATCGAAAAACATGTCCACATGCGTAGAGAGAGAGGTGTCGATAAAAACAAAATACGAACATAGAAGCATCATGTATATTATTATAACAACAACCAACTTTAATATAAAACTTTATCATAGAACTTTTATCATATAACTTCTCATGAACAAGTAACAATTCATCACAACATCAAAGTATAAAGCATAAACTCTATTGAAAACCAACAAACTATGTTCTCAGTCAACTTTGCAACTACAATTCATCATCTTTTCAGGAAGGGTCACGTATCGGAGCCTTTTTGGCAAGTCCACATACTCAACCACCATATAGTCTTCTATGATTGCTAACACTCGCCGCATACACATGAGCAAAATGTTTCAACCGGACACATAGAAAGATAGGGGCTTAAAGTTTCGCCTCCCAACATACTCACCTCGAGGGTGATATCAACAATAATAACTCATGCTACTCATATCCAACTGGATATATGTGCCTAGATCTTTCCTCACCACATGATGCTTGCCAAAAGAGAAAATAAAAAGGAATAGAGAGAAGAACTTTGACTCTTGCATAAAAGTAAATACATAGAAGTAAAAGATAGGCCCTTTGCAGAGGGAAGCAGATGTTGCCATGCGCTTATTTGTTTGTATGCTCAATCTCTTAGTGCAAAAGAACGTCATGTTATTTTGCCCCTTGTGATAGCAACCTTTATTATGCAGTCTGTCGCTTTTATTCTTTGCCATCACAAGTTCGTACAACGCTCAATTTTCTCTTACACTAAATGATCCAACACTTTTAGAAGCAATTTTTATTGCCCTATTTGCACCGATGACAACTTACTTGAAGGATCTTACTCAATCCATAGGTAGGTATGGTGGACTCTCAAAATAAGATTTGGGTTTAAAGGTTTTTGGATGCACAAGTAGTATCTCTACTTAGTGCGGAATTTTTGGCTAGCAAAGATGGGGGCAAGCACCACATGTTAAAGGATCTATGAAAATATAACTTCTATGTGAATATGAACAAACATAAATCATTACGTTGTCTTCCTTGTCCAACGTCAACAATTTTGGCATATAATATTTTGATGGGGGCTCACAATCACAAAAGATGTGCAGGATAGTGTATTTGCATGTGAATCTTCTCTTCCCTTATTAATTCTTTCATGAATTGCATCATTGACCAATGCTATGTTTGTCAATTTCCAATAAAATTTTCTACTTATACTCTTCCTTATGTGATGTCATTACTTACCATAAAATTAGCATATGATCTTTTTCATTTATTTCCTTTCTTTTTATTGAACATGAAAAAAAAAAGAAAACAAAACTCAAACTAAACTTTATTATATATCTCGCACACGATTACAAGGATAGATCACTAAGCAAACACTCGAAAAGAAAGGATCGAACTAAACTTTTATTCATCTAAAGCAAAAGATAATTATGGATCGAACTAAGATAAGTAAAGGCAAAATATAGTGGAGGTGATACGATACCGGGGCACCTCCCCCAAGCTTGGCACAAGCCAAGGGGAGTGCCCATACCCGATTACTCAATTTTCTTTTGGTGATGAAGAAGGAGGTGGTGGTGATGAAGCAGTAGATTTGTCTTTCTTCCTTAGCTTACGCTTGAGGACGGAATTTTCCTCCTTTAAATCACCGATCTCCTGCTCGAGCTCTACTATCCTTTTGCATAATTCTTGCTTGTTTTCCTGCAAGAGACGAAAAGGGATAAACTGGACCTTAGGTTTCTTTGCTTTGCTGGGGAGACTTGATTTCTTGAATTCCACATGCATGTCCCCAGGTTGAGGTAATGGAATTTCAGCTTCGTCTGAGCTTGTCTCCTCCTCCCTTTTAGGGTCATAGTCTTCTTCTTCCTCCGAAGTCCAGCTATAGTGTTCCACATCCCCATAGACCTTGGGGTTTGCGATATAATCAGCAACATAGCTCTCACCCTTCGAGTCTTGGGATGACATATTTTCAGATCTGTCAGGAAAACAGCGAGAAAAGAAAACATAAGATTTCTCTGCGATACGGTGGTCAATAGGTTTTGGGGGTATATAAAGATTTTTTATCTTGGGAAACAAGCAAACGGAAGAAAAACGGAATCCGGAAGGTACCCGAGGTGGGCACAACAAGGCAGGCGCGCCCAGGTGTCTTGTGCCCACCAGGGGTGCCTTCCTGGTTGTTTCTTATTTTCCTAATTTTTGATATATTCCAAAACTAACAGAAAATATTTTTGTGGATTTTTCGGAGTCCGTTTACTTACCGTATCACATACCTCCTCTTTTTTCATGATTCTCGAGTATTCCGGAAGGTTTCCTTTATGTGTTCTTCTGGTGTCATAGTTTGGATAATATTGCTTTCAACATTAATGGGTGTACCTGAGATATAATGTTTTATTCTTTGCCCATTGACAACCTTCGGGTTAGTACCCTCGGCATTATTTATTTTGATAGCTCCAGATCGATAAACCTCCTCGATAACATAGGGTCCTTCCCATTTGGAGAGGAGTTTTCCTGCAAAGAATCTTAAACGAGAGTTGTACAAAAGAACATATTCTCCAACTTTAAACTCACGCTTTTGGATTCTATTATCATGCCATCTTTTAACTTTTTCTTTAAACAACTTAGCATTTTCATAAGCTTGGGTTCTCCATTCATCTAGTGAGCTGATATCAAATAACCTCTTTTCACCGGCAAGTTTGAAATCATAGTTGAGTTCTTTAATTGCCCAATATGCTTTATGTTCTAACTCAAGAGGTAAATGACAAGCTTTTCCATAAACCATTTTATAAGGAGACATACCCATAGGATTTTATATGCTGTTCTGTAAGCCCAAAGTGCATCATCTAATTTCTTAGACCAATTCTTCCTGGACCTATTGACAGTTTTTTGTAAAATTAATTTTATTTCTCTATTGCTAAGTTCAACTTGACCACTAGACTGAGGATGATAGGGTGATGTAATTCTATGGTTAACATCATGTTTAGCAAGCATTTTACGGAAAGCACCATGAATAAAATGTGAACCACCATCAGTCATTAAATATCTAGGGACTCCAAACCTTGGGAAAATGACTTCCTTAAGCATTTTAATAGAGGTGTTGTGATCAGCACTACTAGTTGGAATAGATTCTACCCACTTAGTAACATAATCAACAGCAACCAAAATATGTGTATACCCATTAGAGGAAGGAAAAGGCCCCATGTAATCAAATCCCCAAACATGAAATGGTTCAACAGCAAGAGAATAATTCATAGGCATTTCCTGACGCTTACCAATATTACCAATTCTTTGACATTCATCACAAGATAAAACAAACTTACGGGCATCCTTGAAGAGAGTAGGCCAATAAAAACCAGATTGCAATACCTTGTGAGCAGTTCTATCTCCCGTATGATGTACTCCATAAGCTTTGGAGTGACATTTCCGTAGGATTTGTCCCTGTTCATGCTCAGGTACACAACGTCTAATAATACCATCTACTCCTTCTTTATAAAGATGTGGGTCATCCCAAAATTAATGTCTTAAATCATAGAAGAATTTTTTCTTTTGTTGGTATGTGAAGCTAGGTGGTATATATTTAGCAACAATGTAATTGGCATAGTCAGCATACCAAGGAGTGTTATGAGAAATATTTATTGCAGGTAATTGTTCATCAGGAAAACTATCATTAATAGGTTGTGGGTCATCAAGAATATTTTCTAACCTAGACAAGTTATCAGCCACGGGGTTCTCAGCTCCCTTTCTATCAGTGATATGTAAATCAAATTCTTGTAGCAAAAGAACCCACCTAATGAGTCTAGGTTTAGCATCCTTCTTTTCCATAAGATATCTTATAGCATCATGATCTGTGTGAACGGTCACTTTAGAATCAACAATGTAAGATCTAAATTTATCACAAGCAAACACAACTGCCAAAAATTCTTTTTCAATAGTAGCATAATTTCATTGAGCACTGTACAGAGTTTTACTAGCATAATGAATAACATTTAATTTCTTATCGACTCTTTGTCCTAGGACAGCACCAACAGCATAATCACTAGCATCACACATAATTTCAAAAGGCAAGTTCCAATCAGGTGGTTGAACAATAGGTGCAGAAATCAAGGCTTTCTTAAGTGTTTCAAAGGCTTCTACACAATCATCATCAAAAACAAATGGAACATCCTTTTGTAAAAGATTTGTAAGAGGCCTAGAAATTTTAGAGAAGTCTTTAATAAACGTCCTATAGAAACTAGCATGACCGAGGAAACTATGAATACCTTTGATATCTTTAGGCATTTTCTCAATTGCATCAACTTTAGCTTTATCCACCTCAATACCTCGTTCAGAAATTTTATGTCCCAAGACAATACCTTCATTAACCATAAAGTGGCACTTCTCCCAATTCAAGACGAGATTAGTTTGCTCACATCTCTGCAAAACTCGATCAAGGTCGCTCAAGCAATCATCAAAAGAAGTTCCGTAAACGGAAAAATCATCCATGAAAACCTCAACAATTTTTTCACAAAAGTCAGAGAATATAGCAGTCATACATCTTTGAAAGGTAGCAGGTGCATTGCATAAACCAAAAGGCATACGTCTATAAGCATAAGTTCTAAAAGGGTAAGTAAAGGTGGTTTTCTCTTGATCAGGTTATGAAACAGGTATTTGAGAAAAACCGAAATATCCATCAAGAAAGCAAAAATGTGTGTGCTTTGATAGTCTTTCTAACATTTGATCAATAAAAGACAGAGGGTAATGATGTTTTCTAGTAGCTTTATTTAGTTTTCTAAAATCAATTACCATTCTGTAGCCAGTGACAATTCTTTGTGGAATAAGTTCATTCTTATCATTAGGAACAACGGAAATACCTCCCTTTTTAGGGACACAATGAATGGGACTTACCCATCTACTATCAGCTATGGGATAGATTATACCTACTTCCAGAAGCTTCAGTATTTCTATTCTTACCACTTCTTTCATTTTAGGATTTAAACATCGTTGGTGATCAACAACGGGTTTAGCATCAGGCTCCATATTAATTTTATGCTGACAGAGAGTGGGACTAATGCCCTTTAAATCAGCAAGAGTATATCCAATGGCAGCTCGGTGCTTCTTCAGAACCTTCAATAATCTTTCCTCTTCATGTTCTGAAAGGTTAGCACTAATAATAACATGATAAATCTTTTTCTCATCATCATAAGCATATTTCAAAGTGTCTGGCAATTGTTTTAATTCAAACACAGGATCACCTTTAGGTGGAGGAGGACCTCCTAGAGTTTCAATAGGCAAATTGTGTTTAAGCAGAGGGCGTTGTTCAAAGAAAATCTTATCTATTTCATTTCTTTCATGCAGATGCATATCATTTTCATGGTCTAGCAAATATTGTTCTAGTGGATCGGTAGGAGGCACAGCAATAGAAGCAAGACTAATTATTTCATCCTTACTAGGCAATTCTTTATTATGATGTTTTCTACTGAACTTGGAAAAATTAAACTCATGAGACTCATCACCAAAACTAACACCGACGATTTGCTTCTCGCAATCTATTTTAGCATTGACGGTGTTCAAGAAAGGTCTACCAAAGATAATGGGACAAAAGTCATCTTGTGGGGAACCAAGAACAAGAAAATCAGTAGGGTATTTTATTTTCCCACACAAGACTTCAACATCTCTAACAATCCCAAGTGGTGTGATGGTGTCCCTATTAGCAAGTTTAATAGTAACATCTATGTCTTCTATTTCAGCGGGTGCTGTATCATTCATAATTTCTTGATATAAGGTAAAAGGAATGGCACTCATGCTAGCGCCTATGTCGCATAAACCATGATAACAGTGATCTCCTATTTAGCTGAGACAACAGGCATGCCAACAACAGGTCTATGTTTATCTTTTTCATCGGGTTTGGCAATTCTAGCAGCTTCATCAAAGAAGTAAATAACATGCCCATCTATATTTTCAACCAAGAGATCTTTAACCATGGCAACACTAGGTTCTACTTTGATTTGTTCAGCAGGTTTGGAAGTTCTAATATAACTTTTGTTGACCATAGTTGAGACTTTAGCATGTTCCTTTATCCTAACAGGGAAAGGTGGTTTTTCAATATAAGCACTAGGCACAACTGGATCAACATTGTAAATAATAGTTTCATCTTTAGCTATTACTGGTTCTTTAATTTCTTCTTTGATAGGTGGGTGATATTTAAACCACTTCTCCTTAGGGAGGTCAACATGAGTAGCAAATGATTCACAAAAGGAGGCTACTATCTCAGAGTCAAGTCCATATTTAGTGCTAAACTTTTGAAAAGCATCGGTATTCATAAAAGATTTAACACAATCATACTTGAGCTTAATACCTGACTCTTTACCTTCGTCGAGTTCCCAATCTTCAGAGTTGCATTTAATTCTTTCTAAAAGATCCCACCGGAATTCAATAGTCTTCTTCATAAAGGAACCAGTACAAGAAGTATCAAGCATGGATCGATCATCATGAGAAAGCCGAGCATAAAAATTCTGAATAATAATTTCTCTTGAGAGCTCATGATTGGGGCATGAATATAACATTGACTTAAGCCTCCCCCAAGCTAGAGTGATACTTTCTCCTTCACGAGGCCAAAAATTATATATATAATTCCGATCACGATGAACTAGATGCATAGGATAATTTTTTTTGGTGAAATTCCAATTTCAATCGATTCCAATTCCAAGATCCAATATCATCGCATAGCCTATACCATGCCAATGCTTTTCCCTTCAAAGATAAAGGGAAAACCTTCTTCTTAGCTTCATCTCCGAGTAAACTTGCAAGCTTAAATAATCCACAAATTTCATCCACATATATCAAGTGCATATCAGGATGTTCAGTTCCATCTCCTACATAAGGATTAGCTAGCAATTGTTCTATCATACCCGAAGGAATTTCATAACCAATATTTTCAGTAGGTGCAGTAGGTTGAGGGGTAACTAATTGTGGTTCCGGTCGAGGTGAAGATACCCCGAACAAACCCCTCAAAGGATTGTTCTCCATAGTAACAAGTGACAATAAATTTCAGCACGTAGTAATAATTTTTCCTTACCAAGAGCGCTTCACTCCCCGGCAACAGCGTCAGAAAAGAGCCTTGATGACCCATAAGTATAGTGGATCAATCGTAGTCCTTTTGATAAGTAAGAGTGTCGAACCCAACGAGGAGTAGAAGGAAATGACAAGCGGTTTTCAGCAAGGTAATGTCTGCAAGCACCGAAATTATAAGTAACGAGTAGTTTGGTAGCAAGATAATTTGTAACGAGCAAGTAACAGTAATGGTAACAAAAGTGCAACAACGTAGCCCAATCCTTTTGAGGCAAAGGACAGGCCAAAACGGTATCTTATGATAAGCAAAGCGTTCTTGAGGGTACACGGGAATTTCATCTAGTCACTTTCATCATGTTGGTTTGATTTGTGTTCGCTACTTTGATAATTTGACATGTGGGTGGACCGGTGCTTAGGTGCTGTTCTTACTTGAACAAACCTCCTACTTATGATTAACCCCCTCGCAAGCATCCGCAACTACGAGAAAATTATTAAGAATAAATCTAACCATAGCATTAAACTTTTGGATCCAAATCAGTCCCTTACGGAATAGTGCATAAACTAGGGTTTAAGCTTCTGTCACTCTCGCAACCCATCATCTAATAACTACTCCACAATGCATTCCCTTAGGCCCAAAATATGGTGAAGTGCCATGTAGTCGACGTTCACATGACACCACTAAGGGAATCACAACATACATATCATCAAAATATCGAACACATATCAAGTTCACATGATTACTTGCAACAAGATTTCTCCCGTGACCTCAAGAACAAAAGTAACTACTCACTAATGATAATCATGCTCAAGATCAGAGGGGTATTAAATAGCATAATGGATCTGAACATATAATCTTCCACCAAATAAACCATATAGTAATCAACTACAAGATGTAATCAACACTACTAGTCACCCACAAGTACCAATCTATAGTTCTGGTAGAAAGATTGAACACAAGAGATGAGTTAGGGTTTGAGAGGAGATGGTGCTGTTGAAGATGTTGATGGAGATTGCCCTCCCCAAGATGGGAGAGTTGTTGGTGATGATGATGACGATGATTTCCCCCTCCGGGAGGGAAGTTCCCCCGGCGAAATCGCTCCGCCGGAGGGCAAAAGTGCTCCTGCCCAAGTTCCGCCTCGAGACAGTGGCGCTTCGTCCCGAAAGTCCTCTCCTTATTTTTTTAGGTCAAAATGACTTATATACCAGAAGAGGGGCACCAGAGGTGGGCCGAAGAGGGCACAACCCACCAGGGCGCGCCTGGGCTCCCTGGCGCGCCCAGGTGGGTTGTGCCCACCTGGTGGGCTCCCTTTGGTAGTTATTTTCTCCAATAATTCTTATTTATTCCATAAAATTCCTCGTGAAGTTTCAGCTCATTTGGAGTTGTGCAGAATAGATAGCCTGATGTAGCTTTTTCAGGTCCAGATTTCCAGCTGCCGGAATTCTCCCTCTTTGTGTGAACCTTGCATATTATGAGAGAAAAGGCATTAGAATTACTCCAAAAAGCATTATTATGCATAAAAACATCATAAATAATAGTAGGAAAACATGATACAAAATGGACGTATCAGGGACCACGGCGTCCAGTGCACCGTGGCTGGCCGCGCCATCCGACACGAACATTGGCGGAACTACGGCATGCCGGCGGAGGTGGCCAACACATCCGCGGCCACCGCCGACACCAAGGAATAGTAGACCACGGGAGCCGCTGCCGCTCCGAACCCATGAAGGCTATGACCACCGCGTCGCCGGCATAGACACCCGATGTGTTGCCCGGTTTGGCTCAAAACATCGTGGACCCCAGCCGTGGCCGGCATTTAGAGATTATACCTGCTTCCAGAAGTTATTCGAGTTTAATTAAAAAATGTCCAAAATATAATTAATTTCGTATGGTCTTGTTTTGTTGTGCTCGCACTGCTAGTAAGAACTAGAGATTTTTCTTTATTTATAACTCTCCTCACATTTTTTTGCTTTGAAGTGAATCATGGTTGTTGACATTATTTATGAATGTGCAGATATCTGTGAACATGAGTCTGATGTGGAAGTTGAACTTGGAATGTTGGGCTTGCGTGTGAACTATACCATGTCCAATGGTTCCTCTGTTATTTTTCAAAAAGTAATGGCTATTATTACATGACCCGGAAAAAAATTATTTTGTGCCACATCTCGGCATCACAGACTTACATACATCTCAGTAGATACACGAACATCACAACAGGTATGCTGACTGGATATCCATTTGAACCTAGCTATTATGAATGAAAATTTGTATTCACAACAGTTTTAGATAGCAAGAGATGCCTAGCCTGCTCTGCCTCTGCTAGCTTCTTTCTGGCTTCTTCCATCTCTTCTTTGGCTTGGGTGAAGAGAGCATCTGATTGCTCTTTTCGCTTCTTCGGGAACTCAACTACATTCTCAAGGGCTGCTGCACGCTTTCTTTCAGCCTTTACTAGAGCAACGAGGACACGAACACTTGACGACTTCACCTACCTTGTGAGTAATCCAGCATCATCTGGGAATTTGCACCTTGTGTCTAATCCGGCATCATTAGGGAAATGGCACCTTCTGTGTAATCCAACCTCACTTTGGAAACATGATCTCGAGGTTGACCATACTTCCCTCCTCGCAGGAACTGCTTCCTGACATGAAGAAGTTACTTCTTTTTTAGATCAATAGTCAGAGCTCCCCAGATCCATTAAGTAGAAGCCCGATAAACAGGACTAGGAGAAGTGAATTCAAAAGGAGAAATATAAAAACAGACTGCAAGGTGAGAACACCCACTTCCTACATAAAGCTAAAAAGGAAAACATTAGGACGATTAAGACTGTGCTTATTACATATCAAGCAGAGCCAGCTTATAGAAACTACGACATATACATCGAAGAACACAAGGCTAAGAGAAATGGAAAACCCAACAAAGGGGTGCACTAAGCCAAGGGTTGCTGCAGCAAAACAACTGGCAACCAGATGATCTCCAGGGCGTCTGTAGGCACGTTTGACTGACTAGCTTCAACACTAAATTACAAAAGATCCATCCTACGGCATGGTGGGTCCACTGAGTAAGTTGAAATCCTACAAATGATTGAGAGCCCAATCAAGTGTACAGGAAATTGTTTGTCTTGCCTATTATTGTTTAATAATCTGCCACACTGCTAGATTGCATGGCAAGAACCCTAGCCAAGCAGACAACATGGTTTGACGCTGTTTTTGGCTCGGGGCTTACCCATGGCCTGGTCTGGTCCTGTGTTCACTACTGCTGCCAGACACATACCATGTCAAAGTAAAAAATGATCAAAAGAGGTGGCTCCCTCCGATTTCATTAATGAAACCATCAAGGACACACAAAACATCCACTACTACTAGTCAGGTTCTCAATGTCAAAGTAATTGAAAGGTTGTTACTAACCAAAGCTCGTTTTACAGGTTCGATGCAGCTCCTCTTTAACTTGCGACGTTCCTTAAAGATGTCCCCAGCATCCCGTATTTGGTCTTCATTGCTCCTCTGCATGTTCGTATTCGTAGTTTTAAAATCTCAACATGGCAAGAAAAATATAGTAATACTCACGCATCTTCTGGGTAACATTAAAGCACTCATCTGCCATGTTAGCACGAGTGATTTTTAATATCCTACTATGTGGCTCTTCAACTTTGCTAGAACTACGTTGTGGTTTCATTTTGAGTGAATAGAACAAGGGGATCACCTCCCTGCTATTCTAAAAAACTTTCCATCATTTGCGACACTACTGGTTATAGATGAAGAACCTACCCAAGCACAGCGCAATACAGGAGCGACTCACAATTGCAAGATGATATTCTATTGGAAAATGCAAGCTACAACCAATTACTTTTACCGGAACAATAGCAGCCAGGAAATTTGAAGGGTAGGTATGAACATAATCGGAACTGCGCATGTACTGCTAAGAGTATCAATATACACATTACCAATCGAGGAGGAGTACGAAGGTCGCGGCGGTGTCTGTGCATCATGGTCGGCAACGGGAGTCAGTTCATTGTCGACGACGGTGGTGCTGCTGTGCTTGGCGTCGGCTTCCGGGAAGCAGATCCGAGACCATGGAAGACGGCGCCGGGGAAGCGGCTCCGTGTACGACGGCGACGGCGGACCGGCTCTAGTGCGGCGTACAACATCGTCGATGAGGCAGATACGCTATGGTGGACGAGTGCGCCGATGAAGAAGGGGAGGGGCACAAAGGTGCTGCGGTGCCGTGGAGAAGTCTATTTTGCGGCGGGGATAGAAAATGGGGAGTAATGAGCAGTACTCTGGGTGCGGGGGTGGGGTGAATGTGAAGTTACCAAAATAGCCCCCGACCAACCAGCATCCGTTGGCCTGTTCGACCAAGGGTATGATGTAACTTTGCATTGGTCGAATCTGAGTCGCGGGAGATCTCGATGGAAGCGGGAGATTTCGCCGCCGACCTGAAAATATGTAACACTGTACTACTCCCTACTCCCCGTCTGGCGTGTTGGGTGATTGGGCTGAGCAGCTAGGAGTACTAATAGTACTCCCACCGTTTTTATTACTCTGCATATTAGGTTTGACTGAAGTCAGACTTCCTAAAGTTTGACCAAGTTTATAGAAAAAATATAAACATTTACCATAACAAATTTGTATGATGTGAAAGTACATTCAATAATGAATCTGATGGTATTGATTTGTTATTGTATATGTTAATATTTTTGTTTATAAACTTTGTCAGAGTTTACAAAACTTGACTTTGACCAATGCTAATACGCGGACTTAAATAAAAATGGAGGGAGTACACATCTATTTTCTTAGTTTGTCGTGGCATTAATTATTTGTTGTAATTGTGAAATAAATATATTAAGCTATTGACTTCGAATGTGATGGTGTATACAATTCAATATTTAGAATCGTTGTTGAATTCCAAGATGAATACCAGGTCTATAGTACTTCACAATATGCTCAAACTCACATAATCCAACTCAAATGAAAATCTAAATGCATTTCATAGTTATTAATTTGTTGGATGCAACAAAACCAACCATAACTCTACATGATCCGGTCTAAAGCAATTTTCAGAACACATCCCAATGTGTGAATGAAATGTAAAGAGTTTGTGGAGATGGAGCAATGGTGGGAGAGAGATGCGTGCGCTCAACACACAAGATATACACCCAGTGGAAGAAAGAGACAGTGGATGGGAAAGATTGTATATATGTGGGCGAGAGAGTAGGAGAGAAACCGAGAGAGAGAGAGAGAGAGAGAGAGAGAGAGGGAGGGAGGAAGTGTATATATATGTATGTATACATAGGAAGAAGTTAGGTCTGTGAGAAAGATAAAGACATGTAATATAAGGAGTGAGATGCGTGTGCATCGAGATTTTGTACATGTGGAAGGAGAAGAGACAAAAAGTTTGATGAGAGAGCTCAAAAGAACATGGACTAGAGGGGAATCTTGTGGGCTGAGGGATTGATAATTTTGTGCTGGGGGGGAGGGAGAGAGGGGGGAAAGGAGTTACTCAGCCATCATCACTTCATCCTGCTTCCAAATGGCCCCGCGGTCTCTAGTGTGGTCTGGTCGTCATCTTCGTTCTTCCCGATGCCCTCCTTGAAGATCAAGGTGGTGTGCATGTGGGGGTGCAGATAAGCACAAGCGACAGTGGTCGCTATATAACCTTGGATGGGGATGGATAGTGTGGTGGGGGGGGGGGGTGTGTGTCAAATATTGAGAGAAATCAAACCTATGGACAGAATGTGTGTGCATAGTGAGCATGCGAGAGAGGCTAATGGTGCGAGACAGATACATCGTGTGCGTTAATGTTTAAGCAATATAGAGAGATCGTGTGCGGGATACAAAGATAGGACTATGGGGAGTGTGTTTGCTAGGCAAGGAGACACAGCGAGAGATAAATGTGTGTGCGTGGTACATGGTGTGTATGTGACAGAGAGGTACATGCATGCCAAATAGGGTTTTCATGAAGATATTGTGTGTGCGAGATAGAGAGCGATGTAGGGTTCTTGTGGCGGGCAGGGGCTGGGTGAGGGTGTCAAAATGTGTGCGTTGATGCATGTGTTACATGTGATTGTGTGAGGGACGGTCGAATCGAGAGAGATGGTTGTTGTGTTACGGATGCTCCTCTCTCTCACACGCACACAAAAAAACACAAATAGAAGACCGTTCTCTCATGTATACACAACATCTCGGTATATCTCTGTCTCATTCATACATGATCATTTGCACATTCACACCTCTCTATGACTATCACACACACACCGTCTCCACATTGTCCTTTCGCCACAACACACATGTAGACACTTACACGCGTTCTCTCTCCGTTACACACACAGAATCTCTATTAAAAAAATTTGTAGGGGGCACCTAAAACGTCCAAATCCAAATAATCACGAACTGAAGCTAAATACAAATATATGGAAATATTGTAGCGTGAGGAACTTTTCCAGCAAAAAAAGTAGAGTAATATTCGGGGATTGTTTTCACACACACAAAAAGGTTCGGTCGATGTCCTTCCAGCGCGACACCGTGATGCACCTTTCGATCGACCGCGCGGCTGCGGTGCACGCGCTTGCACAGGATTCCGTATCGATGTTGTGCTAACTAATGTGGTGTATAAGCGCGGCCGCGATGCACGTGCTTGCACAGGATTACGTGTACTAGTATGTTGTTCTTTTAAGTCTGACCAACCCTATAACCAAGCTCCCATAAGCGCACTCATCAGTATGCCGCCGCTGCCGTTGCGCATGCGTACAGTCGCTGCCATGTGGGACCCGGCCCCACATGTCATCCGCACTACAACACCGTATGGTACTGCAGAGGATCTCAACCCCTCGCCCGCTCATGTCGTCTATAGTCCCTCCTCGCGATGACGCCGCACTGCCAAGCACGCGAGCAGGTCGAGCCACGTCTATGCACGCAGCGTAGGAAGAGGAGGGGGTCGAGCATGTGCTTCAGCACGCCGGCAGGGATGAGCTAGCGTGTCATTGTCGTTTCCGCCCGCCCGGAGGAGGCTCGCATGGTGGCTGTCGTGGCGGAAGCAGGTCGCGCCCGCGCCGAGCCCGCAACCCGGGTGCGAACGTGGAATCTACCTTCAAGACATTGAATGCCATGTGGATCATGCAATCTGAAGGAACAATTTGGGTCAGTCGACTCTTGTGAGCCGTTGGATGCAACATGGACGGCCAGAAGGGCTTCTTCAACCTTCGAAAATGATGCACTTTTCATCTTCTCTCTCAACCATCGAGCCACCAGCCCGCCACAGGCCTAACCGCCTACTGCCGTGATACGTCTTCGTCGTATCTACTTTTCCTAACGCTTTTGCTCTTGTTTTGGACTCTAATTTGCATGATTCGAATGAAACTACCCCGGACTGACGCCTTCAGCAGAACTACCATGGTGTTGTTTTTGTGCAGAAATAGAAGTTCTCGGAATGGAACGAAACTTTTTGGAGAATTTTTATAAAATAAAAGAAAAATACTGGAGCCAAGAACCACCGGAGGGGGGCCCCTGGGTGAGCACAACCCACCAGGGCGCCCCCCCCTCCAGGCGCACCCAGGTGGGTTGTGCCCACCTGGTGGCCCCGCAGACCCTGATTCCGACTCTATAAAATCCTATTTTTGGAGAAAAAAATCAGGGAGGAAGAATTATCATGTTTCACGAGATGGAGCCACCGTCGCCTCCTGTTCTTCATCGGGAGGCCAGATCTGGAGTCTGTTTGGGGCTCCGGAGAGGGGGATCTTCGATCTTCGTCATCACCAACCCTTCTCCATCGCCAATTCCATGATGCTCCCCATCGGGAGTGAGTAATTCCTTCGTAGGCTCACAGGTCGGTCAGGAGTTGGATGAGATTCATTATGTAATCAAGTTAGTTTTGTTAGGGCTTGATCCCTAGTATCCACTATGTTCTGAGATTGATGTTGCAATGACTTTGCTGTGCTTAATGCTTGTCACTAGGGCCCGAGTGCCATGATTTCAGATCTGAATCGTTTATGTTATCACCATTATATCTATGTTCTAGATCTGATCTTGCAAGTCATATTCACCTATTACGTGTTATGATCCGTAAACCCCGGTGTGACAGTAATCGGGATACTTTCTGGTGATGACCGTAGTTTGAGGAGTTCATGTATTCACTATGTGTTAATGCTTTGTTCCGGTTCTCTATTAAAAGGAGGCCTTAATATCCCTTAGTTTCCTTATGGACCCTGCTACCACGGGAGGGTAGGACAAAAGATGTCATGCAAGTTCTTTTCATAAGCACCTATGACTATTTACGGAATACATGCATACATTATATTTATGAACTGGAGCTAGTTTTGTATCGCCCTAGGTTATAACTGTTATATGATGAATATCATCCAATGAATACACCGATCCAATGCCTACGAATTTTCCACATATTGTTCTTGCTAAGTTATTACTGTTGTTGCTACTATTACACTTGCTACAAAATCATTGCTATCACTGTTACCGTTACTGCTACTATCATCACTACTATCAAAACTATCATATTACTGTGCTACTGATCATATTGCTGCAGATATTTAATCTCCAGGTGTGGTTGAATTGACAACTCAACTGCTAATACTTGCAAATATTCTTTGTCTCCCCTTGTATCGAATCTATAAATTTGGGTTGAATACTCTACCCTTGAAAACTGTTGCGGTCGCCTATACTTGTGGGTTATCAAGACCTTTTTCTTGCGCCGTTGCCAGGGAGCATAGCTATATTTGTTGAGTCACTTGGGATTATTATCTATTTATTACTATGAAGAATCTGAAGGATACCAAGACTAAGATTTTTCCCTCTAAGACGAGGGGAGGTAAGGAACTGCCATCTAGCTCTGCACTTGATTCACCTTCTATTTTGAGTAGACTTGCAACACCACCACATGCTATTAATCCTAATATGTCGCAAGTTATTGATGATGCTACTTCTATGAATGCTACTCATGATGATGCTAGTACCTTGCTTGATGATAATATGCCACTAGGTGAATTTCTTGATGAACAAATTGCTAGAGCCAAAGATATCGAGAATCCTGAAACTGATGAAGAACTTGAAACAGAAAATCTTGAAACACCTATTAGGCCTAGCTCTCCTAGATATGAATTACCTAAGATACCTGAAGGTTATGTTATGGATGAGGAGACGGCTAGAGACTTTCTTGCTTGCAATGATAGAGATGATCTTAAGAAATTATTATGCAAACTGAAAGAAAAATCTTTGAATGCTAGAATGAAATGTGATCCTAAGTTTGCTACTTCACCTATCTTTGTTGACGATAAGGATTATGAATTCTCTGTCGACCCAGAGTTAATTACTTTGGTTGAATCTGATCCTTTCCATGGCTATGGAACTGAAACCGTTGTGGCACACCTTACTAAATTAAATGATATAGCCAGCCTATTTGCTCATGATGATAAAATTCGCTACTATTATATTCTCAAATTATTTCCATTCTCATTAAAGGGTGATGCTAAGATATGGTACAGTACTCTTGCTCCTGGTTGTGTGCGTAGTCCCCGGGATATGATTTATTACTTCTCTGAAAAATATTTTCCTGCTCATAAGAAACAAGCTGCCTTATAGGAAATATTTAATTTTATGCAATTTGAAGAAGAGAGTCTCCCACAAACTTGGGGGAGGCTTCTCCAATTGCTTAATGCTTTGCCTGATCATCCTCTTAAGAAAAATGAAATACTTGATATCTTCTATAATGGACTAACCGATGCTTCTAGGGATTTCCTATATAGTTGTGCTGGTTGTGTTTTCAGGGAACGAACTATTGAACAAGCTGAGGAATTATTGAATATCATATTGAAGAATTATGATGATTGGACTCTTCCTGAACCACCACATAAACCCACTCCAAAGAAGAGGGGTATCTTATATCTCAGTCCGGAAGATATGCAAGAGGTAAAGAAATCTATGAAGGAAAAAGGTATTAAAGAAGTGGATGTTAACAATTTACCTCCTATTGAAGAAATACATGGACTTGACAGACCACCACCAAAGGTGGTAGAGGTAAACTCTTTAATGAAATTTGATGAAAGTGATATCCCTTACAATAAACATCCTAGTCAATTGAAAAACAAGATCATTTCAATGCAAATGTTATGAAACAATTGAAATACAACTCTGATATGATTGCTCGCTTGAGTGATTTGTTATTTTAGAATCTCCAATGATGTTAGAGGTGTAGGAAAACATGCCTCTATGGTTCATACTCAGTTAGAACAAGTTGCTAAATCTCAAAAAGAACTGCTTGATGAAATGAACAATAATATGAATGATCATGCTATAAGAGTAGTGACTAGAGGAGGTAGAATGACTCAGGAACCACTCTATCCTGAGGGACACCCTAAAAGAATCGAACAAGACTCTCAAAGAATCAACACTGATGCACCTAGTCCTTCTAAAAAGAAAACAAAAAAGAAAAATGATAGGACTTTGCATGCTTCTAGTGAACCTGAGAAAGAAAAACCTCCTGATAATAATGATAATGACGTTTCTATCTCTGATGCTGAAGCTCAATCTGGTAATGAACATTCACCTAGTGATAATGAAAAAGATAATGATGATGTTCATGAAGACACTCAAATAGACAATGATAAAGAACCAGATAATGATGTTGAGATAGAACCTGCTGTTGATCTTGATAACCCACAACCTAAAAATAAAAGATATGATAAAAGAGACTTTGTTGCTAGAAAACATGGAACAGAAAGAGAACCATGGGTTCAAAAACCCATGCCCTTTCCACCTAAATCAACTAAGAAAAAGGATGATGAAGAATTTGAACGCTTTGCTGAAATGCTTAGGCCAGTCTTTTTGCGCACTCGCTTGACTGATATTTTAAAGATGGCCCCTTATGCCAAATACATGAAAGACATCATCACTCATAAGAGAAAGATACCGGAAGATGAAATCTCCACCATGCATGCTAATTATTCTTTTAAGGATGGAGTGCCTAAAAAAACTTGGAGATCCGGGAATACCAACTATACCTGAAATATCTTTGCAAATGGCTAACAAATCAACTGCCATACCTATCGGTATTTGTGAGGATGCGCCCATTGTTGTTGCAAATGTTACTATCTTAACTGACTTTGTTATACTTGAGATGCCCGAGGACGACAACATGTCGATTATCCTTGGTAGACCCTTCTTGAATACTACAGGGGCTGTTATTGATTGCAATAAAAGCAAGGTCACTTTTCATATCAATGGTAATGAACATATGGTGCACTTTCCGATGAAACAATTCCAAGTGAATGGTATTAATGTTATTGAAAAATCTCCTACACTCACTATTGGAAGCTTTCAACTACCTCTACCTACTGCCAAAAAGAAATATGAAATGCTTGTTGTTGGGGACATGCATATCCCCGTTGAGGTAACTTAGTGTTTTACGAAAGTTCTTCGGTTTCATGATAATCGAAGGTGGTTGTTAATAAGACTTGATCCCTTATTAATCGATCATCTTTGAGAGGTATGGAGTTGATGAATTTAGTAGGCACTACCTTCTATCCTTACCTTTTGTTCTCTGTTTTTCTTAGTTAAATAAAATAAAATGCCATGTTTTGTCTGTTTTTTGGATTTCCCGTAGAATAAAAAATGAACCAAAAATAAAAGTTCTCTGAATGCCCTGAAAATTTAATACGATTTTTTCTGAATATTTCTGAATTTTTGGTGCAAATAACATCAGAGGGGGGTGCACCAGGTGGGCACAGCCCACCTGGGCGCGCCAGTAACCCCAGGCGCACCGTGGTGGGTTGTGGTCCCCACGTGGGCCCCCTCACTTATCTCTTTAGCCCTTGTCATCACCTACCTCCAGAAAAAATTCAACATTGCTCTCTCTCTCTCTCATGTTCTTGCTCTCAAACCCGCGGATTTTGATCTTTTTGCTCGAAACTCTGTTTCCGAAACTGGGATTGCAACTTGGTATGAAACTCCTCCATTGCTCCAATTAGTTTTAGCTTTAGTGGTTTATATTTTGAATAATTAGCTACTCTTGGTGCTGCTGTAGATGAGCTTGCATGTTGAATTCTTAGAGTTCTAAGTAGTTTGAATGCTTTACATAGCCTCTATGGACCCTTATGAGTAGTTGCTATCAATCTTGTGAAGATTTGTTAACAAAAATTTTGTGACCCAAAAATTTCATAAATTTGTACGCAAATAAGATGAATTTATTTGGAAGGAGTTCTTCGAGGAGGAGGTCCTCGGAGGCATCTTCTAGTATGGCTCAACTCGTCGGTCTTATGTTGAACTAGTTCAATACGGGATGCCGCTATCAAATCATGCTTATGGTCGTGCGACGATTTCATGGTGAATGCAGGTATCAAAGAAGAATTTGAGCAATATGTTCACAACGCTGAGCTTCGTCCCTACATTGAAGATAAGTGCATCCAGCACCTCAGCCTCACAGAATCGTTTACTAAAGAATTTAAATTTCATCTTCCTGAGTCTAGAGTTTCGTTTAAACTTTATGACCGTCCAATTACCATGCCTCTAGACGCGTTTAGTGGTGCGTGTAAAATTCCATTTTGGGGTTCGTTGGACGAACCACCAAGGTCTGAGTATGAGTCATTTTTTATTAATCTTTGCTACGGTGAGGATAGAGGAGTGACACAAGGTAGAATAAAAAGCATTCATTTCCCATCAATTCAATACTTTGCACTGTTCAATGGGAAATGCATCGTAGGCAAACAAGACTGTAGTACACTATGTGCTCCTGACTTGAGCCTCATACACACTGCTCTCACCGGTGTTAAATGTTATAACCTTGGGGCGATTGTTGCACGCAGATTGCAACACAATGCTGGTAGTGGATATTTTTATGGGGGGATTTATGCTTCATGATTAGCAAAGGAGCTGGGTGTATCACCTTGGCCAAACGACCCCATCCTACCTACTCAGTACTTGGACTTTGAGGCCATGAAGTGCCATAAGTTCCTTAAGGGCAAAATCAATGATTATACTTATAACTTGCGGTTCAATAAAAAATCCATTATGCATACCTTTTTGCCTGCGCCTGCTCTCTTTGATTTTCACAGCAAGGGAAGGTATTATGTTTTTGAGAGCGAGACCCGCGCGCACAACGCGGAGGTCATGGCTGCTCGGCAGGCTGAAGAGGCTGCACCAAGAGCCTCCATGAGCTACCACTCCGACTATTATGCAGGCCGCGGAAGGTGATTACCAAGCTAGGCAAAAAGCCTAAGCTTGGGGGAGTACGTATTTCCACCGACATTACATTCATGCTCACACATTCCATTCTAGTTGTCGGTGTTCACACTTTTTCATTGTATTATCCATGCTAGATTTATTTTCTCGCTTTCTTCTTGTGTGTTTGAAAAACTTTTAGAAAATCCAAAAAAATGTTTCTTGCTTCTTTTCGGTTTTTCTTTCTAGTTTAGTTAGTTGTAGTATTAAAAAGAAAACCCAAAAAGATTTCCTAGTTCTTCTTTTTCTTGTTGGGAGCTTTCCCGTGTAAATAGTTTTTCTCGTTTTTGTTTTTCTTTCTTTAATTTGCTTTCTTCAAGAAAAAACTAAAAACTCCTAAAATATTTCAGTGTGTTTCTCTGAAATTCTTTTCTTTTTATCGAGTCATACCAAGGAGAAGACCACAATGAAAATGTTGAGTGGCTCTCATATGCATTGCTATTGATCTAACAAAGAGCCCATATTACCTTGTCTTCTCTCTTTGAATAAAATGTTTGCAGATTCTAGCTTAGTCCATGGCACTCTTGCACTATTATTATTTTCATATCATTCGGTCGTGCAAGTGAAAGGCAATAATGATGATATTTGATGAACTGGTTGTGGCAGAGAGAAACGGGTATGAACTCAACTTGTTCTATTTTTGTAAATATGTTTACCCTAGTACCCATGATTTAGCATATTATGATCAAACATGTTTGCAATGACAATTAGAGATTATAGTTTCTCATGCCATGCTTAAGTAGCTAGGATAATGATTTATCTTGGATGTCAACATGCATTAAAATGATTATGATGTAGTATGATGATATGGTATCTTCCTCTGAATGTTTCAAGTGGCTTGACTTGGCACATGTTCACACATGTAGTTGAATCAAAACCAACATAGCCTCTACGATATTTATGTTCATGGTGTTCATATCCTACTCATGCTAGTATCCAATGTTACTTATGCATAATGCATGTTCATGACCGTTTTCGCTCTCTAGCTGGCCGCTTCTCAACCTATTTGCTAGCCTTTGCCTGTACTAAGTGGGAATACTGCTTGTGCATCAAAATCCTAAAACCCAAGTTATCCTAGATGAGTCCACCATATCTACCTATATGCGGTATTACCCTGCCGTTCTAAGTAAATTTGCATGTGCCACCTCTAAAAACTTCAAATAAACATCTGTTTTTGTGTGCCTGGATTGTTCATAGAGCGACAGGGGGTAGTCAGTATCTTCCATGCTAAGCGGGTTATTCTCATGATGAGTGTTTATTCACTCGTCCTTGCACGAGAGGGGCGGTAATAGGGATTCCCAGTCCTGAAATAAAAAATTGCAATTAATTAAACAAAACTCCCCCAGGATTGATGTTGGTATGGACGGTACGTGTGGATTCGGCTAGCCATGGAGTGTGATTGCTGGTGGAGGGGGAATAAACCTTTACTTTTATCGCTTGGGAACCGCCACTAATGTGTTTAGCATGGAAGATATTGATAACTTTCGGTCGTGACGTAAACAGGAAAGGTGCATTTCTCAAAATTTCATTTATCTCTGTTTTTAAAACTTTGAGCTCTGGCACCGCTGCAAATCCCTGCTTCCCTCTGCGAAGGGACTATCGATTTAATTTTATGTTGAGTCATCACCTTCTCAAATAAGCGCCAGATCTGAGAGCACTATTGTCATCCTCATGCATTGTGTATAGCTAATGTTGGATGCAGCATGACTGGATCTTTTCTACCATGAATTGCAATGTTTAGTCACTGCTTGAACTTTGGAGGTGCTCTGCATTTATGTTTTGCGGTCTCAGAAAGGGCTAGCGAGATACCACTATTGTCATATTATATCATGATTGTTTTGACAAAGGGTTGTCATTTGAGATATCTTATTATTGCTCGCTAGTTGCTTATGCCATTGATATGAGTTAATATAATTTCTAAGAGTTATTGTTGACATGGTTAGTTATAATCTTTGCTGAAAACCTGGGTGCTACTTAAGCTTATTTATGTAAACAAGAACAAAAGAGTTCGTAAAAGTTTTTGTTTTTCACTTTCAGTTTGTCAACTGAATTTCTTGAGGACAAGCAAAGGTTTAAGCTTGGGGGAGTTGATACGTTTCCATCGTATCTACTTTTCCTAATGCTTTTGCTCTTGTTTTGGACTCTAATTTGCATGATTTGAATGAAACTAACCCGGACTAACTCTGTTTTCAGCAGAACTACCATGGTGTTGTTTTTGTGCAGAAACAAAAGTTCTCGGAATGGAACGAAACTTTTTGGAGAATTTTTATACAATAAAAGAAAAATACTGGAGCCAAGAACCACCGGAGGGGGGCCCCTGGGTGAGCACAACCCACCAGGGCGCGCCCCCCTCCAAGTGCGCACAGGTGGGTTGTGCCCACCTGGTGGCCCCGCAGACACTGATTCCGACTCTATAAAATCCTATTTTTGGAGAAAAAAATTAGGGAGGAAGAATTATCGTGTTTCACGAGATGAAGCCGCTGTCGCCTCCTGTTCTTCATCGGGAGGCCAGATCTGGAGTCTGTTTGGGGCTCCGGAGAGGGGGATCTTCGATCTTCCTCATCACCAACCCTTCTCCATCGCCAATTCCATGATGCTCCCCACCGGGAGTGAGTAATTCCTTCATAGGCTCGCTGGTCGGTGAGGAGTTGGATGAGATTCATCATGTAATCGAGTTAGTTTTGTTAGGGCTTGATCCCTAGTATCCACTGTGTTCTGAGATTGATGTTGCTATGACTTTCCTATGCTTAATGCTTGTCACTAGGGCCCGAGTGCCATGATTTTAGATCTGAATCGTTTATGTTATCACCATTATATCTATGTTCTAGATCTGATCTTGCAAGTCATATTCACCTATTACGTGTTATGATTCGTAAACCCCGGTGTGACGGTAATCGGGATACTTTCCGCTGATGACCGTAGTTTGAGGAGTTCATGTATTCACTATGTGTTAATGCTTTGTTCTGGTTCTCTATTAAAAGGAGGCCTTAATATCCCTTAGTTTCCTTATGGACTCCGCTGCCATGGGAGGGTAGGACAAAAGATGTCATGCAAGTTCTTTTCATAAGCACGTATGACTATTTACGGAATACATGCCTACATTATATTTATGAACTGGAGCTAGTTTTGTATCGCCCTAGGTTATGACTGTTATATGATGAATATCATCCAACGAATCCACCAATCCAATGCCTACGAATTTTCCACATATTGTTCTTGCTAAGTTATTACCGCTATTGCTACTATTACACTTGCTACAAAATCCGTGCTATCACTGTTACCGTTACTGCTACTATCATCACTACTACCAAAACTATCATATTACTGTGCTGCTGATCATATTGCTGCAGATATTTAATCTCCAGGTGTGGTTGAATTGACAACTCAACTGCTAATACTTGCAAATATTCTTTGGCTCCCCTTGTGTCGAATTTATAAATTTGGGTTGAATACTCTACCCTCGAAAATGGTTGCGATCCCCTATACTTGTGGGTTATCACGACGCCGCCCCACCCTCCCCTGAACCGCCTGCCACCGCCATGCTCCCCCCACCCCCGCCATCTGTTTAACCCCGGGCACGATCCATTTTTTCGGCAAACTGCATTCCACACCCAACACTCATAAGATAGATCATGGGCACCCTGCCACCCTAATATAGATACTGGGGTAGCTTCTCTGCCGTCTTCTTTCTTCGCTCCAGCGAACTTCTTTCACAAATCGACTGACCCAAATTATACTACTAGTACGTATTAAGTACAGTAGGAACGCGAAGAAACGAGTAGTAGTACCAACTACAAGAAGAACAATAGTAAGACATACTAGTACGTACAATAGCGAGAAAGAACATAACATAGCTCTGCTGGGGGCTCAGCATATCACACCCCTGAAATAAAACTAAGCAACTAGTCCGCTTGACACTGCAGTAGAACCAGCATGAGCAACAACACTGCCACCTTACTCGGAGTCCTCGTCCATGTCCTCGACTTCGTCCTCGTCCCTCTTCCTCTTCCTCTTCGCCGACACTTCTTTGCTTGAACCGGACACTGGGCTCTGCTTCTTCATCCAACCCTTGTAGATATTTAAACAAAGGTAGGCATCCGTTGCTGCGTACACGATGTGATCTTCATCTATTGTCTTCGACTCCCATGCATGATGAAACTTGGGGTGAGCTTTATTCACTTCATCGTACGAAGGATCAATCATGACTGCTGCCAGGGTCAACATTGAAGGCTGAGAGGAGGACACCAGGCTTTCCTTCTAGAGATTGAAGGGCTGGCCTACAACGAGGCCTATCCGACCCAGGACTCTCCTGTCGTTCGTAAAGTCTACAGTAACGAATTTCACTCTTTTGTCCTTGAGGAAGACCTCAAAATCCTGGCACCTAACATCGGCATGGCATATGTGGTAGACCAAGCACATGTTATGTACGCAAACCCGGATCACGGCAGGCTTCATCATCTCTGCCTCCTTTAGAAGCTTCTCCTTTTCCAGGACTGTGGTGCACTCAACATCTAGCCCAGCAACCCACTCATCTTTTGCACTTTGGAACATGTGTAGGAAGCGACCAAGGCATGCTTCCACCGTCGCGGATCTACGGGTGTAGATGACAATGAACTCATCGCCGGAGATGGTTCTAACCTTGTACTCACCGCCGATCATGGAGATTTGGGAGGCCATGGATTTTGGAGGCGGGTTAGGAGAAGTGGAACTGGTGTAATGTGAAAGGACGGGATGACTGGGAGCAAACTGTTGTAAGGTAGAAGACGGGGACGAGTTGTAACACCCACAGTGGTTATCCATAGTAATCCCCCTTTTTTATAATGCCATGTCATCATGATCAACAGTGCTTAAACATCATTTGGATCATATCCCTTTTCAATTCAAATTCAAATGGAAATTCAAACTGAAAGTGCAAATAAAAGTTGTTCAGATCCAGAAACTAAAATGTTCATAATATTGTAAATATTCCAGAGACTATTCTAAAATTATAACCAACATTCATTAAATTAATTAAGTGACTCAAACAGTACCAAAATAGAAAGGTTTAATATATTTTATTTAATACAAAATTCGTGGGAACTCCATTAGCCTCCAAACCAATTTTAGCAGTACTAACTAATGCACTGTATTTATTGGAACAAGTTACCTATTTTACAAAACAGTGTTGGAGGCCACACATTATTGCAAAAATAGAAACAAAAGAAAAACAGAGAAGAAAAGAAAGAAAAAGAAAAGGGCCGCAGCGGCTGGGCCTTAGTCAACCAGCTGGCCCAGCCTAGCCCGCTTGTCCTCTCCCTCGCACTGCTCCTCCCCGAGCTGCTGTCGCCGCGCGCGCACGCCCGCGCCAGGCCCCCCTCCCCCTGCTCGACAACACGCTCTTGCGCCCACCCCCTACCCGATTAACTCTCCCCGACCCCCGTGGACGTAACCTAGCCGCCCCACTCCCTCTCCCTCGCTCCCTCTCCTCTTCCCCGAGCGTCGCCATGGCCTCGACCTTCTAACCTGCGCGGCCACCGTGCCCCATTTGCTCCGCCGCCGCGTCAAGCCGCCCCCTCATCGTTGACTACATCGGCTGCGCCGACTGGACCGAGCCGGGGAGCACCGGAGCGCCCGCATCGCCGCCTTCTTCGTCCTCGGTCCCGACGCACTCCGGCGACGAATCCGGCCACGTCGAGCCCTCCCCGAGCCCACTGCCTATCCCTACCGCACCATTGTGAGCTCACCTCCGTTTCTCCCCTCTCTCTGCCGTCGCGTACGCCTGCTAGCTAGACCCCCGCTGTAGCCGTAGCTCGCCGCCGCCTCGCTTCGTCGCTATCGTAGCCCGCGCCCGAGCTTCGCCTCGTGCTCCTGGGTCTCCCAGGGAGCCAAAGCACCCCTGGCTCGCCTTGCCTTGCCACCTAGTGCCGCCTTCGCGCTCGCCCGAGCCCCGGCGTCTGCCCCGCTCGCCGCCGGCGATGCTGCGGTCCTCCTCCGGCCAAGCCACCGCCCCCATTAGATGCGCGGCTTCACCCATGTCCGAACGCGCCACTCCGCGCGCCAAACGGTGGCCGGAGGCGCGATCGTGAGCCACCCCGCCGTTCCTGTGGTTGCCGCCGACGCGCCACCGCGTTTGAACGCCGGTGGGCAGCTGACCGGTGGGTCCCAGTGATTAGCTCACTAACCCCGTGCCTAACACCAACTGACGAGTGGGCCATGTTACTGTAGCAGTTAGGATTAGTGTTAAACTAACCCCCTAAGAACTATGACACTGACAGACTGGGCCCACGAGCTAAATAAGACTAATTATATTAAACTAAATACTATCAGATTAATCAGAGATTGACATGTGGGTCCCCTGGGTCCCGTTGACCCAGTCAAATGCTGACTGGGCAACGCCCAGTCACTGCCAGTGGGCCACGTGTGGGCCCCGTTGACTGGTCAGTAGGTCTGTTGACCGCTGACGCAGTGTTGACGCCAGGATGATGTCATAATTCATTTTCTGACGAATTTAGTAATTAGAACAATTCCAGAATATTGATTAAACTTTGATAATTCATATAAAATAATCCGTAGCTCAGATGAAAATACTTTGTACGTGAAAGTTGCTCAGAACGACGAGACGAATCCAAATACGCAGTCCGTTCGTCTGCCACACGTCCCTAGCATAGCAAACATGCAACAATCCCCCTCCGGTATGTCTGTCCGAAAATGCCAAACACCGGGATACTTTCCCGGATGTTTTCCCCCTTCGCCGGTATTACCTATTCCTGCGTTAGATCACCCCTGACGCCGCGTATTGCCTTGTTGTATTTTGTGATGCTTTGTTTGCTCCGTATTTACTGTTTCTTCCCCCTCTTCTCTCTTGGTAGACCCCGACACCGACGTTGTCCCCGAGGCCGACGCAGCTCCGGAGGTTGACGACACCGTTGATGACCTTGCCTTTGCCGACGAGCAACCAGGCAAGCACCCCCCCCCTTGAGCATACCGATATCACCTATTCTTTCTCTCTCATGCTTTCATTAGAATTGCTGCTGCTACTGCTTTACCTATTCTAATGCATAGCCTGTTTATTGTAACCTGCTATTGAAACCTTACCTGCTTATCCTAAACTCCTTAGTATAGGCTGGGTAGAGACCTATCAGTGACCCCACTTGTCCCGATTGCCCCGCTGGATCATCAGAAGACTCGACGACCAGGCCCCAGCACCGCACATCACCCCCTTAGTTGAAACGACACTGCAGCGTTACTATCGAGTGCCGAGGGTGATACCTCGTGTAGCACTTCTGATGTTAACTCTGTAGAGTAGCTATTCGGTCGTGGTCATCGAAGGTGATTCCTCCTTCACCACTTCCAATAACGACACTGTCGTGCAACACCTCAAGTGTGAACCCATCGAGGGTGATTCCTCCGAGTTCACCTTGACGGATACATCGAGTAGGAATCCAACGAGGGTGATACCTCGGATTCCCCTGATGTTATGGACACACGGATACTTGGACTTTACACTGTTACTTGGAAAGGCGGGTCGACCCTGAGGGGTACCCGTGTGAGCCTAAGTGGCGAGTGTTGTGGAGACGGGTTGACCTGGAGGTTGCCCGAGATATGAATACGAGGCGTGGCCGGGCATTCTTAGCCCTTGCCACAAGTCCTCGAGATGGGGCGACGGGGTCACATCGATCGTGAGTCTCTGCTCGTTACCGCAAGCCCCTAATCCACTAACGATTTGGATATTTGATCCGAGCAGGCCTCTGTCCTGATAGCACTAACCATCATGTGGGAACAGTTATGGGCACTCTGCATCATAGCATCAGCCGAAAGCTCTGTCAGACATCCAGTTCAGCCTGGCGGTCTGGCTGGGCCGGCACCATTCTGTAGTGGTGGAGCGTGGTTCGCCCTGCACGCAACGACTCGGAGGGCGAGGGGCGATGGCCCAAGACCCCCTTGCGCTTAGGATGTAGACCGACGGGGACCTCTCTGCTGAGCTCTAGGTAGGGTTGCGATGTGTCATTTGGCCGAGGCCGGGCATGACCCGGAAAAGTGTGTCCGGCCGGAGTTAAGCGAGCATGATGGGTAAGTTGGTGCACCCCTGCAGGGAAGAAAACATCTATCGATAGCCTGTCCTACGGTAACGGACACTCGGAGTTGTATCACGATCGATACAGCTAGAACTTGAGATGATGCCTGGATATGTGGTTCTGGGATTGCTTTCTCGCAGGGAGTCGAGAAAGGATCTCTGGGCGAGGATGATGATGAATGTATGGCTCTGGGATTGCTTTCTCGCAGGGAGTCGAGGAAGGATCTCTGGGTGAGGTTGAGACTTATTATTACTGCTACTATATTCTGAGCTGTCTACACTCTTCTAATGCTGCAAGACCGCTGAAGATGCTAGTCTTCGATAGGACTAGGCCTTCTCTCTATTCTGGCATTTCTGCAGCCCAGTCCACATATACAGCCTTCCTTTGATAATGTTGCATATGTAGTGTAGATCCTTGCTTGCTGAGTACTTCGGATGAGTACTCACGGTTGCTTTGCTTTCTTTTTCTCCCCATATCCTTTTGGTGCAACTAGATGACGGAGCCCCTGAGACAGCTGCCACCATCGACGATCGCTACTACTACCTCGAGGGTGGTTACTACTACGAGTTGGCTGACGACCAGGAGTCGGATTCGGAGGGTCCAGGGCAGGAGGCCTGCGCCTTTCGATCGAAGTGTGTTCTTTAGCCCCGTCTTTTAAGGGCCTATCTGTGCTTTCTTTTATATCTGTACTCAGATATCTGGTGCTTCCGCTGACGCTTATATGCAAGCTTATGTATTCAAGCCCTCGAGGCCCCTGGCTTGTAATATAAAGCTTGTATGACTTTATTTATGTTTTAGAGTTGTGTTGTGATATCTTCCCGTGAGTCCTTAGGCTTGATCGTGTGCATTTGTGTGTATGATTAGTGCACGATTGAGCCGGGGGCGTCACAAGTTGGTATCAGAGCCGACTGCCTGTAGGAACCCCCCTTTCCAACTCCTTGGCCGAAGTTGAGTCTAGTAACCGAAAACTGTTTTACTAACTTGGCTGTGTGGCTTACGGGCCCACGTCACCAATTGGGTGGTATTAGGATCTTTTATTTCTTGTCTATACTCTGGGACTCTGATCTCTCTTCTATTCGGGTTAAAATTTTACTAACTCTGGCATTAGGTTCTCGTAACCACTTCTTCTCGGAGAGCCCCTTCACTACAGATGATCGTCTGCCCCATCAGAAGACTCTGAAGATACTCCTCGATGATTTCCGAGACCCTGTGCCCACTGCTTTGCAGTTCCTGACCACCGATAAATCCTGACGAATAACTAAGTACACTCGCCGTACATATATTCATTCCAGTCACTCTTTTGTTCCATCCGACATATCAAAATACTATCCGACATTTCGAGAATTCTCTGAACCCACTACCTTGCAGTTCCTTTCCGCCTGAATACCCTACGAATAATTCCTCGCATTACCGGGGATCCGTTCATCCCCAGTTATACAAGTGCTTTCCAGAACACATTGAATTGCTATCTGATTTCCCGAAAATCCTCTGTAGCCTATTGCTCTTGATTTTCCTTGCCTGCTTGCACTATGGTTAATTCCACATGTCTAGCAATATTTACTAAAATCCTTTGTGACTGTCATTTTGTTCCTATGGATTCAATGTGTGTGCGAATACTCGTAATCATCACTTAATCCTTAGAAATTTTCTTTCTGGCTCAAACGTCGTCCCGAACATGAGCTGGATTCTTGACCAATCTATTTGCCGTCGCTTGTACCCCTAAGTCTATTCAATTAATCATCCTTAATCAGAGTGATGGCTTCTAATCCCTTGCTTTGGAAATCATAACTCCTTTACATTTGAGCTTTGAATTAATGCCTTTGCATTGATTCTTCTTCTGGTTGTATGCCTATGCTCACGTCAGCTCCGTTATGGACTGTCAGATCCTTTGATGAGTTATCATCCGACAGTGTCCTTAACATCCAAAATCTTGTGAGTTTTCCCCTGATACATATTGCCTCTGGTAAAATGTATTCCCTGCTTTGCCAACCTTGCTCTGCTCTCGAGCTTGAGTTATTTACTTCTGAAGTTCGTGGTATACGTTCCTAAGATGCCCCAATGGGTTGAACCTATGCTTTCCCTAATCCGTGTGAACTCGAAAGTTATGCGAGTCATACTCTTCTGGTGCTTCACCAGATAAATCTTTAGCACTACAATTTCTTCGAAAAAGAGCAATGAATGAAAGGTTATGCTTTGAAGAAGTGGGAGTCGACCTTGAACCTTTGTGTTCATGCCCATGGACCCGATGTAGAACTTATCATGGAAGCTGCTCGTAAAATTAATTCTTTCCTTGGTATAAGTTCAGCTTGTATCTATGAATTGATCCTTTGCAATCGTGGTTCCGACCATATTTCCTCCTTGATTCCATTTCCCGGATAAGTTAAAATACTTGTCCTCTGCGAATCAATATGCCTGTCCAACCTCTATACTGAACTACCTCGGGTATTAACGCCCTACTATCTCGAGGATATCATCCTATTGTACTACGTTCTAAGAATTTTCTGATGGAGTGATACTTTTCCCTGACATAGTCACTCCACGGGTCTGGGTTGTCGCCAGCCAAGACCACCGAACAATGAATCGATTCCGCTCGGTTATTCAATAACCCTAGTACTTGTTGCTGGGAAGTTTACTACTCCATCATGCCATCCCTAGCCTGATCGGCTACATATTATCGCGCTAATCCTAACCGTGCTACCGCGTCCTCCTTTCCGGTGCAAATTTTTGGCAATGAGCTAAGTCAACGCCAAACTTTCATCATCCTAACATTTTGCTTGCACAATCTGAGTTCGAGCGTAAAATCCGTGATTCCATTGACCTTGAACTTTATTCCATCTGCTTTGATCATTTTGCTGATCGACTTCATCTTCTTGTAACCTCTCGACAAATGCGTCGAGATCAGCATCAACATTTTGACTTCTATTGAGATGTCAATTGAAATTCATGGTGAGGAATACCATCCTTGTCCTTCGATGAATTGCGATATCATCGACAATATCCTCGACTTCCTACCAACCCAGACTTGGCCGTGTAGGGTTATACTTTACGTTCCATGATATTATTGGAAATGTTCCTTCGTGTCTCTTGTGATCTTCATATCCAACCCTTACCCGAAACACTATGTCAATGCTATCCCGAAGCATGACTGTGGTACTCCGAACATCCTTAAGAACATTTGAGGTGCAATACTAAATGTTTCTTGATCACTTATCCAATACCTGTTGTAGGGGTAACGTCATGATTTTCCTCTCCCCTTTACCTAAATGGAAATCTACTTACTATCCTGTCATGGATGTCATCCTCCGTTTGTCCTTGAGAAGGATATACTTTTGATATTTGTGTTTAAACACATTTTCCTTTCCATTGTTCTGATTAAATTAATAATCACATTTTCCTTTCCATGGTTTTGTTTAACCTCTCTTGTGATCTATATGATATAAGCAGAAATAATTCCCTACTTATAAAACACCCCGATGTACAATCTTGTCAGAGAGACCCTGTTACTAATGTTGATGACATTTCGGTAACCACCGATGGACGAGAACTTTGCCTATTGGTCCGCCTCGTTCAACGAGCAGGAAAATGGTTCTCTTCATCCCTCGCCCTTGGTACCGATGTTGTCGCCGACATAACTGACAGGCTATCCTCTGACATGCCTTGCTAACATGACCGTGCAATACGTCAGCGTCCTTCCTACTTTTAAACCACATGGTGGGCCCATAACCCACAGGTCCCAGGATCGATCTGCCACTATGATGGGTACTTTTCTCGTTAACTCAGCACCTGCTTCTGTTTTATTTAATTCAGCAGCATCACATTCATTCATCTTTGAAAAATTTGCATTCATGCATGACCTTCATTATGAGGAAATGCATACTCCGTTAGTCATCCGGGCTAGTGAATTACCGTGCCCAGATAACTCAAAATGCTGAGGCTAAAATATACACCTTGAATGCATTGAACGCTTCTCCGCTTGAGGGGATCGAAAACATTCCAGTCGTTTGTGATTTTCCAGACGTTACTTCGGAAGAACTTCCGAGAATACCCCGCCTTCTTTCGGTCTTCCTCTTAATTCTCAGGACAAGAATTCTTGTTAGTGGAGGAGACTTGTAACACCCACAGTGGTTAGCCACAGTAATCCCCCTTTTTGATAATGCCATGTCATCATGATCAACAGTGCTTAAACATCATTTGGATCATATCCCTTTTCAATTCAAATTCAAATGGAAATTCAAACTGAAAGTGCAAATAAAAGTTGTTCAGATCCAGAAACTAAAATGTTCATAATATTGTAAATATTCCAGAGACTATTCTAAAATTATAACCAACATTCACTAAATTAATTAAGTGACTCAAACAGTACCAAAACAGAAAGGTTTAATATATTTTATTTAATACAAAATTCGTGGGAACTCCATTAGCCTCCAAACCAATTTTAGCAGTACTAACTAATGCACTGTATTTATTGGAACAAGTTACCTATTTTACAAAACAGTGTTGGAGGCCACACATTATTGCAAAAATAGAAACAAAAGAAAAACAGAGAAGAAAATAAAGAAAAAGAAAAGGGCCGCAACGGCTGGGCCTTAGTCAACCAGCCGGCCCAGCCCAGCCCGCCTGTCCTCTCCCTCGCACTGCTCCTCCCCGAGCTGCTGTCGCCGCGAGCGCACGCCCGCGCCAGGCCCCCCTCCCCCTGCTCGACAACGCGCTCCTGCGCCCGCCCCCTGCCCGGTTAACTCTCCCCGACCCCCGTGGACGTAACCTAGCCGCCCCACTCCCTCTCCCTCGCTCCCTCTCCTCTTCCCCGAGCGTCGCCATGGCCTCGACCTTCTAACCTGCGCGGCCACCGTGCCCCATTTGCTCCGCCGCCGCGTCAGGCCGCCCCCTCATCGTTGACTACATCGGCTGCGCCGACTGGACCGAGCCGGGGAGCACCGGAGCGCCCGCATCGCCGCCTTCTTCGTCCTCGGTCCCGACGCACTCCGGCGACGAATCCGGCCACGTCGAGCCCTCCCCGAGCCCACTGCCTATCCCTACCGCACCATTGTGAGCTCACCTCCGTTTCTCCCCTCTCTCTGCCGTCGCGTACGCCTGCTAGCTAGACCCCCGCTGTAGCCGTAGCTCGCCGCCGCCTCGCTCCGTCGCTATCGTAGCCCGCGCCCGAGCTTCGCCTCGTGCTCCTGGGTCTCCCAGGGAGCCAAAGCACCCCTGGCTCGCCTTGCCTTGCCACCTAGTGCCGCCTTCGCGCTCGCCCGAGCCCCGGCGTCTGCCCCGCTCGCCGCCGGCGATGCTGCGGTCCTCCTCCGGCCAAGCCACCGCCCCCATTAGATGCGCGGCTTCACCCATGTCCGAACGCGCCACTCCGCGCGCCAAACGGTGGCCGGAGGCGCGATCGTGAGCCACCCCGCCGTTCCTGTGGTTGCCGCCGACGCGCCACCGCGTTTGAACGCCGGTGGGCAGCTGACCGGTGGGTCCCAGTGATTAGCTCACTAACCCCGTGCCTAACACCAACTGACGAGTGGGCCATGTTACTGTAGCAGTTAGGATTAGTGTTAAACTAACCCCCTAAGAACTATGACACTGACAGACTGGGCCCACGAGCTAAATAAGACTAATTATATTAAACTAAATACTATCAGATTAATCAGAGATTGACATGTGGGTCCCCTGGGTCCCGTTGACCCAGTCAAATGCTGACTGGGCAACGCCCAGTCACTGCCAGTGGGCCACGTGTGGGCCCCGTTGACTGGTCAGCAGGTCTGTTGACCGCTGACGCAGTGTTGACGCCAGGATGATGTCATAATTCATTTTCTGACGAATTTAGTAATTAGAACAATTCCAGAATATTGATTAAACTTTGATAATTCATATAAAATAATCCGTAGCTCAGATGAAAATACTTTGTACGTGAAAGTTGCTCAGAACGACGAGACGAATCCAAATACGCAGTCCGTTCGTCTGCCACACGTCCCTAGCATAGCAAACATGCAACAATCCCCCTCCGGTATGTCTGTCCGAAAATGCCAAACACCGGGATACTTTCCCGGATGTTTTCCCCCTTCGCCGGTATTACCTATTCCTGCGTTAGATCACCCCTGACGCCGCGTATTGCCTTGTTGTATTTTGTGATGCTTTGTTTGCTCCGTATTTACTGTTTCTTCCCCCTCTTCTCTCGTGGTAGACCCCGACACCGACGTTGTCCCCGAGGCCGACGCAGCTCCGGAGGTTGACGACACCGTTGATGACCTTGCCTTTGCCGACGAGCAACCAGGCAAGCACCCCCCCCCTTGAGCATACCGATATCACCTATTCTTTCTCTCTCATGCTTTCATTAGAATTGCTGCTGCTACTGCTTTACCTATTCTAATGCATAGCCTGTTTATTGTAACCTGCTATTGAAACCTTACCTGCTTATCCTAAACTCCTTAGTATAGGCTGGGTAGAGACCTATCAGTGACCCCACTTGTCCCGATTGCCCCGCTGGATCATCAGAAGACTCGACGACCAGGCCCCAGCACCGCACATCACCCCCTTAGTTGAAACGACACTGCAGCGTTACTATCGAGTGCCGAGGGTGATACCTCGTGTAGCACTTCTGATGTTAACTCTGTAGAGTAGCTATTCGGTCGTGGTCATCGAAGGTGATTCCTCCTTCACCACTTCCAATAACGACACTGTCGTGCAACACCTCAAGTGTGAACCCATCGAGGGTGATTCCTCCGAGTTCACCTTGACGGATACATCGAGTAGGAATCCAACGAGGGTGATACCTCGGATTCCCCTGATGTTATGGACACACGGATACTTGGACTTTACACTGTTACTTGGAAAGGCGGGTCGACCCTGAGGGGTACCCGTGTGAGCCTAAGTGGCGAGTGTTGTGGAGACGGGTTGACCTGGAGGTTGCCCGAGATATGAATACGAGGCGTGGCCGGGCATTCTTAGCCCTTGCCACAAGTCCTCGAGATGGGGCGACGGGGTCACATCGATCGTGAGTCTCTGCTCGTTACCGCAAGCCCCTAATCCACTAACGATTTGGATATTTGATCCGAGCAGGCCTCTGTCCTGATAGCACTAACCATCATGTGGGAACAGTTATGGGCACTCTGCATCATAGCATCAGCCGAAAGCTCTGTCAGACATCCAGTTCAGCCTGGCGGTCTGGCTGGGCCGGCACCATTCTGTAGTGGTGGAGCGTGGTTCGCCCTGCACGCAACGACTCGGAGGGCGAGGGGCGATGGCCCAAGACCCCCTTGCGCTTAGGATGTAGACCGACGGGGACCTCTCTGCTGAGCTCTAGGTAGGGTTGCGATGTGTCATTTGGCCGAGGCCGGGCATGACCCGGAAAAGTGTGTCCGGCCGGAGTTAAGCGAGCATGATGGGTAAGTTGGTGCACCCCTGCAGGGAAGAAAACATCTATCGATAGCCTGTCCTACGGTAACGGACACTCGGAGTTGTATCACGATCGATACAGCTAGAACTTGAGATGATGCCTGGATATGTGGTTCTGGGATTGCTTTCTCGCAGGGAGTCGAGAAAGGATCTCTGGGCGAGGATGATGATGAATGTATGGCTCTGGGATTGCTTTCTCGCAGGGAGTCGAGGAAGGATCTCTGGGTGAGGTTGAGACTTATTATTACTGCTACTATATTCTGAGCTGTCTACACTCTTCTAATGCTGCAAGACCGCTGAAGATGCTAGTCTTCGATAGGACTAGGCCTTCTCTCTATTCTGGCATTTCTGCAGCCCAGTCCACATATACAGCCTTCCTTTGATAATGTTGCATATGTAGTGTAGATCCTTGCTTGCTGAGTACTTCGGATGAGTACTCACGGTTGCTTTGCTTTCTTTTTCTCCCCATATCCTTTTGGTGCAACTAGATGACGGAGCCCCTGAGACAGCTGCCACCATCGACGATCGCTACTACTACCTCGAGGGTGGTTACTACTACGAGTTGGCTGACGACCAGGAGTCGGATTCGGAGGGTCCAGGGCAGGAGGCCTGCGCCTTTCGATCGAAGTGTGTTCTTTAGCCCCGTCTTTTAAGGGCCTATCTGTGCTTTCTTTTATATCTGTACTCAGATATCTGGTGCTTCCGCTGACGCTTATATGCAAGCTTATGTATTCAAGCCCTCGAGGCCCCTGGCTTGTAATATAAAGCTTGTATGACTTTATTTATGTTTTAGAGTTGTGTTGTGATATCTTCCCGTGAGTCCTTAGGCTTGATCGTGTGCATTTGTGTGTATGATTAGTGCACGATTGAGCCGGGGGCGTCACAAGTTGGTATCAAAGCCGACTGCCTGTAGGAACCCCCCTTTCCAACTCCTTGGCCGAAGTTGAGTCTAGTAACCGAAAACTGTTTTACTAACTTGGCTGTGTGGCTTACGGGCCCACGTCACCAATTGGGTGGTATTAGGATCTTTTATTTCTTGTCTATACTCTGGGACTCTGATCTCTCTTCTATTCGGGTTAAAATTTTACTAACTCTGGCATTAGGTTCTCGTAACCACTTCTTCTCGGAGAGCCCCTTCACTACAGATGATCGTCTGCCCCATCAGAAGACTCTGAAGATACTCCTCGATGATTTCCGAGACCCTGTGCCCACTGCTTTGCAGTTCCTGACCACCGATAAATCCTGACGAATAACTAAGTACACTCGCCGTACATATATTCATTCCAGTCACTCTTTTGTTCCATCCGACATATCAAAATACTATCCGACATTTCGAGAATTCTCTGAACCCACTACCTTGCAGTTCCTTTCCGCCTGAATACCCTACGAATAATTCCTCGCATTACCGGGGATCCGTTCATCCCCAGTTATACAAGTGCTTTCCAGAACACATTGAATTGCTATCTGATTTCCCGAAAATCCTCTGTAGCCTATTGCTCTTGATTTTCCTTGCCTGCTTGCACTATGGTTAATTCCACATGTCTAGCAATATTTACTAAAATCCTTTGTGACTGTCATTTTGTTCCTATGGATTCAATGTGTGTGCGAATACTCGTAATCATCACTTAATCCTTAGAAATTTTCTTTCTGGCTCAAACGTCGTCCCGAACATGAGCTGGATTCTTGACCAATCTATTTGCCGTCGCTTGTACCCCTAAGTCTATTCAATTAATCATCCTTAATCAGAGTGATGGCTTCTAATCCCTTGCTTTGGAAATCATAACTCCTTTACATTTGAGCTTTGAATTAATGCCTTTGCATTGATTCTTCTTCTGGTTGTATGCCTATGCTCACGTCAGCTCCGTTATGGACTGTCAGATCCTTTGATGAGTTATCATCCGACAGTGTCCTTAACATCCAAAATCTTGTGAGTTTTCCCCTGATACATATTGCCTCTGGTAAAATGTATTCCCTGCTTTGCCAACCTTGCTCTGCTCTCGAGCTTGAGTTATTTACTTCTGAAGTTCGTGGTATACGTTCCTAAGATGCCCCAATGGGTTGAACCTATGCTTTCCCTAATCCGTGTGAACTCGAAAGTTATGCGAGTCATACTCTTCTGGTGCTTCACCAGATAAATCTTTAGCACTACAATTTCTTCGAAAAAGAGCAATGAATGAAAGGTTATGCTTTGAAGAAGTGGGAGTCGACCTTGAACCTTTGTGTTCATGCCCATGGACCCGATGTAGAACTTATCATGGAAGCTGCTCGTAAAATTAATTCTTTCCTTGGTATAAGTTCAGCTTGTATCTATGAATTGATCCTTTGCAATCGTGGTTCCGACCATATTTCCTCCTTGATTCCATTTCCCGGATAAGTTAAAATACTTGTCCTCTGCGAATCAATATGCCTGTCCAACCTCTATACTGAACTACCTCGGGTATTAACGCCCTACTATCTCGAGGATATCATCCTATTGTACTACGTTCTAAGAATTTTCTGATGGAGTGATACTTTTCCCTGACATAGTCACTCCACGGGTCTGGGTTGTCGCCAGCCAAGACCACCGAACAATGAATCGATTCCGCTCGGTTATTCAATAACCCTAGTACTTGTTGCTGGGAAGTTTACTACTCCATCATGCCATCCCTAGCCTGATCGGCTACATATTATCGCGCTAATCCTAACCGTGCTACCGCGTCCTCCTTTCCGGTGCAAATTTTTGGCAATGAGCTAAGTCAACGCCAAACTTTCATCATCCTAACATTTTGCTTGCACAATCTGAGTTCGAGCGTAAAATCCGTGATTCCATTGACCTTGAACTTTATTCCATCTGCTTTGATCATTTTGCTGATCGACTTCATCTTCTTGTAACCTCTCGACAAATGCGTCGAGATCAGCATCAACATTTTGACTTCTATTGAGATGTCAATTGAAATTCATGGTGAGGAATACCATCCTTGTCCTTCGATGAATTGCGATATCATCGACAATATCCTCGACTTCCTACCAACCCAGACTTGGCCGTGTAGGGTTATACTTTACGTTCCATGATATTATTGGAAATGTTCCTTCGTGTCTCTTGTGATCTTCATATCCAACCCTTACCCGAAACACTATGTCAATGCTATCCCGAAGCATGACTGTGGTACTCCGAACATCCTTAAGAACATTTGAGGTGCAATACTAAATGTTTCTTGATCACTTATCCAATACCTGTTGTAGGGGTAACGTCATGATTTTCCTCTCCCCTTTACCTAAATGGAAATCTACTTACTATCCTGTCATGGATGTCATCCTCCGTTTGTCCTTGAGAAGGATATACTTTTGATATTTGTGTTTAAACACATTTTCCTTTCCATTGTTCTGATTAAATTAATAATCACATTTTCCTTTCCATGGTTTTGTTTAACCTCTCTTGTGATCTATATGATATAAGCAGAAATAATTCCCTACTTATAAAACACCCCGATGTACAATCTTGTCAGAGAGACCCTGTTACTAATGTTGATGACATTTCGGTAACCACCGATGGACGAGAACTTTGCCTATTGGTCCGCCTCGTTCAACGAGCAGGAAAATGGTTCTCTTCATCCCTCGCCCTTGGTACCGATGTTGTCGCCGACATAACTGACAGGCTATCCTCTGACATGCCTTGCTAACATGACCGTGCAATACGTCAGCGTCCTTCCTACTTTTAAACCACATGGTGGGCCCATAACCCACAGGTCCCAGGATCGATCTGCCACTATGATGGGTACTTTTCTCGTTAACTCAGCACCTGCTTCTGTTTTATTTAATTCAGCAGCATCACATTCATTCATCTTTGAAAAATTTGCATTCATGCATGACCTTCATTATGAGGAAATGCATACTCCGTTAGTCATCCGGGCTAGTGAATTACCGTGCCCAGATAACTCAAAATGCTGAGGCTAAAATATACACCTTGAATGCATTGAACGCTTCTCCGCTTGAGGGGATCGAAAACATTCCAGTCGTTTGTGATTTTCCAGACGTTACTTCGGAAGAACTTCCGAGAATACCCCGCCTTCTTTCGGTCTTCCTCTTAATTCTCAGGACAAGAATTCTTGTTAGTGGAGGAGACTTGTAACACCCACAGTGGTTAGCCACAGTAATCCCCCTTTTTGATAATGCCATGTCATCATGATCAACAGTGCTTAAACATCATTTGGATCATATCCCTTTTCAATTCAAATTCAAATGGAAATTCAAACTGAAAGTGCAAATAAAAGTTGTTCAAATCCAGAAACTAAAATGTTCATAATATTGTAAATATTCCAGAGACTATTCTAAAATTATAACCAACATTCACTAAATTAATTAAGTGACTCAAACAGTACCAAAACAGAAAGGTTTAATATATTTTATTTAATACAAAATTCGTGGGAACTCCATTAGCCTCCAAACCAATTTTAGCAGTACTAACTAATGCACTGTATTTATTGGAACAAGTTACCTATTTTACAAAACAGTGTTGGAGGCCACACATTATTGCAAAAATAGAAACAAAAGAAAAACAGAGAAGAAAATAAAGAAAAAGAAAAGGGCCGCAACGGCTGGGCCTTAGTCAACCAGCCGGCCCAGCCCAGCCCGCCTGTCCTCTCCCTCGCACTGCTCCTCCCCGAGCTGCTGTCGCCGCGCGCGCACGCCCGCGCCAGGCCCCCCTCCCCCTGCTCGACAACGCGCTCCTGCGCCCGCCCCCTGCCCGGTTAACTCTCCCCGACCCCCGTGGACGTAACCTAGCCGCCCCACTCCCTCTCCCTCGCTCCCTCTCCTCTTCCCCGAGCGTCGCCATGGCCTCGACCTTCTAACCTGCGCGGCCACCGTGCCCCATTTGCTCCGCCGCCGCGTCAGGCCGCCCCCTCATCGTTGACTACATCGGCTGCGCCGACTGGACCGAGCCGGGGAGCACCGGAGCGCCCGCATCGCCGCCTTCTTCGTCCTCGGTCCCGACGCACTCCGGCGACGAATCCGGCCACGTCGAGCCCTCCCCGAGCCCACTGCCTATCCCTACCGCACCACTGTGAGCTCACCTCCGTTTCTCCCATCTCACTGCCCTCGCGTACGCCTGCTAGCTAGACCCCCGCCGTAGCCGTAGCTCGCCGCCGCCTCGCTCCGTCGCTGCCGTAGCCACCGCTGTCGCAGCCCACACCCGAGCTTCGTCTCGTGCTCCTGGGTCTCCCAGGGAGCCAAAGCACCCCTGGCTCACCTTGCCTTGCCCCCTAGCGCCGCCTTCGCACTCGCCCGAGCCCCGGCGTCTGCCCCGCTCGCCGCCGGCGACGCTGCGGTCCTCCTCCGGCCGAGCCACCGCCCCCATTAGATGCGCGGCTTCACCCACGTCCGAACGCGCCACTCCGCGCACCAAACAATGGCCGGAGGCGCGATCGCGAGCCACCCGCCATTCCTGTGGTCGCCGCTGGCGCGCCATCACATTTGAACACCGATGGGCAGCTGACCGGTGGGGCCCAGTGATTAGCTCACTAATCCCGTGCCTAACACCCACTAACGAGTGGGCCATGTTACTGTAGCAGTTAGGATTAGTGTTAAACTAACCCCCTAAGAACTGTGACACTGACAGACTGGGCCCACGAGCTAAATAAGACTAATTAGATTAAACTAAATACTGTCAGATTAATCAGAGACTGACATGTGGGTCCCCTGGGTCCCGTTGACCCAGTCAAATGCTGACTAGGCAACGCCCAGTCACTGCCAGTGGGCCACGCGTGGGCCTCGTTGACTGGTCAGCAGGTCTGTTGACCGCTGATGCAGTGCTGACGCCAGGATGATGTCATAATTCATTTTCTGACGAATTTAGTAATTAGAACAATTCCAGAATATTGATTAAACTTTGATAATTCATATAAAATAATCCGTAGCTCAGATGAAAATACTTTGTACGTGAAAGTTGCTCAGAACGACGAGACGAATCCAAATACGCAGTCCGTTCGTCTGCCACACGTCCCTAGCATAGCAAACATGCAACAATCCCCCTCCGGTATGTCTGTCCGAAAATGCCAAACACCGGGATACTTTCCCGGATGTTTTCCCCCTTCGCCGGTATTACCTATTCCTGCGTTAGATCACCCCTGACGCCGCGTATTGCCTTGTTGTATTTTGTGATGCTTTGTTTGCTCCATATTTACTGTTTCTTTCCCCTCTTCTCTCTCGGTAGACCCCGACATCGACGTCGTCCCCGAGGCCGACGCAGCTCCGGAGGTTGACGACACCGTTGACGACCTTGCCTTTGCCGCCGAGCAACCAGGCAAGCACCCCCCCTTGAGCATACCGATATCGCCTATTCTTTCTCTCTCATGCTTGCATTAGAATTGATGCTGCTACTGCTTTACCTATTCTGATGCATAGCCTGTTTATTGTAACCTGCTATTGAAACCTTACCTGCTTATCCTAAACTGCTTAGTATAGGCTGGGTAGAGACCTATCAGTGACTCCACTTGTCCCGATTGCCCCGCTGGATCATCAGAAGACTCGACGACCAGGCCCCAGCACCGCACATCACCCCCTTAGTTGAAATGACACTGCAGCGTTACTATCGAGTGCCGAGGGTGATACCTCGTGTAGCACTTCTGATGTTAACTCTGTAGAGTAGCTATTCGGTCGTGGTCATCGAGGGTGATTCCTCCTTCACCACTTCCTCCTCCTGCGCCTTTCAATCATAGTGTGTTCTTTAGCCCCGTCTTTTAAGGGCCTATCTGTGCTTTCTTTTATATCTATACTCAGATATCTGGTGCTTCCGCTGACGCTTGTACGCAAGCTTATGTATTCGAGCCCTCGAGGCCCCTGGCTTGTAATATAAAGCTTGTATGACTTTATTTATGTTTTAGAGTTGTGTTGTGATATCTTCCCGTGAGTCCTTAGGCTTGATCGTGTGCATTTGCGTGTATGATTAATGCACGATTGAGCTGGGGGCGTCACACGAGTAGGGTGTGCGAACGGCATGGGGTGGTGGCTTGCCCAGTGGATAAACGGTTGCATGCCCCCAAAGAGTTCTCGAGTATTATGCGGGACCCATGAGGGAGTCCTGGATTAAGGGGTCCTCGGGCATCCGGGCTACGTAATGTGGGCCGGACTGATGGGCCATGAAGATACAAGACAGAAGACTCTCTCCCGTGTCCGGATGGGACTCTCCTTGGCGTGGACGGCAAGCTTGGCGTTCGGACATGAAGATTCCTTTCTCTGTAACCGACTTTGTACAACCCTAGCCCCCTCCGGTGTCTATATAAACCGGAGGGTTTAGTCCGTAGAGACAAGGGATAATCACAATCATAATCAGACAGGCTAGACTTCTAGGGTTTTAGCCATTACAATCTCGTGGTAGATCAACTCTTGTAATACTCGTATTCATCAAGATCAATCAAGCAGGACGTAGGGTATTACCTCCATAGAGAGGTCCCGAACCTGGGTACACATCGTGTCCCCCATCTCCTGTTACCATCGACCTTAGACGCACAGTTCGGGACCCCCTACCCGAGATCCGCCGGTTTTGACACCGACATTGGTGCTTTCATTGAGAGTTCCGCTGTGTCGTCGCTAGAAGACTCGATGGCTCCATCAATCATCCACAACGATGCTGCCTTGAGGGAGGTCTTTCTCCCCGGCCAGATCTTCGTATTCGGCGGCTTCATGCTGCGGGCCAACTCGCTTGGTCATCTAGAGCAGATCGACAGCTACGCCCCTGACCGTCAGGTCAGGTTTGGAAGCTTGAACTATGTTGCTGATATCCGCGGAGACTTGATCTTCGACGGATTCGAGCCCATGGCAGCCGCTCCCTGCCATCGCGATGAACATGACCTAAATCTGTCATCGGACCATACCCGGGAGATAGCTCCTGTAACTGCCCTGGCCCTAGATCCAGAGCAGATTGCACCATCCGAGGACGGAAAGCTCAACCCCGCCACGGAAGCCGCAGACTCAGCGGCGTTGGAGCCGCACACAGACCCAACTTCGAACGAGATCTGTGTCACCGGAACCTCAGACTCGTCTCCGGCAACAGGTTCCGAACCGCGTGTGTCCGCGCCCGTCGAGCTCAATCGGGCGCCGATCGTCGAGTTCAGCTCCGTGGACATCTTCCGACACTCACCTTTGGGTGATGTGCTTAACTCATTAAAAACCCTCTCCTTAGCGGGGGGACTCGCAGCCGAACTATATCCGGTCTGAACTGGGGGCTGAGGACGGAGAATTTCGCTCCCCACCCACCGCCCACTTCATTGCCACTGTCGAAGATTTAACCGACATGCTACCCCAATTCAACGACGAGGCACTTAAGCCCATGCCATCAACACATAATGCGGCTGACCGACCACCACGTGGCCGGGACAAAGCGGCAACTCAAGCCGAACACCAGCCCATACTACCTCGCCGCAAAAGCAAAGACATAACAGCCCGGGGTCATACATATGACCTGCGGTAGGACCTGGACAATAGAGCAGGTCAGTCCAGATCAATCTACGGATCGCGGGGGCATGCCCTAGCGCGCGACGATGGCTATCAAGCCAGACGTGACAAACATAACCACGCCCGGGCCGAAGACTGCCGACGAACTCAATCCGAGCTATGTCGCGACGTGGCCCGGTATCGAGGTGCCGCACACCCCCTCTGCTTCACTGATGAAGTAATGGAGCACGAATTCCCAGAAGGGTATAAACCCGTAAATATCGAATCATATGATGGAACAACAGATCCCGCGGTATGGATTGAGGATTTTCTTCTCCATATTCATATGGCCCGCGGTGATGACCTTCACACCATCAAATACCTCCCATTAAAACTCAAGGGGCCAGCTCAGCACTGGTTAAACAGTCTGCCTGAAAACTCTATTGGCAGCTGGGAGGACTTGGAAGACGCCTTCCGCGACAACTTCCAAGGCACATATGTACGACCTTCGGATGCCGATGACTTAAGTCACATAGTTCAACAGCCTGGAGAGTCGGCCAGGCAATTCTGGACTAGGTTCCTAACTAAAAAGAACCAGATCGTCGACTGCCCGGATGCCAAAGCCCTAGCGGCCTTTAAGCATAGCATCCGCGATGAATGGCTCATTCGTCACCTCGGCCAAGAAAAACCGAAGTCCATGGCAGCCCTCACGGCACTCATGACCCGCTTTTGTGCGGGCGAGGATAGTTGGCTAGCTCGTAGCAACAACACTGCAAGCGATGCTAGTACCTCTGAAGCCAAGAATGGCAATGGCAAGCCCCGACGCAGCAGGCACAAGCGCCGAAGCAATGGTGGCACTGCCGATGACACGGCGGTCAACGCCGGTTTCAGTGGCTCCAAGTCCGGCCAGCGGAAGAAGCCATACAAAAGAAACAATACGGGCTCATCCAGCTTGGACCGCATACTCGATCATCCATGCCGAATGCACGGCACCCCTGATAAACCAGCCAATCATACCAACAGAGACTGTTGGGTTTTTAAGCAGGCCGGCAAGTTAAATGCCGAACACAAGGAGAAGGGGTCGCAAAGCAAAGACGATGACGAGGAGTCCCGTCCGCCGAACACAGGAGGGCAGAAGAAGTTCCCTTCCCAGGTTAAAACGGTGAACATGATATACGCCACTCATATCCCCAAAAGGGAGCGCAAACGAGCGCTCAGGGACGTCTACGCGATGGAGCCAGTCGCCCCAAAGTTCAACCCATGGTCTTCCTGCCCGATCACCTTCGATCGTAGGGACCATCTGACCAGAATTCGTCATGGCGGTTCAGCCGCACTGGTCCTCGATCAAATTGTTGATGGATTCCATCTCACGAAAGTCCACATGGACAGCGGCAGTAGTCTTAATCTGCTCTACCAAGACACTGTCCGCAAAATGGGCATTGACCCTTCATGAATCAAGCCCACCACAGCTACCTTCAAGGGAGCAGTGTCCAGCGTAGAAGCTCGCTGCACGGGCTCAAGTACATTAGAAGTCGCTTTCGGCTCGTCGAACAACTTTAGAAGCGAAGGCTTGACCTTTGATATTGTCCCGTTGCGCAGCAAGCACGCATTACTCGGGCGTACCGCTTTTACTCGTTTTAATGCGGTCCCACATTACGCCTATTTCAATCTTAAGATGCCCGGTCCACGCGGCGTCATCATGATAAACAGAAATACGGAATGCTCCCTCCGTACAGAGGAGCGTACCATGGCTACTGCAGCCGAAGTACAAAGCGGCCTTATCAAGCCACGTACCTCATTGGCCGTCAAGCCACCGGTCTCTACTAGACAGAACCGATCAAATCTCAGAGCTGGAATAGCAGTTCGGCCTTCGTCGTCCATATAGCCGCGAAGTTTATACCACGCACACATAATTATGCACTTAAAATACCATGGTCATCGGCGGAGGCACAGTACGGACAGGCCTACAATGCGGTCCGCACCCTCATAGTCTTTTTACTTTTTCTAACTATTTTTTATCTTTTACAACAGGTGATTCAAAGCCTGGTCATCTTACGGACTCTTTCTAAAGTTCGACTTCGTATAAATAACCAAAGGCTATTCCTCCTAAGGAGTCCTTTAACTGAGGCAAGGCAGCGCAGACGTGCGACAGGAGGTCCTAATGATTTTAGTAAGACCGCACTCTTTATTTTAAACCTGTAAAGTGCCTTTTTTTTCCTCAACCCTCGGCCCCCAGCTTGTTAAATAACCCGGGTAGGGGCGTTATAATCTGTAAAAATTGCGTTTGACGTGTCAATCAGATTCCAGTGAACATAACCTGTATTCAGTATTCACTTTTTCTACGTACCGAATTTTGCTTCTTCGGTTGTTTCACGAACGCACCTCGACACAAAATTGCCAGGGGCTTGATACGGCAACACATGAGTTGCCGACAAGTCCGAACAGCTTTTCAGCATACTTCGGCGTCACGAGTTTTGGCCTTATATGCATCAGCTCCGAATCATGTCTTTGGTCAATAGTTGGGTTGCCCGGCTCCTGTGCTTACTACCTTACGTTCCGCTGTATCGGCTAGGGTAGTAAAGGGAGAACTACTGCGATTGTGTCCTGGCTTATCCGGATGAGCACCTCAGTAGAGAAAGCCGAAAACTGACTGTCATGATGTGGCGAGAGCTGGTCAACCACTCGATGACTCATCAGAATCTTTCGCGATTCTTTCCATATTACACGAAGGACCGTTCTTCTGGTCACCTATGTAACGCACCGTATTCGGGTAAACGCGTACATACCAGGGGCTATATCGTAGACCCGTCGTCAAACTCCTATGACTAAGTGAAAGTGTTAAAGCCCTATAGTCCGATTGCCTAGTTCGCCGCATTGACACCTCCTTCATGGACCAAGACGTTGGGTTAAGAGTGATCAATTGCTTTTTCGAACACCCCCGTATTATATGCGAGGGGGCTGAAGCCGACGACTGGCAAACTTTCAGACTACACTAAGAACGGCCGCACAGGAGGCACCAAAACTTTCAGGCAAAAGTATAAAATATGGCCTTAATATATCATAATATTGTTTTTACAAATTTGGTATACTCACTCGAACATCATATTTTTCGAGCACTGACCCTCTATTAAGCGGGCACCCTCTAGGACATCCTCAAAAAAATGCTCTGGCGTGTGATGGTCCTTGCCCTCGGGTGGACTCTTTGCTGCAATATCGGTGGCCTTCATCTTAGCCCAGTATGTCTTGACGCGGGCAAAGGCCATTCGTGCACCCTCAATGCACGTTGACCGCTTAATAGCGTCGATACGCGGCACCGCATCAACAAGTCGCTGCACCAAACCGAAATAACTATTCGGAATTGGCACAGTCAGCCACAGCCGGACTACGACGTCCTTCATGGCCGATCCGGATATCTTGTGGAGTTTGGCCCACTGGGCCATCTGTTCGTTTAGTAGCAGCGGACGCTTCGGCATGCTGAATTGCGACCAGAAAAGCTTCTCCGTCGCATGTCCTTCTTGCGTTTGGTAAAACTGTGCCGCATCGAAGACACTCTTCGGCAAGTCCAAGAATGCGTCTGGAGAACTCCACATTTGATTAAGGGGGGCATACTTCGGATCGCCGAATTTAGTCTGTAATAAGAAAGGCTTACCAGCCGCTATCTCCCCAGCTTGCCGGATCTCTTCCCGAGCCGCTCTAGACTCGGACCGTGCTTCTTTGGCCTCTTGTAAGGCCTTGCCGAGATTGACCATTCTGGCTTTGTTATCCTTCTCGAGGAATTCGCATCAAACATTGGCATCCTTTAGCTCGCGCGTCATGGTAGATACTCTCTCCTCGCACTGGCGCCGAGCAGCCTGTTCGGCCTTTAACTCAGCAGCTGCCTTCTTGGCAGCCGCTTCACTTGTCCTGGCTTGCTCCTTGTACCGGGCAAGCTTAGCCCGTAGGGCCTCAACTGCGGCAGCGTTATCTACAGTTATGCATATCTCAGTATACAATTTTCAGTGTCATGCACACATTATCATACTTACATATACTGACTGCCCTAAACACATACCTTGCACCTCGTCGAGCCACCTGTTAATCAGTATAAGGTCGTCATCCGCCACATCAAGTTTCTGCTTCAGCCTTGCAACTTCTGTAGCTGGGGCAGTCGTGATGGATGAAACAGCCTGTGTGCCAATTCATTAGATTAGTTCCTGGGAATATCTTTTTGATCCTCTGATCGCCTCCCTTCGGACGCCAATCAGAGTCTCAGGGGCTACTATCTATACATAGGTGCATTTTGCACGTAGAAGTGCAATTGAGGATATTACATTACATACCTCGAAGCCTCCTAGCAGGCTCATGAAGGATTCATTCAATCCGCTTTTCGCAGACAGAACCCTCTCAACTACCGTACCCATTAAGGTACGATGTTCCTCTGAAACGGACGCACGTTGCAGCATGCCCGTCAATGTATCCGGTGCCCCCGGATCCCTAGGAGCGGCCGCGGGAGTACGGCCTTCCTTCGGAAGAATACGTTTACCCGACTCTAGAGTCGTCCCCGGCTGCAAACCGGATAGCCCGGGCCCTTAATTTTTGATCCCCATAGGGTCCGCATGCCCCGGACTCTGGACGACCGAAGTATCACCTTCGGGAGTAGTTTTCATTATCCCTCGCACCGCTTGTTGATCGGGAGGGATCCTCCGGGACGACACCTCGGCGTCGTCCGCCCTGTCGGGCGAGAAGGTTTGTGGAGGCGTCTCGCTTTCCATCATCTCCGGAAGAAGATCCCCCGAGGAGGAGGACTGTTGAGGAAGACTGCGTGCCGGACTGCAAACACATATATTTTAAATGTTACCCTGGTAACTGGAAAGCAATGGGATATGTTTCGGACACCCCTGTTCACTTACGATTCGGCTAAGGGCTTGTCCTTACGGAGGAACTGCGCGACAATGTCGTCTCCGGAACCCGAGCCACCTGACAGGGACATCTTCCCTCGCTTAAGAGCCTTTGCTTCCAAATCTTCGGAGGCGGCCCTCTTCTTCCCATCGGGAGAGGGGGTGTCAGTTTCTTCTTCTCTTTTGTCTTCGGAAGAGGGAGTTTTAACCTCCCCGGACATAGCACCTCTGGAATAGAGGTCGCCTTTGGCCTTCTTGCTCTCCTCTTTGTCCCCCTTCGCCGACACTTGGTATGGCACAGGGGCCAGCATCCTTGTTAACACAGGACCTGCTGAGTCTTCGGGAAGAGGGGCCGAACACCTAATTCTTTCCGCCTTCTTGATCCAGCCCTGGTCGAAGATGGTTTTCTTAGTATATTGTTACAAGATATTTAACTAAGTTGTGTTCAGAGAGTCGAGGGCCTACCGAGGTATCCGGATGGTTGCAGTCGAGGCCGATGTCCTCGGTAGTATCCAGCCACTGTTTTCGTGTCTCGAAGAATAATTTCCACATTCCTTTGTGCGTCGTGCCAAAGAAGTGCTGAAGAGTCCGTGGTCCTTCCGGATTGAACTCCCACATGCGGAGGGGCCGTCGCTGGCACGGCAGGACCCGACGGACCAGCATTACCTGGATTACATTGATGAGGCCGGTGTCCTTCTCAAGGAGGCTCCGGATGCGGCTTTGTAGCGTCTGCACTTTGTCCGTTGATCCCCAGTCCAGCCCCTTATTAATCCATGATGCGAGCCACAATGGAGGGCCCGACCGGAACGCAGGCGTAGCTGCCCACTTGGTGCCACGGGGTTCAGTGATGTAAAACCACTCCCGCTGCCATAGGTTGGAGGTTTCCGTGAAAGAGCCTTTGGGCCAAGGTGTATGGATGAGTTTGCTCACTGTAGCACCGCCGCACTCCGCTTGCTTCCCATCGACCACCTTCGGCATCATCTTAAAGGCCTTGAGCCATAAGCCAAAGTGTGGAGGAATCCGGAGAAAGGCCTCGCACATGACGATGAACGCCGAGATGTGAAGAAAGGATTCCGGAGCCAGATCATGAAAATCTAGCCCGTAATAGAACATGAGTCCACGAACGAAGGGATGGAGAGCGAACCCTAGCCCTCGGAGGAAGTGAGAGATGAATACGACCCTCTCGCCGGATCGGGGAGTAGGAATGACCTGCCCTTGGGCAGGGAGCCTATGGGGGATTTCCGCGGTCAGGTATCTTGCCGCCCGGAGCTTCGCAATATCCTCCTCTGAGACAGAGGAGGCCACCCACCGGCCTTGAAGGTTGGGTCCGGACATGGCTAGGAGGCTCGGAACCAATAAAATTGAACCTTGGGTGCTAGAACTCGAGGTTGGAAAAGATAAGGAAGGGGAAAGCGTGGAGGAGAAAGATGGGTCTGTGCCCCTTTATAAAGGCGATGAATGTCAAAAACACCTCCTCCTAGGCCTCAAAACCTGCCTATTCCCAAGGAATCATACCAACGGGACGGTTGGGTTACCCACGCCCGTATTGATGAAAATCCCGTAATAAAGGGCACACGATCTCTGCTTCGACAAGACATGCCAATAGAACCGCTTCTCAAAACGTGGAGCGGGAGGCTAAAGAAAAAAAATGGTTCGGAATAATGACCGTGTAGGAGCGTGGTGTCGCGTTACAAAAAGTTGTCAGCAGATTGGACTCGTGAAATATCATACTCTCTGCGGTGGTGTGTGGTACTTGTTTTGCAGAGCCGGACACGTTTTCTGCGCTCGAAGTCTGTTTTGGAGTATTCGGAGGAGGAACCCGCCTTGCAATGCCGAAGACAATCTGCGCGCCGGACACATCGTCATTGAAGCCTGGTTCAGGGGCTACTGAGGGAGTCCTGGATTAAGGGGTCCTCGGGCGTCCGGGCTACGTAATGTGGGCCGGACTGATGGGCCATGAAGATACAAGACAGAAGACTCTCTCCTGTGTCCGGATGGGACTCTCCTTGGCATGGACGGCAAGCTTGGCGTTCGGATATGAAGATTCCTTTCTCTGTAACCGACTTTGTACAACCCTAGCCCCCTCTGGTGTCTATATAAACCGGAGGGTTTAGTCCGTAGAGACAAGGGATAATCACAATCATAATCAGACAGGCTAGACTTCTAGGGTTTTAGCCATTACGATCTCGTGGTAGATCAACTCTTGTAATACTCGTATTCATCAAGATCAATCAAGCAGGATGTAGGGTATTACCTCCATAAGAGAGGGCCCGAACCTGGGTAAACATCGTGTCCCCCATCTCCTGTTACCATCGACCTTAGATGCACAGTTCGGGACCCCCTACCCGAGATCCGCCGGTTTTGACACCGACAACCCACAAGATGTCATGTCTACTAGACCCACATCGTAGGCCTGACGGTATAGCTTCTGCGTGTTCGCATGCCATGCCGACGCGTGCATGTAACTTTCACTTAATTCCGTCAACCGTCGCGCCTCCCATGACCTTCGCCTCCCTCGCGCGGTCGCGCCCTTTGATACTTCGGACGGCTATAAATGAGCAATTTTCTTTTGCCTACTCCGCATGCACGATACTCCCTCTGGTCCTTTTTACTCCGCGTAAGATTTGTGACAAGTCAAAGTTTGCAAAAGTTTGACCAAATTTATATTAAAAATATCAATATCTACAATACTAAATATATATTTTATGAAACTACATTTCATAATGAATATAAAAATATTGATTTGACATTGTGAATGTTGATACATTTTTCTATAAGTTTGATCAAAGTAGAGGTACTTTGATTTCAGACAAAACTTATATGCACTATGCAGACTAGTTCCTCCGTCCAGGTGCGTTATGATATTGCCATGTCATATATAGTCCCACCACTCCTTCTCCCTCTGGCAGTCCCACCACTCCTTCCCGTGTGAAAACAATCTGCATGCATGACTCTCGTCCCCCCGCGCTCGTCCAATCCGTTGTGACCAGCAATATTTCCACCCCTCCCCTCCGCCGTAATTTACTCCAATAAAAATATGCCCACCTAGCTGTTATGTTAATCACGCAACATATCTTACGTAGGTGTGGCATTGCTCGCTATAAATATTGCGCCTCTCACGGCATTCGGAAGAACGCTCACATCCATCGCCTTTATCTCCTTCCCCTCCCTCTCAATTAAGGACCCGTCGACCACCATGGCATCGCCCCTCCCAAGCCCTAGGCGCCCCTCGCTGCCACCAGTGGAGGATGACGCGTCGGCGTTCCACTCCTCGCCGCAATGCGTCGAGGTGGATGCGTCGGCGTACCCAGTCTTGCCACCACGCGCATCGAAGGACGCGTCGGCTCCCCGCTACGAGGAGAACGTCGCGCCCCCGCCGAGCCCCCCCAGCTTGGAGGAGCTTTGGAAAGAAATGAAGGTCGCCTTTTGGGAGGCTTTGCCTCTGGCAGAGCGCACCAAGAGAGAGGTGGAGAAGAAGGTCGATGAAGAGAAGCGCACCGTGAGGCATGCTGCCGGGCAGGCCTATGTCGCGTCCGAGAGAGTCAGGCAATTGGCTCTTTGGCAAAAGGCTCGTGTGAGGGCTGTGTGGGTGGCGGAGGATGCCTGTGCCAAAGCCCTGAGTGCAGTCGGGCCCAAGCGCCTCATCTACGCTTGGCGGTACGTGGACCAGGTGCACGCTTCCAGCGAGGAGGAGTACCTGTTGGTGCCGGATCACCAGACCGGTGAGATCGCGCTCGCCTGCCGGCAAGTCGCCAATTAGCACCTCGCGAGTTGCGAGGCCAAGGAAGAGGCGTTGTGTCGCCGCGCTGGGAAACGACCGCGCACCAGGGCACTCGTGGCTCACCGCAAGCGCTCCTACAAGCGTCGTGGCTTTTATTAGGAATAATTAGTGTTGTAAGGCGATCTCATTAGTTTTGGGACAGAAATGATAAATCCCGAACGTTTAGGAATTATTAGCGTCCTTAATTAAGTATGTAAAAGGAAAAGTTTGGAAACCTTTTGTATCTGTATGCATTTGTAAGTACGTGCATATAGCACAAACTTAACTATATATCGCAGTACACGTCTCTCGCAAATGCATGTTTTAACATTACGATGCGGTTTTCATAAAAGTAGAAAACAACACTAGTCAAGCTTGTGAAACGATTCAATGCAAAAATGCTTGTTTGATTGTTTACTTTAGCTTCCTTCTCTCTGTGGTTTTTTCTCTATCGTACTTTGTACGGAGTATCTCACTGGTCGGGAAGGCATGCAAATTCACAAACCGCTTCGTACACCCTGTACCGAATTTTGTGCCTAAGAAGTTGTGTCGTGCAATTGGAATTCCAACTTGAGTAGTACTACTACTAGTAATACTAGGAGTAGTAGCTAGGGATCGAGTGTGCGAGATGAACCAGACAAAGTAAATGCAGAGAGATGAAATGCAAAAAAGATAGAGGGATGCGATGGTTGCTTGTCCGTTTATTTTACCAGGCCACTTATTACTGGAAGTGGTGGGGTTTTGTGATATGACGGCTTTACTGCCGTGCCACGAGCGGGGTGAGACTCCCGTGCATCACCGCCCTCTACACTAGTACTACCTCCGTCGTGGTTTATTAGTCCCCCATGTAATTTGACTGAAGATTTAACTGACAAAATGTTAGTGCATGTCAACAAAAACTATATCGTTGGATTCGTATTTGAACATAGTTTTCAATGATATAATTTTTGGTGACATGCATGAGCATTTTGTTAGTTAAATTTATGGTTGTACTATATATAGTAAGGTGCCCGTGCGTTGCACGGAACAGTGAAATGCATTCACCGGGGAGTTGTTTATTTTGACAAAGTATGTGGGGGTCATCTCATGTGTAACAAATATCGATAGGTTTCTTCGGATATTATTTCTTCTCTAGAGCTCACAAGCATCCGGGTGAATTGTAAATGTAGGCTAAATAGATAAAAAAAGTATCTTTTGCAAACAAAAGCGTTCAATTGTTCAACCTGCATCCAAAACTTTTGAAGAAATAACACTTATTGTGCTTTGCAAGAAATGATCTTTAAGAATTGTTTTTTGAGTATTGATTTTGTTTTTTTTCTAGACCACCATGAATGTAAATCAAGATGACTTGGAAGGGGGCAGAGGAGATGTAAGAAATGGTTCATCATAAGTCTTTCACCATTACTGTAGTAAAAATTCATAGTTAATCTCATAAATGGCAAGCAAGAACTCTAATATGGAAGATTCTAGACTAAACCATAAATGGATACACTTTTATTCAAGCGTGATACTCTAATAGAGAAAGATCATGCATGGAAGGTTCTATACTATATAAATAAGAGTGACCACATGCTTAGACATCGGCTTACATTGAGCGAAGACTAATGATGAATAGTTAACTTGGTAATGCATATGCCCAGGTGAACCTCCTTGGAGTCCCCGTGCATCATCTTGGGGTGAATATGAAACCAGCCCTCTTCCATGTCCACATTGCCAGGAACGGAGCAGCTCACCACAGTCTCATTCAGCGTGAGGGAGGCGCCGAGGTCGCCCTTGTACACCGGAGGGCAGCAACAGTGAGCATGCACCTGTACAGTGGCCTCTTGTCAGCGTCAGCGGCGTTGCCCCTGACGCACACGACAGAGACGGTGCGGCAGCCTGCGCGGGCCTTGCCGGTGCCCATGGCCAAGAGGAAGACGCTGTCGTCCTCCTCCGCGACTAGCAGGTGGCGGTGATCCTCCAGTGACTCTGGCACGGTGAACGAGTAGCACGTCTTGTACTTGATGTTCACCGGGGGCCAATCCTGGCGAATCCCACATAACCGTCAGATTTCCATCCGACGGTGGCTTTTTTTAAGCCATAGTATTTGACAAAACTGCCACCCTTACACACGTACTGTAACTGTGATGCGGGCGTTTGCAACTGCCATGACTCCCAGCGAACGTTTGCTGGGGATTGGAGTTAGCACCGATGGCGGTTCGTAGTCGTTCCATGCTCGGGCATTAAAGTTTGTAACTATTTACAATATACTACTCCTCCGGTGCTAGTAGTAGAGCAGAGTCCTACTCCACTATACTACTCGGGCAAAGTAGTAGGTACTGTAGTTTATTGTACTAGTACTGTGATCACTCAAGTTGTCTGGCATCGATATGACCCTACGCTGTTGGGATGTGTCTCGTAAGTCAAGTGGCGTGATGCTACTACATTGTCATCATCACCTGTCCACTTCCCGCAGCACATATTCGCTTCTCCATCCTCGTCCGCACATAATCGTCCAATCTTCCATCCCTGCTAGGCGCCTCCCCGCTCTTCCTAAACCCAAACACTAACAATGGCAGAACCGAGTAGCGTCCGCCGAAAGAGTGGCTGGAATTCGCTCCCCGCAGAGGTAATCAAGATCATTGTTTCGCGTGTGGACAATCTCAGTACCATGCCGCTTGCCGCGTGCTCGTCAGGGTTGTACCATTTACTCAAAGCCCTCGGGCCGGAGCTTTTTAAGCCAGCTCCCTGCTTGCTGATGCCGCCTGATCTTCAGAAACGGCGTGTCATGTAGCATAACGATCGTAGAGTGGCGAGCATCAACCCCCTCGACTGCGATCCGATCCCCGTCACCCTCAACTACATTAACGGTATGTATTGGGTCGGCATGAACACGTCTTGGATGGTGCTCGTCGACGGTAGCGGCAGCTGGATGCTCGTGGAGGTCTACACCCGGCGATTGATCCCCCTTCCTTCGATTAACACTGCACTGCTTTGCCACCGCGGCCCAGAATACTCGGAATCTTACAGTAGCCAACATGATACCAAGTTTGATTTGCTCAAGGTTGTAATCTGCCAAGTGCCCACAAGATCTGCGAATTATAAAGACTTGAGGCTAATTGCGTTCTTCAACCGCGGTCTCGCCTATCTGACAGGCCACTGCGGTAAGTGGATAAATCTGCACGTCCATCGTAGGATCATACATCCTCCATGGCTCTCTGATGCCATTGAACACAAGGGCTTCATTTACGTTGTGGACTTCTTCTATGGCTGGACATATTGATGGCCTACTCCAGTCATCGCTACAAAGGGTTGTTACAGCAGTATGTTGCTTTTACTATGATATCATGATGGCTTGCTTATATTACTGTCAACATTTACTGGAAAAATATTCATGCTCATAATATGTTGTTCTTAAGATTGACTACAGTATGAGCCCTTTTTTATTTGACTCCAACTTGATATGATGTTGTAGGCGGCCTAGTGTCCCTACCGTTCCTAATCCCAGAACCTTTCAAAGAAAAGCGGCATGGTAGTTGCAGGTGGTTCCTGGCTCGATCAGACGACGGCGAATGATTGATGATTGTTCGCACGTACCGGACGTGTTGTTTCGCGGAATACAATCACAATCACTGCAAGGTCTTTGAGTAGGATCCCAGCTTCTCTGGGCCTTCGGGAATTTTTGACTGGAGGCCGGTAAGTAGCCTTGGTACACGCTCTTTGTTTCTCGGACTGAATTATCCGATTAACCAGGAGATAACCGACGGCAAGGATCATGATGGCAGCGCGGTTTTGTTCATCAGGCAAAACTGTGTGTACACAGCGTACCATGCGTCTCTCCATGCACCATACCATAATATGTGTTGCCACGCTCAGCAGCCCAAAGTAGGAGAGAGGGTCACAAGTATCAGACTTCGACCTGCTGGCTGGAGTTTCCCCCGTGAGGCACCCATCTGGTTCAAGCCGTCAGCCAATCTCCACGGCTTAATAAATAGTAACATCTAACTGAGCCAGTTAGTTAGATGCGTACACTTGGTGTAGTAGGATCATTATTTAGTTTGATGAATACACTTATTCTTTTTTGGTAGCCCTTTTGTAATGTTGGATGATGTTTGGTTTGGAAGAGAGAGCTGCGTCTTTACTCTTCTAGCCTGCTTATTGCTTCTGTTGCACCCCCAGCCCTGGTTGCTGCTGCTGCTATTTTCAATGTACAATCAGTAATATATTTCGTCCGTTGGTTGAATAAATGTGTTGTTAGAACGGCAAACACAATGTTTTGGAAGTCGTTGCACGGTCCGATCCTTTAGTGCCCCGTATGTAGCGCATACTATTTTTGGTACGGAACACATTTTCCACTTGTCGATCACATGCAGCCCAGTGATGAAGGCCCAATAGAGGAGCCCATAATTAATTGGAAGGGAGGCTCTCACATGAACCCGGCCCAGGTACATGCTCATGGTCCCCTAAACATAAATAAATAAATAAATTTAAATGCTCATGCACCAGTTCTTTAAATTTATGATTTGAAAAGTAAAAAAAATCGAGGGGATGAAAAGTCAAATTTTAACAGGAGGATATTATATCCTATGAGAGTGTCGTTACATTCAGTCGATATTATTCTTAGGCAAAGATAGCGACCAGTCTTTTTTCTCCCACCATTTTCTTCCTGCAACCAGCGAAGAGCGGACCCATGCAAATCGTAGTCAACGTCGTAAGTAGTTCCGGTCCATTATTATTATTCGATAAGAATGCCCAACCCAGCCCAACACATTGGCGCCACCACTTTATCCCAGGGCTTCTAAATGTGCTTGGCGTCACACCTCAAGAAGAAAATTGTCTTAAAAAAACCTCAAGAAGAAAAAGGTACTCCGCGGCATTTTACAAAAAGTTGTAGCCATATAAAATTAATTCTTATAATCCAGCATAATGAGTTTTTGGGTCTGACCGGTCTAGCCACCAAAAACAAACCTGCGCCGGCGGGAGCGCCTGTTCTCGCCTCCTACGGCTGGTTGCACTGTCGTGCACGTATCGCCGCCGTGTCGTACCCTGAATGTTGGGGAACGTAGTAGTAAATCAAATTTTTTCCTATGCATCACCAAGATCAATCTATGGAGAGACTAGCAAGGAGAGAGAGAGAGGAGTGCATCTTCATACCCTTGAAGATCGCGATGCGGAAGCGTTGCAAGAACGCGGTTGGAGGAGTCGTGCACGCAGCGATTCAGATCGCGGTCGATTCCGATCTAAGCACTGAACAACGGTGCCTCCACGTTCAACACACGTGCAGCCCAGTGACGTCTCCCGCGCCTTGATCCAGCAAGGAGGAGGGAGAGGTTGGGGAAGACAGCTCCAGCAGCACGACGGAGTGGTGGTGGAACTTGCAGTTCTCCGGCAGGGCTTCGCCAAGCTCAAACGGAGGAGGAGGGGGTGTTGGAGAGGGGGAGGGCTGCGCCTTGGATGAGGTGCTGCTGCCCTCCCTCCTCCCCTCTATTTATAGGGCCAAGGGGGAAGGGGGCCGGCCCCTCTATATCAGATCTAGAGAGGGGGCAGCGGCCAGGGGGAGGGGGCTTGCCCCCCAAGCCAAGGGGGGCGCCCCCCTTTAGGGTTTCCCCCAACCCTAGGTGCATGGGCCCTAGGGGGGGGATGGCGCCCAGCCCACTTAGGGGCTGGTTCCCTCCCCCATACAGCCCATAGGGCTCTCCGGGGCAGGTGGACCCCCGGAACCCCTTCGGTGGTCCCGGTACAATACCGGAAAACCCCCGAACACTTTCGGTGACCGTATGATGACTTCCCATATATAAATCTTCACCTCCGGACCATTCCGGAACTCCCCGTGACATCCGGGATCTCATCCGGGACTCCGAACAACATTCGGTATCCACATACTATTTCCCATAACAACCCTAGAGTCACCGAACCTTAAGTGTGTAGACCCTACGGGTTCGGGAACCATGCAGACATGACCGAGACATCTCTCCAGCCAATAACCAACAGCGGGATCTGGATACCCATGTTGTCTCCCACATGTTCCACGATGATCTCATCGGATGAACCACGATGTCGAGGATTCAATCAATCCCGTATACAATTCCCTTTGTCTACCGATATGATACTTGCCCGAGATTCGATCGTCGGTATCCCTATACCTTGTTCAATCTCGTTACCGGCAAGTCTCTTTACTCGTTCCGTAACGCATGATCCCGTGGCTAACTCTTTAGTCACATTGAGCTCATTATGATGATGCATTACCGAGTGGGCCCAGAGATACCTCTCCGTCATACGGAGTGACAAATCCCAGTCTCGATTCGTGCCAACCCAACAGACACTTTCGGAGATACCTGTAGTGCACCTTTATGGTCACCCAGTTACGTTGTGACGTTTGATACACCCAAAGCATTCCTACGGTATCCGGGAGTTGCACAATCTCATGGTCTAAGGAAATGATACTTGACATTAGAAAAGCTCTAGCAAACGAACTACACGATCTAGTGCTATGCTTAGGATTGGGTCTTGTCCATCACATCATTCTCCTAATGATGTGATCCTGTTATCAACGACATCCAATGTCCATGGTCAGGAAAGCATAACCATCTATTGATCAACGAGCTAGTCAACTAGAGGCTCACTAGGGACATGTTGTGGTCTATGTATTCACACATGTATTACGATTTCCGGATAACACAATTATAGCATGAACAATAGACAATTATCATGAACAAGGAAATATAATAATAACCACTTTATTATTGCCTCTAGGGCATATTTCCAACACTGAAATGCTGGCCAAGCCATCCCTTTACTACCCCCGACATCCTATTCTTCTCCGGCGACGGCAGCCCACCCCGCACCAGAACCAGTGAACCCGCCTACGGCCACACTGCCGCATCTTCCCCAGCTCATGTTCATTCCCGTCCGAGGCCTCGCCATCGTCCTCCGCCATGGTGCGCTCGCAGCGGTGCCGCCGTCCGGCCTTGTCAACATAGTGAACGGGAGAGAACTGTAGTTGTGAGTATGACAGTACGGACCCACCAGGTCCACTCCTGAACACAAGCAAGTGCCTCTTTACTACTCATATGCACCCCTTGATTTTTTTGCTCTAATCCACCCTGCTGATATCTGGGACGCACATCATTGTCAACGTATAGTCAATTAACGACAGAATTGCACAACGTATAGTCAATTAACGAACAGAATTGCACAATGCTTTTTTTTTGAGGATTTGTTCAGAGGAGCAGGCTATAAACTGGGTTGTGCGGTCTCTGTGGCCCGTCTAACAACATGACCAGCCCAGCAGTTTTTTCTTTGGGAAAATAGGTAGTCCACAATTTCTTTTTGAAGAATACCCAACCTAGGCCTATTTGTTTTCTCTAACTTACTGGGCTGCAAATCTTTCAAGACGAGGAGGGATGCATTCCGGCCTGGCCAGAGTATGGGCAGTAAATCTTAAAATTAATATGAAAGGGGTTGCAAATTCCAAAAAAAATGTAGCAAATGGGCAATTAGTTTCATTTTTTGTTTTTGTTCTTCACTGATATTTTATATTTCATTGAATTTTAACATAACATAGTATTACTTTATTTTTAGATTAGTTTTAGTATGGCTCCTAATTTTTGTATTAAAAATATTTCGTACCCTAGCAAAAATATGCAAATTTTTAAAATTTCGTTTTGCATATTTTTTAGTTCAAATTTTTAACCCTGGTACTGACCAGAAAATGGGCAGCAATTCTAAAATGGAAAATGGGCTGCAATAAATTCCATATGAATTAGCAAATGGGCTGTAAATTATAAAAATAATAGCAAATGGGTTGTACACGTCACAGATTTCGAGGCTGACTTGTTTACGCAAGGCTTTGTCAACTTATAGTCAACACACGATTCTAGCAGCAGTGACTGTTGGATGTCCATCCAATGGCCGATGTGCTTCTTCAATCTCTGATCTTCCTGCTCCAGCCGCCTAAACCAGCACCGGCGGGACTGCCTGCTCCCTCCTCTTATGGCCGGTTGTGATGCCACGCAGGCTTCACCGGTCCACCCTACTCCCTCAGCTGGCCTGGCCATCCCTCTACCCACCCGCACCTCCTGTTATTCTCCGGTGACGGCAGCCTCACGCCGCAGCCGAACCAGTCAACCGTCATACTCCCCTCAGCATGGGCATCCACTACCGTGTCTTCGCTGGCTCCGGGTCGTTCCATTCCTAGGCCTCACCGTCGTCCACCGCGTTGGTGCTCTAGGCGCGGCGTGCTCAACATGGTCAACAGTCAACAAACGACAGCCATCGGAATAGGGATGTACGTGGATAGGCTGACAGTAAGGACCCCCATGGTCCATGGCCGCACGCAAGCAACTGCCTCCTTATTACCCGAAAAAATGATTCCTCCCCCTGACATCTGGGGCGCACCGGTTCGGAGGCTGACCTGTGGGCCTACTAAGTTGACGCGTACGCAGGGCTTTGTCAATTTAGTCAACAAACGATTCTAGCAGTAGCGATCGTTGGATTTTAATCGAACAGTCATGCTGCTTCTTCACCTCACTCCTTTTCAACCCTCACCAAGTGAGAGGACCATAACATGAGGACGGACCCGAAGGACCATACGCTCGCGAAGCGAGGATCACTCCTTGAACTCGGAAGATTCACTCATGATGGATTTTTTATCAATAAGAACCAAGAAAAACCAATCGCTATCACATACTAGTGGTATGGTGTATTGGAATGTACACTAGGGAATTGTATGTTCACCATTGCCTGAATGTAAAGGAATAATGTGAACATAATATTAAGAGAGCAATCTAGCCATTGTTGCCCGGCGTACTCGCCTCAACCGTTGCGAGGGATGTCATGCGAGGCTACCTCCAATGGATTGGTGCTGCAACCTGCTGTAGAACATACCTACACATTTTAAAGATTGCACCCAAACAAGCTATGTAAAGCACACACAACAATGCGCCTAATCGCATTCCCGGGAAGCAACCCTTTGATGTCCCTTCACGGAAAATCATATCTCGAGCTAGGAAGCTCAAAAATATGCAAACAAGATGGCTATGGATTCATGGGGAACTCATCTACAAATAACTCCAACTATTCGACCTCGGATTATGAACTTATGGGGGTCGAAACCAGCAAATACATCTCTGTTGTTTTCAGATTCAGGAATAACGAGTAGCCGCCTTTGGAAATCCATAGCAAGACCAATACTCATGGGAAATAAGTAAATAAAATTGATCTATGAACTAAAAGGTATCAGGTAGCTATACCATTGTATAACACCAATTTATCAGCCCTCGAAGATCATGAAAAGCTATGGGCAAAAACTATAGAAATGTTGTTTTGCAGAAACAGAGCAGCAACTTGTTTTTATCGCCCGGCTAAACGGCTTAACCGAATTGAGTGAATGACCACTCAAAACGATCGTGGGAACAATACCTACAAAACATTCCACATGCCCTCTCCTAATTTTGCCATATAGGAACTCGAAATTGCTGATTTCCAGATCTGAACGCCCAGAAACAGCAACATGAACAACTTTTCCCCAATTCCCTGACATAGGGTTTCCAATCCTAGGCCTATACTCCATGAAACATCACTAATAGAGGGCAAGAGATCCTAAGTGATGGGGAACCTCACCTCTATGGTCAAATCACAAAGATTTGGTGAAGGGAAAAGTTGGGGAAGCTTTCTTGTTCTCCTCCCTCTTCTTGTCTCCTTTCCTTCTTCCTCAAAGTCCTAGATCAAAGGGCAGCCATGGAGGTGGTGAAGGGCATGGTGCAGCAAGGAGTCACCTGGGGAGGAGTGGGGAAGGAAGGAAGGAGGGAGTAGGGTGGCTGGAGAATAGAGGGGAAAGGGATTATTCCCTTCGGCTTGGGGAAGAGAAGAGAGATGTGGAGCACGCCTCCTATGGATATGGAGAGATCACGTTGTGGAGGGAGAGGGTAGAGATAAGGTTCAGTTTATTTTTTTTATTTCCCGAATAAAAGAACATTTTTAAATTCCCTAATAATATAAGCCAAGAGATTGCAATAAATCATAGGAGATGAATCGGAGTCCGACTCGAGCAAATAGGTAGTGCGTTTCGACTATCTCAGCGAGCCCAACACAACGAAAGAGTCGGATTTATGATTTGATGGACCAAATAAATATGGATATAGAAAGTCTGAAGGCACGATTTATGAAAAAATGATTATGGGAAACCAGGGGTGTTACACCCCCAACCTTGTTTGTAAATGTCTGGTCGCCGCCTTCAAAGGCACCACTAGTGGAATCATGCATCTCGCATTGTGTGAGGGCGTGAGGAGAATACGGTGGCCCTATTGGCTTCTTGGGGAGCATTGTGCCTCCACACCGCTCCAACGAAGACGTACTTCCTCTCAAATGGAAGGAACTTTGGTAACACGTCCTCGTCTCCCCCGACTCCACTTGTGGTTATCTCTTACCTTTACTTTGTGCAAGCTTTACTTGTGTTGTTTATCTTGCTTGCTTGTGGTGTTGTTATTGCTAGCATCATATAGGTTGTTCACCTAGTTGCATATCTAGACAACTTATTTGTTGCTAAACCTAATTTGTAAAAAAAAAGCTAAAAAAATGGTAGTTTCCTATTCACCCCCTCCTCTAGTCAACCATATCGATCATTTCACATTGCCTATGGGCAAACCCCCTTAAAATACAGCTCAAAGCAACCATTAGTCCACAAGGATTGTCATCGATTACCAAAATCAAACATGGGGGCACCATGCCCTTTCAATAGGGTGGCGCGCGAAGGAGTGGCAAGCAAAATGTCCGCCACTTGGATGGGCATTTTTCCAGCCAAGGAGGTGAAGAAGGAGGAAAGGTACAAGATGTTCATCGATGTTCAACGGGAGAAGATGGAGTTCGACCAGGAGAGGTTGATCTTGGAGAAGAACAAGGTTGAATTAGAGAGGCAAGAGAAGGTTGCAAAATGGGAGTTTGAACAAACGGTGGCAATGCATGGTCTTGACCTCGAAAAAGAGAAGTTGTGGCTTGCGAGTGAGGCGGAGGAGTCGAGGATCATGTTGCAGGACATCAACCTCTTGGATGATGAAGGGAAGAAATGGTTGGTACACATGAAGAAGAGGATCAGTGATTGCGAGAACTGAAGTCGTTGATTCATTCGTGTATCGTTTATCTATGTATGAACTATTGAATTCTATTTTGACATGTAATTAATTTATTCAGACTACACTATCTTTGTATAGTTGAATTTGCGTTGTATGATCGTCGTGCATTGATTTGCATGGATTTGGTTATTGAGATATGGGAAGTGTGGTTGTGGATGCGGGCAAATGGAACCTTCCCGACGCTGTTCGCGAGCGTGTCCAGTCGCATCCGCGGACGTAATGGGGCTCACATTTGCTACTTCCGGTTGTAATGCTCTTAGTCCATTTCTAACCGCCAAACTTCCAAACTTGTAGCAATTTGTTGTTGTTTTTGGCGGAGGCCCAGAACAACAACACATTTCCAACACAGCTAAGCTTAGGCTTAGGCTGACTGGTACACTATAATTTACACAAGAGCCAAATTGCTATCTGCAGCAACAAATTAAGATGAAACCAACGTTGTCGGAAATATAACGACAAGCACTATCGAAAAATACATTTTAGACCTAGCTCGACGAAGAACTGAGCTGAGTTTTTGACGGGGGCAAAACTGAGCACAACTAAGAAACCAAGGGCATAAAAATAGAAAGCCCTTGATTATATTGATGTGAGGGAGTATAGAGTACAAGATGATCTACCTCGAGATCGTATGATTGTGTTCTAAACCCTAAGGCTGGTAATCGTGCCTCTAAAGACTAAACCCCTCAGCTTATATATGCACTGGATGTACCTAGGTTACACATATGATCGGTTGTCCACGCGCCGACTATAGAGTAACCCTTGAAGTACACGCCAAGTCTTCGGAGGTGTCCATCTTGATTACACCGAAGTTCATAGCTTCGGTAGTCCTTCCTTCTAGTGATCGGCGGGCCATAAGCCCGGCCCATGGACTGCGGGCCATATAGGTTAGTACCCCTTAGTCCAGGACACCATCATCGTCATCCACGTACCAACTTTTTTTTAGGCGCTCAAGGGTGGTTGGTGCATCGACAAAGATAGTTCTTTTGGAGTTGTTGCTCTTTAGAGGTGACAAACGTTGGTCGAGACGCGGTCTTGATGATCTTTTTTTAGTTCACGCGCTTTCGCGTTGAAGCTGTATTGTGTGCGTTTGGAGTTGGTGTTGGATTTGCTACTCACCGGTTGTGGTGGCAACTGTCTATCGTTCTTATATTTTACCCTCTACCTTTTATAAAGCTAAGACACACAATTGATTGCAAAGTTTTGTTGACAGCTTAAAAAAAAGCTACTCCCTCCCAAACACTCTTATATTTCTTTACGGAGGGAGGACTAAAACACACAATTTGCGTGCTCTCGAATAAATAAATAAAATCTACAGTACTTCCCCTCTCCCCCCTCATAAACCCTATATTTCAAAAGGCACCTACAAGGAAATCTCTAAGCCTCATCGCTGAGAGGTCAGCGGCAAAACCACGCTAAAACCTAGCAATCCCCCCAAATCGGCGGCCGCACGCACGCCGTCGCAGCCATGGCGACCTCATTCGCGTTCGGCAATTCCGGCGGGGCGGGATCCACCTCGTCCTCCCCCTTCTCCTTCTCCACCGCCCCATCCGCCTTCTCCTCCCCCCCCGCCCCCGCGTTCGGCTCGTCCCCAGCCCCCGCATTCGGCTCGTCCCCCTTCTCCGCGACCACCGCTTCCTCTGCTCCGGCTTTTGGTTCATCCCTCTTCGGATCCACCCCCGCCTCCGCCTCCGCGTCCGCTCCGGCCACCGCCACCGCTTCCTCCCCGTCCGCTTTCGGCTTCGGGGCCACTGGTTTCGGGTTCTCTCAGCCCGCTGCCACCTCGTCCGCCTCACCCCTCTTCGGCGCACCCGCCACCTCCGCCGCGGCAACCACGCCTAGCATATTCGGGGCCGCCACGACCACCCCCAGCCCCTTCGGCGCATCGGCCACCTCGTCTGCGGCCACCACCCCCAGCCTCTTCGGCGCCGTCTCCTCCCCCGCGGCCACACCAGGTCTCTTCGGTGCGACCACCGCCGCCGCCAGCACCCCCAGCATATTCGGCGCCGTCTCTTCCGCTGCGTCCACGCCTGGCCTTTTCTCCGGCGCCGCCACGGGATTCGGCTTTGGCTCATCGGCATCAGGCTCCGCCGCCGCCTCGACACCATCATTCGGCTTCGGCGCGCCCGCCGCATCTAGCACCGCTACTACCTCGGCTTCGGCACCGGCTCTGTTTGGGGCCGCCACTGGTGGCTCGTCCTTGTTTGGATCTACCTCCACCGCGCCGTTGTTCGGCACCGCGGCCTCGTCTCCTGCAACCACTGCCGCGACCGCGCCATCCCTTGGCTTTTCATTAGCGCCAGCAACTACTGCCTCTGCTCCGTCGTTTGGTTTCACGCCGTCATCAGGTAGCACAACGACGGCCAGCACCGCCTCTTCCTTGTTCTCGAGTGCTCCCTCAGCCTCTGCCTTCTCGTTCTCCAACAGTGCATCCGCTGCTCCCACCACGCCTGCCTCTGCGCCCGCCAGTGGTTTCTCCTTGGCCACTTCGCAGGCTGCATCTGCTCCGTCATTGTTCTCTAACACTGGTGCAGCTGCAAGCTCGTCAGCGAGCTCTCTTAGCTCCCCGTTTGGTGCATCTTTTGCTACTCCCGCGCCAACATTTGCTTCTGCTTCCGCAACGAGTGCATCTGCTGTGCCATCAGCTACGACTGCCCCTGCAACCTCGGGGTCATCATTGTTCTCCGGTAGCGGTTTCAGCTTTACAGTACCGCAGGCATCATCAGCTGCAGCAGTTACAACCACTGCTACCACTATCACTACTTCTGCAGCCACAACTCCTTCTACCACAACAACTGCATTTCCTAGTTTTAGCTTGCAAGCGGCCACACCAGCTCCTGCCTCAACTTCGGCAACTCAGTCCACACTGCTTGGTGAGATACATTTCTTCATGCTCAGTACCTTTTGCATTTCGGTGTATTGTTTTTAGATTAGCTCAGGCATACTATACACCATACCGAACAATTAGGTCTCAATAGCGCATAGTATACACATCCTGAACTACTTATTGGATTCAGTACCCATTTAGTTCTTTGTAACCTTGGCAGTTTTGTTCCACTATGTCTGTTTACTAATTTCCTAAGTGACAACTTTGGCAATCTTGAGCGTATTAAGTGTGTGTATTCCACAGGCGGTTCTACTACAGCTGCAAGCACACTAGCCACCATCGCCACCACAAGTCAGGCGACTTCCTCAGCTATTCAAGCTAGCAGCACTGGGTTGTACATCCCCCCTCAGTTTATTTCTACTATGACTTGTTACTGCACTTGCATAGCAAGGTTTTAACATTTTCTACAATGTTCCTCCTGTATTCTTTCTGCAGAGCTAGTACGAGTGCCATCACTCCAGCAGCACCTCAAGCAGCTAAGCTTCCGTCAGAAATTGTTGGTAAATGTGTTGAGGAGGTATTGCACTTATCTTTTTTGAGTATTGTCGTTTCTTCCAGGCTGGATTGATCTTCTACTGTGCTTTCTGAACATCTTCACCTTAGATGCGCAGTAAGCTAGTGATGTTTTGGTATTGAAGTCTCATGGAATTACCTATTATAGATTATTAGGGACTGGAACAATGGTCTTCAAGACCGCACTGCAAAGTTCCGGAAGCATGCAACTGCCATATCTGAATGGGACAGGAGAATTTTGCAAAACAGGAATGTTCTTATAAGGCTTGAGGTATGCCTTTTAGCCAATTTTATATGTATTAAACTACCATTAATGTTATGTGTGGGAGCGCCAGCTCTCTTACTGAATTATAATATGAACTGAGAACAGAGAGTATGTCCCATTACAGTTCTGTTTTCTAGTTCAGTTCATGCAAGCTTTTGCTTTTAGGTCTACCTGAAGCTCTTTAAAGTATATAGATATACTTGCTGATTTTGTAGTTTTTTTCAACTAATGCATTTGTTGAAGATAGTGGTTAACAGAAATGTTACACATTCCATTGTTTTATGTTAAAAGCACTGCATTGAGGATGGCTAAAACGACCTACATTGAGGATTTAGGGAGTATCATGTAGTGCAATTTAGGCTTATCCAGGTTTCTAGCCAGATGTTATGACTTATGAGGGAATCTTAAATTGTGTTAACATATATCGTAGATACTATAGGACGAGCTGATTGTTCCTATGTCAATGCTACCTCCGGTTCAACTTATTTGTTGTTTTAGCTCCTTGGACTTGTTTCAATACTTGTCAGTATGCACCTTTTAGGTAAAATTTCAAATTATTGACAGCCATATGCGTTGTCTAACCACTTGTCTTGTTCCAATTGGACCAATGCCAAGTAGTGATGGTTTTATCATTAACCAGGGTAAACATGGCATGGTGCTACATTCTTAGTATCAGTTTCACAATTTTGTGTCCCGTGACTTAACAGAACAAGTATTTTGGACCAACAGGTGGGGCCTTAATAAGTCAATTAGTTCCATCATCGAAATAAGCAATCTAAAATATTTGTAGTTGATTTGAAACGAAAAGAAATAGAAATCAGTACTTAATCAACTCTAATTGTTCATCTAGAGTCCATTTGATGTATTTCAGATCAGTCCATAGCAGATTCTCTCTTGAATCATGATGTTCACAGTAAATTTTCATCGTTATGTTTCATCTTGAATGCTTACCTGTTGCAGGCTGATGTGGCCAAAGTTGTTGAAACACAAACAAGCTTGGAGAGGCAACTTGAGTTGATAGAAACTCATCAGAAAGAGGTGGGTGGGGGTGTGAACTTTTTCTTGTCTGCTCATATATTAGCTACAAGTTAGTTTTCTTTGTGTTTGTTTTGCGTCTCATTCTACTTGATCTCTAAACACAAACATTCTACTTGTCTGCTTTCCTTTATATGATATACTACCTCCATTCCATAATGTAGTGCGTATAGATTTTTTGAAAAGTCAAACTTTGCAAACTTTAGAGGGAGCTATTTATAAGCTGCCCTGGGAGAGATCATTCCTTCATTTTAGTCCATCATGTACTTATGTTGTTGGATAAAATTGGTTTGAGATATATGCCGACCAGAGATATTTTTATGCCTGATAGCCTGAGGTCTCTTTCTAATCTTGTGTGTTTAAATATCTCATAGATTGTATCTAAGGTTTGTGGTTTATACCTATAATAAAGACGATACAGAATTGCCTGATTGAGGTTTTATCTTTACAAGAATTTTGTGCATTTTTCTAATAAATTTCTGATGTTAAAAGTCATGTCGATGGTTTTTAAGTGTGTCACCAACAAAGCCACCTTGTTGAGGGTTAGATGCACATTTTTTTTGTGATTTTTAGCACACCTCCCATCAGATGATTTAATTGCATAATCAATTAGGCCCTCTGTTGAATGTGTTATTTACTTAGTATGTTAGTTAGCCATCACACAGTCATTTAATTGATTGTCCATTTGTGTCTGTCAATTTACCAATTGGAAGTTCAGTTGAGTGAGGATTGTCATGCTTGTTCAGAATTTGCATTGCAGATATTGCTTAACACGTTGAACTGACGTACAGCTAGGTTGTTTATCAAATTATTTAATACACACTGCTCAAGAAGTAAACGTTTCTTATACATACAATAATAATGTTGGACTATCACATGGTTTTGGAGGGAAACAGGTTACTCCGTAGGCGCAATATTGATAATCTGATAGAACTGATGTGAGTGCATATGTGCTGGAATTTTCTGGTCACCAAGACTACCAGACTTCGAGATTAGTCTTCTTAGCGATTTACCCATATAGGGTGAGCCTGCAGAGATTAATTATTCAGCTTTGTACTTACAACCTACACGTTTTATAATTGCAGGTGGACAAGGCTCTGCAGAGCATGGAGGAGGAAGCCGAGCGTATATTCCAGGATGAACGGGTCTTACTTCGTGAAGATGAGGCTGCCTCGGCAAGGGATATAATGTTAGTTCAATGTATTTTGGCTGTTTTAGCTTCTTATTTTAGTCTTGGGTTTACTGTAAACAAACAATACAACTTATTTCAGAAACAAAATCTCTAACCAAATTATTTGGCAATGCAAAGGTACGAGCAAGGTGAAGTTGTGGAGAATGAGTTGCAGCATATGACAGAACAAGTGAAATCCATCATTCAGACCATGAATTCTACTCAGGTAAATATTCAGATTGTAACATTTGCCTTGTGATGAGCATTGCTTGAGTCTCCTTGTCCAATGCAGGGTGGTGAGCCTGAGGCTAGGGATACCATGGCACCATTTGATGTTGCTGTCCGAATACTGGATAATCAACTGCGCTCTCTAATGTGGATTGACGAGAAGGTCAGGGTTTCCTTTTTGTGACTGTTTGTTCATTAATATTTGGAAAAAGCCCAGATTACTCACTGAACTTTGATGCTTGGCCTACATAACTTCTTAAACTATGATATGAGATACCCAACCTCCTGAACATACAAAACCGATAGTTTAACCTTTCGAGGCGGTTTTGGGTGGTTGTTTATTGAAAAAAAGAGTTTAGGAAGTCTAAACTGCAGTGCAAAACCATCTCAGGGGCCTGAAGTTTCATTATCTCGTTGGGAAAGTTTAGGGGGTTATCTTTAAAATGTTTTAGACTAGTTCAATGTTCTGTTCATCACGTCCACACGCTCTGCTTGCAAATGCTAGTTACATTTGGGGGTAACAAAAAAAATTGTGCCACGTTTCCTGTTTTTGTTCAATAGTTTCTGATGTGTTCTGAAGGTGTTGCATTGTGCTTGGCTAATATTTTTCATCGATTTGTCTATTTCTTCAATATATACCTTCTGCATCCCTACAGTCCTACATTTTGAGAATATAGGCGCTACCAATAATGCTGATATGACACAGAATAATTTTTTTCCAGTATTTTGTGCTATGATACAATAGAATCCTTCTGCTGAGCTTACGAATTCGATTACTGTGTTGACACACTGTTTGATAGAATGTTGCCTCTGAGCAAATCGTGGAAGCTTATCCCTGTATCTTCATGTACTGCTCTGCGGAATCCTTCTTTTTCCTCGATACCATCCTTTCATGGTTTTGGTGAAATCTTTCCTTTGAATGGAATAAGAGAAACTTGGTCCCAATTTTTTTTTCTTCACTTGTTGTTAGGTTTGGTGTTATATGCATATGTTCTTTTAACAGTGCTTATTTGGTGGGATTGGTTGGTCGGATGGGCTGATGCAAAATCATTATTGATTCTCTTTTTCCCCAATTGTTCACAGGCAAACGAGTTCTCAAACAGAATACAGAGACTGCCCAACAGCAGTACTGCGGCTGAGCGTGACTCTGGAATCCCAAGGTTTTGGTTAAGCTGATTCAGTCCTGGATGGACATTTGGTGGTCTGCTCATGGGTATTAAAACGTGCTATATATGTTGGTAGTTCTGCTGTTTCAAAGTAAAAGTTTCACCGCTTTCCCCTTCATTCAAGTACTTCTGTGACATGTCGCTCTTAACATGATTTACCGTGTTGACGCTCTTCATTGGAATTCAAACTGCTTGTTAGATGATCTACTCTGCTTCATTATAACAGATTAAGAAAAATGCTCTGTCGTTGACAATTGCGTGATTGTGCCCTCTCTAGATGAGCAAACAGGGACTTTCCTAAATGTTTGTCTACGATTGGTTCCAACCGTGTTTAGATCAGTTTGAGTCTGAAATATGGCTTTTCTATGACGAGTCAGGTGTCCTTGGTATCTGCAGTATTTGACATCCATAAAAGAAGTATCTGCGGTATTGACCATTGGGCTGGGCGGTGGCGTACGTAGCCAACTATAGGCCCAGCAGATATCTTCTGAGCTTTCTCTCGCGATCTGCTATGATACTTTCGTTTGTTGTTCAAAAGAATACGAGCTTTTGGAAAGATGCATTGTTGCTATCTTAGGGCGCTTTCGCTGTGCTGTGAGCAAAAGATGTGGATGTGTTTTAGCTGGTTCTCACCCGCGACATGATTATCTGCTTGGATAATCCATGTTATGCTTGCCTATGGTGTTTTTGGTCTGTGCTTTGGAATCTAGATTGCACCTAAAAAGAAAGCTATCGCCTACCTTTACCCGAAACGAAAGGCTTGGTAAAAATAGTCAGACAGCACAAGCGATCGCAAAATCAGGCGCGTCACCTACAGCTTGGCCGCAAACAGCAGTCCGCACTAAGCACAGTCCCGTAGACAGGTACAGTTGCTACGAGTACGAGTATTCTTTTCTCGCCTGGGATTCCATTCAACGGATAGTGGCAGGTATCAATAGGGCGAAGCAAGTATTAATTGTAGCACGCCATATGATTATCAAGAGGAACCCTGGGCAACTTGGCGTTAGATTAAGACATCCGCGCTGTGAGCTACTCACAGAAAGCACATGCTGAACCCCCGGTCTCAAGGACGGTCGGAAGATACCACTGGCAAAAGGGGAGGAAATCTGGAGCGGGGTACCAGTCAAGATGGCACATGCCACCGCCAGCCATGTGATGTGAAGGAGGCCTGATGCCCGAGGCGATTAGAGAATCCGTCCCCCATTTGCAGCTGCAAGCGCTCCCACATCCACATGGCCCAATTAAAGCGCAATCTTCTCTCCTCTGCAATCAAAGTACCTCCCTCTTGATGCTGCGACGCACAAGCCAATTATACAAATGATCTTGCGTGCTGTACGTACATGGTTCGTACTACAATAGGGGTCCAGTAGTGGAGTGGAGTCCGATCCTCGAAAGCGGGCCTCACCCACCGGCGTAGTACGACGAGGGTCTGGTGTGATCAGACGGGCCGCTAATCAGGGTCGTCGTCGTCGTCCCTGTCACAATGCAAAGCCAGCAGTGGTAGAGTACCATCTTCAGCCTCACAAGCAAGAATGTTTGGTCTTTGTTGTGCGCGCCATCATGCCCCGCGCCAACCCACGCCGCGCCCCACCACCACCGTATCTTGGCGCCCCTTTCAGAATTTTCGCCGGGAAGATCTGATGATCGCTCGCTGGGCCGGCCGGGGCCAAAGGCAGCGACGCAGCACGGGCCAAAAGGCGAGCCGCCAACAGCGAGGAGTCGCCACATTTACACCGATGAGCACCCCCTAAACAAAGGCCCCCGTGTTTTGCCTTTAGCTAGCAAGAGGAATCAATATCGATCGATCGTCTCCATTACACCATGCAAGCTCCAGCGGGGAAGAGAGTAAAAAGAAGAAGAAAAGAAACGGATCGAGAGCCCTACAGGATAGTGGTACTATGTTAATGCCATCATCAATTCAATTCATCATCATATGGAATGTCCCATGAGCTGCATGCAAATCTTATAAAGCCATGACGACCATCACATATATATTGGTGGGGCAAGCCAAACACAAACACAAGGACACGTACGTACGTACGTACTACCAGCGGATCGGGCGGGGGCGAGGTCTTAGGGACCCGGCTACCCTGCTGTTCTACTACGGTGCGGTGCGACACTGACGGACACCCTAGGAGAGGCGAGGCTTGTATATTACAAGGCGACCAAAACCTAGCAAGCAACAGTACTGGATCCGCCGTGCCGGCTGCCGGGAGGGGGAGGGGAAGCTTCTCGAGCTCCTTGCTTGCTTCCCGTCCGCCGGCCGGTGGCATGGCGGTGTCACGGTCCGCTCCGGGCGACGAGGGAGCTAGTGGTGCAACGAGGAGGGGCCCGGGGCGACGGCGCCGGCGCCGGGCTTGGGGCACTGGTAGCACTTGGCGAAGAGGCCGAAGGTGTTGATCTGGCGGACGAAGTTGACCATGCTGGCCCAGCCGCCGAGGCCGAAGCCGACGACGAACACCCACACCACGATGAAGGCGTTGAGCACGAACATCCCCGTCCAGCTCGGCAGGAAGAAGGGCGGCTTCTCCGCCGCGTTCTGCTCAATTGTTGCAAAACGATCACAAATCATCAGAAAAACAACAGAGCATCATCACTAGCAACATGCACAGCAAAAATGGATGATAGATGCATGGAACGGAGCCACTGCGCTGCTGCACAAAATAAAATGTTGTTTGCTTAGACAGGAGTACTCTCCCCATCTGTCCATCGTCCGTACAGCAAACCACAATACCGCATTCGATTTCTCTTTCGCAGAGCTGCGAGAAGAAAAGGAAGGAGCCGAGAGCGGGAAAGAAAGGGACCCCGCAACCCACGCCACAATATCTCCATCCATCGGCGTCCGTCGAAAGCCAGCCGGGCAGCGGAGTCCAGACGCGCCGGGCCAACGGCGCGACGGCGACCGGCGCCCCCGTAGCTCGGCTCTAGCTTCCGGGGGCTCGCGCCCAAAGTAACAGGAGATCCCGATCCCTCCATGTCAACGGTCGCTGTCCATCCCGGCCGGCGGCGAGCCCACGATCGGCCCCGTCGCTCGCGCAAAAGTTTTCTACTCCTACCAGGGCCGGGTCGATCGGATGCTCCTGTGCGGCCGGGAAGGGACCAGCCATAGCTGCATTCAGGGCAGGCTCACCTACGTGATGGACCATATGTAGGATGGTACTAAGCCCGGGAGAAACCTCCTAATTCGGGAAACCAACCCTTGGAACTGACACACACCATCGGTACGGTGATGGCTAAGCGCCATTCGCCACGCCGTAGCAGCTATCTATCCATAGCAGCGACGGCCGAACCAACGGACGGACGTTGCAGACGGAGGAGAGGGATCGAGGATCCATATCGTTGTCGGGGCGGATTAATGTGGTCGTTGGCCGGGTTCAATGATTGGGGATTCGTCGCCCCCGTTGCATCGCATTGCCCATGTAGTACCACTCCTAAGCAGGAGGCGGGGCCACCCTAGCCGTGCAGTCAACAGTGCATGTGGTACGTGCACGGATCTCCACTGTCTATTCTATTGCACGTCTCTCTGCCTCCGATGCGCGTTGCGTTGCAATCGGGCCACTGTTCATGCGCCATGCATGGACCATGGATGAATCGGGCCACTGTTGGTGCCTGATGGACCAGACCATGGATGTGGTACTGGACTAGTGGTGCAGTGCTACCAAGAGCAGCAAACCGCATGCATGCAGCTGGAGCTGGCAATGCACGGCCTCACTCATCCCATCCTTAATGATCGATCCTACTGGCAATCATTGGTCGGATCTCTAATCTTATCTAATAAAGAAAGAAAAAGCAGTGGTACCAGTACTCTTCCTACAGTGATGAGAAAGAAATTAGGCGCACGGCAGCATCACGCATTCACTAGCAAGAACATGCTAATTAGTAAGCTTCTTCTAAAAGCTATAGTACAGTATGATCCTCCTAGATAACAAAAAAGAAAGGCAATGCATGAAGAGAAGAGGAAGCTTACGGCGCGGGCGGACGCGGATCGGTAGGTGAGCATGTGGGCGAGCGCGGGGATGATGTAGACGGTGAAGCTGACGAGGAGGGCGCCGACGGCGGAGTTGATGGGGCCGAAGAAGGGGAAGATGATGGCGAGGAACCAGATGGGGACGACGATGGGGAGCCTGGCGAGGGCGCGGAGGCAGACGCTCTTGGTGTCGTGCATGCCGATCACCTTCTCCCACACGAAGTAGAGCGGCGTGCAGGCGAAGCCGAAGGTGATGAACTGGTGGATGAGCATGAGGATGACGGCGGCGTCCCGCCACGGCGTCTTGGGCAGCAGCGAGAAGGCGTTGGCGTGCGCCAGCAGCTCGTCCC